>CM052806.1:61134076-61422241 GCA_028533885.1 Nasua narica
GTAATAGAGCTTGAAGTCAGGAATTGTGATGCCACCGACTTTGGTTTTCTTTTTCAACATTCCTCTGGCTATTCGTGGTCTTTTCTGGTTCCATATAAATTTTAGGATTATTTGTTCCATTTCCTTGAAATAAATTGATGGTATTTTGATAGGGATTGCATTAAATGTATAGATTGCTTTAGGTAACATAGACATTTTCACAATATTTGTTCTTCCAATCCATGAGCATGGAACATTTTTCCATTTCTTTGTGTCTTCCTCCATTTCTTTCATGAGCACTTTGTAGTTTTCTGAGTACAGATTCTTTGCCTCTTTGGTTAGGTTTATTCCTAGGTATCTTATGGTTTTGGGTGCAATTGTAAATGGGATCGACTCCTTAATTTCTCTTTCTTCCGTTTTGCTGTTTGTGTATAGGGATGCAACTGATTTCTGTGCGTTAATTTTATATCCTGAGACTTGATTGAATTCCTGTATGAGTTCTAGCAGTCTTGGAGTGGAGTCTTTTGGGTTTTCCACATAAAGTATCATATCATCTGCAAAGAGTGAGAGTTTGACTTCTTCTTTGCCAATTTGGATGCCTTACCACTAACCTTTTTAAAAATTAAAATGATTCCTCCATACAAGCATAGTATCTCTCCCATTGAATTTATGTTTGGCAGGCCTATGAATTTGGGTCTGAGACCATATCTTCTGCCCATTTAACAGAGTCTTCCTATAAGCATGTTCATTACATGGAAGGACTTTTCTATTTCCTAGAAACGCTGAGACTTAAAGTGAAAAGGAACTGGGAGTACCTACCAAAGGAAATCAGCTACTTTGATCAACTAAGCTATAAAGGTGTTCTTATATCAACATGTTCCTAGAAAGGACAGTCACATTGACAGGGACTCTTCCAAATGTGTTTCTTTCATTATGACTTCCTATAAAATATTATAGTTCTTTTATACTTTCCTCATGTTCAGATGTAATTTTAAAAATACATGTCATTTCAATTATAACCAGTATTGCCCAGGAACACAGTTGTCAAAGATACTCCTTTTTTGGTTACTAGAAGCAACAAAGCTAGAACGTTAACCAAAGGTCAATTTTTCATACAGCACACAGAAAGATTTTAGTCCTTTTCCACTCTGACTATGGCAACTTAGATTTGAAATCATCTTGCTTGTCTTCATTTCCTCAAACTGAAGATTTAGGGGTAAAAGAAGGTAGCTATTTAATACCACCACTATATAAACTACTTAAAATAGAACTTGTTTTTGAAAATTGTTTGGCTGTCATGGCTTTCATATAATTTTCAGGGGATACCTTTATGCCATCATGTTACTCAAATCCTCACTTCTTCATACCTCCATACCTTCTCCATTTCTCATGCTATTCCCTATCTTCTCTTCTCTCAAATTTTCTTTATTTTCTTCAATAGAGATGTATAAACATTTCATTATTTTGACATCTCTTTCCAAACTGAACCATATTGTGAGTAGAGGGTAGGGAATCATCTTTTATAAATTCAGAATGCTTCACTAAATTAAAAAAAATTTTTCTGTTAAGAAGAATGCTACTACTTAGAAAATAGGAAGAAGTTTAATTTCTAAGCCCACCCTTCCACCCTTCCCCTTCCCCCTCCATCTCTAAATTTTGGGCCTTATTTTATCACTACCCAGGTTTCCAATTTTCTCTTTCCACTTTTAAAATTACTTTTTCTTAGAACACTGGTCTTGGGATGAATTGTTTCTTAGAGTGATTGGAGTTGACTTCTTACTATTTTGGTAATGCTTTGGTGTATCAGGTTAATTTCTTAAAAAGATGTATTCCCTATTTCAGTAGTTGTAGCTTATGACGTACCCATAGAGTGTCTTTTCTAGAAACTATCTGGCTCTGAAACATATGATGAGGTGAACTCTGGACACTCAAATGAACTCTGATAGAGTTATCCCAATAGTTATATAAGCTTATTACATAACATAAGAATATCTAAGATAAACCCTAAATTTTTCAGGTTGTAATCAACTAATAACAATCATGATTGTCATGGATGTTTTAAGGGACATTCTAGCATTCATTGAAGAAAGGGAAAGATTGTGTTAAAATCAGAAGTTCTAGAGCTTTCCTTTCCTAAAGTTAGTGACATACAGTCATTTTTTTTCATTTTACCAAATAAGTGTGTGTTTGTAAATTTTCATTATAATTTCATAAAATGGGAGATGTTTTAACATAAAAGCAAGAAGAGAATAGAATAAAAAGATGAATAAATTCAATTTTATGAAATATTTACCACCTTGTTCTAGTTTCTCTCATTTTCCCCGTGGCTCCAACAAAGTTTATCATGGAGAAGTCATTGACAATAGCATTTGGAATTATGAGCTATATGACTTTTAAGTCCTCATTGTCCTATCCTTGTGATATCATGACCTGAAATTATCAGTATAGCAACAAGATTGAAGAGAAGGAGAGATCTGGTTGGGATGATTAGGATATAAAGTTGCCATGAATGTTTGTGCTGATAGGATCCCTATCTCTTTGAAGTATTAATCCGAGTTTTCAAGCCATCATTTAAAAGATAATTTTCTAAGCAGTATGGGGAACAGAGAAGGTTTTGACAAAAGGTCATGTCAAGTGAAACACATCATAGGTAGTTCTCTTATAAATTCTTGGTAATTAACAAAAGCAACTGGTGTTAATTTTTGTTTTGCTTTTATATGGTTTGAGAATTAGATATTAACCAAGAAGAACACTGAGATCCCAAGGTTATTTATATGAGAAAGCTATTTTTCTTAGTTAACTTTTCTGTTTTATTTATTGGATTAGCTTCTTAAGAATTCCAAAGAATGAATTCTTAATATACCAGCTCAATATTAATTTTATTGAAAAGCTGTTTCATGAAAATAATTTTGTAAAGACTTTTCAAAAAATGTTTCTCTAAACTTGCAATATAATTTTGAAGTAATGTGGCAGAAAGTATTATACTTTTGAAATTATATTAAGGAACTGTAAGTTATAGATGGCTGTTAATGAAATTTAGAAATTCTATGGTACCTTCAAATTTTCCAGCCGGCATATATCTCTATCAGTGTATAAACTGGAAAAGCATAAAGATGACTTCTTTATGAAAAGATGACTTTTCATTGAAAAGTCTCAAGACTTATTGAAAAAAAAATTTCTAAACTTAGATCCAAGGAAAATTTGTCTTTATTTTGCTTCTTGTTGTTGCTCTTGTTAGAAAATATAAGATATTAAGTAATTCAGCAAGCTCTTTTTTTTTTTCAAATAGAAATTAGCAAGATGGTTCTAAAATTTCTATAGAAAAATGATGGACATGGGAAGCCAAACAATCTTGAAAAAGAAGAACAGATTGACAGGACTAACTAACCTGTCTTAAATAGTAAAAATAAAGTAGTCAAGACAGTGTAGTGTTCACAAAAGGATAGAGTTCAGAAATGGACTTATACATAGTCAATTGATTTTAGACAAAGATCCATAAACAATTTAATGGAGAAAAAGAGTCCTTTCAAGAAATGATGATGGAACAACTGGACATCCATATGGGGAAAAAAGAAACTTATCCCTGTCTTAAATCTTACACAAAAATAATTTAATGTGGATCATAAATGTAAACATGAAAACTGAAGAAAAAAGGAAAATATCTGTTTAAAGTAAGGTAGGGCAGATGGAGGCAAAAATTTCTTGAACAGGACACAAATAAAAATAACCTTCAAGGTTAAGACAAAAAAGAATAATTAGACTTTACCAAAATTTTTTAAAATGCCTCATTCATCAAAAAACACTGCTAAGAAATAAGAATCAGCCAAAAGTTGTAAGAAAATATTCATGACACATTTGGCAAAGAACATTATACAGAATATAGGATGTATAATAGATTTGTACAACACAGTAATAAAGAAGAAATAACTGAGTAAAAATGGGAGGAAACATGAAGACATTTAATAAAGGAAGATGCATAAATAGCCAACAAGGATATGATAAGATCTCAACATTATCAATCATTGATAAATGCCAATTAAACCCCATAAGAGCTGTAGAGGTGATTCAATATTTGCAATCAATCAGTATGCTATACCATATTAATAAAAGAATGGATAAAAATCATATGATCCTGTCAATGATGCAGAAGAAGAATTTGGCAAAGTATAGCATCCTTCCTGATAAAAATCCTCAACAAAGTATGGATAGATGGAACATACTCAACAACATAAAGGCCATATATGAAAGACCCACAGCTAATATCATTCTCAGTGGGGAAAACTGAGAGTCTTTCTACTACGGTCAGGAATATTTCTATTTAACAGAGTACCGGAAGTCTTAGCTTCAGCAATCAGACAACGAAAAGAAATAAAAGTCATCCAAATTGGGAAGGAAGAAGCCAAACTTTCTCTATGTGCAGATGACATGATACTTTCTGTAAAAAACCCAAAAGAGTTCATAAAAAAATTGCTAAAATATATCAGTTCAGCAAAGTTGCAAGGTATAAAATCAATATGCAGAAATTTGTTGCATTTCTATGCACCAATAACAAAGCAGCAGAAAAAAGAAATCAAGGAATTGATTTCATTTACAATTGCAACAAAAACAATAAGATACCTGGGAATAAATCTAACTAAAGAAGTAAAAGATCTATACTCTGAAAACTATAGAACACTTTTGAAAAAAATTGAAAAGGACACAAAGAAATGGAAAAGTATTCCATGCTCATGGATTGGAAGAACAAACATTGTTAAAATGTCTATTTTACCCAAAACAATCTACACATTTAATGCAATCTCCATCAAAATACCACCAGAATTTTTCACAGAGCTAGAACAAGCAATCCTAAAATTTGTATGGAACCACAAAAGACCCTGAATAGCCAGAGCAGTTCTGAAAAAGAAAAACAAAACTGGAGGCATCATGATTCCGGATTTCAAGCTATATTACAAAGCTGTAGTCATTAAGACAGTATGGAACTGGAACAAAAACAGATTCATAGATCAATGAAACAGAATAGAGAACCCAGAAATGGACCCACAACTATGTGGTCAACTAATCTTTGACAAAGCAGCAAAGAATATCCAATGGAAAAAAGACAGTCTCTTCAACAAATGGTGTTGGAAAAACTGGACAGCAACATGCAGAAGAATGAACTTGGACCGCTTTCTTACACCATACACAAAAATAAATTCAGAATGGATGAAAGACCTAAACGTGAGACAGGAAACCATCAAAATTCTGGAGGAGAACACAGGGAGCAACCTCTTTGGCCTGGCTGAAGCAACTACTTATTAGACACATCACCACAAGCAAGGAAAACAAAAACAAAAATGAAGTGTTGGGACTTCATCCAGATAAAATTCTTTTACACAGCAAATGAAACAATCAAAAAAATTAAAAAGCAGTCTTCAGAATGCGAGAAGATATTTGCAAATGGCATATCTGATAAACCATCCAAAATCTGTTAAGAACTTATCAAACTTGTCACCCAAAAAACAAATAACCCAGTTAAGACATGGGCAGAAGACATGAGTAGACACTTTTCTGAAGAAAACATCCAGATGGCTAATAGTCACATGAGAAGAGGCTCAACATCACTCATCATCAGGGAAATACAAATCAAAACCATGATGAGATACCATCTCATACCTGTCAGAAGGACTAAAATTAACAACACAAGAAACAATTGGTGCAGTGAGGAAGTGGAGAAAGGGGAACCCTTTACCCTGTTGGTGGGATGCAAACTGGTGCAGCCACTCTGGAGAACAGTTCAGAGGGTCCTCAAATATTAAAAATAGAACTACCCTACAACCCAGCAATTGCACAACTAGGTATTTACCCAAAGGATACAAAAATTAGATTTGAAGCGATACATGTACCCTGATGTTTATAGCAGCATTATCAACAATAGCCAAACTATGAAGAGAGCCCAAATGTTCATCAACTGTTGAATGGATAAAGTATATCTGTATCTGTATTTATATATACTTTTGTGAATATATACATATATAGATATAGATATAGATTAGGTAGAATGGAATATTACTCAGTCATCAAAAAGAATGAAATCTTGCCATTTGCAATGTCATGGATGGAGCTAGTGTATTATGCTAAGTGAAATAAGTCAGTCAGAGAAAGACAAATACCATATTATCTCCCTCATATGTGAAATTTAAGAAATAAAATAGATCAATATATGGGACAGGGGAAGAGAAAAAGAAGAGAGGGAAGCAAGTCACATTAGATTCTTAATGATAGAGGGTTGATGGAAGGAGATGAGTGAGGGATGTGCTAGAGGGGTATTAAGTGAGGCCTTGTTATGAGCACTGGGTGTTTTATGTGAGTGATGAAACACTGAGTTCTATTGTAGAAAATGTACCTAAAATTTAAATTAAAGAACAAAACAGAACCTTGGGGTACCTGGGTAGCTCAGTTGGTTAAGCATATGACTTTGGTTCAGGCTATGAGGTCAGGGTCCCGAGACTGAGCCCTGTGTTGGGCTCCCCACTCAGTGGGAAGCCTGCTTGTCTTTCTCCCTCTCCTTCAGCCCCTGCCCACACTCATGCTCTCTCTCTCTCTTGAATAAATAAATAAAATATTTTTTTAAAAAACTCATAAGATACCACTATTGAACCACTGGAATGACTAAAATTTAAAAAAATGAAAATATCAAATATTGGCAAGGATATAGAGCAATTGGAACTCTGAAACATTCTGGTTGAAGTATAAAATGGTAAAACCTCTGAGTTACAAAAGAAAATGTGGAAGAATAGATCATATGCTATGGTGTTGGATTGAAAATGGAGAGATCGGTTGAAACACATGCCTAGAGAGAGAAAGATAAATAAAAAGATAGTACATACTATATATGTGTGAATGAATGTTTGAGTATGTATGTTTGAGTGTGTATTTCCAACTAAAAGGATCTAGAAGTATTAGTTATGTGCACACTTAAAGAACCAATCAAAGGCACAGTAATTGCCCAGAACTTGGTTTCTAAATATTACTCTTCACTGAAAGGAATCAGTAACCCTGGCAGAAATAACTGATTCCAGAGTTACTGATAAGGAAATTTCAGAATGAACCTAGAAACTCTTATTGTGCTAGGAAATAACTCAAAGAATGATGGGGATATGTCAAAAGAATACAGGACACAGTTTGAAAGGGCTTTGGCTTCCAAAATCTGGGGCATTTGTGCATTAAAATAAATAATGAGATTAATGGACTATAATGAATGAACTAGAAATCCATAAATATAACAGATTCAGATAAATAAGAACTAAAAGCTCCTATGTATATTAGAAAGCATACTATGGAACAAAGGAATGATGGAGCTAGAAAATCAAAAGATATTAATAGTAGAGGAAACTTCGTTGAAGAAACTCATATCATGTCAAAGTATCTTCCATTAACAAATGATTAATTACAAAACAAAAATAATTACCTTACAATATATACACCTAGTAGACACTATCTGGTTAAAATTCAAATCAACAATATTGTGGCAAATTAACATCGTGTACCTCCTGATAAATTGCACTGGGAAGAACACAAAACCACATATGAGATATTCCCGCCAAAAATTTATGTTCCACATCTAATAATGAGGAAGTCCTCTTGATTTTGTTGTAAAGTTAAAGCTGCACTAAAAAATAAAGACTTTATTAGAAATAAGTGTTAAAAGCTAAAAAAAATATATATAAGGCAATGGTGACTGTTAATCAGTGACAAGGAAGGTTTTCATTTTCCAGCTTTCCAGTGCTGTTCTGTGGTGAAAAAAAGTACTAAATTACTCTTAAATCATATTAGCAGCAACACTGTGTATGCATCAGGACAAATACTTCTGAAAATCTATTTCTGAGATATTTCCAGCAGTTGCCTGGGAGCCCATTATGCTGCCTCTGATCTGAAGTGACAGGTGATGGGTAGATGATTTCTATTCCTCTAATATGTGAGGAAGTGTATTTCCTACAGTAAAAAACATGTTATTCTCTGGTATAAAACACCTTGCTTTCAAAAATAGCAAAACAGCATCTCTATTAGTATTTGTTTGGCAATTTGTAAGATTTCATTAAAAGATACAGCTTTCTATATTTTTATTCTTAGATTTTCATGGAATGCATTTTTATGCTGACATTTAATATCCTTGACTTCAGCTCAAAAAGTCTATAGAATGTGTGCACACATATTAATTTAATTTTCACATTTGGGAAAAATTAGCATAGTCTTAAGTTTATTTTATTTTATTTTTTAAAGATTTTATTTATTCATTTGACAGAGACATCACAAGTAGGCAGAGAGGCAGGCAGAGAGGCAGAAACAGGCTCCTGCTGAGCAAAGAGCCTGTTGTCGGGCTTGACCCTAGAACCCTGAGATCATGACCTGAGCTGAAGGCAGAGGCTTAACCCACTGAGTCACATAGTCTTCCCTAGTCTTCAGTTTATTAAAGCATATTTATGAGTAGTTCTGCTTCTAGTAACTGGTTCCACTCGAAAATACTATACATAGAATTAATCGAATATAATCCCCATCCATTAGCATGTTATTATTTTAAGTTTTAAGTACTTAAATTTCAGTTAATTTTAGAATTTTTAAGTTATACAATAGCAGCAATAAAAAGAATTTCTTTAATAACGATTGGGTTACGATAAAAAAATTACACTAATTGCATCCCTATGATAGAGCAGTTTCTTTTTGGTTTAATTCAAAATCATTGTATGTGTGTTTTGTGTATACAGATATGTGCACATACATATGCATATATATATGCACAAAACATATATATTTCTCCTATATGCAATTCTGGGAAGTCTGTTATGTTATTTCTTATTCTGCTTTTAAAAGCAATAGATACTTACTGAGAGCCAAGTGCTGAGGGTACAATTGCAAAAAAGACTCAACTTCTGTCATTCAAATGGATTATAATTTAATAAGAAGAGACTGCCAGTGGCAAAAGAGAGTGTAATATATGCTACAGTAAGAGTTAATACTGTGGGAACTTACATAAGAAGCCTTTAATACAGTGTTGAGGATGAAGGTGGAATGTCAGAGAAATCTTTGCAGAAGGGATGTCTAATCTTACCAGTTAGCCTTGGTGGATGGATGTATCAATTAATGTCTTTCCCTCTTCACAAACTGTTTCAAAGAATTGCATATATATCTTGCCTGCATATTTCAATTTCCTGCTTTTGATCTTACCTAAGTCTAGCTTCAGCCTCTGTCACTGCATTTAGCAGGTGCCTCTTGGGCCACCAGTGATTTCTATTATCATATATCATATCATTTCATATTATCATATCATTCTATTATCAAATATCATAGATATTTCATATCTATTATTGGATGTATTATCATACATCCAAGGAACTGTTTGGTCAATTCTCATCTGCTGTTGACCACTCTGCCCTTCTTAAAACTTTCTTTGGTAGGGGGTATTGAGAAGGGCACATATTGCATGGAGCACTGGATGTGGTGCATGAATAATCAATCTTGTAACACTGAAAAAATAAAATAAATATATTTGGGGAAAAAAAGATTTAGTTATTGTGAAATTAAAAAAAAAACTTTCTTTTCCATAGAATTTTCTGAAAACAACCTTTTTCTTTCTATCTTTCAGACATGTTCCCTTCCTGTCTCCCTTGCAAGGCATGTCACTCTACTTAGCTTTGCAATATTGGAGCTCCTCAAGACTTATACTATATTTCTCTCTCTAGGTAATGATATTTTTCTAGGCAGTGTCATCTATGCCAATGAATTCTAATCATGTATGATTACAGATTTCTATCTCTACTTCAGATTTCTTATCTGTGCTCCAACCACAACTGAGAACTTTCTCTTTTCCTGGATGTTTCAAAGACAGTTCAAACCAAACATGTCCAAAATTAAACTTATAATGTTGCACATAAATCAGGTATACTTCCAGTAAATGACACTACCATTTATCTAGCAGTACAAGACATAAACATAAAATTTATCCTTAAAACTTTTCTCTGCTTCATGTACCATATCCAATACATCATTAATTTCTCTCCGGTTTATTTCTTAAATCTTTTTCAAATTCATCAGTAGTTCTATATCTCCAACATAAGTACCACTTAATTCATGCCACCATTTCTGGCTCTATCATGGAAACCAAAATTCTTTAAACTGATCCTTCTATATCCACTTTTGCCTCCTTAAGTTTTTTCTCTACACGAATACCATAGTAGTATTTTAGAACAAATGTTAGCAAAGTTTTTCTGTTAACAAGCAGTTGGTAAATATTTTTAGCTTTGTGAGACATGTAGTCTCTGTTGCAACCACTCAACTTTGTAATTGTAGCTTTGTAGCTGTAATTGTAGACACATCCATTGAGAATGTATAAAAAATGGATATGTCTATGTCCAATAAAACTTTGTTTGTAGAACAGGCAGTAGGTCAGACTGGATCAGAGGGACATATTTACCAACTATTGTTCTAAGATATCAAACTGCTCAAAAGAATCCCTTGCCTCTTAAAACACATTAATGATTTCCCAATACTGTTATGATAAATACTAGAACATAACCCATAGGTTTTTCAAGATCTGGCCCCTTTCTAGCTCTCTTATCTCCTACCTTCCTCCTCTCTTTATTCCACTGTCTAGTTTGCAGTTCTTCAAATGTCTCATATTCCTTCCTGCTATAAGGCTTTTATCTTTGTTCTTTCTTCTGCCTGAAAACTCTAGACTCTGTTAAATGCCACATGTTAAACGCACCTTTCAAAGAAAATGTCTTTCAAAGAAATGACTACATACATACTTTCACATTTTTTTGTGTCACTATTTGATTAATGTCTGTTTCTCCCAGTAGGTTAAAATCTAAGAAAACAGGTTGTATATCCGTTCACCATTGCAGTCCTAGCTCTTACCACATTACCCAGTACATTTTAAGTGTCCTATACACTTCTACCCATACGAGATGGGAAATCATGGCTTGTTAAAGGAACTAAACTTTCTGGTGATGTTGGAAAGGGTTTTAAGCAGAGGAGTTTCAATATGAGACTGGCTTCAAAGTGTACTATGCAGTAGACTTCAAAATGCTATTTATTTATGTAATGCTTATTTTCTCCTTTATATTGAAAGCTTGTGTACAAGTTATCCTTGTCTACATTTCTGTCAATTATTTTATATAGTTAGGCTTGCTCATGTTTGCTCATGTTTTCTCAATATTCTGTTATTCTTTTTTTAAGTGTGTGTGTGTGTGTGTGTGTGTGTGTGTGTTTGGAGAAGAAGTCTGCTGAGACTTTAGTATTCAGGTTTTGGTGCCTAATGATTTTCATCTTTCACAGCCACATAGGAACCAAGTGTTCTGGAAGAATCCAATATAAAATTTTAGTTGATATATTACACATTATAGATTAGGCCACTCATTACTACTCTATCAAGGTTTCCAGCACAGCCACAATTATTCAGAATGGGAGCTAGGTATTAAATTTAAACCTGGCAATTTATTTCACCTTTTTTTCTGCTGAAAAGGTTTGGGAATCTAACATTAAGACAGCAAAAGGAGGATTTCTGACTATCCTGTGCATGGTGCATGGCTTGTTAGAGTCTCTCCTGGCTGAATGCCATAAAAACACTTATAGGTCATACAACTAAACAGGAAAATACATGCTGGTTGTTTTAAAGAGGGATAACACCACTAACTAACTATTGATTTGTTTTTTTATTTCATCTAAAGCAGAGAGATCAGTCCCCTTTCTGGCTGGGATAACATTAACCAACTGAGTTATTTATCACAGTCTTTAGGAACTAGATAAGTTTGACCTAGCAACTACTAATCTCTGGTAACTCTTCTATCCAAGGTTACAAAGTTCCAATTAAAAAAAAAAGTGTGCTTTTATATAATTATATACACAAACATGTAGCCACTTTGATGGGCAGAGAAGGGGGAAGATTGACATTTTAAAATTAGGAAAATGATCTTAATGACTCACCTATTAAAAAACTTGGTAATCATGGGATTCAAAGTACGGAACAACATTGGTGAGAAAGAGGAAACAAATCTGAGGGTACTTAGATATGAGAGTTCTCAGTCTTGTAAACTCAATCCATGTTGGACTTAAATTTTATTGTGTTCTTGTTTATTACATATTTTTAAACCATGAGCACCCTCAAAAATAGTGCAGTAATTATAATTATGTCTCAGGAGTTACAGATAGATCGTCTGGACAAAGCCCCTGGTTTTACATTTAGAAAATGAGGAATATTAAGTGACTTGCCCAAGGACATCCAGCAAATAATTATAACTTTTTTTGAAGTAGTTAACATATGCAAGCACACACTTAAAATTCAGCAGAACATTGTGAATTAGATATTAATATGTACACTTTTTTTTAAAGATCTTATTTATTTATTTGACATAGAGAGAGAGATCACAAGTAAGCAGAGAGGCAGGCAGAGAGAGAGGGGGAAGCAGGCTCCCTGCTAAGCAGAGAGCCTGATGTGGAGCTCTGTCCCAGGACACTGGGTTCATGACCTGAGCCGAAGGCAGAGGCTTTAACCCACTGTGCCACCCAGGCGCCCCTAATATGTACACTTCATAATTTAGAACAAAATACTTAAGTACATTTCTCCAAACCATATTACTGGTAAGCAATGGATCTGGAATTAAAATCCCAGTTACCCTAACTTCAGAGCCCAGAATATAACCCAACCAAATCCTCTTTCCACAATAGCATTTATACATTATTATTATTTTTTTAAAGATTTTATTTATTTATTTGACAGAGAGAGAGAGAGAGAGAGAGAGAGATCACAAGCAGGCAGAGAGAGAGGTGGAAGCAGGCTCCCCGCTGAGCAGAGAGCCCGATGCGGGGCTCGATCCCAGGACCCTGAGATCATGACCTGAGCCGAAGGCAGAGGCTTTAACCTGCTGAGCCACCCAGGCGCCCCTATACATTATTATTTTTTATTTTGTTGATTACTTCTCTTTCAAGGATTTAACATTTGCTGCCCTAAAATCATTTGAATTTCAATCATAATATGAACGTGTCCACCAGGACTTAACTAATATTTTGTTTTTATTACAAGCTAACTTTTTCTGCTTTTCTTTTTCTATATCCATTTTGTGAGTACCATTCTTTATGGTATCTCTCCTGTACCAGGTGGCTAAATGCATTTTCATTTTTGCTTTAGGAGGCCCAGGAGAATGTCTAAACTAGATTTTCACAAAGGAACATATTAAAAGCTGAGTATTTGTTTTAGAAATCTTCCTAAATTAATAACTCCTAATCATTTCTTTTCATTATCAGGAAACTTTTTGCTACTTTATCAGGGTGGACTTTATTATACTTGAAAGATTTTGTCTACCTCAAACTAATTAAGCAATTCTAGTAAAAAATATTTTATTATTCATATAAAAATGCCAATAAGAAATTCTAAACAGCATAAGTTAAATAACATTAACAAAAGCCAAAAAAATAATTCTTAGGTCATATTGCAGTTATGCAGACAAATGTATATCTGCTTAAAGTTTTGGAAGTATTAAAAAATATTTTCCAGCCATCCCAGTGCTATGTTCTTATAATATACAGGGGAGACTTGGAGAGCCATTTGGAAATCACTGGCTTAAAGAACTTGTTGGTGCACCTCATGATCTTACCCTAATGCTCCAAAATGCCTTTTAACATTGTGCAAGCCCCAATAATATTATGGCTATCCTTGGATGGGAAAACTTTTTTTTTCTGGGAAAAATTAGGCTAATAATTTATGCTTATTTTCTAGTGTGAGAGATATAAATCAATAAATATGATATTCCAAACTTGGAGATGTTTTTATAATATTACAATTGTAAGATTTTAAATCATCATTACCTGAGTTATAATACATGAATATAATGGTAAATATCCATAAAAAATATTGAAAAAATTGTAGTATATAAAATATTATGTTTATGCATAGTATTTTTAAATTCATAAACATGTTACTTTTACACTAAGGGGAACAATTGGGAAAGAAAATAAAGACACCATTAATATTGGTGAAGAATAGAATGAATTTCTGAACTTGCTGACTCCTATATTAATTCAAATTCAGTATCATCAAATTAGAGATGGTTAAATACACAGAATGATGCAAAGGAAATGGAAAGACCTTTCCTGATTAGAAGAAAGTAAATAGAAGGAGAATGAGGAAGGATGAGTAGGAAGAGAAAGGGATCCCAGATGGAAGGTTCTGAGGAGTGAGGAGTGAAGGTCCCCAGTAGGTTTCAGATGAGGTGAAGGTAGGACAATAACATTCATGGGTATAGTGTTTTATTCTATCAAAACTATTTCTGCACCAAATTTCATACCAAATTTCACAGCTCAATTATTGTAAAATACTTTTCAAAACTCACCTTTCTTTTCCATACCCACTCTGAATGATCCATTCAACCTGGTCTTCGTTTTAGTGTTACACAATCCCTCATTTGTTTTCTTGCTTCCTCTGTTTTCAATTCCTTGTGTAAAAAGGAAGATATATTATACGTGGGGGTGAAAAGATAAGAGTCATAAAGGGTGTGTGTGTGTGTGTGTGTGTGTATATTTGAAAATACTTGTCAACATACCTAACTCAGTTACAGAAATTGCAGTAAGACAGATGATTCTGGGTGATGTTTGTCTCTCTCACCAATCAGGCATGTTCTTCAATTTATCTTTGTAAGATAATGGAGATGATAATTATGAAGGAGACATTCTCTCCTTAGGATATCCCCCCAAGAGTCTTTACTTGGTACTGATTTTTTTCTGACTTCACACACTGGGCATCCATCCTCTCTCTGTATGTCTTCTGTACCATTCTTCCATCCCATACACTCTAGCTCCAAAGGATGTATGGGACTAGCCAGACTACTTGACCAAAGAATTGTAGTTTTATAGGATTTAATTAAAGGGCCTTCAGTGATCTCTATATCTGCATTATGTTTTGGCAAATACTTGAATTAGTGCCAGCTTGTTTGTTCTGTATGTGCTTGAAAATTTTTAAACAGTCTTTTGCTCTAATATTTTACATGATAAATTGTTTATCTGTATGTATTAAAAATGTTTATCATTTTTTAAATGAACACATTCACCTGCATAACAATTGAATTTATCTGTTTAGAATATTCATAATATCTGAGAGAAAAATGAAGGATGATCATCCTAATTTTTTTGCAGGCTGCTTAGGAGGCTGGTTACCTGATCGGACAAATTTGGGGGAATAAGGCAAAGAAGCTTGGGGCATGATGAAATTATGTGCTAATTTTTGGCTCACAAATCCATACAGTAAAACAAATTCTCAGTGGCATTTTTATTAGTGTTCATGTGCAAGAAAACATATTGAAATAGCTCTTGAATGTTCTCAGTTATCCAGATCTATTTGACTCTTCCAAAGCCAAGCAATAACATTTCTTCCACATTAAAACCTCATTTCAGAACTGTCATTGTCCTAATTCAATTCTCTGTGCCCACTTACAGACTTTTTCTTTGAAACAAAACCTATGCTGGTCTCTGTTTCTCTGTCCCAACTGGTTTCTTTTCAATGCCCTTTCACCCCTACAATTGTTTTTGTTTCACTCTAACCTTTAAAAATCTGTATTTATCAAGATGCATTTTTTGTAATATTCTTATCCCTGAGGTTTTGTAGTTCTTATTGATCAGTGAACTTGGTCTTGGCTGGATGTTCTTGCTGATCTGGGGGAAGAGCCTGTTGCAGTGATTCTCAAATGTATTTGCCCGAGGCGGAATTGCACCACCCTTGCCAGGGACCAGGCTAAGTAATCTGCTCAGGTTCACTCTCTGTGACTTTTGTTCCCTGAACGTTTTCCATACAGCTTTGGAGGATGGGAATGAAAATGGCGGCCTCCCAAACCAAGAAAGATACTCTGAACTCTAGAGAACAACCTGACCGTTACCAGAGGGGAGGTGGGTAGGGGATGGGGGAAATAGGTGATGGGGATTAAGGAGGGCACTTGTAACGAGCACCAGGTACTCTATGGAAGTGTTGAATCATTGTGTTCACCTGAAACTCATATTAGACTGTATGTTAACTGACTAGAATTTTGAATAAAAACTTAAGAAAAGAGTAAAAAAAAAAAAAAGAAGAAGAAGAAAATGGCGGCCTCCCAATCTCCATCCCCTTAGGAGCTGAGAGCTCAGGGCCCCACTCCTCAGTGCACCCTCAGAGAAAAGCATTTACCTAAAGCAATTTACTCTTTTCTTACTTTCCCTTTTCTTACTCCCTTCCTCATATCATCTCCTCCTGAAAGATTCACCCCATCTCTTACTGCATGTATCTAGTATGAACAACCCATTGAGTACTCTTACATAACTCCTTAAGGCAACATAATTAAGCCTCACTAAGGCTTATATAATATCTCTCTCCTCAACTACCCCACACAGATTTTTAGTAATAATTGATTTTGTCAAATATATATTTTTAAAAAAAGGTATACTCAGAGACTCAGGCAATCCCTCCTGTCTCTCTGGTCTCTGGCTACACTCCAAGCTCACCCAGCCTGTCATGCATGGCTCCATTTGGAGTCTCCAAACCTAGCAGATTCCTGCAGAGTGCTCCCTTGCCACTCCTCCTGGAGGAGAAAGGAGGAGGTGTCCCTGGATCTGCCACTTGTGAGGTCCCTGCTCAAAGAGCAGTAGTCCAACTGTGCCTCAGAACACAGTTTATAGGTAACCCCAAGCTGAGAGCTCACTCCCCAGCTCCATCTTTGCAGCTGGCTTTCCCGCTCCAATACTTGGGGGGCTCTGCCACTCTCAGGCACCCCTGGTCTTTTTGTGACCCCACGGGTCCTGAGACCACACTGTCCCTGTGAGGGCTCCACCCTGCTTAGCCTCTGGAACAACATCCCTAAGTGAAGCAGACTTCTAAAAGTTCTGATTTTGTCCTCTGCTGCTCTACTGGTTGCTGGGAGCTGGCCCCTCCCTCCCCTACCCCCCCACCCCCGCAGTCTATCTTCCCATATATCACCTCGGATTCACTTCTCTGCATGTCCTACCTTCAGAAAGTGGTTGCTTTTCCCATCCAAATACTAACCAGGCCCGACCCTGCTTAGCTTCCGAGATCAGACGAGATCGGGCATGTTCAGGGTGGTGTGGCCGTAGACTAGTGGTTGCTTTTCTATTCCTAGAATTGCTTCTCTTCTCTTCAATCTTCTGTTAGAGTTTGTAGGTGTTCAGAATGGTTTGATAACTATCTAGCTGAATTCCTGGATGCAATGATGTGTAGGTCTCCTACTCTGCCATCTTGCTCCTCCCCCCTCACATTGCATATTCTTGTCTCCTTTGTTGAAGATTAGTTGACCATATAATTGTGGGTTTATTTCTCAGCTCTCTTATTCAGTTCCATTGATCTATGTGTCTATTTTTGTGCCAGTACCATATAGCTTGGTAGTATAGCTTGAAATATGGAATCATGATGCCTCCAGTTTTGTTCTTTTTCAAGATTGTTTCAGCTATTTGGGGTCTTTTGTGGTTTCATACAAATTTTAGGATTGTTTGCTCTACGTCTGTGAAAAATGCTGGTGGTATTTTGATAGGTATTGCATTAAATGTGTAGATTGCTTTGGGTAGAATAGACATTTTAACAATGTTTGTTCTTCCAATCCATGAGCATGAAATTCTTTTCCATTTCTTTTATGTCCTTTTCAATTTCTTTCATAAGTAAGTATTCTATAGCTTCTAGAGTACAGATCTTTTACCTTTTCAGTTAGATTTATTCGTAGGTATCTTATTGCTTTTGGTGCAATTGCAAATGGGATTGATTCCTTGATTTCTTTTTCTGCTGCTTTGTTATTGGTGTATAGAAATGCAACTTACATTTTTGCATATTGATTTTATATCCTGCAACTTTGCTGAATTCATGTATTTGTTCTAGTAATTTTTTTGGTCGAGTCTTTTGTGTTTTCTACATAGAGTATCATGTTCTCTGCAAATAGTGAAAGTTTGAATTCCTGTTTGCCAATTTGAATGACTTTTATTTCTTTTTGTTTTCTGATTGCTGAGACTGAGACTTCCAGTACTATGTTAAATGGTAATAGTGAGAGTGGACATCCTTGTTTTGTTCCTGACCATAGGGGAAAGACTCTGGTTTCCCCATTGAGGATGAGATGATATAGGCTGTGGTTCTTTCATATATGAGCTTAGTGATGTTGAGATATATTCCATCTATCCCTACTTTGCTGATGGTTTTTATAAGAAAAGGATGCTGTATTTTGTCAAATGCCTTTTCTACATCTATTGACAAAATATTACTAAAAAAACTTATCAAAATCAACACCCAAAAAACAAATAACCCAGTTAAGAAATGGGAAGAAGACATGAGTAGATACTTTTCCAAAGAAGATGGCTTACAGATACATGAAAAGGTGCTCAACATCAGACATCATCAGGGAAATACAAATCAAGACCATGATGAGATACCACCTCACAGGTGTCAGAATGGCTAAAATTAACAACACAAGAAACAACAGGTGTTGGTGAGGATGAAGAGAAAGGAGACTTCCACTGTTGGTAGGAGTACATACTTGTGCAGCTACTCTGGAGAACAGTTTGGATGTTCCCCAGAAAGTTAAAAATAGGCCTACTTATGACCCAACAATTGCACTACTATTTACCCACCTAAAGAATACAAACAGATTTGAAAGGGTATATGCACCCCAGTGTTTATAGCAGCATTATCAACAGTAGCCAAACTATGAAGAGAGCCCAAATGCCCATCGACTGATGAATGGATAAAGAAAAATGTGGTGGTGGTGGGTGTTTGTGTGTGTGTGTGGGGGGGGGGGGGGGAATGGAACATTACTCCGCTATAAAATTGAACAAAATCTTGTCATTTGCAACAATATGGATGGAGCTAGAGGGTATTTTGCTAAGTGAAATAAGTTATTCAGAGAAAGAGAGATACTATATGATCTCACTCATATGTGGAATTTAAAAAAGAAAACAGATAAACATATGGGAAGAGGGAAAAGAAAAAAGGAGAGAGGGAAACAAGTCATATGAGATTCTTGACATCAAGCCATATGAAACCCTCAGTCTGAGGGTTGATGGAGGGAGGTGGGTTGGGGAGGAGCTAGATAAGTGATGGGTATTAAAGAGAACACCTGTGATGAGCGTTGGATTTTGTATATAAGTGATGAATCACTGAATTCTATTCCAGAAACCAATATTGCACTGTATGTTAACTAAGTAAAATCTAAATTTTAAAAAAAGGGAAAGCACTAATTCAGAAGGATATATATGCACCCTTATGTTTATTGCAGCATTATTTGTAATTGACAAATTATGGAAGCAGCCCAAGGGCCCATGAATAGATGAATGGATAAAGAATATATATATATATATTCCACACACACACAATGTAATATTACACAGCTATGAAAAGAATGAAATCTTGCCATTTGCAACAACAGGTATGGATCTAGAGAGTATAACGCTAAGCGAAATAAGTCAGAAAGATAAATACCACAAGATTTCACTCCTATGTGGAATTTAAGAAACAAAACAAAAAAAGAGACAAACCAAGAAATAGACTCAACTGATGGTTACCAGAAGGGAGGTGGGTGTGGGAATGGGTAAAATAGGTGAACGAGATTAAGAATACAGTTATCTTGATGAGTACTGACTAATGTATAGAGTTGTTCAATCACTATGTTGTACACCTGGAATTACTATATCACTGAATGTTAACTATACTGGAATAAAAATTAAAAAAAAGAAATATGCTACAAATATAATTTTCATTCCTCTTCTTCCTACTTATTATACAATGAAATTATTATTCTGTTCTGTTCCATAATAACTATTCTATTATATAATAATTCTATTATTATACAAAGAAATTCTTACCAAAAATCTTGTAATATTATTTATACATCTTCCATGGAAGGACTCGTGACTGAATAAATGTGAAACTTTAAGAACATAACTACCCTTTACTCAGTGTTACAACTTCTTATAGTATTGGTCATATTCAAGGAGAACATTCTCAAACTTTACCTGCTAACAACTAGCCACAGTTACACAAAAAAAGGAAGAGCATGATTTTTGATTGGCAGTTTATTTTAGAGCTTATTACTTGAAAAAAATAATAAATTTAGTTAATTCCTAAATGTGTTCCATTTTTTTACTGCCTAAAAAGCTATTTCACTTAAAATCATTTCTCCAAATTATTTCAAACCAAATACTTCTGAATGCCATTTCAGTTTGAACCTGAAATTTAATAATTGGTACTAAAGAGAATGATGTATAATTTACAAAATAAATATTTGAAGACATCCTTTTAGAAAGCAATGACCTATTTTCCTGTGAGAAGTCAGGTATTCACAGGTCATCATACTCACAAAGTAAAAACCAAGAACAAAGATAAGTGTAACTTCTTTTGGTGAGGAAAGTTGTGCCTGAGCTTATATTGTATCTAAGAACACAAACTAATATGCATATTTTTGCTAAAGAAAGATGTCACTCATTGGTACCAAGGTAGTCAAAAGAGTGCTTTAAATCATTAGCTCCATTAAAGTGTTTGTTTCAATGGTAATTTTTGGACTAATCTTAATATATTTTTTCAAAACAGCCTCTATCTGGGTAATCTGGATAAAGTATCATCCTGATCACAAGCATTAAATTCTATTTTTCTCAGCTCCCTATTAAAGTGGTCAAAGATAAGTAAGAAAATAGGAGCAGGGGAACTAGCTTCATCACTAGAAACTTGAAAAGTTGGTATCTGTGCAGATTAACCAATAATTTGCTTTCCAATTCTTTCACCCTCACATACACACTCTATAACATAGACAGCTCCATTTCCTATGGTCCCCTGAACACTTGCTTCTGTGTTGGAAATGTAAAATATTGGATGGTGGAAGATAAATAGAAGCCACCACAGGTCTGCTCAGTATGGCATGTTTGTAGTGCCTGTGGACCATCCCTGACTCCTGATCTTGCTTGGTCTTCCCTTCCCCACTTATGTTCCTGCTCTCAACAGGTTGTCTTCACTGTGATTCCAGCTCCCATGGGATATCCTGGGGTTCTAGGCTCTGGTAACACCACATCTTCCCTTTCTCTTGAGCTCTTTTCTATTTCTTCCAAAATTTTTTTCTCTTTGTATTCCAGTGTGGACATTTATTTCCTTCTATTAATCCATTGCTTTGGGTCATCCTCTGTCAAATCCACTTATTGAGTATTAATTTGTTATTTTTGTACTTCTAAATTTTCCATTTGATTCTATTTCAGATATTCCAGTCAATTCTCAGCTGAAATTCTCCATCTAGCTCACTACTTTATCAAATGTGTTATATATAATTTTCGTTATATTTGGTATCTAATTAAATCCAATGTCTGAATCAGTTTATTTTTACATTATGCTTTTTTTTTTTTTTTTTGGCTTGTTTTGGTCATTTGGTCTTGTCATCTAGTATGCCAAAATTGTTTGCTAGAATGAAAAACACTGATTACTAATTCTTGGAAAGATAATTTGAAGCTCTGATGATGTTGTAATTCTCTACATAATATTTCCTTTTTATTGGCAGAAAATTAATCAAGAAGTTGATACTCCTAAATCAAGGGGATATTGACCTAATTCAAACAAATATTTCAATATTTGTGAAGGCCGTTTTATATCTGATTTGCCCTAGCTGTCTTCAGAGGTGCAAATTCCCAGTGCTGCCAGTGGAATCCTGAGCTGTTTACCATTGTCCATCCTCCTTGTGATTTCTAATCTCTAATTTTTGTTCTTGTGGCCTCATGAGATTTCTTTTTTTTTTTAATTTTTTATTAACATATAATGTATTATTTGCCCCAGGGTACATGTCTGTGAATCATCAGGCTTACACATTTCACAGCATTTGCCATAGCACATACCCTCCCCAATGTCCATATCCCTACCCCCCCATCTCCCAGCAACCCTTAGTTTGTTTGGTGAGTTTAGGAGTCTTATGGTTTGTCTCCTTCCCCATCCCATCTTGTTTCATTTCTCTTCGGCCTCATGAGATTTCTGAAAGCTCTCTTCAGCTTTTCAGTTTCTTAGCTACTATTTTCTGCTCAACTTCTCCATCTCTCAGCTTTGTTTTATAGATTGGAAAATTCTATAAGGAATAGAATATTGAATTCCTTCAGCTACATGTTTGTCCTCTCTGGAACATTTGTTTCTATGGTCCTTGATGGTTTCTTAATTTTTCTAGTACCTTCAAATAGATGTCTAAAGATATTTATTTAAAGATTTTTATTTATTTATTTATTTGAAAGAGAGAGAGAGAACATGAGACAGGAGAGGTCAGAGGGAGAAGTAGACTCCCCAAGGAGCTGGGAGCCCAATGCGGGACTCAATCCTGGGACTTCGGGATCAAGACCTGAGCTGAAGGCAGTTGCCTAATCAACTGAGCCACTAGGCACCCGATTTCTAAAGATGTTTTACACAGATTTAGCAGTTATTCTTGGTGAAAGGGGTGGCTTAATATAACCCGGTCCACAAAAATGGCAAAAAACAAAAAGTAAAAAATTGAATAACAAATATGTAGGAAAAAGTAGAAAAAAAAGAATTATTATTTTTTAAGATTTATTTACTTATTTTAGAGAGAGAGAGGGAAAGCATGAGTCAGGGGAAAGGCAGAGGGAGAGGGGAGAGGACAGAATCTCAAGCAGACTCCCAGCTGAACACAGAGCCAAAACCAAAGTTGGACTCTTAACCTACTGAGCAACCCAGGTGCCCCAACAGAATTATATTTTTAAATATCTAAAAGGATTCACAAAGTGAGAGATACAAATATAAAAATAATTAAAATAAAAGTTAGAATTATAAAATATGATAATAAAAATCCAGCAAATTTTCTGGAGTTCCTAAAAAACTAAGAGACCCAGCATCATTTCCCAGTTTGGGCAAGAAAACCTATTTTCTTCCCCAAGGCACATACCTATCTTCACTTTTCCTTTTCAGTCTCCCTCCCATAGGAACTCTCAGAAGATTAAACCTCAAATGGAACCTCTTTGCAAAATATCCACAGTCCCTGCCAAGGTGCTTAAGAACTTCTCTGCAGTCCTTGCTTAAGCAGGTAGGTCTCTTTTGTCATCAGAGGGCACTTTGGAAGAAAATAAATGATCCCAGGTTTGGATCATGGAGGATAAATGCTGAATGAATGATGGGGATATAAATAAAGGCAAAGAAGCTAGCATAATTGTCTCCCTTTAGACAAATGTGGGATTATTTAAGGATAAATTGAAATACTGATGCAGACAATTATAAAATAAGAATCCATTTGTCTGTGCTAATATAAAATAAGAGTACAAATAAGTAAATAAAGGGGTGGTCAAAGAAACCTCTTCCTTTAACAGAGTGACAACTAGTAAATATAAAAGAAATAAGTCAATTAGAAAATCATCAGTGGTTACAAAAACTAGTGGGTAAAAGCTTGTTGAGAAACAGGGTATTTATATAATATATATCTGCCAAAATAACTTATTAATTCCATGGGAGGAAGTAAGCTTACAGTGAAGAAACATAGTGGAAACTTCTTAAATATATAAGGTAACAATGTCAATATTAGAGCAAACCAACTTCTTATTTCTCTTGATGTTGAGGATGCATATTTTCTGTGGTATTTTTGCTAAACATGCATAAGATGAATCTAACAAGGAAATGTCAGAAACATTAAATGGAGGGACATCATACAAAATAACCGGTGTATACTCTTTAAAATGTTAAGATCAAGAAAAACAAAGAAAGACTGTAAAGCTGTACAAGATTAAATGAGACTAAAGAGACATGACATCTAGCTGCCATGTATGATTCTGGACTGGATTCTGCAATGGGAAAAAGGAAGTAGATATTAGGACAGTTGACAAAGTTTAAATATGAACTATGGATTAGATAATAGAATTGGGCCAATGTTACATTTTCTGATTTTTTATAATTATAGCTATACAGAAGAATTTCTTCATTCTTAAGAAATATATACTGAAGTTGCATGCATTTGTGTTTGTGTGTAATTATATATATGGAGAGAGAGAGATCAAGTGTATGGGGCAAAATATACCAACTGATGATCTAGGTGAAGGTATATGGGAATTCCTTATACTCTTTTGGCAACTCTCCTATAAATCTGAAATTATATCAAAATAAAAGTTCACAAGCAAACAAATTAGATGACAAATCCCCAAAACTATAAAGTATAACTTGATGGGAGTCCAGACACTGAAAGGGGCAAGAAGCCAGTGATATTTATAACTTTGTAAGAAGAATTAGAGGGCAGGAAAGTAAGGAAAACATCCTGATAGAAAAATGGCCAATTGGCAGTTCATTAGAAAAAAAAAATGGTCCTTGAACCCACTGCCAATCATAAGAATTAGTGACACTGCACTGAGGTATTTGGTATATTTTATAAAACAATACTTGCCAAAAATATATTAAAATACATTTTTCATGTATTATTGGTATAAATGTGATATGTGACATACAGAAAAATTATATATGAGTTTACCTATTGACCTACCAATCCCATTCCCAGGAATCTGTCAGCATGATACACTATTCAAATATTAAAAGACATATGATTGAAGCCAATTACTGCCAAAAGTACATCAACAAAGAAATGGTTGAATCAATTAGAATACATCCACACAATGTAGTATTATACTCCTTTAAAAAGAAAAGAGGTAGGTCTTTACACACTACATACCACATAGTGGTGTCCAGAAGAGCTTTTTTAGGTGAAAAAATGCGAGTTGGAGAAAAGCATGTATAATATACTATCATTAGTCTAAGAGAAGAAGGAAGGAAAGAATGGTATATTAATATATTTGTTTATAGTTTAAAAGGGAAAGGGATGAGGCAAAAGGTGAACCAAGCTTGTTGCTTAAGTGAGGAGAGAATGTCTCTGAGTATACCTTTTTTTAATATATATTTGACAAAATCAATTATTACTAAAAATCTGTGTGGGGGTAGTTGAGGAGAGAGAGATTATATAAGCTTTAGTGAGGCTTAATTATGTTGGCTTAAGGAGTTATGTAAGAGTACTCAATGGGTTGTTCATACTAGATACATGCAGTAAGAGATGGGGTGAATCTTTCAGGAGGAGATGATGTGAGGAAGGGAGTAAGAAAAGGGAAAGTAAGAAAAGAGTAAATTGCTTTAGGTAAATGTGGCCACTGGAAGCACACAAATAAAATAAAACAAAAAGATTGCAGGTGTGCTATAGTCCTGTTAAATTTTATATTTATATTAATCAAAAGACATAAAAAAAGATTATCACTGAAATATTAATGGTGTTTTCCTTGGGGTGGTAGGATTTAAGATCATGTTCACTTTGCTCTATATGTATTATTCATCTTTTGTAAACACTGACACTATTCTATATATAAACCCTAGATAAATATAATAAAGCAATTTCTATTCTGGACAAAAAGAACTAGTAGTACATACCAATAAAGAATAACTAAAAGAGCAATACTCCAAAAGGAAAATGGATCAAATATTTGAACAATCATGTAATAGATAAAATATAATATAAATATATATTTGGAAACATAGTCGCCTTTTTAATAATCAAATAAATGCAAAATATTTCAACAATTTGGTTTCAGGGCAGTAGAGAAAGGAGAGTAGGGGATTACTCTGAAGTCATTGACCTGAACAGATAGAAGAATGATCAGTCATTAAAAACATGGGAAACACCTCAGGGAGAAAGACAAGACTCCTTGTCTTGACTTGTCAAGAAAGACTCCTTGTCTTTAAGGTTAAAACCTTTAAGGTTTTAAGGTCTTTAAGGTTAAAACCTAAGGTTAAATGTTAAAACCTTTAACTTAAGGTTTTAAGTTAAGATGCCTAAGTTAAGACATCCAAGCAGAGAAGCCATCCTATCAGCTGGATGTATGAGCCTAGAGCTAGGAAAAACTTCCAGGCTGTAACTCTAAAGGCAAGTGTTGCCCACAAAAAGTAATATTCAAAGCAGTGAAACTAAATGAAATCATGCAAGTAATTGTAAAATAGTTCTAAGGACCGAATCCTAATGTTCAATTAGAATTCCATTGATTCAATCCTACTGTGTGCCTTTGTTTAGAGTGTGGGGAAAAGTAGAGAAATCAGTTAAGGAATTTTTGAGATAGAATGAAAAGCAGGAGATTGGGGTTTTCCTGAAAGAAGAAATACTTTAGAAAAGAGAAATAGGGGGCACCTGGGTGGCTCCGTCATTAAGCGTCTGTCTTAAGCTCAGGTCATGATCCTGAGGTCCTGAGATTGAGCCCCGCATTGAGCTCCCTGCTCAGCAGAGGGCCTGCTTCTCCCTCTCCCATTCCCTCTGCTTACCCTAACCGTATCAGGCTCCCTGCTCAGCAGGGGACCTGCTTTTCCCTCTCCCATTCCCTCTGCCTGTGTTCCCTCTTTCCCTGTGCTTCTCTCTGTCAAATAAATAAAATCTTAAAAAAGAGAGAGAAAAATAGTCTAAGAAAGATTAACTGAGACTGATCGTTAGATTTATCAATATAGAGGTCACTGACAAGAAAGAATAGTTTCAGGGAAATGATGAGGTGAAATTCATTTAGTTGAGTTTTAGAGCATTGGAGAGAATAGGAGGGGATTTGCAGATTGGCTAGAGAACTTTTGGGGGGATTTTTGATAAAAAGAGAGCAGTGAAATAGGAAATAGCTATAGGGGTGTTTGTGTCAAGAGAGATTTTTTTTTTAAGATGGGAGAAGATACTATATATAGGCTAATGAAACTTTATTACTAGTAAGAAGAAAATTAGTAATAAAAAAGTGAAGAAATTGCTGGAGCGTAGGTGAGGGAAGATGGAATCTAATGTAAAAATGAAAACGTCAGCATTCATTTGGAGCATAGGCTGTTCACATAGAGTAAGAAGGTACAAATGTGAGTCAATGAGTAAATATAGTGGTCAGAGTTATTGAAATTTTTCATATTGCTTCAGTTTCTTTAATTAAGTTAAAAACAACGCTATCAGCTGAGATTGTGGATGGGTAAGCAGTCATTGGACGTTTGTATATAGAAGGGAAAGAAATATCTGGGTTACAATAATGAAGGATGTATTTTTCAAAACATTTAAGTTGATGTGTCCTAGGAAAATATTTAAGTCATAAAATTGGTCTTTTCTTTGGCCAAACCATGATTTTTATTTGTAATTCCAGCTGGAAGTACGAACCGGACTCAATGTATGGTGGTTCCAAGAAAAACCTTTATACCCTTTAACTGAACACAAACTTGACTTGGTATATTTATTTCTCCATGTAGTAGAAGAATCAATATTATTAAGTCATTGAATCAGTTCTCTATATACATGGCTGTCCTCAAACTTTGAAAATCACATCAAGTAAATTATTATATGAATAACCTATATATTTGGCCATGATAAATGATACTATAACTTATTCTATCCATCTATTTAAATTATAAATATATTAATGTTTTTATTATCATTTATTGATAAATTTCTTTTGATTTTAATCCAGTGTCAGATGTTGAACATGTAGGTCTAGTTTAGTTTTCAAAATCAAAGCTTTCCATTACCAATATTGACACTCCAGAAGATAAATAGAGGAAGTAACATTCTCATATAGTCTAAATCAAAAGCTAGTATAGTCTTCATTCTATATGTCAGCTTGGAAATATAGAAGGATTTTTGTTCTGAAAGATATTTTCTTCCACAGAAATGCTTAATTTTGGTTATGGTTTGGATTTGAGAGAATTTTTTCTTCATTGTTTTTCTTTAAGGCTACTGGGAGATGCTAATATATTTACCTTATGTGACTCCTTCAGTGACTCAATCCTTTTAATCCTTTAGAATGCTCAATCCATTATGGTAGCCATCAAGTATCTATTGAAAACTTATAATATGTTTAGAGCAACCAAGGAACATAATCTGCTATTTATTTAATTATAATTAATTTGTATTTAAAAATATTTTTCCATTAAGCACAACTTTGTTGCTTTCATGGGCCTGCACTTCACTTTAGCCCTTGAAGATATAGCACATAATTGAAATGAGCTGTAAGTATAAAACACAAACTAGATTTGAAGACTTAGTATGAAAAAAGAAGATATCGACTCGATACATTTTTATAATAACTACCTGTTGTAATAATAATGATTTGGATAAATTGGTTTAAATAAAACACATAAGATAGTTTAAATATTTTTAGTTATAAAGTATTTCATGTAAAATAAACATTTAGCCTATTAATAATAGATGTACTTTTCTTTTTAATGTGGCTACCAGAAAATTCTAAATTACTTTAGAATTTATATCATCTAGGTGGCTCACATTATATTTGTACTGTAAAGCACTGCTTGAGGTTATTAAGCATAAACTTTGTGCTGGGTGAATAGGAAGGTCCATAGGTTGCCACTGTTGTAAGGCATCTTTCTGACTAGTGAGAATGAGAGCATTATTTTTCAATTGTCTATTCTCTGTGGCTTCAGAATTAATAAAGAGAAGCTATGAGACTAGGACTACCTTTTAAAAAGAATCATTTAACAACATAAAGTGTACCAGAGAAGATACTGGATCTATACTCTAGGATGAATTCAAGAAGAGCCTTAATCAGTACTTGTTGATAGGAAGGTAATAGAGAAATAAGTGCTCATTGCCTGAAAACTTTCAAGTAAGGTTCCTAGTTTCACAGTCAAGGACAAAGTCTATCTACACAGTTACCTTACAAGAGAAATTGGTAGCATGTGCATTCCACATCAAGCAGTTAAAATAAATACTGACCCTTGATGTTTTGAGTTTTGTTTTATTTTTATGTTTGTTTGTTTGTTTGGTTGGTTCTTTTGATTTGGTGTGATTTGGTTTTAGTCATTGCCTTTTTATTTTTTTCCTCTTTTTTGCATTTCTTAGTTTATTTTCGAAGGAAATGGAGCAGCATGACCAGCCTGGTCCAATTTATCAGAGAGGAGAAGTTTTATTTCTCTCTTGGTGATGTCCTATCTCCTTTTGGCAATATGTCCGATGCCTAGGCTACCCAAGCTCTCCATTCGTTTTTGCAAGAGAATAAGTCAACCTGTGTATATAAATTTCATGACCAGTTATTACTATTTCATGGGCATTTGCCTTATCACAATAGAATAGACATTTCAGGCTCTATGACAGGCAATTGGAGGATATATTCTGGGAATGTCAGAAGTTTTAGAACAAATTCAAATGTTACTATGTGACAGTTAATCTGTCCTACTGGGCCTATTGAGAGTCTATTGGTGGGTCCTTTAATTTAACTTTTTGAATTTTTTTCTTGTTTGGCGAAAGAAAATGTATAATTTTCTAAAGCTCTGATAGAATGCAGTACTCTCTTTACAGAGGTAATCATTCATTTTCAAATTTCTCATTTTCGTAGAGTTTCATTAAAAATACTTATAGTGTATTAATGCAGCAATACTGCATTATTTTTACTTAACCAACATAAACGTTTCTTGCAAATATTTGATGGAAGACATTCTTGAGTTAACATAAATTTATTTATTCCCTGGTGTGTGGGATTTCATTGCTTTGGTCCATGTGGGATAGTCCTCGGAGTGATGGATGACTCACTGGGAACAGCTGTGACCTGACAGAGTTCTTGCTGGCAATGCATTTTATGTGTAAATTTGATTTAAAAAAAAAAAAAAACAACAATCACCATTATGTCATTGCATTCTTCTGCTTCAGTGTTGGTGGTTGTGCTCCTTGGGGATGGAGTAACACCCTTGTATGGGGAGGGGGTGATAGAACAGATGGGCTGATGTGGAGAGCATGAAGATGGGGGAAGAAAGATGATAATATATATAAGCATTTGCATAACAAGCTGGCCTATTTACTATTAAAGCTAGGACAGGCCCATTATGTGATGTTTTGAAATTCTTAGAAATGGTCTGCCGGGACTAATAATCATCAGTGGATGCTGTGTAAAGCAGATCCCAGGCAAAACTACCTGGTACCTCATCCGTCTCATCTCCTTCCTCTTTAGTGCTCTTCTGCCTCATGGTACACGCCCCTCCAGCCTTTTTCTATCTTTTCCTAGAAGTGAGATCTTGGGCACACCCTTAGTTTACCTAGTTTTCTGTTTCTTCATCAGTAAAAAGAGATCAAAATAGTACCCATCTCTCATGGTAGTTTTAAGTATTAATATGTATAACACTTTTAGAACAGTAACTGGCCTATACATGTATTGAGAATTTATTATTTTTATTGAGAAAAACCAAACGGAATGGTTTGGTATATAGCTCAAGACCTTGGCTCTCTTCTCCTAAACAAAATTAGATTATCTAAATCTCTCATATCTTCATCAAAACTTACTGTTGTGTACGCCCCCCCCCCCCCCACCGTAATAGTAAAAGCCTCAAACTAGCAGCGAACTGCTGGATCTGGTGTATGGATGGGTTCTGCTGTGCCTGTACAGTTAATAATTTAATTAAATGCCAGCATTTATAAATTTGGATTTAGACATTTCTTATAAAAGTTTGATTTCTGACTTCCTTTGGAAAAAAATTTAAAAATCTCTCAACCATGGGATAGCTGCCTAACATGGGAACACTCAGTTAGAACTAAATAGTAGCAATTCCTTTTTGATTCTGCATTTATCTTCCAACTTTCCAGTCTCCATTGTCCCTTTATGTTTCCTTACAACACAATGCAATTCATTTCTCATTGTTGTTCTGGGCCCTGTGAATATGTGAGTTTGTAACAACTATGAAAGTTGTCTTTCATAGTTGGGTTATTTGTAACTTTGACAAAACATCCTAGAAAAGAAAAAGAAGAGTTGATCCAGAGATGGAGAAAAATGTCATGTCATATTTGTGTAGAAAGACATTTAATTCACATTCCCTGAGTCCTGCACATATGCCAAGCACTGCTCTTAGTGGTTAATATCTGTTAATTCACTTGACCTTTACCCCAGTCACAGTAAGGTGTTTGAATTTATTCAAAACACAATAAGAAGTCACTGAGGGATTTTAAAGAGAGGAGAGAGAATACATATATGATTTGCATATTTAAATATCACTATAGTTGACATGTAGAGCTTGGAAGGGATGAGAGAGAGGAAACATGGGAACCAGTTAAGTAATTATTAAGATAATTAACAAAGAAAGAATGATGGTGATTTGAACTAGGTGATAGGAGTGATAAGAAAAGAAGCTATCAGGGCTATCACCCAATGTACTTAGAAAAAATATCATTTCTCATGGAAAATAAGGGCATAATCTGGCTCCTTACCAGCATATGGCTATTTTCTTCCATTTGCTTATTCTATTTCCTTTTCCTTAAAAGCCAAGATTACTTCAACCTCAGAACCTTGCACTTACTGTGACACTTTCATCCCAGTGTGTCACACTTGTTGTCACTCCTACAATAGTTTGGTGCCACTTTCTATTCCACACTGTCTTATCACAGCACTATGTTTTAAATGCTATCATTTAATGCCATCTAATCTTTTCATGTTTGTGTTCTTGATTACTCGTACTTGATTTTGTTCTGTTTCTCCTGACTATAAAGTTGTAAGTGCAGGGGCCCCTTGTCTTATTTCCTGCTGCCTAGAATAGTGTCTGGCATATTCAGTTGCTTAACTCTTTGTTGTATTAATGAGAATATGTCACAGATCTTAGTTAAAATGTAAATATGGGAGAGAAAGTAACATCAAGGATGATTCTCATTGTATTTAGTAAAGATAATTGAGTGGATGGTGGTAACATACACCAGGATTATGGAGAGCAACAGGCTTGTTTGGAGTGGTAAATAGAATTAGAGATCTGTTTTGGATGTTGTATAAGTTTCCTACGACTATGATAATGAAGTACAATAAACTGGATAGCTTAAATTAACAGAATATTTTTTTCTCTCACAGTTCTGGAGGCTAGAAATCTGAAATCAAGTTGTTGACAGGGTTGTTTAAATGGTTAGATCTGGTGGAGGAGAGATATGACATGTGTCTACTTGGACTATGAGATAGAGAGACTGGTCTCTTAGTATTCCATACCTCAGTGACAATTCAGATCAAGCCCAAATAATCAAAGGTAAGAGTCAGTAGAAGGTGGAAATGGAATCAAACTGATAAATTGAGTAAACTTGAAGAAATATAGCAAGGAAATATGGAACTAAATCTATGACCTAAGAAAAGGAAGAAAAATACATTAATTTCATCACTTTGAAGAATATGATTATCTTGTTATTTTGTAGCAAAGCAAAGTGAATTCAATATGTATGACCCGTTTTCCTTGGGATTAGTTTGACTTTCCTGTGTTCCAATATAGTGGTTACCAACATTTTTTTTTTTTAACTTTAGAGAGGAAGTGGGAGGGGCAGAGGGAGAGAGAATCTGAAGCAGACTCCCCACTGAACAGGGAGCCTGATGCAGGGCTCAATCTCATGACCCTGATATCATGAGCTGAGATCATGACCTGAGCCAAAAACAAGAGTGTGACACTCAACCACTGAGCCACCCAGGCACTCCTGGTTGCCAAAATTTCTGTAGTTACTGGTCTTCTCAGAAGGATCTTGCGGGCATAATAAACAATGGGTTCTATATCCCAGGAACTTAGATGTTGAAAATATGTCTTTAACCATAGAGGAAAATTTTGCAGCAGTATTTCAACTCCAGATTCTCTCAGCAGGAAGACCTTATGGTCAACTAAACTAGGATGATTATACTGTTTCAGAATGTTCACCACTGCCTTATAGACAAATAGATAAGAGCACAGACAGTCATAAAATGAAATGTTAATGCTAATATTAGCTTCTTTTTAAGTTGACCCCAGCAGGGAAAATTAATAAATTGCTTCTTTTTATAAATGAATTCCAAGATGTTCTTTAAAAAATATTGTGGGGAATTGTACAATAAAATGGAACTAAATGCCCCATTTAAAAACTTATTTTCTTAGCAATTAGATTAAAACAAAAAACAAAAAACCTTGTACCATATATTTCCATGATAGTGGGGAAAAGATATTTTCATTTTAACTACAAGTACCATATTTCTTCTTGTGGAATTATGTAGAACTATGATGAAAACAAATGGGAACGTCCTGTTTGAAGCCTAACACATACATCATCTATGTGTAAAGCATGTGTTCTTAATAGATGAAGATCACAATATTCAGTCCCTAGTACTTTGAGATTTTCTGTGGGTTGATAATTGATGAGCTAGTTGATTTACATATTCTCACAGGATTTTCTACCTATATGAGTAATTCAGAATTTATTATGCATCAGTATCACTTATGGGGGTTTATTCAAATACAGATTTTTGGGCATCTGAGGCCTGAGAATTTCATTTGTAATGAGTTACCATGTGATGTTGAGGTTACTGGTATGGAGACCACATTTTGAAAACCACTGCCCTACATAATTGATTCTTAAACTTTCCAACAAGAATATATCAACCATTTATTTTCATAGTAAGAAAAAAAATGAGTGCAGATAGTTTGGTTGCTATGAATCAGCAGTTCTCTACATTTAGGCTGATTTCACGTATCGATGATTCTTCTTGATACAGCAGTCTGTGTAAGCATTTTCCCTTATTATTATAATCCTTGTGAATATTCTTATTTTTTCCTTGTGAATATTTTTGGAAGAAGAAAAGGCAGATAAACAGTTAAAGTTGTCAGTTTTTGAGAATTTGGTGAGATGGGCAGTCACATATGGGTCTGGAGTTATCTGGCAAATCAAGAGCTACATAATCCATTCTGAGCTCATGAAGATGGATCCACGTTCTGACATTGGGAGAAAGAAACTGCCAATCAGCTCAAGCCATTCTCATTTTAATTATTATCAGCGCAGAAAACAGGTCTTCAAAAACAATTTCTGAACTCAAGATACACCATAATGTGTCTATGGTGTCTCTCTCTGTCTTTTTCCTTTGAAGTGGACCTCAGGTGGGATGCTTTCAGTAACCTCAGGGAGTAAGGAATCTACCAGGTCAGAGACTTCCCAGACAGACAGTCAGTGATTTGTTTGCTATGTGCCTGTTTTTATTATTTATTTTTAAATGTTAGAGGAGAAGCCACTTTAGTACTCAAGGACCAATTCTGTTACTCTATTATCATATAAGGAAAATGTATCATAGTTGCCTACTACTACCTTCCATTTCTTACACATTATCAAGCCTGCAAGTTTCAATACAGCAGACCTACATATGGCAAATCATACCTTCAACTTACGTGATATATTTTGAGAAGCCATTTCTTCATCCCATCATTAGCACAGGATACTTTCTTATATCAACTTTGGACATTCATACATTAGCTAATGAACAGATATTGACACTTACCCTTTGGTAGTATTTATCTCTAAACGGTATAACAATGTTAAAAAAAAAGATTTCTTAGAGAATGATGGACAAACTACTTAACCCTCAGGGCTTTGATTCAACAACTAGAACATAAGTAAAATAATAGTACCTCATAATAGGATTATAATGGTAATTAAATCAGGTAGTATATTAAAGAGCTATTTCTCTGTGTCTTGAACATCAAAAGTACTAAAATTGGTGCCCTCAATTACCTTGGTATGCACCTTATTGGGAAGAATTCATGACTTGGGTTTAAGGAATTTGTGCTATTTGCTCTAATACTTTATTGTATTTTGTCTTCTGTTTTCTAAAAATGAATACAATACAGAAAAATTAGAAACCTGCTAGATCTCTGTCTATATTATATATTTACTTGTAGAGAAACAATACAAAGAAAGTATACCCAACCCTAAAAATATTTTCAAAGATTTTGACTAATGAGTGAGATACCCTTGAAGAGTAAGAATCAGTATCAAAATATTTAAATGACACACATCCAATTGCAATGAGTATCCTTAGTATCCATATTGTGTTGATCCAATATATTTTTCTCACAAAAGGAACCAGAGCTCCTTGGGGGAAATGACTGATTCTGGATTAAGGGCAAGAAGTGTACAAACTGAACCTGAAACATCTTAATATGCAAAAAAACAAAGAAGTTATCAGATTGCTAGATTTGTGTCAAAGGACTCAGAAACCAACTTCTGGAGCCAAATGCAATTATCTTGGAACATCAGCAAGAATGTTGATTGAAATATATTAAATCCCTTCCAATTAATCTTAAATCTGTAAGTTTAAAATAAGAGCAAAAAATAAAATAAAAACTAGAAGTTCATTGATCACCTTTGGAATGTGGTAGACAATCAAGTAATTATACAGTAAAGTGAAATAAGTGAATCAATGGTTAATTTTCCTCTGTGAATTGTATATTAGTATAATCAAATAACTGATAAAGTTTCTTCTTATAGATTTCTTCTAGCTAAGACATGAAAACAGAAGTTATAGAATTAGAATACCATAATTTTTTAACCTCCAGTGAATTAAATGATCTAGATAATGATCACCAATGACGGCTGACATCACACATACTTACACATACATACATATACACTCTCATACACACAAACATACATGTACACACCAGACATAATGTATCTCCTTGTGGAAGTATAGAATGCCCTAAAATATCAAATTGGAGTTTCAACAATCTTCTACATGTAACTACCATAAATGTAGGCTGTACAGGGAGCAGAGTGGCGTGTTAATTTGATAGGACAAGGATGCAATGCAAAATCTAAGGTGTACAGAAAAATGAACTGGATCCTTCAAAAAGCAAACTTTAAGGGAAGAAAAAGGGTGGGGAGAATCTGCAGATCAAAACGGATATACAGATCAAATAAAATATGTGAGCTTTACATAGATTCCAATGTAAACAAATTTTTAAAAATTAGAAAAGATAACCGGGGAGATTTTAATTACATTAAGAAGTTAAATTAACAAATTATTTTTGATATTGTGGAATGTAAAATAGTAATATATTAAAATGACAATATAATTAAATTGTTAAAAGATTTCTTTTAGATATATGGTGAAATATTTATAAGTGAATAAACTACTTTTGGGGTGGCTAATGGGTAGGGTGTAGGTGGAATGAGAAGGTGAGTACGTGAGAGTCCATTAAATTGTTGTCTCCACTTTTAAGTATGATTGACTTTTCTATAATAAAATGGTAAGAATCATTAGCCCTCAGTAAGATGTAAATGCATAGTTTCCTAGAGATTTTATATGACTACTGGTTACAGCAGCATTTTAAGCAAGAATTTTATTAGATCTTCACTTGAAAAGTGTTAGGAAAAGTGATAAAATAGCATCAAAATCAGCGTTATAATCTCCTGCTATTTATTCTTTTGTAAAAGTTACCATCAGCCTACCCTTCCACTACGCATTTAAAAAGGTTCTTTGTCTACTAAGGGTCATTTTGAGGAAGCCAGAAGAGTAGAATGTAAGGCAAAAAATTATGTCAGAAAATGAACCACTTAAGATTTAATGTTTAATCTACTTAATATTTTTGTAACTATGTACATATTTTTTAATTCTTAGAATAAAGTAAACATTTACAAAGATAAGAATACTATCTTTTTCTAATACTTGAAAACATTCCCTCCACTATACCATGCAAATTTTTTACATGATTTTTGTGTTTTATTTCTATAAATATTTTCAGAAACATGCAGTAAATGAGACTATTGTACATAATAAAAAAGCTAAATAAAATTTAATCTTTAACTCAATTTCTTTCTAGAAAACTGTTTGAAAAAACTAGATATTCAGATAAACATGAGTGTTATATTTTATCACAATGTCATTACCAGTGAAATTTTGAAAGTAACTTAGATTTCAAATAAAACAAAATAATTTAAATTATAGCATTTTATAGGAGAGTATTTTGTAGTGTTGGAGAAATCTAATTAAAAACAAATCTTTCGGGACGTCTAGATGGCTCAGTTGGTTAAGTGTCTGCCTTCGGCTCAGGTCACCATCTCAGGGTCTTGTAATCGAGTCTCACTTTGGGCTCCCTGCTCATTGGGGAGTCTGCTTCTCCTTTTGCCTGCAGCTTCCCTTGCTTGTACTCTCTCTCTATTTATGGCAAATAAATAAATAAAATATTAAAAAAATTAAAAATTAAAACGAATCTCTCAACCCAGAAAACCACTCCACAGAAGTAGGAAAGAGAGAGAGAACACTTTTATTAGAGTAAGCATTAAATCAGAATATGATGCATATCACAGGCAATCTGTTGAGATTACAAAAACAGGAAGAAATCTCAACCTTTTATATAACTGGGCAGAAACAACCCATTACATACATGTCAAGATAAACAGTAAATACTCCTCAAGTAAGAAGACTTAACAACGCCACTTCTCACACATAGTTAATTTAGATTTACCTGGTAATTGAGATTAGCTAATCAGCTTTATCCAGAGGAGAAACAGATTTCTCATATCTTTATGATAGGAGGTAGTTTTGTAACATGAAGCAAGGTGCCCACATATCTTAAGCACCAACCTTTCCACAGAAATCCAGAGATAGTGCTACTCTCTCCCTTGATGCTTCCATTTCATAGAGAAGACTCCCACGTACTTACGAAACACATTCCTAGTTATAAAGCTGACAAAAGGCCTATTTGGCTTTTGGAAGTATTTATGTACATTTCAAATAGAGGAGAAAGTACTTACAAGTTTTCTAAATTAAATGTTCTAGGAAAAAGGAGGGGAGCGAAAACTACTGCCTTATAAAAATGTTATTAAAAACCTGGGGCACCTGGGTGGCTCAGTCAGTTGGGTGTCTGTCTTCAGCTCAGGTCATGATCCCAGGGTTCTTGGATCAAGCCCCACATCCAGCTCCTTGCTCAGCAGGGAGCCTGCTTCTCTCTCTGCCTGCTGCTCCTTCTGCTCATGCAGAAGCATTCTCTCTTTCTATGGGTCAAATAAACAAATAAAATCCTTAAAAAGTTATATTAAAGACCTAATTTTTTAGATCAGTTTTAGGTTTATAATAAAATTGAGAGGAAGGTACAGATATTTCCTATATACTTCCTGGTCCTGTACATTCATAGCCTTCCCCATTATCAACATCACTAACCAGAATGGTACATTTTTTACCAAGGATGAACCTACAGTGACATATCATTATCACCCCAAATCCATAATTGACATTAGGTTTCACTCCTGGTGTTGTACATTCTATGGGTTTAGACAAATGTTTGTCTTGTATCTATCATTATAACATTTTGCAGAGCATTTTCAATGTCTTAAAAATCCTATGTGTTCTGCCTATTCACCTCCTGTCCTCCACTATAGTCAACCACTGACCTTTTTGTTGTCTCCGTAATTTTGCCTTTTCCTGAATGTCATATAGTTTGAATCATATAGTATGTATGTTTCCCAGATTAGCTTCTTTCACTTAGTAATATGCATTTAAGTTTCCACTATGTCTTTTCATGTCTTGATAGTTCATTTCTTGTATAACACTGAATAATATTCCATTGTTTGGATGTACCATAGCTTATTCATCCATTGACCTACTGAAGGACATCTTGGTTGCTTTCAAGTTTTGGCAATTATGAATAAACTACTATAAACAGCCATATGTAAATTTTTGTGCAGACATTTAGATTTTCAACTCCTTTAGGTAAGTAGCAAGGAGAAAGATCTTTGCATCATATGGTGGAGAATACGTTTAATATTATAAGAAATGACCAAACTCTCTTCCAAAGGGTCTACAATGTTTGCATTTCCAGCAGCATTGAATAGGATTTCCTTTTGCTCTACATCCTTGCCAACATTGGTGTTGATAGTGTTCTGGCCATTCTAATAGGTGTATAATAATATCTCATTGTTTTAATTTGCATTTCCTTGATGACATATGATATGGAACATTTTTTTCATGTGTTTATTTGCCATCTTTATATCTTTTTTGCTGAGGTGTCTGCTAAGGTCTTTGGCCAATTTTTTAATTGTGCTGTTTGTTTTCTTATTGTTGAGTTTTAAGAGTTCTTTTATAAGTGTTCTGATTTCTCCACAACCTGACTAATACTTGTTATTTTTTATTCTAATGATTAGTGATATCAGTCACCTTTTCAAATGGCCTTACTGGTTATTCATATGTCTTTTTTGGAGAAATGTCTACTGAAGTCCTTTTGTCCGTTTCTAATTTACTTTTTGGCTGTGAAATTGTAGGAGTTCTAGATGTATTTTGGAAATTAACTTCTTATCAGATATATGGTTTACTAATATTTGTCCCATTCTGTTGATTGCCTTTTCACTCTGTTGAGTGTTTACTTTGCTATGAAAAAGCTTTTGAATTTGATGTAATTCCACTAATTTTTGCTTTTATTGCCTGTGCTTTAGATGTTATATCCATAAACTCATTGTCCATAAACTCATTTAGATGTTATATCCATAAACCATGTCATGAAGGTTTTCCCCTATGTTTATTTCTAGGAGTTTTACAGTTTCAGGTCTTAAATTTTAAGTCTTGAACCCATTTTGAGTTGATTTTTGTGTAATCAGTAATTTGTGTAATCAGTAATTAGGGAGTAATATAGGCATTCAGTTTCATTATCTTGCATGTGAATATCCAGTTTTCCCATTAGTATATGTTGAGGAAACTATTATTTTTAAATCGTTTATTTTTGGCTCATTTGTTGATTTACATATGCATAGGTTTATTCCTGGGCTCTATTCTGTTCTATTGCTCTATATGTCTGTCTTTATTCAGTACCAAGTTTTAATTACTGTAGCTTTGTAATATGTTTTCAAATAAGGAAGGGTAATGCTTATACCTTTGTTCTGTTTCCTAATACCACTTTGGTTCTTCTGGACCCTCTTACATAAGCATAGAGAGGTCAAATTTTACAAATATATAATATGTAAAAAAATGTGCAGAAAAATAAAACCTCCATCCAATCCTGGTTTTAAAATATCTCTGATAAGAATTCAGTCTATTCAAAGTTTAAACTCCTCGTCAGTCATTTTTAAAATCTTTTCCTCCCTGGCCTTTGAGGTCAGGAGTAAGCTTATGTAAGCTATGTCAGATGGATTTATCACTAGGAGACAAGGAGGCAACACAATTACATGCTTTAGTGTCTGTTCATGAACTAGCATTTGCATGGTAACTAATCATTGACAGACTTTGAAAGAAGTTAGTGATCTGTCATTGATCACTGTGCACATCTGTTACTTACATAGTGATTTGTCAACTGAAGAGCTAGTGGTAAAGTATATATTTTGTGCACTTACAGTTAATATACCATGATCATTGAAAGTTAAACCATGTTGGTTTGGGAGCTGGTATTATTTAACTGAACTATGGTAACTGGAATTCCATCACATCGGAACTTGCCTGTGCTTAAGTTTCCCTGGGTGGCATTCACTATCCCATTTCCTGAGGTTATGAGTGACTAAGGGAGGCAGGAAAAGAAACTGGGCTACAGAGAAGGGAAAATTATTAGGAGGTAGTTTAAAAATATTGACTTCATTATACTGAAATATTATATGATGCATACTTATTTACTTAATATAGTGTTCCTAATTTTCACATTACTAATACTTAACAACATGATTTTATGACTTTATAATGTTTCAGGCAGCAATAAATAAATTTTACTGAGTGCTTCTACATGGTAGACGCTATTCCAAATGCTTATAGTATTATCTCATTAATTCTCTTAATATTTTGAGATAGGTACTGTTATCCACATTTCATAGATAGGAAATCCAAGGTAAAGAGAGATTAAGTTAAAATTCAAAGATGCACAGTTCATAAGTGAAAAACTGGGATTTGAATCTAAGCATTCTGATTCTTTTTTTTTAATTCCTTCATTTTTTTGTCTTTTTTTAAAACTTTTATTTTATTTTTTCAGTGTTCCAAGATTCATTGTTCATGCACCATACCCAGTGCTCCATGCAAAATGTGCCCTCCTCAATACCCACCACCAGGCTCACCCAACCCCCCAACCCCCTCCGCTTCAAAACCCTCAGTTTGTTTATCAGAGTTCACAGTCTCTCATGTTTTGTCTCCCCCTCCAATTTCTCCCCATTCACCCCACCTTTCCTTCTCCCAATGTCCTCCATCTTTTTCCTTATGCTCCACATATAAGTGAAGCCATATGTTAATTGTCTCTCTCTGCTTGACTTATTTCACTCAACATAATCTCTTCCAGTCCTGTCCATGTTGATATAAAAGTTGGGTATTCATCCTTTCTGATGGAGGCATAATATTCCGTTGTATATATGGACCATATCTTCTTTATCCATTCATCTGTTGAAGGACATCTTGTCTCTTTCCACAGTTTGGCTATTGTGGCAATGCCCCTTCCTCTTTTCCATGAGGTTCTACTATAATATTATTTATTCATTCTGCGTATTTTTTGGGTATTTAGACTTTTACATTTTTCTACTGCTTTTATACAGAAATTCTTGTATATATTCATGGTTTTCAATAGAAAAAATCCATAAATTGAATTATTTTGTCAAATTTTATGGATCTTTTTGAGATTTTTATTGTATTTTGCAAATCACCTCTGAAAATATTTGTTTTAATTTATTTTCATGAGCAATGCCTTATATTGACCATTTAAAAAAGCATCATCAACTAAGTGTAGTTTAACATATCTTTAGTGGCTTTGTATTTTTTCAATTATTTTATTATTGTTTGCCTATTTTTAGTTGGACTTTTCAAATTATGGGTTTGCTTTTTATATATTAATTATAATAAGCTATTATTTTATATGATGGTTATATTTTAACCTTTTATATTAATATTTTAATTAGCTATTTTGTTGCTTATAGGAAAGTTATAGATTTTGCATATTTATTTTATAACTGTCCTCTTTACTAGATGAGACAGAGATATTATGAAAATAGCATAAAATGAGAGTATAAAGGGGGCAGCTATGATAATAAGGTTAGAATTTATGACAGTGTTATATGGATTTTTAAAAATTCAATACACCAAGTAGCACTGGATATATAATACAAAAATAGAATGCAGAGTAGTTTCAAGATCCAAAGTTCTGAGCAGATCTGCAAGGAATGATATAGAGAATCTACCATTGCAACTAATGAAGAAAGAATAAAACTTGTAACACAACTGTGATTTAATGCTGGGTAATAAAACCAGAAATACTTAGATTTCTCCTATTTAGGAGTCAGAGACTGAAGAAAATGTGGACTGGCAGGCCATGGGGGCCAGGGAACTGATGTTTAAGCTGAATCCTCCTTAATTTAATCACATCATATCTAATCAAATAGGTGGAAAAAAGTGATAATAGCATTTATATAGATTTTGCATGTTAGAAAACCAAATGAAGAGGTGGCACAATTATGGACTTATTTATGTAATGCTACATAAGCCTTTAAACTGAAAATCTTGGAGTTCATTATCTTTTGAGAACTTTGGCATATCTACATTCATGACAGAACCTCCCTTATATAAAACTAACCTTAGAAGCATTATTAATACTTGGTATCTGATTATGTAAATGTGTTAACATGACCCTAACATTGCTTCCACTTTTTCAATTCCTGACTCTGCTAATCAATCATTGCAGATTTCAAATTTTGTTTATATTAATGAGAACATTATTTTTAAATTAATATTTACCTATATGGATAATATTTGAAATGTATGAATATCAGAAAAAATTAATTAATGCCACAGAGAAATTAACAGAGAAGATAATTCCACCTTGGGAAGCAGTCGATGATAGACTTGGTGTCCTTTATGGTTCTAAGAACTGTTTATGATTTTTTTAAATGATACATCACTGTTTTGATGGGTATAGGACAAAGGTAATAACTACAACCCAAATTGGTCACTTCCAAGCCAAATTGTCACAAAATATATTTAGCTATTTTTTTCTCATCATAAAAGATGTAATTATAAAACTTAGACTAATCTTAGTATATTTTATGTGTCAATTTTCTTTTCCTTCTCCGACTTCCTAAATGGAATTTTATTCTTAAAAACCTTTCTTTGTTTATTCTCTGCACGTTTAAGATAACCAACATGACTGGAAAAGGAATTTCCAAGGTACTCTAAATTTCCTCATTGTACTGTTCTATAAAGTTCACTTATCCAGTTTCTTTAAGATCTATAATAGTACCATGTTAAGTATTCCTTTTGATCAAACATTAAGTGAAATGATACCCCATCTTTTACTTCTTGCCTACAGAATTCCCTGAAGAGTGGTGACAAAAATTATTTTCTGTATACAGTATCTAGTTATCATGAGTAATCTGTAACTTAGCCAATGAAAGTGGTACCAATTTACATAGTTTACTCATGTAGAGATTACTAAATTACCAAAAGCTGAAGAGTCTTTTTAAAGCAAGTGTGTTGTTTTTCAGACATTTCACTTTACCATTTTTTAAGAATTTTACAAGAAAAAAAAAATTTTACACGAACATCTCTCAATCAAATCAGAAATTATAACCCAAGTCAGCATAATCTGAGGATTTTATAGCCTCTAAAAAATGTGTTATTTACTATTAACTCCATTGAGCTGTACCCAGATTCTCACTTTATGTACAAGAAAACATCTGGTCACTATTTCATTGCTGAAGATAATTAGCCTCCAATTTTCACAAATTATATTTTCACCTATGCCCCTTGCAAAGCCCAGGGACTGCAGACTTGTTCAATTACTCTAAGGCATCTCCCTAGGTGAATGAAAATAGAAAACAGTTCTATCCTGTAAGAAATTAACCCATCACCTGCTAACCTCGAAGGTTGTATCTCAGAAGCTGTTAGGCTGTCAGTTAAAATTTATTTTCTTATAATAAATCCACAAATGCCCAGTTGGTCACTACTAATATCAAGAAATATTGATACCTGGGGGCCCCTGGGTGGCGCAGTTGGTTGAGCGACTGTATTCGGCTCAGGTCATGATCCCGGAGTCCCGGGATCGAGTCCCACATCGGGCTCCCAGCTCCATGGGGAGTCCGCTTCTCACTCTGACCTTCTCTCTCTCACTCTCTCTCTTTCCTAATAAATAAATAAATAAAATCTTAAAAAAAAAAAAAAGAAATATTGATACCTGTTATATAGTATATTTGCATTGTTGAAAAATGTCAGAACAAATTCCTTCTGAAGTCATACTTTACACTACTTTCATCTAAAACAGAGGCAATGGCATAACTCCACTACTTCTGTAATTTATAGTTCCATTCCTAGTTTTATTCACAGGAGAAGAAAAAGACCTTAACAAGTATAATTGAAAAAGGACTGTTACTTTATATTTTATACATCTCAAGCACTTCTGTTTCTGTTACACTTCTGTGTAAATATATTTCCTAACCCCTTCCATCCTCTCCTCATTCTTACACCCACTGACAGTGGAAAATACATTTGTTTACATTTTGTTTTTGTTTTGAAAAGCTTTGTAACATAAAAGAAAGAAGCATTCCTGAACATAATAGAAACTTACAGTTATTCAGTGATAGAATGCCTCTCGATTTTTTGAGAAAATGTAAATTAGAGGATGAGAAGATATAACAGCTAAGCAATCAAAGATAAAGAAGTTGGCCAGGAAGCCTTCACTAGAAGGAAAGTAATATATATTTGTGAGCATAAGTCACACTATACAAATCAGCAAGTGAGAGCAGTCTGAGAGCAGCATTGGTGATTCAGAAGTGAGAATAAATTGTTAGAGAATCTGCTTATGGTCTAAAAATGACAAATCATCCTGATTAGTACAGTGCATTGTTTGACACTCTAAAATGTTTTTGTTCCTTCTAGAAACTTGCTATTTGTCATGATTTTTTAATAAATTCCTATGTTCTATAGGCTAATGTTGGAATAACTGTGCTACACAGCATTTTGATTTTGCCAAACAAACTAATTACCATTTCCCCACGTTGTCTCACAAATATTCCCTTGGCCTAAAACATTGCCCTGCTACATAGGTACATAATGTCTATTGAATTGAATGATGGAAAGAATGTATAGAGTCCTGTTTTTCAGAAGAAGAAGCAATATGAACATGCGACCTCATTCTTCTAGACGTTATTTCCCACTGTGCCTAAAACTGACATATCCCCTAAATATGCATGGACTGTTTTCTTCACTTCAAAAACCATCTTGCACCTGTTTGATTCCTAGCCTGATAAACCATTGTTACTCTGCTTGCATAAATTCTATTCATTTCTCAAAGCCAATTTTAAGCATTACTTTCTTAATGAAGCCTCCTTTGATTTCTCTTGCCCTCATTGATCATTCCTTTCAATGCCTACACCTGTAATGCATAACATTCAACCCAAATGTGGATATATGGGTATAATATCTAGCACCATGCACAGCTGTTCTTGTATATTTGTCTATACAAATAATATAAAATATTAAATAACTGAAGGATCAATGTCATGTCTTCAATTTCTTATGCACATACCTATTATCTAGTGAACCATTGAGAATATAATAAACCTACAATAACATTTACAGAGAGAAAGGGATATACAATCAGACATAAAACTTATCTAGAAGTTACATTACCTTTTTTCAAATTCTGCATATTTTTCTACCATTGGTAAGTGTCCATAGACACTTTCAACAACAAATTTAAGCATTGCAGAAGGCACTGGAGAGAGACTAAGACGTAGAGTGAAAATATCAGCAAGATAACCCTCAACCAACTGGCAACATATGATATTATCTTTGGGTATTTTATGATTTTATACAGTGCCGTCAGAGGATGCCAGAATTTTGGATCATGAGTCATGAATCACAGATCATTTCAGTATGGCTCATAATAAATTTCAAAATGACTCTTTCTTGAACTAAATAATGTGATGTCCCAAAGAAAAGAATGTATATAGTGTGAAGAACGGAGTTCAGAGACTTTAAGGACTATTCATATTTGAAGAAGTATAGCTATAATAATGACTAAAAGATTTTATTAACAGAAGTGATGATTAGAAAAGTCATAAACCAAGACCTATAAGAAAATTTACTTCTGGAGTATTGAAATCTTATTTCATGCTTGTTTATTGTTGTTTCCTTGTTCATGAATGTTTAACTTAGTCACTGTGTTTTTGAGGATGTGCAAATTGCACCTAAAAATAATTCCAGAACCCATTTACTTTCATTTGGCAAAGAAAAAGAATAGGCGCTTCAGTGTGAGCTGCTTCCTTGCAAATAATAATATAATGAATTAAAATCAAGCTTATATAATCACCTTTGCAGAATAAAAAGATTTTGATTCCTTCTTTTATCAAATTTAAAGTTCACAGTAAAAAATACTTATCCATGCTTGTGTAAATATATACTTTTAAATTTTAATTTAAAATTAGGGTGACATACTTAAGTTCATTGCTCTCATTCATTGAAAATGAGCCATAAACATATTTTAACTTTTTTCTATTTCCCCTAAAAGTCAAAAGAACAAATAAAGACAAGAAAGTCAATCAACTATTTGATTAAAAAGTAAAAGAACATTTTTTTAGATATGTCTTGAAGAACATTTTTTTAATCCCAGGGTCAGCATCAGCCCTCTGTTAATACTCTCAGGTACCCTGAGAATCCTAAGCAACTAGTGCATGTAATCTCATCAAATGATCCTTACAGTCTCTCTAAAAACTAAGGAAATAACCTAACCATCTCCAGCCTGAACTTGGTCCCTCAACTTAAAATGAGCTGAAGCCTCAGCAGCTGAAGTGACAGGACCAGAGCCTGCTTTTCATCGATGAGAGCACTCAGACTCTAGGGATCCTGAAATAGCCACTCACCCCCAACAATCTTTGCTTAACTCAAGGAGTATCTAAAAAGATATAGAGTGGGTATTGGTACTAGAGCCAAAACTTATATAAAACATATCCTAATGCCAGTGTTGGGATCATAATACAAACTTCTTTTATCAATGCCTTTCACTATCTTCCTTCCTCCCATATCACAGGCTTTTAGACCATCACAGGTTCTTGCTAACAGATATCAATACCTCAGATGACTGTGACCTCTACTCTGAGGTATCTTCTGACAACCTGACCATACCATACCCTACAGTATGTAGAGCCCTGCCCACTCCCTTTCCCAGGAATATCTTATGATATTTAAGAAAATCTAGTAGAGAATTTCATACAAACTTGGTCATGACACAATTCCAGGTTTCATATCCTGGAAATTGGTTTAAACTTGATATACATCTCAGTAGGTAATGGAAAGGACTAACCGAGAATCACAGGGAAAATAAAGCTCCCAAGCAACTCCCCCTCAGTTATACTTCTTTCCCAAAATGCACTCTTTCCTTCTCCAAGATCTTCCCTTTTTCCTCTTCTTAATCCTCTCAACAGAAGGATACTATTCTGTTGTATCAAATTCCAGAGCACCATATGGCTGTATTTACGAGTGGAAGAAGTTACTATTTTAAAAGTGTTTGTGTGGCCTTCTCCTTCTGATTTTTGTTGACTATGTGCCATGGGATTCATATGCTATAGCAGGGCTCCCTTAGCACCCTGCCGCCAAGCATTCTCTTATTTCCTCTATCTCCAGTTGCCACTTAAATTCTGGCTATTCTACCTCCAGTTACATGTCCAATTATATCCTTACTGCTAGTACCTTAGATCTGATTCTCTTAATTTCTCAGCCGAATTATTGCTATGACCTCCTAAGTGGTCAATGTGCACCTGACATTTTCTCCAATGTTTTCATTGCAATCAGAACAACTCTCATGCTTAAAATCTTTTAATAGCTCCTGTTGTCTTCAAGGTAAACTCTACATTCTTCAAGTATAGTTCCAATACCTTCAACTTCCAGTTGTTCATTCGTCCAGCCATATTTTTATTGGTAACTCTTTGCTCATATTCTTTTTACCACACTAGGAGGAAGGAGTTACAGAAGCAAGTGGCTTATGATGCATTTATTCATTTTACGATAGGAATACCATCAGAGTAACAAAGAATGTAGGTGGCCTAATTTGTTCCTATTAACTGGACCCAAGCATCTAGAAATTCTTAAAAGTGAGATATTACATTGAAAATACATTTCTTACTCCTGCTTTGCTGGTCGCATCCCAGAAAGAAGAGGCTTGTTCACTGCCTACTCTAACAGTAGCCAGTTCCTACAGTCAGGCTTCTTTCAGCTGCATTTTCAATTTTCAATTAAATTACAAAATTACATTTCATAGGAAGCCTTCATGCACTTTGAAGTCTAGGTTAGTACCCTTCTTGTATAACTGATTATATATAGCTGACATAGCTATATATTGAAGTAAATATATAGCTTCAATAGCAGTTGCTAATTTTATTATAATTGCCTATTTAACCAGTTTATTGCATAGAGCAGACTTGTTAAAGTACAATTGTAAAACAGCTTTATTTCTACCTATTTACTGCCTTCAGATGTCTTCTACTAGATCTCTTTCACTGCCCTTTGGCTATATCTCGGGCAGATCCTGTAGCTCTGCATTCATTCCAAGCTATAGGAATCACCTCAGCTTGCAATAACAAAAATTTTAGCCTCAACTAAATTAAAATTTTAAACTTTCACTTAATTGAAAGCTATTTTCGTCCCCTGGCTCAGGCCTGACTATCACATTGGGAGTCATGGAGTGAAGGTTGGGGGTCATGGAGTGAAGGTTGGGGGTCATGGAGTGAAGAATGGGGACATGGTCAGCTTTTCACTTCTCCCCTCATTGCTCTTCCAGCTTTTAGAGAGGAAAGGATTAACAGAGAAAAATTAGAGGCGAGAGTGAGGCTCTTGTAACTTGGCTGGTGTTACCTTCTGTTATGTCAGGCATCCACATGCCAACTCTCTCTCTCAAGGGATGTCATTGTGGATTCTTCTGAGATTCCCTTTGCCGACTCTGTACTGTTCTGTGCCATTCCCTGACACACATGAATCACTCTTCTGACTTCATACAACTCCTACTCCCATCCCAGCTTTGTTCCTATCTCTCGTAGTTTGCCTCCAGTCTTTTTTTTTTTTGGTAGGTTCCTCTCAGCCATGCAGGCAATCCTCAAGACAGCTCTTGGCCTTCTTCAGTGTCTGTATGGCTCACAGGAAATATCAAACACCCTGTCATTGCCAGTAGTAGAAGTGCCAGCTACTTGCTGTGTGGCTCTCTTCTCCTGCTTTAATAGGCAGCTCTAGCCAGACCTCTCCATACTTCACTGAGTGAGGTGGAGCCACCACACTCTAAAGGCACATGTTAAGCCCTTCCAACTTCTCTATTACCATGATTCATAAAGACTAGGACTGTGGAAGTCATCAATACCAGTATTTTAGTACTTGACACATAATAGGCATTGAGTAAATATTTGTTGAATTAATAAATGAATGAATTAGTCTTGATCTGGCAGAGGGAAACCAAAAAACCAATACTTACTGATACAGTCTCTAGGGAGTGCTTTGATCATTTTTATCAGAAACCTTTAAAAAATTCCTTTTCCTGGGGCATCTGTGGCTCTGTCAGTTAAGTATCTGCCTTTGGCTCAGGTCATGATCCTGGGGTCCTGGGATTGAGCCCTGTATCGGGCTCCCTGCTTAGTGGGGAGTCTGCTTTTCTCTCTCTCTCACTGCTCCTCCCCCTTGCTTGTGTTCTAACTTTCTCTCTCTCTCTAATGAATAAATAAAAATTTTTTTAAAAAAATGAAAAATTTCCTTCTCTTTGACCTAGTAATCCAAATTCTAGGAATTTATTTTAAGGAAATAGCTGGGCAAATGCTCTGTTGATATATGTACAAGGATAAGCAATGTCTAAAATTAACAAAATGAAAATTATCTATGTGCTCAATAATAGTGCATGGTTAAATAAGTTATGGTTTTTTCAAACACTTGGGATATTTTGTCATTAACTTTTTTGTGTATGTAGATATATATTATTGATATGGAAATGAGACTTGAAGCAGAAAATGACAATCTGAGATAGAAAAAAAGAAAGACTGTGACTTGTGAAGAGATTAATGTATTAAATCATTACCTGTAACACAATCCAAGTACAAATAAAATGTTGCAACATTTTAGGACTTATCTATCAAGCTAAGATAATAGTAGCACTAATAGCACACAGATCCTTATGTTTCAAAGACCACTGATTATTCCAGCAAGTTGCTTATTTATAAATCTGACAAATCTCTGCCACGACCATTCTTGCTAACTTCTACCATAAAACCATCCATAACTAACTCCAGTTCCTGAAATCTTGTGAATGCCCTTCCCCCTAACTTTCCCATTTAAGACAGACTGAAACTCTGTCAAAATGATGTCCCTTCCCCCAGCATGTATAGTAAACCCAGTTTTGTATATTCAATGGTTTAGCTTATCAGATCAGCAAAATAACTTAACTGTTCAATTATTTTTTTTACTATAATATAGAAAAATTTTAGCCTGAGTATTTTCATGCTATTTTTTAACCTCCATTTGGAGTATCTGTTTGACAAATACCTTTTAAATTATGAAGTAAGTTGTTTCAACTTATGAATATTCTGAAATTTTCAGAAAATTAAGATTTGCTGAATTATAGACCATATCAATTTTATGTCATTCCCAGAGAATACAAGTATATCTAATTTTTTGTTTTTTAAATATATCTAATTTTTAAAAAAGTTTCTTTATCAAAATATTCTTCCCACAAATCAGAATAATTAAATATATTTCAAAAATAAATCTTGTGTGCCATCAGAGGTCACATTTCTTTGGGTACTCCATAGGTTTTATAAAGATAAGCTTGTTTGCAAGCTCTGTTTTTACAAATTTTAGTTGCCATAAATCATTAGAACCTGAAGTTTAGCATTCCCTTTGTGGAATACTTTTATTAAAGTTTTCCAAAAAAGCTTGAATAAAGTATAATCAAACTTTATAAGACAAATTCATATTAAAGTTGAATGTCATTTTACAACATCTAGTCTGATTTAAAAGTAGAGATTCAAAGGCTTTAATACTTGTAAGATTCATTTATATGGTGGTTAACCAAGAGAAGCCATGTATTCACAGGCTTAAGTGTCATTTTATTAATTTATTTAAATTTAATTTTATTTGTTCAGTGTTCCAAGATTCATTGTTTATGCACCACACCCAGTGTTCCATGCAATACGTACCCTCCTTAATACCCACCACCAGGCTTACCCAGGTCCCCTACCCTCTCCCCTCCAAAACCCTCAGTTTCTTTCCAGGAGTCCACGGTCTCTCATACTTCATCTCCCCCTCCAATTTCTCCAATCACTTTTTCTTTCCTTCTCCTAATGTCCTCCATGTTATTCCTTATGCTCCACAAATTAGTGAAACCATATGATAATTGACCTTCTCTGCTTTACTTTTTAAAAATATTTTATTTATTTGTTTGAGAGAGAGAGAGCGGGGGGCGAGGAGGAGAAGAGGGAGAGGAGAGGGAAAGAATCATAAGCAGACTCCATGCTGAGTGTGGAACCTGATGCCGGCCTCCATCTCAGGACTCTGAGATCATGACCTGAGCCAAAATCAAGGGTTGGACACTTAACGGACTAAGCCACCCAGGTGCCCTTGAAGTATCATTTTATTCAGTATTAACTTCATCACATTTTGTGATTCCCTTGCTCTTGTACTACAACTACTTGTAAGTGTATTTTTAATGTTTTTTTTTAAAGATTTTTTATTTATTTATTAGAGAGAGAGAGACTAAGAATGAGAGGGGAGAAGGTCAGAGGGAGAAGCAGACTTCCCGCAGAGCCGGGAGTCCGATATGGGACTCGATCCCGGGACTCCGGGATCATGACCTGAGCCGAAGGCAGTCGCTTAACCAACTGAGCCACCCAGGTGCCCTTAATATGTTTTTATAAGCTTTTTTATTGTAGTAAGAACACTTATCATGGTTTCTACTCAATTTTTCTTTAAAGATTTTATTTATTTGTCAGAGAGAGAGATAGAGATCCCAGGACTCTGGGATCATGACCTGGCTGAAGGCAGACACCTAACCAACTGAGCCAGCCAGGCACCCCTACTCAACCAATTTTTAAGTATAAAGTACAATATTGTTAATTATAGGCACTATGTGGTACAACAGATCTCTAGAATTTATTCATCTCATGTACCTGGAACTTTATACCGGTTAAACAGAACCTCCACATTTCCCCTTCCCATCAGTCCATGGGAACCACCACACTACTTCTATGAGTTTGACTATTTTAGAGACTTTATATAAGTGGAAAGTGGAATCATGCAGTTTTGGGGTTTTTTGTTTTTTGGGGGGGTTTTGTTTGTTTTTGTTGTTTATTGTTTTTTGGGAGGCTTTTTTATTTGTTTTTTATTTGTTTTTGCTTTTGTGATATTTGTGACTGGCTTATTTCACTTAACATGATGTCCTCCAGGTTCATCTATGTTATTGCATATGGCAGGGTTTCTTTCCTTTTTAAGGCTGTATGATATTTCATTGTATGTATATACTACATTTTCTTCATCCATTCATCTGTCAATGGACATTTCATTTGTTTCCGTATCTTAGCTATTGTGAATAATTCTAACATGAACATGGGGCAGTAGATACTTTTTTTTTTTTTAGTAAATATTTCCACTATTTTCAGATAGATACTCAGAAATGGAATTGCTGGATCATATGGTAGTTATATTTTTAATATTTGAGGAGCCTCCATACTGGTTTCCATAGAGGCTGCATCCTTTTACATTCCCATAAACAGTGTGCTTAATTTGATAACATATTTTTACATTATTCTGTGCTCCAGAAAGATTTGTATTCAGTTATTATAATAAAATAAGCAATATTATATTTACTGTTTATTATTTTAACTGAATTCATAATGGGAATAAAAATAAGATCTGATGCTCTGAATCAGATAGAATGAATTTCCAAAAACTACACTTTGATTTCATTAGCAAGATGAAAAATTAAGATGTGGTTCAAATTGAGTTAAGTGATCTTCTACTTAAAGCATTTGATAACACTGGAAGGAAAAAACTCCTATCATTTAATTCTATAAAATTGTACTACTGCCAATTAAAGTAACATATACTTTTCACACATAAATAAATGTTTTTCATAAATGAAAAAAATTGGCTTGAAAATGAGTGAAATTAATTTAGACAAGTAGTCATTTAAGTGAAAGTCAGTATTCACAGAACGTAACATCATCCACCTTCTGCATCTACATGTCTTAAATTATCATCTTTAGTCTTCTCTAATTAAGCACTCAGTTTTGTAGTAGATACTGATACTTCTCTAAGAGATTTATATCTTCCTTCTTTCTTGTGGTTAATGTTATTTCTAGGACCTCCATAGTGGATGACAAATGTTAATACACTTATCATGTAAATCACATGTATCTTCATCAGTCTTATTGAGAAATAGAAATCAATACTTATTTTTTGTTAAATAGGCACTTTTTATACTGTGCTCATTGATGCAAAAAGGGCTTATTTGAAAATTCAAAAGCATGGCCAAACAATAAATAAATAGTTGTAGATTTATAACATGCAATATATTATAAAACCAATCAAGCAATAGAATTCAGACTATTCTCTATACACACCAGAGCAGGATTACTCAACCTCTGTCTCCCATATTTATAGTTTATAAATTCCTATTATATAACAGCCTGGAGCCACCTCATCTCACAGGTCATGGCACAACTGGCTGCTGCACCAAGTAGCTGGCAAGGATGATAGAGTATAATACTTCTACAAACAGTAAACACTGGAAGGGGTCAATTGTTCCTACTTCCTCGTGTCAGGGAGCATTCACTTCATGGTGTCCTGAAAAAGTGAAGTTGGTAACATTGTACCTGGAAAAGGTTGAGAAAGAGAGAAGGGATATCATTGGCCATCTCTTGAATTTAATCATGACTTGAAGTATGAACTATCACTACATTAGAAAAGACTTACCAGACAAGACACTGTCAAAAGCTAGAAATCTAAAGAAGAGATCTGCCAAGGAAGTAATAGGTTATTTTAATGTAAATATTAGTCGCAAAACTTCATTATACAGTGAAATATTTGGGATAAATTCTAAAATACCTGAGACTCTGGTTAGCACAATGGGATGCATAGTTTTCCTAATTAAAAACTTATATATAAAGCACAAATTAAAAATTCTAAAAAAAATATAGAAAAATATTTATGACTTTGGAATATGGATACATTTATCAAACAAGACAGGAAAGCATGAATTACAAAGAGAATTCAGTAATAAATAAAACAGATACAAAAGAAATAGTGAAAATGTAACATAGACAACAGAAGGATATTTTCAAAATATGGAACAGATAAGTTTGGGATATTCAGACCATATAAAAACTCCTGCAAGCTATATTTTAAAAACAACAAAAAAATACCGATTTAAAATGGCTAATAATATGTATATTACATATATGAATTATGGTAGAATAAACATGACTGTCAACTAAACAGGTAAACATGAAAAGATACTTAACTTCACCAGCAGTGAGGGACATGCAGTTTTTAAAAAGTCTGACAATGCAGGGTGTTAAGAGAATATGAGTAAACTCATACATACGACTTCTCATATATTACTGGTATAAACTAGTATAGCATAATTTGGAGCATAATTTGAAAATACCTATAAAAGTTGAAAATGTACATGATCAGTGTTCCAACATTTCCTCTATGAGATACATACTCTAAAGAATCTTTCATGTAATCACACAAAGAGATATGTACAATGATGTCCATTATATAATTACCTGTAATAGGAACTAGCTAGAAACAAGCTAAATATTCTTTAGTAAAAAATTGATGAATAAATTGTGGTATATTTATATGGCAGAAAGCCACATAGCTGCAAGAGTTATTAAATTTGATTTATATGTATCAACACTAGATTATTACAAAACCCAGCTTTTATACTGTATAATATGTTTTTAAGATTCATTTATATTAGTACATGTAAATAAAGTTCATTCATTTTAACTGCTGTAGGATTTCCATAATTCTACAGTTTACATTTTTAACTCAATATTGTTTTAAAGTGATACATAAATCATGATACATTCTGTAGAATTTTAAAACACATAAATCAGTTTCTACTTTGGTGAAGGATGAAAACATGTTTGGTAACCATAGAAACAAAGAGGCAGGATACACTTCAGAATTGTGGTGGAAACTAGAAAGCGAGCTGATTGAATGGAAGGAGAGGTATACAAAGTGCTATGAGCTGTTTCATGGTATTTTTTAATTAAAAAAATAATAATAAAATGGTGGGGAAAAGGAAGAGATCTGAAACATAAATAACAAAATCTCTCTATTCAGACTGGTAGGTACATGGATCTTTTGTTATCCTCTATGCTTTTCTGAAAGTTTGTAATAATTGATTGTTTTTAAAATGCTTAATGTTAATTATCCAAATAAAAAATAAAACTTTATATTCTAATATCTCCCTATGTAGCAGGATTTTAGTGGGCTTTTACAATGAAATAATCTACTCTTCCTCCATTTTCAACTTTAGTCTTTGTTATCAATACTGAATTCTAGATTGAAATTATTCTTATTAAATGATGCGTTTACAACTTGAGGTTTCCTGGGGTGCCTGCGTGGCTCAGTTGTTAGGCGACTGCCTTCAGCTCAGGTCATGATCCCAAAGTTTTGAGATTGAGCCCCGCATCAGGCTTCCAGCTCAGAGGGGAGCATGCTGCTCTCTCTCCCACTTCCCATGTTTGTGTTCCCTCTCTAACTCTCTCTGTCAAATAATAAATAATATAAATAAATAATAAATAAAATAAATAATAAATAAAATCTTTTGAAAAAACAAAACAACTTAAGGTTTCCTTTCAAAAACTTTTTTTTATTTGCCATCTTGCATAACTGTTTAAATGGTTTTAGTGACTGCTACTAACAATTTGTACCACAAATCCCCATTCTTCAGTTCTTAATTTTTGTATACTTCATGAATGACTGGTGAATTTTTTGATGGCTTTATTTTCTGAAAGAATTTATGGTTGGTATATTTTTTTTTACCTCCTAGCACTTATGAGAGTATCTTAGTCTGTTTGACATAAAGGGCAGTTTGGCTAAGAATATCATTCATGGATTAAGATGCTTTCTCTTCAAAATGCTATACCTGTTGGCCATTGTTTATTGACAGGGTTACAGGAAAGTATTAGGCCAGTCTGATTTTTGTTTTTTAGTCAAATCGCTCAGTTTATTTTCTGTCTGAAAACTTATAGTTTATGTTCTCTTCTTTTGCAATTATTTTTTTTCAGAATTGTCATTAGTTTCTATATTAATTTTGCCTAAACTATAGTGAGCCTTTTTTGTGTGTGCAATTTGATCTGTATCATCTCCAGGATGTTTTCTTCAATTATATTTTAAGTATTTATTCTATTGAAGTGTTTTGGCTTCTTCCTTAAGAACATAAATAATTAATTTTATGTTAGATTTCTATTCTATTTCCTGCCTATGGATACTATTCTTTATTACTGTTTAAAATTATTATCTTCGTCCCTCATCTTCTGGTTAAGTTTCTTTTGTTTATATTCTACAACATTTGATTATTTTTTCCCACGTCAGTTTATCTCCAAAGCAAATTTTAATTTTGGGAAAGTATTCTTGCATCCTTGAACCTTCACCTTATTTCAGTATGCTTCATATTCTCTATTTTGTCTCTATTTGGTTGTTATTAGCATCATTCTGCTAGGTTCCCACTTCAAAGATGTAATGGAGAGTAGTTGTTATTGTTAGATGGTACTCAAAATTTCCAGTGTCTAGTGGCATTCACCACTATTCCCTGCCTAAATGGATGGAATCCTCTGCTGTCCACATGACAAGGTTCTTGGGCACTTTAAACTAGTGCAGTAGGTGAAAATCTACCATTCCCATTATACTGTGTTGCTATCCCTCACTTAAGCTAACTACTCATCTAAAAGTGTAGCATGTCGTTTCTGGAAAATTCCTTCACCATTCATTCATAAACACAGTGTCTGAGTAGGTATAGAATGGTAACATAATAATGGAGTGTAGGTGAATGCAAGGGTAAACTCATTCTTTCTGGAACCAGTATTCATGCAGTTTTAAGTAGGTGAGCCAATAATGTCGTTGGTATAAAACAGCCATATATATGTATTCTAAGATGAAATCCAGAAAAAAGAGAATAACTAAAAGTTCCATCTACCTACTTCTTGGGTAATAGGCTGCTATGTTTCAGAAAATATATAAACCAAATTTGTGATTTTCAGTTAGCTCCTTGGTATTTTTTGCTAAATACAAGTTCCTTTTGGATTTTAGTACCAGATTGCTTTTCAAGTATTAGTTTTTGGTACCATTCTAGTTTCACTTTTTTTCTATAAATTCACAGGAAATGTTGGGAAAGTCAGTATCAGAAATTGCCAGTTTAACCCCCTTCTTAGACAAAGGGAAATTATTAAATATTTAAGTAATTTTTGTAAGTTACTGGTCTGAAAATAAGATCTTAAAATAATTCCTATAAATCAAACATCTGCTTTTTTGAAACATAGTCAAACTATGTTTTTGTAACCACAGCTACATATATTCAAAATTGTAGAAAAAATTATTGGTGAAAATCAGTGAAGGTCAGATTCACTACTCATTAAAATCATGAAAGTATATAAGAATGTTCATGATAGGTATTGTTATAGTAATAGGTATGATCATGTAATGATCATGGAAGTTTATGGAAGTATATCTATATCATATATATACTCAGATTCTATATTCTCTATTAATTTCATATCCTGAGCATTGTGCAATTGAACTCAATTTGCCAAATGTATTACATAATTACCTAATATACTCCGGATGCTCTGAGAGATTAAAAGATGAATGAGATAAAGAACTAGATGTTTTCATCTTTTTACTCTTAAGAAAACAGATAAGAGTAATATAGTTTTCATTTACTGAATCATTCATTCATAAGTATTTAACACCTATCATGTGCTAAGTAATGTGCTAGGGCCTAGAATTACAATAGGAAGAAAATATAGTCAAAGTCATCATACGTAAGGAGAGCGCTAGAAAGGGGGAAAGGCAAATATTGAGAGTTGTCTAAGAGGAGGCACTAGAAAGGGGGAAAGGCAAATATCGAGAGTTGTCTAAGACGAGTCACTAGATATGTGGAAGAGGCAAAAATATTGACGAAGAGAAAGACTTGAGGAAAAGATTAGGTCAGCTACAGAGTCATATGCAGTATAAAGAGTAGGAGTTAGGGAGTGTTAAAATAGATGCAGTTAGAGTCTAGCAGGAGTCAGACCACACATGGCCATCAAAGCCAGGGGAAGGATGCTGTGTTTTGTTTTGTTTGTTTTGTTTTGTTTTGTTTTGTTTTGTTTTGTTTTGAGTTAATATGGGAACATGATGGATTTTAAGCAAGTAATGATTCAGAGATATATACTTTAAAATAACTATAGTTAATGCTTCCATTAATAAGATTAAAAGGAAAGATGGAACTTTGCACAGAAGACTAGGAACTATAAAAACAGCCAGAGGATTCCAGAAATGAAAAACATAAGAATTAAAATAAAGACCAACAGATATGTTCACCAGCAGATTAGACCAAGTTGAAAAGGGAAGTAGTGAACAAAGGACAGATTAGAAGAAAATATCCAGATGAAAACAGAGATAAAAGGATGAAAAATGGAGAAAGGGGTATACGATTGATACACATTAGATGCATGTTTAGTCTAGAAGGAGAGTTTGGAAAACTCCTTCAGAAGAAGCAATATTTGAAAAGATGATTGCAAAGAATTTTCCAAAAATATTAAGGACACCACATCACAGCTACTAAAGCACTAAATAAATCTTTGTGAGTATAAAGAATATCATACCTCGGCTCGTCACTGAATGTACTAAAAGTAAAAGACAAAAAAAATCTATAAAGCAGCCAAATCTGGCAATAATGAATCATATTACTTATAAAGATGCAACAATTAGACTGACAGGTGACTTGTCAATAGAAGAACCCAAATGAAATCAATGATAACACAATGGTATCTTTAAAGGTTGAAAAAAAATAGCTGCTAACCTAAAATTCAATATTAGTGAAGAAATGGTTGTGGCGAAGCAAATGAATGAAGTGAAGAAATGAATGATTGTTTGATAGGTATATACATACTCCAAAACTGATCAAATTTTGCATTTTAAATATGTTCAGTTTAGTATACTTCAGTTGTATTTCATTACATTTGTAATAAAAAGTAAAATGGAAACCAAATGTGTAATAGAAAAATTAACAAAGCCAAAAGTTCATCTCTTAGAAGGACTGATACAATTTATAAATGCCTGGCAGAGAAGGTGAAAAAAAAAATATGAGCAAAAAAGTACAAATTCTTGCCATTAGAAATAAAAAAGAGGACACCATTATAGATACTATGTATATTTGAATGCTAATAAGATATAACCTACTTCATGAAACTAAATTTGAAGTTTTAGAGCAATGTATAAAAGTCTTACTAAAACTGTGATGAGAAGAAATGTGTTTCTGTATCTATGATTGGAGAAGCCAGGGACAACTCATTTTCACCAATACAAATGGAGACTCTAGAAGGAATGCTGAGAAAAATATTTAATCAATGAATTTCTAAAATCTTTAGAAATGAATGAAAAGAAAATGTGTGCTAGACATAGCATTTCTGTGTAAAAAAAATTAATAACCAAAATTTTTATCTTAAGGCAAACTGAGACCTTCATAAATAATTACTGCTATTTCTTGAAATTTTGAAAATGCCATTTAGTGGCATATGGTTAAATATGTCTAATAAAATAACCTTAATTTACCTGAACAAATATTATTTGTTCATCAAATGGTTTTTAAGAGATGCATAAAACATCTCTTCCTTAATCTTATGATTTCCATTGTTATGATGAACATAAATTAAGACAATATTCAAGGTGAAGGTAGCTGATGCTCTTTCAACTTTATGGAGCAATACTTTCATTTTTGTTTAATTTATGTGAATAGAAAAATTTAGTAGCTTTGTTTTTAAGTTTTATTGTTAAGTTAATTTCTCTGTGGTTATTTGAAAAACACTTATACTCGTGTTTTAAATTATAGTATGGTATAAAACAAGTATAAGTAATTCATTTTTATCTTATTTTTTATTTTAAATATACCTATGTCCTATAGATTTTGAATGGCATGTAAGAGAAATGAAAATGAGTAGCTTGAGTCAAAGTATTTGTTCTATTTAGGTGGCACAGATATTGAATGTTCCTAAAGGACTTGGATGCAAGGATATAAAGTATATTCATCAGCAGATTGCTTCTTAGTTATTCTTAGAAGAAGCATATGTGCTACCAAGCCCTGCCAGGAAATAATTTACATAGTCCTCTATCACATTGAGAGCTACTGATTCTCAATTGCAAATCAATAGTTAAAGAGAAAATTAGATTAAAATGAACACAAATATTTTAAAAAATGTTTTCTTTTGAAAATATATTGGTCAGTATTTTCAGCTTGCAGTTGATATTTAGAAATGCAGCAGAAATTTTAAAATAAATGAACCTTCTTTGATCATTTTTGTAATAGATTGTTAACCAAAGAAATAAAGATAATATATTCATTATTTTTATTTAAAAAATACTATAAAATATTTGCATATTTAATATAGAAAATTATAACTGGAAAAAGTGAAATATTTTAATATTAACTATTTAGCTCAAATTAATGGAAAGTATTCTTAAAAACTCCAATTTTTTATAATTATTTATATTATAGTTTGACTATAGCATTATTATAAGTTATGTAGCTTTGTGATTGGGATTCACCTAATCCAAATTTGGTTAACACTAATGAGTACCTACCGTGTATAAACTCACACTACAAAGTACTTTCCCTCAGGGCGCCTGGGTGGCTCAGTTGGTTGGGCGACTGCCTTCGGCTCGGGTCATGATCCTGGAGTCCCAGGATCGAGTCCCATATCGGACTCCCGGCTCTGCGGGAGGTCTGCTTCTCTCTCTGATGTTCTCCCCTCTCATTCTCAATCTCTCTCTCTCTAATAAATAAATAAAATCTTTTTTTTAAAAAAAAAAAAGTACTTTCCCTCACAACTCTAAGAAATGAGTAAAATGTCCAGTTTTAGCAGTGAGAAATCTGAGGTTCTGCCTGACTAAATGACTTGACAAGAGTATCATGACTATAAGGTCAGAGCAAGAACTAGAATCACATTTTCTGATTTCAGCATGTAACTAAAATTTTAATGTTTTGATGAAACTATAAATGAAGATATACTGGTGAGCAATTTCTCTAAACTTATATCTCTCCATCTTCAACACTTGGACAAATCCAACTAGCATTAGTAAACTGAAATGAATAAACTTACTACCAAAATGAGCTTTGTAAGCCAAATTAGGATAAGCATTCCAAAATTGTAGTACCTTGTACTGAAGAAAAAAAGAAGTTAACAGGAAAATAAAGTCAGGATTGAAGAAACAAAGATTTTAAAACTGCCATTAGAATGATGTTTAATGAATTAACAGAAAAGGTGGATGAGATAAAGAAATAGACATGTAGCACTGCCACACACAGTAGCGTCAATTCAGGGATGAATCTTAAAGGCAACAGTAACAAAAATATCCTCCCAATAGACATAGTTTCAAGCATTTGGTCATCATCTTTGTATGAATGCAGAAGTAAACTGAGGTAAGACAAATGACTTGATTAGTTTGTTTGGGTTTGGAAGGGAAAAGATTGAATGAGCTTAAAAAGTGTTTAGATAGAGTTATGGGAGTAAGGACAAAGCATGCAAATTGCTGGGACTCAGTGGAAACACAGAACAACCAGTTGGATAAGATGACTCAGGATTCATTAAGTAGAGGTCAGCTGGCCTCTGTCTTAGCCACCTAGTGCTTACAAAATGATGTTGAGGATAGATACTGTGTATAAGTCCTACAGCATGGGCTTATTTTCAACAAGGCTGACCTAGCTATTGTGATCGCTAAACAATTTATATTCATTAGAAACCAGGGTTGAACTGTCAATATGATACCATTTTTCAATGAGACCATCTAGCCACTGGCTGACTACTCTGGACCCTATCTACTCTTAAGAAGGCAGCAATTCACCTTTACTGTTTGTTTGTTTGTTTGTTTGTTTTACGTTTTCTGAGAATTAGTGTACCTTTCTTTCCTTGGCCATCACACTACCCAAAAGGGCTCAGAGTGTCTAATTTATCAGCATATAAACTCATATTACATTGCCTAGTACCAAGGAACCTCTCTTAAGGCAAAGGAGGTACAACAGTGGGCATATGATATTTACTGTTTCTTTCATATATTACATTGCCTTGAAACTGCTGGTTTGATAAATATTTAAGTGATATCAGCCTAGCAATAATACCCTGGAATGTTAAGTAAACTTCAAAATATAGTATATCCTTTGAACCATTGCTGGTACCATATCTCTAAGTTATAAATATAGAGGTCTGGAGACAAAAAAAAAAATGACAGTGGAATCTCCTACTATATTTCTCAGTCACCCACCTAAGGAATTTATACTTTCATTCCCCCAAATTTATGCTCTGCTGAGATAGTTGTTCTGGTTTTCAGGGGAGTTGGGGAAAACTTCTACCAAGGGAAAAAAATAAATTCCACCAAATCTAAAGTTACCAATGCCCCCTGGTCATTTTAGGCTCCTCATCCAAAAAGACTAATAGGCAAAGAAAGGAGTTACAATGCTGGAAGGAGCATTGTATTGACTCTGACTATATTGAGGATATAGGTTTATTACCACATAAGGGTACGTAGAACTATGTTCGGAACTCAGGGGTTTCACCCGAGGCCACTTGTTACTTCTATTCCTAGCAATAACAGTAAATGGTCAACTATAGTAGCCATGGCTCTGTTAGAACATTAAATTTAAGGCCCAAACCCCTTAGAAATGAAGATTTTGGTTAACCCCCTGGATCAATAGAAGTGCTGGCCAAGAAGTGCTGGCCAAGGGATTCTAGAATGGGTAGTTGAGGACAGAGATAATGAATATCAGTTGTGATCTCAGGTCCAGTTGTGGTGGTGAGGGTTATAAATTGTACGACTAAACTTCCTGTTCATTCTTTATTCAAGAATTGTGACAACTCACCAAATTAAAAGATCTATGACAGAGTAGAATGAAATGAATGTGGTATGTAAGTGGATATTAGTAGTATGAGAGGTCAACTCTCACAGAGGCTTTTGATACACTTCTACTTTCTCACTGTTACCACTTAAGTACACTCTGGCCTGATTTACATCTTTGCCTGATTATATTTCTTTGCCTGATAACTTTCTTTGCCATGGAAGCTCTGAAGTAGGTTGGAAAGGGCATGGAATTAATAAGTTCCTCTTTCTGGGGTGCCTGTGTGGCTTAGTGGATTAAAGCCTCTGCTTTCAGCTTTCAGGTCATGATCTCAGGGTCCTGGGATCAAGCCCCACATCGGGCTCTCTGCTCGGCAGGGAGCCTGCTTCCCCCTCTCTCTCTGCCTGCTTCTCTGCCTACTTGTGATCTCTCTCTCTCTCTCTCTCTCTCTCTCTGTCGAATAAATAAATAAAATCTTTAAAAAAAATAAGTTCCTCTTTCTGAGAATAGTCCTACATGGATGATCATCTGTATTTGGTATATAGATTCTCTACTCCCTCACTCTTCAGGTTAGATATCACTCTGGCTTGTTTCTACACTAACTTTTAAAGTGAAGTGGACTGGATTTAAGTTCCAGGGGACTATAGTAGTATTTAGTGTGTTACATGCCATTTATTAGTGGCTCTTACTTCCTGACTAAATTCACACTGTGCTGCAACTCCCAGATAAATTAATTTCCCTCAAATCCAGAGTTTGCTTCCAGAAAAAGCCAAAAGAAGACATCATTCCATAACATATGGGGTATGGAATTTGGAAACAACCTAAATATCCCACATTAGTAATAAATTATGATCCAGTCATATAATTAAAAGAGTGATATAAATTTATCTTCCTTGGTGTGGAAAGATAGCCTACATGTAAAATCAGGTTACTAAACATGTAAAATATTATCACATTTTTGAGAAACAAGTATTAATGCTTTCTAAGTTATATATATAACAAAATGTTAAAAGCATCTATGAAGATTTTAGTTGGTTTTTTCTTTACCTGAAATTTTTTTTATTTTACACAACAAATATGTATTACATGTGTTATGAAAAACATTTAATGAAAATTTAGAAATTGGGCTTATTAATCTGTTCATTTTTATGTGTTTCTCCTTATTTAAATTGGAATATTAAGGAAATGAACTTTGATAAATAGAGTACTGACTTATGAGAGAAACTCCAAAATAAACTTTGCATGCTCTTAATAATATATATGACCTGCAAAGGTGTATAACTAAGTTAAAATGTGTTTATTACATGCGAAACTATCTCAAGAGTTCAGTAACTTGAGGCAATAATTCTGAGGAGACCTACCAGCAATCTGAACTATGAGATTTGACTAGCCAGAGTCAAGCTGATTGATTACCAAGAACCCAGAATCTACCTAGGGTGTGAGTCCCTTTCCCTAATTATCCTATTTCATTAGATTTACACTTCTGATGGGAAAAACAAGTACCTGACTTATCTTTTGGATTATCTGAAGGTTTACTTAAATAATACATGTTTCTGACCTAGCCTAAAAATAACTGAATCTTACAGTCTTGCTTTAGGGCCCTTTCATTGCACTTTTTAAAAAAAATCACAAACCAAATTACAAAATCTTGGAAAATATTTCTATTTTGAGTAAGAAGTCTTCCCTGAAATTTCTTAACAAGGGAGAAACAAGAAGGAGTGTAGCCCAAAAATACAGCCAAAACTCCACAAAATACACTATACACATTTCTTTCCACCCAAATTCCACTTTCCTTTGGCAGCTCAAGTTTCTTTTTGCTCTCTTCTTCTCATGCTTTGGAGTCAAGTGTACTTTCTCTACTCCACCCATTCTTTGATGTCTGTCCTCCCACCTTCTTACTCCCCTCTCTCCTAAGTGGTACCTCTATGCCTTTTCTAATATAAAGCAATTCCAGCTCTAGTATTCTTCTAGTTTTCTCTCTACCATATCCATGAAATCAGCAAAATTAAAACTTAAAACTTGAGCAGCAAGTCGATGCCTAGGTGACTCACTGTGGCTGCCTTACATTCAGGTTATGTTCTCAGGGTCCTGGGATCAGCCAGCTTAGGATTCCCTGCTCAGTGGAGAGTCTGCTTCTCCCTCTCCCTTTGCCTCTCCCTCCTGCTCATGCTGGCCTGTGCTCACTCTCTGTCTCTCTCAAATAAATAAAATCTTAACACAACAACAAAAAGACTCGAGCAGTGGGGCTCAAGGGGCTGGAAGTAGCAATGAGAATACCCCTCCTGAGAAAGGACATGAGTTTTTGTGTTTGTTTGTTTGTTTTCCTATAGCCCTTTTATAGTTATTGATTTCCATGAGCTTTGTAATACAGTATATGTGGGAATTTATATTTCTAGGTACATGAATAATGATGAGTTGAATTCTCTTATGCAGATTCTTGACACTCCTCCTTATCTGCTTTTCAGGCAGTGGGAGGGCAGATGCTTGGTTACAGTATAATTACATTGTGCACCCATCAGCCAGTCTCCTCTTACAACCTTGGAACAACCCCAAGGGGTTTGGAAGCAATGGAGCAAACATGAATTGGGCCTAAATATAAAAAGGAGAAAGTCTTTGTTTTATTTATGTTTTAAGGATAGAGTTATTTACATTCTACTGCACCGTAAGAATTGTAAATTTCTTTAATAACTGTGAATTGTTAGGTTGGAAAAAATTTTAAGAACCTTCAATTCTGATCCAAAGTAAGAATATTGTTACATAAAACTTTTTGGAAAAGATAAAATATTAATTGCCAAGAACATTATACTTCTGTCTGATACAACTGTAATGTTGCCACTGTCATGGCCTTCAGGTTAGATATTAAGGAAAATTTATTGAAACTTAATGAGATGAAGCTTAATGATTATGGTATAAATACATGTAGTTGAATAGATTAAAGTAAACTTACTCCAGAATATATTCTGGAAGCTTCTTAAAATGGTAAAAGACTTACATTGTGTTACGTGTTGTTAAAATAACACTTGTTAGGTGGAGCACAAGGTGTCAGATAGTGAATCAAGGTTCAACAAGAGATCATAAGAGAAACTGAAATAGAGAACTTCATTACTTATACATTCTGGAGGAAGTACAGGGACCACCTCAGGGGGCCACATGGGAAGGTTAAGGCAGAGTGTGGACAGAGAGTAGAACCTGGGGCACATCCCTTTATTAGGGTCTGCAGATAGAGTCCTTTGGTATTAACAGCCTAAAAGAGAATTGGTCAATTCAAAATCAGAGGGTTTTGATAAGCCTCAGAGGTCTTATTTAAGAGATGCACAAGGGAAAGGCCCGGGGAAGCAAAGAAGGCTGTTGATCAAAATAGCTATTGAGAAGTTCGATGAGGAATTTACCTTTGCTTGTGACTCTGGGGCTATTATCTAGGACATGTGCTTGTATGAGGAGCTGGTATCAGTTTAAGGCCCCTGCAGGTCACTTGGCCAAACAAAATGGATACCAAGGCAGCAATACCATAGAGTAGCTTAGCTAAACTCTGGATACCTTGTTTAATGCAATTTGTCCCAATTTATAGTCCTTCCTGCTCCTTAAGCTTTACTGCTGAATCCAGTCACCTACTAAACATTACACTTAATTCCCTTGCCATCTTTTCTCCACCATCAGTTCTCTTTCCTGGCTTCCCTATTTCTGCCAATTGCATTGTTATTATCACAATAAACCAATCAAGTATTTTTATGCTGACCTCTCACTTGTTTTTGAACTCATACAGAAACTAGGCCCTGTTAATAACAGCCCAAATATAAACATCCACAATTATAAGTCCTTCTCCCATATTCCCAAAGAAAGAATTAAAAGGATCTACTTGGGGGGTGAGGACATAAATATATAAATATTTGACACCATAGTTAAAATATTCAAAAGTTTGTTTAAAATATTTTATTAATTTAATAATACATACATTTAAAGAATTATGTTAAAATGTACTATTTTAGCCTTAAACTTAAAATGTAACTCAGCAGTATTTGTTCTGCCAATCCATGAGCATGGAATGTTTTCCCATTTCTTTGTGTCTTCCTCAATTTCTTTCATAAGTGTTTTATAGTTTTCAGAGTACAGTTGCTTTATCTCCTTGGTTAGGCTTATTCCTAGGCGTCTTATGGTTTTTGGTGCAACTGTAAATGCGATCGATTCCTTAGTTCTCCTTCTTCTGTCTCATTGTTAGTGTATGGAAATACAAGTGAATTCTGTGCATTAATTTTATATCGTGCCACTTTGTTGAATTGCTGTATGAGCTCTAGCAATTGTTAAAATGTTTATGCTTCCCAGGGAAATCCACACATTCAATGCAATGCCTATAAAAATACCAAAATTTTTCACAAAGCTGGAACAAATAATCCTAAAATTTGTATGGAACCAGAAAAGATCCTGAACAGCCAGAAGAATGTTGAAAAAGAAAACCAAAGTTGGCGGCATCACAATTCCAAACTTCAAGCTCTATTACAAAGCTGTAATCATCAAGACAGTGTGGTACTGGCACAAAAACAGACACATAGATCAATGGAACAGAATACAGAACCCAGAAATGGACCCTCAACTCTATGGTCAGTTAATCTTTGACAAAGCAGGAAAGAATATCCAATGAAAAAAAGACAGTCTCTTCAACAAATGGTGTTGGGAAAACTGGACAGCACCATGTAGAAGAAAGAAACTGGACCATTCCCTTATACCATTCACAAAAATAGATTCAAAATGATAAAATACCTAAATGTGAGACAGGAATCCACCAAAATCCTAAAGGAGAACATAGGCAGCAATCTCCTTGACCTCGGCTGCAACAACTTCTGGCTAGACACATCTCCAAAAGCAATGAAAGCAAAAGCAAAAGTGAACTGTTTGGACTTCATCAACATAAAAAACTTTTGCACAGCAAAGGAAATAGTCAACAAAACTATAAGACAACCAACAGAATGGGAGAAGATATTTGCAAATGTCTTATCAGATAAAAGACTAGTATCCAAGATCTATAAGGAACTTACCAAACTCAACACCTTAAGAACAAATAATCCAGTCAAGAAATGAGCAGAAGACAGGAACAGACATTTCTCCAAAGAAGACATACAAATGGCCAACAGTCATATGAAAAAATGCTTAACATCACTTTGCATCAGGGAAATGCAAATCAAAACCACAGTGAAACACCACCTCAAATGTTGGTGAGAATGTGGAGAAAGGGAAACCCTCTTACACGGTTGGTGGGAATGTAAGCTAGTACAGCTACTCTGGAAAGCAGTATGGGGAGTCCTCAAAAAGTTAAAAATAAAGCTACCCTATGACCCAGCAATTGCACTACTAGGTATTTACCCAAAGTATATAAATGTAGTGATGTGATCTGAAGGGGCACCTGCACCCCAGTGTTTATAGCAGTAATGTCCACAGTAGCCAAACTACGGAGAGAGGCCAGAGATCCATCGACAGATGAATGGATAAAGAAGATGTGGTGTACATATACAATGGAATATTATTCAGTCATCAAAAAAATGAAATCTTGGGGCACCTGGGTGGCTCAGTGGGTTAAAGCCTCTGCCTTCGGCTTGGGTCATGATCTCAGGGTCCTGGGATTGAGCCCCACATCGGGCTCTCTGCTCAGCAGGGAACCTGCTTCCCTTTCTCTCTCTGCCTGCCTCTCTGCCTACTTGTGATCTCTCTCTCTCTCTCTCTGTCAAGTAAATAGGTGGAATCTTTAAAAAAAAATGAAATCTTGCCATTTGCAATGACATGGATGGAACCAGAGGGTATAATGCTAAGTGAAACAAGTCAATCAGAGAAAAACAATTATTATATGATTTCACTCATATGTGGAACTGAAGAAAAAAAACAGAAGATCATAGGGGAATGGAGGGAAAAATAAAAGTGAAATCATAGAGGGAAATAAGCCATAAGAGACTCACTAATTATAAGAAACAAAGTAAGGGTTGCTGGAGGAGAGGGGATGGAAGTATGGGGTAACAGGGTGATAGGCATTAAGGAGGGCATGTGATGAAATGAGCACTGGGTGTTATATGCAATTGATGAGTAAATGAACTCTACCTCTGAAAATTATACACTATATGTTAAGTAATTGAATTTAATAAAATACAACTGAAAAAATGTAACTTAGCAGATACAGAGTATCAATTTTTCAATTTCAATTTTTATTTTGTCAAGAACTCAAAAATCTATAACATTAGTGTCACTATAAGATAACTTGAAATGCTCTCTTGAGAATTCTTGAAGAATAAAAAATACTTCAAAATTGCATTGCTTAAGCTTTTTAAATAATGTTTAAAATATAATTTCTCAAGATTAAGAGCCTCCCTCTTTGTGGTTTACCTCAGTTTGGTTTCCTGTAAATTTTTTTTTTTAAATCCTGGCAATAATCATACAGCATGAGTTGATATTTGAAGTTAACTTTTTTGGGAACTGATTCAATCTTAGATTCCTTGGAAAACATTCAGTGTTTTCTACAACAGGAATTAGGTATTTCCCCTAGAGGGTAAATAGTGCTGTTTCTTCAGGTCTTCCAAAACACCTTAGTTGTTTATTTAGAAGCTGATCTTCAATTGGCTTACTATTTCTGGGACAAAAATTTTTGTATCAGATATTTTAAATATTTACTTAACCAATACTTTTGATTAAAAAGTGATATTGTTGCAGTCCTAGAAAATGTAATGGATTCTGTTGAGAAGTGGGCTTAGTTAAATTTTTTAAAAAAATACAAAATGACAACAAAAGCAATAAAAGGAGAAAGAGACTAAAAGAGAAAGAGAGAGAGAGAGAGAACTAGAGTCATTCTTCAATATTGCAAATATACAAATATGGAGTAAATACTTACAACACACACATAGAATGTTAAAGGTTTTCAGGAGGACAAAAATAGTTGGCCAAAAAAGTTTTAGTATTACAAACTTAGGTTTTAGCAAAACTTTTTATTTTATTTTATTTTATTTTATTTTATTTTATTTTATTTTATTAAAGATTATATATTTATTTTAGAGAGAGACCATGAATGGAAGAGGCAGAGGGAGAGGGAGAGAGAATTTCAAGTAGACTTCACACTGAGTCCAGAGCCCAATGCAGAGCTTAATCCCAGGACCCTGAGATCACTACTTGAGCCAAAACCAAGAGTCAGAGGCTTAACCAACTACACACCATCCAGAAGCCCCTGATGAAACTTCTTGAAAATATATTTTTCTGGGGTTCCTGGATGGCTCAGTCAATTGAACATCCAACTCTTGATTTCAACTCAGGTCATAATTTTAGGATTGTGGGACCAAGCACCATGTGGGGCTCACATGGTGCTTGGTCCCACAATCCTAAGATTATGACCTGAGTTTGCCTGAGATTCTCTCTCTCCATTTCCCTCTGCCCTTCCCCCTTGAGCTTGCACATGCTCTTTCTCTAAAATAAATAAATAAAATTAGAGAGAGAGAGAGAGAGAAAGCATGAGCACATTTTTCTGGTAGCATCCAGAAGAGAGGACTCTCATGAACAATGTCTTCAAGATCTCTAATATTTTAATATTTCTACTACTTTTATACTTATGTACTTCACAAAAATACTGTAGAAATAGATATCTCTTGGGTTGGGGGGCCATGGGTGAAATGGATGAAGGGAATTAAGAGTTCACTGTTCTTGATGAACACTGACTAATGCATAGAATTGTTGAATTACTATAGTGTACACCTGAATATAACACTGTATGTTAATTGTAGTGGAACTAAAATTTTTAAAAGTTAGAAAAAAAAAGAAATAGATTTCCATTAAGCAGTGTTACTTTTGGGAAACAAACACCTGGGTTGTCCTTAATAGGTATCTAATATGGGAGCTAAAATGGTCATATACAACAGTTCCCAAAAGTTGTCTCCCAAAACATTGATATTGACTTATAATTAGTTGTCTTTCAATTCTGTATCTTAAGAAATGAGGATGAAGCTATTATATATAACCCACCTGATTTCTCCTGCTATATAAAAGTGATGTTATCAGACAAAGCTAGCCCTCAGTCAGAAATTACTTCTTGAATTTTAATCAGGGCATTATATCCATCAGTCAGAAATCTGAATAATTTATTTAAGACTCCATGTTATAAAATGCAAATTGGTTAAGAAGTTTAATACAGTGGCTCAGCACAGAGAAATTAACTCCCCAAGTTTGGTTAATGCTAAACTAAACTGATGGACCCAAGGGCGATGAATTTATTTTGATGAATTTATTTTATTTGATGAAAAATGCTGTGCTATTTTTCACAGTGACACAATTCAATGCACATGTGAAAATTTCTCTTTTCAAGACTACTTCAGAAGTCTGTTCATGTCTCAACTCATTAATCCACTTTGTGCTGACCCTCTTGAAATCTCAGAATAATTTTCCAGGGACTGAACACATTTCCTCCAGAAATGACTGCAGTTCTGATATCCTAGCATTTAAAAGCACAAAATATCCTATGAACACTAAAAGTAACAATAGTCAACACAATAATAGTAACAATAGTACCTACTATGAACCATATGCATTATCTCATTTATGCTCATATTTCAACAACCTTGCAAGGTAGTTTTTTTTCAGTTTTACAGATAAAGTGATAGAGAGTCTAAAAGGTTAATTGATGCCTCATTTCATATGTGTGTCCTAGAAATTATACTTCTTATTTCTATGGAAATAAGAAGAAGAAACTATAGCAGCTAAGCATAATATCTGTTCTATATGTGGAGATTCCTCTTTTTTTCTCCATTATAAGCAAGGACATTTATCCATTATAGATTCTAACATGGTGCCTTGCACAGAGAAGGGGCTCAATTGATGCCTGATGAATAAATAGGGAAACCTGATGTTGGTGCAGAACTGAGAAAACAATTTTTTAAATATAATTTTAAATTATAGACTTGTTATACAATTATAGACTTGTTTATTTATTACATGAATGAATAAAAAGATGGACAAAATTCTTAATATCTTTTTATGACAAACACATACCTTTCAATGTTAAAAATATTTCATTGCTCAGAACATACTATGTATGTTAATGACAATATCTGTATGCATCAAACATGACCTGAGAATTTTGAAGTCAGTTGACAATGTTTTAGTTATAAGATGATAATAATTACTGAAATTCAGTTTCCACTGAACACTAAATTTGTTTATATGACCAAGATTGATGTTCTGTCTACATATATTTTAAATAACTGACATTTCCCCAAGTAATGTAATTAAATTATTATACTAAGACTTTTATCTCTCTTAAGTTCACTAAATAGTAAGGAATAATTTGTCCATTAAAATTAAACTATTTTTATCATAAATCTAATTTTTGGACTATGTATTCAGCTATCCTGGCAAATTGTCAAACCATTTTTGGTATCTATTGTAATATGTTACTGGATTTTTTTTTCTTATTTGATCAAAGGCTTTACAGCAGTTTTTTTTTTTTTCCTTTAATGTAATGCCTTGAACTCTTTGTATCAGAATCACCTAATATAAGCTTCATGAGAAAGATTTTGTACCAAAAACATAGTTTATATTGCTTCCTCAAATTGTTCTTACATTCAGATGTTCAGAATGTTGAGACATTACATTGACTAGTTTTGCCATCAGGAGTATCTACCAAAAATCACATGGGTGATGACAGTAATAGCAGTCCTATAACTATTGCCTCACTGACAATGATTAATGATTGCAAGATTCCATTGACTGTAGGACACATGCTACTTCAATGACATTAAAATGTGAACAAATATTTGATAAAATACAGCATTTAGAGCACTGGACTTCTGGCAATCACACAGAGGAGACTTGGGGGTTTTAGTTGAGTACTAAAGAAAGAGTATCACTTCCCTAAGGCTGAAGAATTTGGGATTATATAAGTTATAATAGTATTAATTTGTGATTTTTTAAATTATACTTACTAATCCATACATTTTTTAAATGTGAGTTGTCTTTTCCCAAAAGGATTCATCATAATAAATGAAACATCAGTTTGTCACATTAAATTATAAATTATAAATTACTATCTCCTTAGTCCTTTAAGTGTCCTTCACATCATTATGACACTGTCCTGCAGAGATAAAGAGCAGGAAGTTTTAATGAGAACTTCAACTAATGTAATAATTAGAGAAGGATGAGCTACTCAAAAAATATGCAAAGACTGATTAAAATTACCCTTATGCTTAAATTGTATGGGTTAAATGGCAGAAGAAAACTTTTTAAAAAACCTTTATCTAGGAGTGCCTGGGTGGCTAAGTTGGTTAAGCATCTGACTCTTGATCTCAGCTCGGGCCTTGATCTCAGTCATGATGGGCTCCACACTGGGCATGGAACCTACTTAAAACAAACAAACAAAAGGCCTTAATCTAGTCTAATAATTTTAAGACATATTAAATACTAAAGTATATGCAAAAATTATATTGTGATGTATTTATTTTCTTCTATTTTGAACAGGAAATTAGAACACAATTCATAAATGGAGAGGCCATAGTGATGTGCTTTACAGTCTGACTGTAACACTCAGCATGCACATACTCTTCACTAACGAGTATCTTACATGATCATTTTTCAAAACCTTGAGATATTACATTTGTCCTGCTTTGCCAGCTGAATGCCTACCAAGATCATACATGTTGTTGACAATGACAGCTACTTCAAAACTGTTGTATGGCTGACCTGTTATAAATAATTTAATATACACAATCTAGATAGATTTTCTTAAGGTAATTGGGAGCAAAAATAATAATAGTAAATTATTCAGGAAATATGAAATCTGACTTCAGGAAAGTCTGACTTCCAAGGCACTGACCTAATTCTTAAACTCTTAGAGTAATCAGCATAGTTGAATAAGATGTCTAAATGATATATTTCTTATTCTTTGATCTCCTACACAAACATGGTTGACTCAGAGTTTTCTTCATTGCTGGTTGTATATTGTCTTTATATTCTCCTTCTTCTTTATTCTTCTTTAATGTCCCTACAAAGCTCAGAGTATTAAATAATGTGTATTAAATATTGTGTACACATTAAATGATATTTAATATTATTAAAGCTCAGAGTATTAAATAATGTGTACATACAACAAATTCGCCATGAAGCAGTCATCAGAATTGGGTTGTATTTGGGTAGAGGGGAAAAATACATACACCATTTCTCTTTTTTAATTTCTTTAGGTCTTAGACTGCATTGACTTTGCAAGGAAAATGACAGAACTAGAAATAAAGAATGCAAGCAATACCATCTTATTTAATAAATAATTGATAAACAATAAAATACAGTCACTTCATGTATACATGTCATTTAAGGAAAATGGGAATTGATAAAAATATTTGTATAAATCTTAAATTTTATTTGTACATAGCATTAATAAAGACTGAGTTTCAGTAATTAGTCTTAGATTTAAAACTCTGAATCCAGCTAGTTTGAAACTAAAATAATTCTTCCTTTTACTTCATCACTTATGATGCCTGAATATCATGCAAGGACAAATTAAGAATCCGAAGTAGGAAAACAAGGATCAATGGTGTTTTTCTCTAATCTTGAGTAATTTTCCAGTCACACTGGAAAATAAGGGCAAGTCCAAAAGTTATGTTGAAAATGCATCCATATTTAGATCCTTAAAAATGCAAAGATAATATTTATACACATACACACATGTACTTTAAGTAAATAGACCACAAATGACACAGAAGTTAGTATTCTTTAGATGGCAATATAAATATATAGTCAATATTTTATATTTGTTCTTGACACAATAAATATAAATCTGTTTAACTTCATGTTTATACCACATTTGATTAAGGTTTATTTCTGAAAATGTATTACCAAACTATATACAACTAAATATTTCTCAATATTTTCTAACTAAAGCATAAGAATGATTTCAAAACTATAAATGAAAAACCCCTCAAGACCTAATTTTGTGTCCTAAATCATAGTAAAAATGTAAATTTCTAGATTTGCATAATTAGGCACCTTAAGAAAATAGATATTTGAATATACCAGTGGCAGAGAGATTTTCAAGGATCTGTTATGATATCTCAAAAGAAAAATTGGGAAATTGCACGTAAAAGCCAGGATCAACGGGAGAGACTGGTTAAAGAGATCAGTCAAAACAATGCAAACAGCAGTGTGGATCCAAGTGACATAACTTTTTAAATATTTAAAACCAAACAGAGCAAAGAAACAATGCCAGTGGAAGAGGTTAATGACACTAGGTTCAGACAAAGCAATTGTATAAACCAGAGGAAGTTGATTTTGGAGATTTCCCTCCTACCCTTCTTAGAATCTTTCCTACCTCAATAGCCTAAGAACCCTAGCTTGTCAACTGATATTGACAGACTTAGCTTCAAGTGGCTGCTTATATTTCCCTTCCCCATGCCACGTTTGAGGAGCAGGGTGTTCAAGAGTCCTTGAGGCCCACTCTGCTACAAGATAGTTGTTTTTTGTTGGTTGTTGTTTTTGGGGTTTTTTTTGGCACTTGTCTTTTTTTTCTGGCTTCTCCTCAACTTTAACTTTCAGATATAGATTGAATTTTCTTCAGTTTTTTAAAAACTTTATTGAGAGGGGTGTCTGGGTGGCCTAGTGGGTTAAAGCCTCTGCCTTCGGCTAAGGTCGTGATCTCAGGGTGCTGGGATCGAACCTTGCATCGGGCTCTCTACTCGGTGGGGAGCCTGCTTCTCCCTCTCTCTCTGCCTGCCTCTCTGCCTATTTGTGATCTCTCTCTCTCTGTCAAATAAATAAAATCTTTAAAAAAAAGAACTTTATTGAGATATAATGTATATAAGTTAATATGCCTATTTTAAATATAGTTTGATAAGTTTTGACATGTCTGTACCTATGCAACTATTTTTTTTAAAGATTTTATTTATTTATTTATTTATTTGAGAGAGAGAGAGAGAGAGAGAGAGAGAGAGCACGCACAAACCAGGGAGGGGCAGAGAAGCAGACTCCCTACTGAGCAGGGAGTCCAGCATGGGACTCAATCCCAGGACCCTGGGATCATGACCCGAGATGAAGGCAGATGCTTAACCAACGGAGTCACCCAGGAGCCCTGTACCTATGCAACTACTGTTTCATTCAAGATAATGAACATTTTTATCTATAATATTTTTGTGCCCTTCCCAGTCATTCCCCCAGCTCTACCACATACATTCTGCCTCAGTCAATCAGTGATATGCTTTTTGTTAACTGTAGATTAGTTCTGACTATTCTCTTTTTTTTAAAGATCTTATTTATTTATTTATTTATTTAAGAGTGAGAGAGAATGAGTGAGGGAGGAACATAGAAAGAAGGACAAGCAGACTCCATGCTGAGTGGTGAGCCTGATGCAAGACTCAGTCCCACAACCGCAAGATCATAACCTGAGCCAAAATCAACAGTCAGATGCTTAACCGACTGAGCCACCTAGTTCTATTCTAAGACTTTAAAAATACGGAATCATGTACTGTGTGTCCTTTTGTGTCTGGGTTCTTTCACATAGCAGAATGTTTTTTAGATATATCCTTGTTGTTTGTTTCAATAAATTATTTCCTTTTGTTGCTGAGTAGTAATTATATTGATACACAAAATGTGTTTAACCATTCATCTGTTGCCAAATATCACTTAATATAACAAGTGTTGTTGAAGATGTGGGGTAGTTAGAACTCTCTACACTGCTGGTGGGGTTGATTAAATGATGCAGTCACTTTAGAGAACAGTTTGGCAGTATCTTTTGAAGTTCAATGTGCACTTACCATATCACCCAGCATTGCCATTTCTAGATATTTATCTTAATGGGTTAAAATGTATATCCAGAAAAATATTTGTATATGAATGTTCATTACATTTGCTTTAGACTTGGTTGGTAAGGTAAGGTGAAATTAGAAATTAGACTAGGGCTACTTCCTATTTGGAAGGAGCTTCCCATTTTGAGAAAACTAGGCAGGATTCAGTTCATTATCCAAGGAAAAAAAGTCACCATCCAGGTCTTTTAGACAAGCGTAAATGAACTGAAGACAAACAAATATTAATCAGTGTAAGCCAGGTATCTCTCAAGCGATCTAATCCAGCTATCTACACATGGTAGTTTGGGTTAAAGCCTTTGCTAATAATAAAGAAAAAGGCTTTTTTCCACTCCTCTCTTCTTACCGTTCTCAAAAACTTAGGTTTGGCTTCAGGATCCTGGCCAAATATCTTGACTGTCTCATTTTATCTATGAAGAGTCTCTCTCCTTGTCTTATAAGTAATCTGTTTCTTTATCATTAAACTCCTGAAATGCTGAAGTAACATCTTGATATATCAGTAGAAAAATTACTATTGAATTGGTAGAAACTTAAGAATCCTTTCAAATCAAAGTATGTGCATTTACACACTTGCATAAGGAGAACCAGCTATTAAACTTACTAGATGGCATGCTCTTTAGAGAAAATAATGACATCTGCAATCCCTGAATTATCAATATTATAGCTCACAAGTACCCTTAATATAAAAATTATTAGATCATACTGGAAATCCTCATTGCTGCTGATCCTCACTTGTTCTATTTTATCTGGTTGTGAAACCAGGTCATTCACTGAAGGAGGAGAGAAGCATTTTATTGCATTTATTGAGGACTTGAAGTGATAGATCTTATATTATTTTCTGTTCTGGTTTCTGATAACAATTTATTGTAAAGAACCATTATCTCCTTTAGTGTGTCAGTCAGCTTGACAGAGCATCTCCCTATATCACAAACTAGTCAATCATTTTGAAGATTATACTCTTTCAGGAATTATTTTCATTTTATAAAATGATGAATATAGGTTGAAACAATAGCAACCAAACACAGGTAGAGAAGAGGAATTCTACCAATCTCAAACTTTCTCGTCTACCCATTCCTAAGAGAAAAAGTTGACTACTCAGGAAGCCTAATTTAATACGTCAATTTATTCTGAGTTTTCTCACCTATAAAGATACACTTTTCTGGGGTGGGGGGGATTGTTTGTTTGTTGACTAGCTTGCTTGCTTCCCACCACCTCTGTCTCTTTTCTTTTATGCCTTGCTTCCCATTATTACTGTTCATCCTTATTTTCATACTAAGATGGTCTGTGTTCATTGATTAAAGTGAAAAACAAATGAAGTGGAATTCTTTGTGCTTTGGTTTTGAGTAGGCAAATATAAGCATAGGAAGTTTTGCCCACAAGGTCCTCCTAATTTACACAGCTGAAAGAAAACCAAAAAGCAGAATGATTTCATTTTTTTTTTTATTTGACCCCTAGCCACAGGCTGGACTCTATAGGAGTTAGCACAAATGATGAGCGACTCGATTTACTCCTTTCTTTTTTTTTTTAAAGATTTTATTTATTTATTTATTTGCCAGAGAAAGAGATCATAAGTAGGCAGAGAGGCAGGCAGAGAGAGAAGGGGAAGCAGGCTTCCTGCTGAGCAGAGAGCCCGACCTGGAGCTCGATCCCAGGACCCTGAGATCATGACCTGAGCCGAAGGCAGAGGCTTTAGCCCACTGAGCCACCCAGGTGCCCCGCAAAATGATTTCAAACTTAACTAGATAATAAAAACAAAGAGCAGCAAGGCTCTCCATACCATCCCAAGCATCTCTTCTCTCATTAAAGGCTTGATCTTAACCTTCTCCAGTCTAGCCATAATTGTCTCTATTCCTGTGAACACCCACTCTTTCCTCTTCATAGTATTTGGTACAAATCAGTAAATTATAGGGCTGTAAAGATTCTAAGTAGCCAGTTATCAATTGGCAATTGATCATCTTTTAAGCATTTTAGTAGGAAACAAGATCCCTGCTTGTGGTAGCTTTTTCATCTGGATAATTTCAGTAGAGGTGGGAAATATATAATATGACTTTATAAGTTCCCTGTGATTCAATGTTTAGTAAAATTATTTTTCCTTAGGCACATATTATTACATGGGCTATTTAGATTAATAATGTCAAGTCATTAAAGCCCAATTTGAGGAAACTGGAATGTCTCTAAGAGATTATGCAACAATTCAATGTCTGCACACTTTCAAAGTTAAAGGAGAATGAAAAGAGTCCCATTTTTGTTCATTTTGTTTTGTTTTACTCTGGTGTGTTGTTTTTGCATTGGCTTAGAAGCCCTACTGATAAACAATGTGCAACATCAAAACGTAATTAAGAATTTTCCAGAGAGCTATGTCAGTACTGAAATACTGAATAGAAAACTGAAATTATATCTGATCTATTTTAGGAAAATGGACATTGACATTGGAATGCTACTTCCTAGTTGAATTTAATGAGACAGTAAATGGGAACAGGAATAGAAGTGGCATACATTCTGTTAGCACTAAGGAATTAAAGCTATTTACACTTTTTATATTCTCCTTAATAATAATAACAACCCTATTTTTGGAACAAGAATGAGTCCTCTATTTTAAGTTTAAATTATTTTTTATGAGATCCATTATACTTATAATAACTAAAAAAATACTAAGAAAAGCAAAGCTTTGAAATGAAGTAATCAATTTGATTTGTCCAAGATGGTGGAGGAGTAGACCTTAGTTTCATCTGGCCTCAGAAATTCAGCTAGCTATCAAATCATTCTGAACACCTCCAAACGTACCAAGAGATCTAAGAGAAGAATAGCTGCAATTCTACAAATAGAAAGTTGACTGCTTTCTGTAAAAATGACAAGAAGGAAAAACTCACTTCAAAACAGAGAAGAAGTACTGACTGCCAGGGACCTAATCAGTATAGACAGAGTAAGATGTCAGAACTAGAGTTCAGAATAATGATTATAAAGATACTAGCTGAGCTTGAAAAAGCATAGAAGACACTAGAGAATCCCTTTCTGGGAAAATAAAAGAACAAAAATCTAATCAAGCTAAAATAAAAAAGTCTATTAATGAGATGCAATAAAAAATGGAGGCTCTATTAGGATAAGTGAGGCAGAAGAGAGAATTAGTGATATAGAAGACAAAATGATGAAGAATAAAAAAAGCTGAGAAAAAGAGAGATAAACGACTACTGGATCATGAGGGGGGAGAATTTGAGAGAAAAGTGATAACCATAAAGCAAAACAATATTAGAAAAATTAGGATCCCAGAAGAAGAAAGAGGGGAGCAGAAGGTATATCAGAGCAAATTATAGTGGAGAACTTCCCTCATCTGGGGAAGGGAACAGGCATTCAAGGAGGCACAGGGAAACCCCTTCAAAATCAATAGAAATAAGTGAACACCTCGACATATAATAATGAAACTTGCGAATCTCAGAGCCAAAGAGAAAATCCTGAAAGCAACTGGGGGACTGGGAGTGGGAGGAATTCTGTAACCTACAAGAATAGAAACATTAGACTGGCAGAAGAACTATTCACAGAGACCTGACAGGCTAGGAAGAGTACTTTAGTGTACTAAAGAAGAAAAATATTCAGCCAAAAAGACTTTATCCAGCAAGGATGTCATTCAAAATAGGAGAGAAAAAAACTTCCAGGACAAACAGAAACTAAAGGAATTTGTGATCACTAAACCAGCCCTTCAAGAAATATTAAAGGGGATCCTTTAAGCAAAGAGACAGCCCAAAAGTAGCATAGGCCAGAAAGGAACAGAGACAATATATAGAAACAATGACTTTACATGTAATACAGTGGCACTAAATCATATATTTCGTTACTCTGAATGTAAATGAGCTAAATGTCCCAAAGACACAGGGTATCAGACTGTATAAAAAAGCAAGACCTATTGATATAATGTCTGCAAGAGACTCATTTTAGACCAAAAGACACCTCCAGATTGAAAGTGAGGGGGTGCGGGGCGCCTGGGTGGCTCAGTGGGTTAAAGCCTCTGCCTTCAGCTCAGGTCATGATCTCAGGGTCCTGGGATGAGCCCCACATTGGGCTCTCTGCTCAGCGGGGAGCCTGCTTCCCCCTCTCTCTCTGCCTCCCTCTCTGCCTACTTGTGACACTCTCTCTCTCTCTCTCTCTGTGTCAAATAAATAAATAAAATATTAAAAAAAAAAGTGGGGGGGTGGAAAACCATTTATCATGTTAATGGACATCAAAAGAAAGCTGGGGTAGGAATCCTTTTATCAGACAAATTAGATTTTAAACCAAAGACTATAATAAGAGATGAGGAAGGACACTATATCATAAATAAAGGGTCTATCCAATAAGATCTAACAATTGTAAATATTTATGCCTCTAACATGGGAGCTGCCAATTATATAAACCAATTAATAACAAAATTAAAGAAACACATTGATAATAATACAATAATAGTAGGGGACTTTAACATACCCCTCACTGCAATGGACAGATCAACTAAGCAGAAGATCAACAAGGAAATAAGGGCTTTGAATGACCCACTGGACCAGATGGTCTTCACAGATATATTTAGGGCATTCCATGCTAAAGGAAAGGATACACATTCTTTTCAAGTGCACATGGAACATGCACCAGAATAGATCACATACTGGTTAAGAAATCAGATCTCAACTGGTACCAAAAGATTGGTATCATTCCCTGCATATTTTAAGACCCAGTGCTTTGAAACTTGAACTCAATTACAAGAAGAAAGTTGGAAAGAACTCAAATGTTTGGAGGCTAAAGAGCATCCTCCTGAAGAATGACTTGATCAACCAGGAAATTAAAGAAGAATTTTAAAAATTCATGGAAACAAATGAAAATGAAAATACAACTGTTCAAAACCTTTGGGAAGTAGTAAAGGCCATCCTAAAAGGGAAGTATATAGCAATATAAGGCTTTCTCAAGAAACAAGGAAGGTCTCAGATACACAACCTAACCTTACACCTAAAGGAGGTGGAGAAAGAATAGCAAATAAAGCCTACACCCAGCAGGAGAAGGGATTTAATAAAGATTAGAGCAGAAATCAAGGAAATAGAAACCAAAAGTACAGTATAACAGATCAAGGACACTAGGAGGTTATTGAAAGAATAAGATTTATAAACCCCTGGTCAGACTTATCAGAAAGTAAAGAGAAAGGACCCAAATACATAAAATCATGATTGAAAGAGGAGAGATCACAACCAACATCAAAGAAATACAAGTATAAAAACACATTATAAGCAACTATATGCCAACAAATTAAAAAATCTGGAAGAAATGGATGCATTCCCAGAGACATATAAACTACCAAAACTGAAACAAGAAGAAATAAAAAACCTAAACAGAAACATAGCCAGCTAGGAGATTGAAGCAGTCATCAAAAATCTCCCAAAAAAAACAAGAGTCCAGGGCCAGATGGCTTCCCAGTACGATTCTACCAACCATTTAAAGAATTAATACCTATTCTTCTGAAGCTATTTCAAAAAATAGAAATGAAAGGAAAACTTCCAAACTCTTTCTATGAGGCCAGCATTACCTTGATCCCAAAACCAGAAAAAGACTCCACCAAAAAAAGGGAATTACAAACCAGTATCCCTGATGAACATGTATGCAAAAATTCTCACCAAGATACTAGCCAATAGGATCCAACAGGGCGTTAAAGGGATTATTCACCACAACCAAGTAGGATTTATTCCTGGGCTTCAAGGATAGTTCACCATTTGCAAACCAGTCAACGTGATACGCTTCGTTAATAAAAGAGAGGACAAGAACTGTATGATCTTCACAATAGATTCAGAAGAAGCATTTGATAAAATACAGCATCCTTTCTTGGTTAAAACACTTCACAGTGTAGGGACAGAGGGAACATACCTCAATACCATAAAAGCCATATACCAAAAACCCATGGCTTTTCAGAATATCATTCCCAATGGGAAAAAAACTGAGAGTTTTTCCCATAAGATCAGGAACATGACAGGGATGTCCACTATCACCACTGTTGATCAATATAGTACTAGAAGTTCTAGCCTCATCAGTCAGACAACAAAGAGAAATAAAAAGCGTCCAAATTGGCAGAGAAGAAGCCAAACTCTCACTCTTCACAGAAGACATGGTACTCTATGTGGAAAACCTGTGAGATTCCACCCCAAAATTACTAGAGTTTGTAAAGGAATTCAGCAATGTGGCAGTATGTAAAATAAATGCACAGAAATCAGTTGTATTTCTATACACTAAAAATGAGACAGAAGAAATAGAAATTAAGGAGTTGATCCCATTTGCAATTGCACCAAAAACCATAAGATACCTAGAAACGAACCTAACCAAAGAATCAAAGGATCTATACTTAGAAAACTATAGAACATTTATGAAAGAAACTGAGGAAGACACAAATAAATGGAAAAATGTTCCATGCACATGGATTGGAAGAACAAATACCATTAAAATGTCTATGCTACCTAGAACAATCTATACATTCAGTGCAATCTCTGCCAAAATAGACCAACGTTTTTCACAGAGCTGGAACAAATAATCCTAAAATTTGTAGGGAATCAGAAAAGATCCTGAACAGCCAGAGGAATGTTGAAAAAGAAAACCAAAGCTGGTGGCATCACAATTCCAAACTTCAAGCTCTATTACAAAGCTGTAATTGTCAAGACAGTATGGTACTGGCACAAAAACAGACACATAGATCAATGGAATAGAATACAGAGCCCAGAAATGGACCCTCAACTCTATGGTCAGTTAATCTTTGACAAAGCAGGAAAGAATATCCAATGGAAAAAAGACAGTCTCTTCAACAAATGGTGTTGGGAAAACTGGACAGCACCATGTAGGAGAAAGAAACTGGACCATTCCCTATACCATTCACAAAAATAGATTTGAAATGATAAAATACCTAAATGTGAGACTGGAATCCATCAAAATCCTAAAGGAGAACACAGGCAGCAATCTCCTTGACCTCGGCTGCAACAACTTCTGGCTAGACACATCTCCAAAAGCAATGAAAGCAAAAGTGAACTGTTTGGACTTAATCAACATAAAAAGCTTTTGCACAGAAAAGGAAATAGTCAACAAAACTATAAGACAACCAACAGAATGGGAGAAGATATTTGCAAATGTCTTAAAGGACTATTTATCTAGAGGGTATTTGCAAATGTCTTAAAGGGCTATAAATGTCTAAAAGGGTTAGTATCCAAAATCTATAAAGAACCTAACAAAATCAACACACAAAGAACAAATAATCCAGTCAAGGAATGGGCAGAAGATATGAACAGACATTTCTTCAAAGAACACATACAAATGGCCAACAGACACATGAAAAATGCTCAATATTAGTGGGCATCAGGGAAATACAAATCAAAACCACAATGAGATACCACCTCACACCAGTCAGAATGGCTAAAATTAACAAGTCAGGAAACAACAAATGCTGGTGAGGATGTGGAGAAAGGGGAACTCTCTTAGACTGTTGGTGGGAATGCAAGCTGGTGCAGCCACTTTGGAAGAGTATGAATGGAGTTTCCTCAAAAATTTGAAAATAAAGATACCCAAGACCCAATTGTACCACTGGGTATTTACCCCAAAGATACAAATGTGGTATTCCAAAGGGGCACCTGCACCCCAGTGTTTATAGCAGCAATGTTCACAATAGTTATATGAAAAGAGCCCAGATGCCTATTGACAGATGAATGGATAAAGAAGATGTGGTATATATACTATGGAATATTACTCAGCCATCAAAAAAATGAAATCTTACTATTTGCTTTGACATGGATGGAAATAGAGGGTATTATGCCAGGTGAAAGAAGTCAATCAGAGAAAGATAATTATTATATGATTTCATTCATATGTGGAATTTAAGAAACAAAACAGAGAACCATAGAAGAAAAGAGGGAAAACTAAAAGAAGACAAAATCAGAGAGAGAGAGACAACCCATAAGAGACTCTTAGTCATAGGAAAGAAACATGGTTGCTGGAGGAGAGGGGAATCAAGAGATGGGGTAGCTTAGTAATGGACATTAAGGAAGGCATGTGACATAGTGAGGACTGGGTATTATAAAAGATGAATCACTGACCTCTACCTCTGAAATTAATGATACATTATATGTTAATTAATTGAATTTAAATAAAAAATATATCTGAAGAAAAAAGAAACGAAGAAATCAAAAGAAAAAACCACAGGTAGCATTATTAGAGCAGTAGTTAAATGTATTAGAATTTTCTAATGGATAAATAAATTTCAATTTAATATAATTTAAAAATTATTTGAGAATCTTTGATTTTTTGATAGATTTATGAATGCCAAAAATCAGAGGGGGAAGGATATGGATTGTGCATAGTTAAAGCACAGATATTTTTGTTACACTTTATGTTTCAGAACTGAATTTTTTTTTAAAATGTAGGGACATATAGACCTTATTATGGATATAACTGAGTTGTAGAATATAACCTCCAATTTTTTTTTTAAAGATTTTATTTATTTATTTATTAGGAAAGAGAGAGAGTGAGAGAGAGCAGGTCAGAATGAGAAGCGGACTCCCCATGGAGCTGGGAGCCCGATGTGGGACTCGATCCTGGGACTCCAGGACCATGACCCGAGCCGAAGGCAGTCGCTCAACCAACTGCACCACCCAGGGGCCCCACCTCCAATATTTTAGAGGAAAAACTCTTTCTATTAAGAGCATAGTAATCATCTAACTTTTTTTTGTCTCCATTAAAAGAAATATTCCTTCAGAGCAAAGGAGGTTTGAAAAAGTCTCTTTAACACATTACATTTTTGTTAGGGTTAATGGAATAGTGTAGACCTTTGCTACTCAAATGGTCTACAGATCATCAATGTCATCCAGGAGCTTGTTAGCAATGCAGAATCTCGGGTCCCACTCCAGACCTTCTTAATCAAAATTAACATTTAAACAAGATACTCAAGTAATTCTTATACACTTTAGAGTCTATGGGGGTCTATTAAAAATCTTCTCACTATAAATTAGTGCTGTCCAACAGAACCTTGTACAATGATGGTGACGCCCTGTGCCATTCAATACAGTAACCAGTAAACACATATAGTTATTAAACACTTCAAATATACCTAGTGCCAGTAAGAAACTGATCTTTTTTATTTACTGTAATTTTAATTAATTTAAATGTAAATAGCCACACATGGCCAGTGGTTACCATGTTATACATTGCAGCTCTTTTTATTCAAATGTATTTATGGGAATAATGTATGCCTTCTGAAGCTTTGGGACCTTTGTTCTCTTTACCTCATTTGCCAAAGGTTATAGGGCCTTTGTAATACACTGCTACTTCTAAGTGTTGTTTGTTTGTTTGTTTATTAATTATCTGCACTATTCCCGGGACATACTTATTATATTCCACTACAGTTATTTGTTTATGCTGGGGCTCAGGGCAAGCAGCCCCAAAATATACCACTTTGGCATATTATTTTGAATTAAAATTGCTTAAAAAATAGCCAATGCAGAGGTGCCTGCGTGGCTCAGTGGTTTAAAGCCTCTGCTTCAGCTCAGGTCATGATCTCAGTATCCTGGGATCGAGCCCTGAGTAGGGCTCTCTGCTCAGAGGGGAGCCTGCTTCCCTCTCTCTGTCTGCCTCTGCCTACTTATGATCTCTTTCTCTCTGTCAAATAAATAAATAAAATCTAAAAGAAAGAGAGAAAGAAAGAAAGAAAGAAAGAAAGAAAGAAAGAAAGAAAGAAAGAAAGAAAGTCAATGCAAAATGCACACTTTGACCCTCCTTTGTCTCCAGAACACAGGAAACAAATCTCATATGTGAAAAGTACCCACCCTGTACCAGGAGGTAGAGAGTCATCCTTATCACCTGAGATAGGGAATTCAAGGCCAGAGTAGCCTATATATATAAACCTTGTTACTTTTACTGATTTACTATGCCAGTCCAAATTCTGTTTACAATTCCTTACTAACTGAAGCTCCAAAACATAAGTTTTATTTGTTCTGTCAATTTTTCACAGATTTATTTTCTTTCTCTAGTGTGTGTCACAACTGCATGCCTTGTTCATTTCTTGGGTCTCAGTTTTATTATTGAGCCTCCATGTGCATGTAATTAAACTTCTTTTTCCCTGTTAATCTGTTTCATGCCAATTGAATTCTTAGACCAGTGAGAACATTGAAAGGGAGAGTAAAATTTTTCTTCCCCAACATTTACATGGCTGTTTTTACCATGTCCCACCATCAACCTGATCCCAAGATGAACTGTAAACTTCTCAAGGGAGAGATCATGTTTTAATGATCTTTGTATTTCTATTCACTTAGTACTAAGTTTGACATATATGAGGTACTCTGTGTAGTACCATTGGCAGAGAAATAAACCCGTGAGTATTTTATTTTATTATTTTATTTTATATTTTATTTTTTAGAGCAGCTATTTCTAAAAACAGCTTTATTGAGGTATCATTGATATATAAAAAAACTGCACACATTTAGCATGCAGACTTTGGTGAGTTTGGACATATACAAAGACCCATTATATCAATACAATCAAATTAATAAACATAAACCAACATGTTCCAAAGACTGTTTTGCTTGTGTTTCTTTTTTAAATGGTAAGAATACTTAACATGAGACCTACCTTCTTAATAAATTTTGAAGTATTTAATTTTATATTGGTAACTATAGTCATTATATTGTACAGAGACCTCTAGAAGTTGTTCATCTACCATAATTGAAAATTCATTCTCATTGAACAGCTTCCTTTATCCCCATCTCTCAGAGATGTCTACACTCCCATGTTTACTGCAGCATAGTCACAGTAGCAATTTATGGAAACAAACCATTCATCAACAGAAGAATGGAAAAAGAATGAGGTATAGAATGGGGAGTAAGGGTAATGGGGTAAAGAATGGGGAATGTAACATTCTTCAGACTCAAAACGGAAGTAAATCTTGCCATTTGCTACAGTATGGGTGATCTTGAAGGACATTATGTTAAGTGAAACAAATGAGCACCAGAAGAGTGAATACTACATGACTCCATGGCTCTGACATATCTATAGTAGTCAAATTCATAGAAGCAGTGCACATGGATATTTATTTTAATAAGACTTAGTAAAGCATGGAATTAGATTTAAAGTAACATTATCTTGGACAATATCCATTAGTGTTTATGCCACCAAGAAAGCAACTGTCAAGCAAACAGAAACAGTAACAATTATAAAAACAAATTTTGCATGGCTAGAATTAGTTTCACCTCTTTCGAATCAGCTGATGTAAGGAAAATATTGAAGCAGAGCAGTAAACATATTAAATGTCCTGGCTAAGTTACTTATGAGTAATATGCAAATCAACCTTTTGTACTATCAGTTCTGAACTGGCAAGAACACACCAGAGTTTGGCCCGGGACATGGAAGAAGGGATGTCCCCCTAAGGGGCTAGATGGCTGAGACACTGAAGCTGGAGAGGCAGATTGTCCAAGTCCCAAGATGATGTGAGCTGAAAAATTAGCTACAGAAGACAAATAACCAGGGGTCACTGACACCAGGTGCATAGCCTGACCCTCAGGCCATAGTGGGAATATCCATATGCTTTTCTGACAAGCAGTGCAGTCACGTAAGCAGCTTGGGACATGAACAGATGGCTTTGTAATGCCAGCTTTTTTTCTTTTTCCTCCTCCTCCTCTTCGGGGACTATTAGCCAATGATATTGTAATAGTATTGTATGGTAACAGATAGTAGCTGCACTTGTGGTAAACATAGTGTAATATATAGAGAAGTTAAATCACTATGTTGTACAGCTGAAACTACGTAACATTGTGTGTCAACTAAACAAAGAAAAAGCTGTTTGGCATTAGAAAGATCAGGATTTCCTTTCTAATTCTCCTGCCAAATAGCTATGAAACATCAACCATGTTACTTAATTTTATGACTCATTTCCCTCACCTATAAAATGGGGAAGTACTAGTACCAAATCATGGAACTGTTTTAAGGATTAAAAAAGATAATGTATGTAAGGCATCTGGCAAGTATTTTAATTCTTTAGCATATTAGAGCTTGGTTAATGTCCTTGGCTGGCCAGAGTTTGAAGTTTAATATTAGCATTTGTTAAATATTACCCAACAGGAGTACAAAGGCTTTTAAGAGTTTTGCAGGAACTGTCCTTGAGAGTATAAAACTGTAATTGCTTTTATAATTTGCCGTAAGTAGGTTTAACTTTTAGTTTTGAAAAGGATTTTGGAGAGCCATAAGTAGGAAAAAAATAAGTTCATAAAATCAAGCATGTATCTTCTATCGTGTGGGGAAATATAGAGGAAGAATTCTTTTTTAAGGAGTTCATACAACCTGAAGGAAATTCTTGCTGCTGAGTCCCAGAACCGTTTCTATCAAATGTCTTCTTAAATAAAATCTACTGACCTGTATCCAACCAACAGATCAATTTAGTCAATAAATTTATTTTTTAAAGCAGTCTCCATTAAAGAAATTGAATTGATTGACACATGGTCAAAATAATTGGATAACTGACAATACTTTCTATATTACAGCCAGGAGTTTTGGCATTATAGCAGATCCTAAGAATTTTGCTATGTTGTCCTTACCACTAGAATAAAATGATATTGGTTAACATTTAGGGTTTGGGATTTGTTTTTTTTTTTTAAATTTTTACACTGTCCTCTGAGTTTGTACTGCACTGCCCTCTAGAGGACAGAATTCATCATAGCACATGCATTGTAATTTTAGGAGAGTCTATACTCCTCCATAAAGACAAATTGTGCGTCAAGAATGTGTGATTCATGATGATAGCACCACGACATAATAACAAAGTTAAAAATATTATAATTTATATTAATATTTCATTTGGCATTATTTAGTAGTGTTGTTTTTCATTCCAAGTATTAAGTTTCAATTTCTATAACGAATGATTAAAGTTTTTTAATCAATATTCTTTTAAAAAATTACGCACCTATCTTAGTTGGCTTTAAAATAAAGGTCTAAATATTTCCATATTTTAATACATTAGTAGTTGGAATTATAAGTGCATCAAATTTATTTTTCTGATAATCAGTTTTCCCTTTTAATTTTGAATATAGATAAAATTTCCTCTTTGAAGAATAAATAAGTCTTTTTATTCATTTGCCATAGATTTTGACATATAGGCAAAGGTTAGTTCTTTACAATGTACATGTGCATGAAAACTGGCTAGCTGGGTTATAAAAATAAGCTACTAAGGTATTTCTGTAGAAATAAGTCTGTTGAAATTGACTTGTTGATAAAAATCAATGAAACCAGGAAAGAAAGATAAATATTTTAAGCAGCTCTAAGTGATGTTAAGATTTTTCTTGAACTTTGAAAATCATTGCTTTAAAAAAATTACTGTCATAGAAATTCAGGATGTACTTCATGGAACAAAATTTGTGCAAAATTACATAGTGGCAGTATTGTCCATGATTATCCTATATTATTGTCTAATTTTATTTGGTTTATATGAAATTTGTATAATAAGGAAGGTTACTTTGTGTTTTTCTTTTATACCTCAGACTAGAAACCCAAGATGTTTTTGGCTGTGATCTTTAGGCTGAGAACTAGACTAATTTTAGAATGAAAGAGGAAAAAAAAGAAAGTGGGAAGAAAGTGGGAATCTTGAGGATTTATTCTATTTTCCTTTCTTATTCTTGTCTAGATTTTTGAACCAATCAGCAGCATCTACATGCTGACTTCAGACTGCTAACTAAGGTCCAATGTAGGTAAGTTCTTACTTAACACTGCTAAGCTGCCAGTCCAAATGGGGATGGGTAACCAAAAAAATAGAGCTAAATAGTAAATGTTACTTGCCTCTCACAGCTGTTTTTCAATTCCTGTCAGCTCAAGACTATTCCACATTGTACAGTGTCAAGATCTAAAAGCAAGTAGGTTACTTTCTGTTTGGTTTTTAACTGTAGTATTAGTTCAGGTCAAAGAGATTGACCTAACAGAGATCAACCAAAACATGAGGATCAGTTTCCAAATGGCACTGCATGCAGGGGTTAAGATTTTAAAAAAAGAAGTGACTGAAACAAAAACAAAAACAAAAACAAACAAAAAAGATGAAGAGGAGAGTTTGCTTATTTATTTATTTTTTGAATGAGAGAGAAGCCGGGAGGGAAGGGCAGAGGGAATCTTAAGCAGGCTCCATGCCTAGCACAGAGCCCAAAGCAGGGCTAGATCTCACGACCCTAAGATCATGACCTGAGCCAAAACCAAGAGTTGGATGCTTAACCAACTGAGCCACCCAGGTGCCCTGAGGTTCATTCCTTTTAATAATACCTATCTTACTGGGTTAGCCAGATATTAAGAATTTATGTTAATTTTTCTGCTTTTAAAATCCCTATTCATGCAGCACCTGGGTGGCTCAGTGGGTTAAAGCCTCTGCCTTCAGCTCAGGTCATGATCTCAGAGTCCTGGGATGGATCCCTGCATGGGGCTCTCTGCTCAGCAGGGAGCCTGCTTCCTCCTCTCTCTCTGCCTACTTGTGATCTCTCTCTGCCAAATAAATAAATAAAATCTTTTTTAAAAAAAATCCCTTTTCATTGCTCCTATCTTTACTTTGGTTGTTTTTTTTCTTTTTTTTTCAATTGTTAATATATACTTAAAATGTTTGAGTATTTCAACATTTCAATGGAAGTAACAAACTTAGGTAAGCTGGAATCAAATGCAAGATTGCACTCATTTTCGTTTTGTTGTGTGTGTGTGTTTTTTTTTACTTGTTATTCAATTATTATTTATTTAGCAAACCATTGGAGTATGCTTACCTCTTTTCTTCTGGATACAAGCCTGTTATAATAAATTCTCACTGTGCCTATCAGATTTCACTTCAAATTATTTACTGTGTCAGGAAGTCCCTGTGCCACTATTTTATGATATTACATTTTCTTTCTAGTACATATAGCTTTCTCATGATTTCTCTAATTCTAAACTCAATACTACCAGTTGCATGTTAGCCTGTATCCCAATCATGACTATTGAAATATTTTAATGTTTGTGCCAATAATTTTATAACCTAATATTCATGTATTTTATCTGTTAATCAATACAACCTGAATTAATGTAGCTATATGTATGATTTATTTGCTACTGTTTCATGATCCCAGAAGAGCTGCAGCACATTTCAGAGTCTTAAATATGTGCATATTGATGTTCACGTTGCTTAAAATTTTGGAGTAAAATTTTGGCTTTCCATGTTGTTTTAAAATCAAATTTAAAAGAAAAATTTTGAGGTTTCTAAACATTCGCTAGGCATATAGTAATGCTGACTTCTAAATACACGCACACATGATTTCTTATTTGCTGATTTCTCTCTGTAATAGAAATTTTTAAAATATATGCACCCCTACCCCCAAAATATATTTCGATCTTCATCCATGAAGAGTTTGACATGCAAGTTTCAACTCTGATTTGCATTATATAATTTTAAGTTGCTCTCTGTATTACATAGATTTTTAAAAACTAGAATAGATGAACTTTGCCCCATTTATAACTACTGAACTCATTTAATTGCAGAGTTAGATTTATGCACAAACCTGCCCCTCAGACTTCTTGGCTAAATGTACACTTTATTAACTGTTTAAAGTATGATACTCTGAAATTGTAAACACAGGTGGATTGTACTGAAATGCACTTCGAAGATTTCTGTGTAGGGACTTAGTGGATGTGTTTTTAAAAAACTAAGCAGCTGAAATAGTGTGCACAATTTTAGGTCTCCGTTTTTTTTTACTCTCATTTCAAATACACTAGCACCAATAAGCATAGTAAAAGCAAAACACCTGTAATATCATTTATTTTCCTAACCATGATAGGACTCCATTTTTAACAATATGGTAAATCATTTTGTTCAGTGAGAATAAAGTTATGGGAGCAAACACAATCATTCCAGTGTCTGAGCAGTAAAAGCTGGTAATAAGACTAGCTGGGGGATGGGGAAGACTAGCTAAACTCCATATCCTAAAGTGAGATTGAGATACAAGTGTCTAAGGAATAGGTTTAAATTAATAAATAAATTTAATTAATCTTAATCCTCCCATCTGGGACAACTTTAACTTTTGACCAGTGGCTTTAATAAGCTTTTGCTAGAACTAGATATCATCAGCATTAGGGAGCTTTTGTACCTCTATCATTCATTGGAATTATCTATCTCCTAGATCTTTAGCATCTTCCTTACTGACTCTTGAGAGGGAGTATAACCCACTATTTCTTTTTTGTAGATAATCTAAAGGTAGGAATTTCAGTGTATGAGAAAACTATTCTAATTGACCTTGAGAGGCTAAAAGAATGGATTTGGTAGAAAAAAAGATTAATGGAAAAAATAAGCTAAAAAAATATGACCATCTGAAAAGTAACAAAAGGAACAGGAGTATTCACTTGAGTATAAAATAGCAACACTAATTTAGGAAAACATACACAATGTTACCTATGGCTATTTTAGAACAAGATGGAAATATAATATTCAGTGTAAAATTGGCACTAATTTAAACTATGTGATTGTTTTTTATTGAGGAAAGTGATTAACAGTAAGTTAGTTTTCAGATATAATTGAAAAGTGGGATATTTTATCCATTGAAAATTTGTTCGACTTAATCTTAGGTTAGTTTTCTTTATTATTTTTCTTCCTAAAACCCAACCCTGGGAAAGGAGACTCTTCAAAAAATGGTGCTGGGAAAACTGGATATCCACATTCAAAAGAACAAGGTTGAGCCCTTAATTTATACCACATACAAAAATTAACCCAAAATGGAGCAAAGATAAACATAAGGCTCCAAAATACAAAACTCTGAGAAGAAGGGGAAAGCATAAAGGGGAAGCTTTAGGACATTTTTGGATAAAATATCAAAGCATGGGTGACAAAAGAAAAACTAAGTAAGATGTGGACTTCATCAAAATTAAAAACTTTTTGGGCTTTGAAGAACACTAACAAGAGAACAAGAAGGCCATCCACAAAACAGGAGAAAACATTTTAAATCATATATCTGATAAGGGATTAATAGTCAGAATATATAAGGAACTAAATCTGAACAACAAAAAGTGTTTTAACATGGACAAAGAGCTTGAATAGACTTTTCTCCAAAGAAGATATACAAATGGTTAATAAGCACAAAAAAGGATGCTAAACATCACTAACATTAGGAAAACGAGAATCAAAATCATAGTAAGATAGTCTTGTGCAAGATGGCTATTAGAATAGTTATTATTAAAAAGGGAGGAGGGACAGAAAATAATAAGCACTGATAAAGATGTGGAGAAATTGAAAACCTTGTATCCTGCTGGTGGGAATATAAATTGGTATAGTTGCTATGGAAAACAGTAGGCCCGTTCCTCATGAAATTAAACAGATTTACCATATGATCCAGTAAATCCACTTCTGTGTTTATATCCAAAATAATTGAAATCTGGGACCCAAACAGGTATTTGTAAACCCATGTTCATAGCAGTATTATTCACAGCAGCCAAAAGGTGAAAGTAACCCAAATGTCAAACCACAGCTGAGTGGATGAACAAAATGTGATATGTACCCGCTGTGATGGTTAATGTGTCAACTTGGAGGAGGTATTTGGATGAGATTAACATTTAAATTACTTTAAGAAAATAAATAAATAAATAAATAAATAAATAAATAAATAAATAAATTACTTTAAGTAAGCACATTGCCCTCTTAAAGGTGGGTGGGCCTCATCCAATCAGTTGAAGGCCCACTAGATGAAAAAGACTGGTTTCTCTCTCTCTTTTTTTTTTTTTTAAAGATTTTATTTATTTGTTTGACAGAGGAGAGAGATCACAAGTAGGCAGAGAGACAGGCAGAGAGAGGGGGGAAAGCAGGCTCCCTGCTAAGCAGAGAACCCGATGCGGGGCTTGATCCCAGGACCCTGAGATCATGACCTGAGCCGAAGGCAGAGGCTTTAACCCCCTGAGCCACCCAGGCGCCCCAAGACTGGTTTCTCTATGCAAGAGGGAATTCTCCAGAAGATTGCCTCTTGTCTTCACCTTGTCTTCACCTTCACCATCAACTCTCCTGAGTCTCTACCTGCTGATCTTTGGACTGGAACTTTACCACTGATTATCCTTAGTCTCCAGGCTGCTAGCCTTCAAACTGTATTCACTCCGTTAGTTCCCCAGGGTCACAAGCCTGCTGGGCATAATTACATATTTTGGACTTCCCAGCCTCTATAATCATTGACAGCCAATTCCCTAATAGCAAATCTGTATACATAGAGATTGGTTCCATTTATCTGAAGAACCTTGCCTGTTATGCCAACAGTTGATATGTATAGGTATCTATGTACTCGTTGCACTTATCTTTAGTTGTAAAATTTCTTACCATTAGAGCTTGGTTGTTATTGCTGGTGTCTTATACTTTACTCTCAAAGTTTTGAATACCAAATGTCTATTTTTGGTGCTCTGGTATCCATACCAGAGGCATGGTCTGGATTCCATACATCTATAATAGTGTAATGCTCACTTATGCTGTCATAAATCTTCACTTCAGACATCAGTTAGCAGTTTCATTCACCTTTTGTGGTTTGGTATAATCTCTTTCTCAATCCTTGCCCTGCTTCCCTGCATTTATTCCAACACTGGCATCTTAATCTCAAAGCACCTCATTCCCTCTTTACCACTCAACTGGCAGTTGCCAGGTGTAAGCCTCTGAGGTCCCTCTAGTCTTCTCTGGGAAAGGGAAGTAGTAAGGTTCCAGGCTGGACAGGCTATCAGGCCTGTGATGGCTGTCGCTACACAATGGGCCCAAGGGCTCTTTCTATTCAAGGGAGTTCAAGAGGGTGGGAAGTAGCTGGAGCTCAATAATTGTGCTCTACAGATACCCAGCTGGAATAGACTCTAGGCACAGGAAACTGAAGAGTGAGTGAACACAGCCAGGCTGGTACCATCCAAGCAACTTTTTCTCACGTTCAAAAGTTTTAGTACTTAAAGTATATTAAATGTCAATGATTTTTATTTTTATGAATTCTGACAATAGTCAATAGTAAAATACATTGACACCAATTAAATACTGACAGATTGTTGTTTTGCTATAGTATTGCACTAATTAATGTGATTTTTAACCCCTGCGATCCTTGTCATTGTGTTTCTGTTTGTTGAATACCCATTTTCTTATGTCACATCCATAGGTTTGCCAGAGTTAGCGGAGAAAAATACAGGATTCCCAGTTAAATTTGAACTTTGGATAAACAATAAGTAATTTTCAGTTCAGAAACTGAAATTTGACTAGGTATCCTATATTTTATCTGATAATCTTAAAACACTTTCCAGTCTTGACTATTGATCTTGTCTGGGACCTTCAAATAGTAAACTATGACCACCCAAGTGGACTTTCTCACACCCACAATTGACCTATTTCCTTTGAACCCCCACCTCCCATTCATTCAGGTTATGGAAATCTGTGTACTAAGATATGACAACCAGTGATCTTTTGATAGTGTTTGCACTTGGAACCACATATAATACTTTTCTTGAGATGTGACCTGACCAAACAATAGGACTAGACCTCCCTTGTAGAATCTACTTCTGCTAATAGGGTCTAAGGTAACAACCTATTGGTCAGCTTCATCACACAGATAACTAATTTTGATCTTCATCTAATTTACTTTGTCTTTTCTCTCTTTTTTAAGATTTTATTTATTTATTTGAGAAAGAAAGTGAGAGAGCATGAGCAGGGTGGGGGGTGGGGAAGAGGGACAAGCAGGCTCCACACTGAGCAGGGAGCCCAATGCGAGCCTCGATCCCAGGACCCTGAGATATGACCTGAGCCAAAAGCAGCTGCTTAACTAACTGAGCCATCCAGGAGCCCCTACTTTGTCTTTTTCAAATGTTCAACTGAATGATATTTTACTCCCAGTTTTCTTTTCAAGCCTTACTTCGTTCTATTTGGAAAGATTATACCAACAAATTTTTTTTCTTGTCCCTTTCATTTCTGAGCTCCTCTGAGTGTTAGTTGAGTAGCCCTACTGACATTGCTAGGTATTCACCTTTTGAACTCCTAATCAGGCTTGTCTGAGATTGTGTCATCTGAGTTTCATGTTATCTCTGAATATTATTTTCTCCAAAATTTAAGAAATTTAAATCAATAAAGTATATGTCCACCTTTGCCTGTGTATTAGGTGCTTTACATATATTATCATCTCTTTTAATTCTCATATAACTATGAAAAGCAAGTTCTATTATTTCTGATTTACAGATGAGGAGACAGAGATTCAGTGAAATTCAAGATTCACTTGAAATCAAGTGACCTGTCCAGGTCAGGACTTGGAGTAAAAGTTGAAGTGCTAGAAACGGCAGAGGCAAGCACAATTCAGAGCTTAGATAACTGAATAAAATCCTAGCCCCAGAAACATAAGTCAGGGTGCAACCTTTGAGAGAAGGGGCAGCCTCAGGGCACTCCAAGGCCCACAAGATGGTAAGGGTAAGACTTGGATCTAACACTAAGCACCTGTCAAACTGCTCACCAGAGCTCATCTTCAGGCCGACTTATACAGGTCTTTGGCATTAAGAGATAAAATAAGAGGGCACCTGGGTGGCTCAGTGGGTTAAGGATCTCAGGGTCCTGGGATCAAGCCCTGCCTCGGGCTCTCTGCACAGCAGGGAGCCTGCTTCCCCCTCTCTCTCTGCCTGCTTCTCTGCGTACTTGTGATCTCTCTCTCTTTCAAGTAAATAAATAAAATCTTAAAAAAAAGAGAGAGAGATAAAATAAGAGCTTACAATTCCAACCGTGGATGAGACTAACCTAGTCTGTGGTTGCCAAATATCTGGAATTTCTAAAAATCAAAATCGTTTTTATAAAACAGTAAATAAAACTTGAATTCTAAAAGAAAGTATAAATTTCAAAGATGCCTGAGGCAGTTTAATTGTATTTTCTCTCATATACTGCCACAAATGATAAGATGGAATTGTAGCACTGGAAAAGATCTTAGAAATCACCTAGTTCTTCATTGTATAGGACATGTAAGTTTAGAGTGGTCAAATGACTCATCCAAAAATCACACTTGTAGCAGAGCAAAGAGTCTAGAGACTACATTCTCCAGTCTAATCTCTCTTAATTAGACTAAATTTTTATTATTATTATAGTCAATTTTAAATCTAAGTAGATAACTAACATTTCACTCATATTTATTCTATTGACAGGTAGACTATCTCTATCTATCTGTCTATCGTCATCTATCTACACCTTTCTGTCTATTAAGCCACTTGCCTTCTTATGGTTACTTATTTCATAGATCTGAGACACTTGTTCTTTGCATTTAGGAAACACGCTATCTAGTGGTAGGTAACCTGAATTACAGTCAGAAGTCCCACATTGGTTAATCGCTAAACCTATCAACCAGACATTAATCCAAATGTCTCAGACACATACAAGTCTTTATACTATACAAGAACCTGGATGTGGTTTTCTTTTTGTTTTTAATTATAAATTTTTAAAATCATCTCAGTTTTCTAAATCAGTCAGGACCAAGTCCTATAAGCCAAAAAAGGAGGTTTTAAAAGGCTGAGAAGACATCCAAATGTGTCATTTTTGTCTCAGAGCAATGTTCTGCCTGAGTACATTTTGGTATAAAAAAAAATTAGAAACAAAATGATGTTCCCCAAGATACTGTTCTTAAAGTTTTCTGAGAACCTCTCAGAGTGCTCGGTAGTTGATAGTAAGTGCAGTTCCTAGTTCTCTTCAAATGAATGTAAATATGGCTACTTAAGATAATTCAAGGGCTTGAGTCTAGCTTAGCATTTATTTTATTTGAAATAAATTTAACAACACTAGCTTTCTTTGTTTAGTATTTTTCAGTATATCTTTTACTATCTTTTTCTTTCTGCCTTTCTATTTCGATGCTGAAATATTTTCATGATGCAAAGCTAGATTAAACAAATCCAATCACATTTTTGTGATTATTATGATATATATGGACTTACTCCCATCACCTTATTTTGTTTACTATTTAAATGCTTTTTTCACTAAGCTTTTCTGCTCAAGTTTTTAATTCTCTTTTTATTCCCTTACTAGTTTAGAAATGTCTTCCATTTTCATTACATATAGAAGTCGTCCTTTTATTTTTAACATCCTCTACTGACACAAAATCTAGCATTAAAGAATATTTTTGCCCTCTCAAAAAGATTAGAACAGTTTAACTTCTGCCACATCCTTCATTCTTTTATGTTAGTTATCTAGTATTTTACATTCTGCTTTTTTTAAACTCCTCAAAATAAGGTGTTTTTGTTTCTTTCTGTTCATTTGTTTTTGCAATCGAAGCTTACTTAGTTTTACCAAAATATTTAAAATTACTTTGGGGATAATTGCTTTTGCACTATAGTTCTTTCTTCAGAATACTCTTTGTTTTGTACTGAAATCCATAATTTAAAATTTATTTCAGCAAAGTCCATAAATTGAAAAAGCTCTTAGACTTTGGGGAAAGAAAAGCCTTTATTTTACTTCTTTCTTAACCAATCATTTAGCTGGGTATAAAAGCCAATTTGTTCACTCATTTCTCCCAAGCCTTAAAGGTATCTTTCCATTACCTTGTATAGCTTTTGATGCTAATAGTCTAGTCTCATTCTGATTACCTTTCCTTATTAGGTGATCTGTCTTTTCTTTTGAACCCTTTGATTATTTTCTTTTTATTTTTTATGTTCTTCAATTTCACAACAACATGGCTACTTGTTGATCTAATTTTATTTTCTTGCTCTGAATTTGTGTGTCACTTTAATGTAAAGCCTCATATTTTGCTTTTAATTGTGACAAATTTTCAGGCAATATTTATGTGAATACTGACTCATTCCTAGTCTCTATCTCTCCTTCTAGAACACCATTCAGACATAGGTAGCATTTTCTCTTTTTATCTGTCACATCTCTTAATTTTTTCATTGTGATGGTTAATTTTATGTGTCAATGTGACTATGCTAAGTGCCTATTTGTTTTGGTAAACAGCAGTCTAGATGTTGCTGAAAGTATTTTTTAAATGTTATCATATCCAGATTTAGGGGGAGCAAAATTTCTTGTGTTGCCCCTGCTAACTCTTCATCACGGTTTGATTCTTCAGGGGAATGGGTTATTTTTCTGTTGAAGACCTGTGATTCTTAAGTTGTAAGAATGTCTCTACAGAGGTTGCTTCTCCTGAATTCTTAGGAGTTTTTGTGGTTCTCAGCTAAATGTCGTCTCATCCTTGGACCTCCCTGACCAATGGGTCTGTGTAATGCTCTTGATTCCCTACCACTCTTCACCCCTATCTAGATTAACTTTCTTCATTAAAAGATTTCAGAGAGTACTTTTTGATATGACTTGTCTGAGTTTGTAATTATGCTTTCATTAGTGTGATTATTTGACGGAACTCTGTCACTGCCTCACCCTCAATAGACTCTTAGCTCTATGAGAACAGGGAATATATATGTTTTGGGTTTACTATTTAATTCCTAGAACTTGGCACAATGCCAGATACATAGTAGTCTTCCACATAAATTAAATGTTTATTTGTAGAGCAAATGAGTAAGCAAGTAAATACACCCTTTTATCCTGATAACCTTGAAAAATCTCTCCGGGATGTATTTCATTCAGATATTGAATGGATCAGATTTATTAAAACTGCTTTTTATTCTTTCCTGTATCTGCTATTATTGGTGCTACTATGGTTAAAGCATTCAAATAACTGAAACATCCAAACACAAATACATTACTAATTATGGAGTTTCTGAGTTTTTGAAATCTTGAATTTGGAGTCATGTAAAAACACCAAAAGTTGCCTTTTACAGTCTACAAAGTATATGAGTTTCTCCAGTAGAAGAATTGAAAACTCTACTCTATATGAAGAAATGTTAGATCAAAGTGAATGCCATGAAGTGGTTACCCACTGGAATGAGATTCCTATTTCATGATTTTAGGAACCTTGATCTTTATTTCAAGTTAGAAGACTGCAGTCCAGGACATTCTTAATGCTCAGGTGAGATATTTGGTGCCAGGAAGTTTTTGAGTTTTAGAGAAACAGCACGAGAGGTTTCCACTTTTTATAACAAAATGTTATGAGACTCTTAATTTTAAAGTTTAAATGAAACTGATGGTAACTCTTTCTGGCATCCTTCAAAATCCCTATGTACAAAGAGAGTTGTTAAGGGATATAAATTTAGATACCAAATTCTGAAATCAAAGAAGGATCCTCCTTGCTTGATTACTGGTTGTTGACCTCCTATACTGGCTTTAGCTTCACATTGATAAGGATGTGTGTGTGTGTATGTGTGTGTGTGTGTGTGTGTGTGTGTGAGAGAGAGAGAGAGAGAGAGAGAGAAAGAGAAAGGCAGAGAGAGAGAGAGTATTCTGATGGCCCCAAACATTTTAATCAGCTAGCTTTTATGGTTTTTTTTAAGACTTTACTTTTTTATTTTGAGAGAAGGCACAAAGGGGGAGATTGGCAAAGGGAAAGAGAATCTCAAGCAGACTCCCTGATAGCATGGAACCCAACACGAGGCTCTACCTTATGACCATGAGATCATGACCTGAGCTGAAATCAAGAGTCACGCACTTAACTGACTGAGCTATCCAGACTACCCAGTGAGCTAGTTTTTAGTGGTAGTAGTCTTTTTTGATTGTTTGGGTATCCCTTCTAAAGAATTGGCATCCTTGTCAAGTTAGTGGTTCAATAACTCAGTTGTTTAATATTTTGACACACACACACACACACACACACACACACACACACACATATATATATATACATACACAATTATACAAGTTTGAATGTAAGGATAAATGAGTGGGAAAGGCACTTGTTGCATGCCTGCATCTGGTTTAATCAATCTCTACATGGTTTCTGACAATGAAATGAATTTCTTAAATATTTGAGCCTTGACATTAAAAATAACCAGGTCTATAGGCCTCTGTTATATTGTCTCAATTAAAGGGAACTTGAATTAACTTTCATTTTATAATTGGCATAGTGCATAGATTTACTATAAGTACAAAGTAAAACTTTTCATCAGAAGTATAATCTAATTATTGAAAATTTAATAGTTGGCCAATTACAAATGTCCAGTAAATATTTTTTTCCTTTTTTTTTTAAATTTCAGCCCATAAATAGTCATCTGGCATTAAATATTTGTGATCTAGGCCAGTAACCTTTTTCAATCTCACAGGACCTTTTTTAATTAAACTGTATCTTTGTCCCATGTCTGTAATCCTCTCACTGACATTTTATATACAAGACACCTTGCTGAAAAAAGGTCAAGCAGTACAGTTATAAATGGAAAAGAGATTAGAAGAATTCTCAAGCCATGGTGTGATCTAACAGTGAGTTAAATATGGAGCAGTACTTAGAAGACATGCTCAGTAGACAAGGAGGAATCCTCTGGGTAGATTTTAATGTTTGGAGCACAAAACAAATGAAAATTATTTTTATGGCAAAAATGAAAATTACACATTTTTCATAGTCTTCCATAGTTATTGTAAAAGACCATGGGGCTTTAATAGCCATAAGATGTTCAAGAAAACAATTGTGAAATACAGTCATGGTGTTTGTGTAATTCTTGCCTATAAAGACACTTTTGTTGCTCCGTAAACCTTGCAAATGTCAGTCTTGTGTTAAGGTTAATTAACCCTAGAAGTAAGAGAAACATGTTGAAACTTATATGCACCAATGAAGAGTAAGAAAAGGAATGAAAAAACTAAGTGAGGAAGAGGGAGAGGGCAAATGCCATGTTACTGAGAAATCTATTTTAGTACGTATATATCGAAAAGAAGCTATGTGTTTGGAAGGTAAATACGTTCACAGAACTGACTTACATTATTTTCACCAGAACATTAAGCAGAAATTGAAAACGGATTTTTCCCCCCTTAATATTCTCCAGCTGGCATGTTATGACTAAAACTTGCTGAATCCATGCCACACTGTGATGCATTTAATGGTGTACATGGGTACAACTAAACAATACATTACTTGTAATGTCTGAAATAACCTAGTAAAGCATGGTACTCAAGTGTTGAAATACCACTTTCTGTTTCTCAAAGGTTGCTTAGTTATACCCAAGAGGCCAACCTTCCCTGAAAAGCCGTTACTGCTAATTTCTTTCTGTCACTTTTATATAGTTCAGTGATAAAAGGGTATCCTTTCATTCCTATGTCATCAAAATGGCGTTATTTAGATGTTAATGCTTGAGGCATAGTAGTTGACACTGAACCTTTAATCATAGGACTTATGCTTTCAGGGTTCTTCATTAATAAATGGTCCACTTGGTTGCAAATATCCCTTAAATTTTAAAAAAAGAAAAGAAGATTAAAATAAAATAAAATAGAACCAGAACTTTAACTTTGGCTTGAGCTAAATCTCTTTTGGTGTCTCCCAGGCTTTGGGTTTCTGGACAGAATCTTTGTCAGTGCTAAATGAAAAGGTTACTGTGTGCAGTTTCCTTCAGCTATTATAAGACTCTTGGCAATGACTGAACTGTCAGGTTCCAGCAGTCCAGTCCCTGTTCAAAGTAACCGGATGCTGTGTTTGAGAAATGTGATAGTTGACAGGCTGACATTATGATTCTTGTGACCCAGCTTGGGCCCCAAGCTTTGAATCAGCTATCAATCCAAATAATAAGAACAGTCTCTAGACATAAAAACCTGTTTGTACATTTGCTTAATAGAAAAATGTTTTCACTTTGTAGAGCTAGTTATGTTTTTAAAAATCAGTCAACTAAAACAAGTTCATTGAGTTCTGATAATTTTCAACATGTTCTGTTGGAATTAGCTTTTTTTCTTTCAAAATGACTTGTTCATCTAGATAAAATTTTAGACTCAGAACATTTGAAAAGATAGAAAAATTCAGTTAATCAAGTAGTTGCTTTTTCTAAATAAAAACTTTCAATTAATTGAACTGACAAGAATGGCTAATTATTTTGCCACTAGGTTATGTTGAGCATTGGTATGCAAAATGTATTGAACTTTTGCCTGAGTTATGCAAAATGATCCAGGCCTGTCAAGACAAATTGGGCATTTGATAAATGATATTTTTCACCTTGCTTCCTTAGTAGATTAACCTGTCAAATAGTCAGAAACAAATTTATTGTGGGATAGATTATGAAAAATAATCTATTGAATTATATTCTGTACAAAGCATTTGCCAATAGCTCTATTATCGTTGTTGTTACCATCATTGGTGTGTTGAAGTTAAGGAAACTAAGATAAAGGGAGGTTATATAATGTGCCCAGGGTCATAAAAGTAGTAAGTGGTTTATCTCTAACTTCATGTTTTCCCAATACTATCAATACTTTCTTCCATTTATCTGTCTGTAGTGTCATCAGGAATAGTGATATTTCCCCTTTTTTTATCATATTGCCCAGATGTAATAGACAAGTATTTAATTTTATTTTGTTTATAGACCAAAGAAATAAATAACTGAGAATATCAAATAATGGCATATGTTAAAATTATATCCAATGAGTTTTGTTTAAAAAGAAAAGCATGTAAATTTTATTTTAAGGCACAGGCATATATATATGTATATACATATACATGCATACGTATATGTATAATAAACAGCATTTAAAAATGTAAATATGGAATATATTGCTTATGATTTATTTTTGAGGTTTTTCTTTTTTTTTCTTGCTTCTTAAAAGCTGTAATTTTCCATGACTCCACAGATACTAAGAAATATATGTTCACTACTAGAAAAAGAACAAAATGTTTGTGATATGGTAAATACACTAGGAATTTGCTAGGTGGTGCTGCACCATATAGTTGTAATATTCTACTAAAAGTGTTGTTTGAATAGGAAATTTTCTTACAATTAGAAATATATCGATACTGATATTTGGGGTCTTCTTATGATATAGGCATTATTTTTTTTAAACAAAATTATTTTACATCCTCAGCCCCTAACTAGATTTCAACCTTCATTTTTATGAAATTTGGGCTATATTTAACAAATTAGCTTTTTATATTTATAGAATATTTTAACATTTAGACCAGGATCAACAGGCCACTGCACAATAGCAAAGATTTAATCTAGAATACTGTTTCTTGGAATACAGATAATTTTTTCAGTCATCCTAGTAAAAGCTGAACATAGTTCAAAATCAGATGATTTAATTTTAGGTGTGCTAATTCAGAACAAAGCAAAATTACTTCAAAATTTCAATATTCTGAAATGCAAAACTATCCATTATACCCCACCCTGTCTTCTCTTAAATAAATAAATATAAATTAAGTAAATTAAAAGCAACAGAAAAAGAAATATTTCTTTCTTTAAGCCAAAAATCTTTTTAATGTCAACAAGGTATTCTCTCTCCTATGACTGTTAATCTTAATCCTGTGTCTGTTCTGTCTAGCCTACGTTCTAGGAAGTGTCCTACAAAATTAAGTTATAATCATAGCGAAGTAGTGGCCATATAGATAAGGGGAAAATGGGTGACTATGTAAGTCAACATTAGCTAACTTGACTTCACTGAGATATCATAATTATAATATCTTTTGAGCGTCAAAGCACTGGGGATCCTTATGACCTTGAAAATAAAAAGAGATTAAAACAATGTATTCCTTTTTCCTAAGCCCGAGGCTCTCAGGGTCAACCCTTTGAAAAGATTCTCAAACCATGTATAATGGAAAACAACAAGATATACCAGAAGATTAAATAAAATATTAATTAAATTTTAATACCTGTTTACCTTGGAAAAAAGATAGAGTCTCCAAACTTTCTACCATATTTCATCTCATAAAAATACATTCATGATGCAATATGAAACAACATGTATTGAATTAATAATGTAATTGAATTAATAAGAATGTAGTACTTTATAGTTGAACTAATTGGGATGACATCACATAGGTAAATAAAATACTAAGATTATGTGGTAGAATTCCCAAAACTTCAAACCCTGCTTAGTATGAGACAGAAATTTCCACACATGAGGAAATTTAAATTGCTATTCCAGAATTTTTGTATGGCAGACTAGTTATAACTCTTTTACTGAGAACAATTAGAAAAACTAGATAATTTTTTAAATCTGTTTGAAGTCATTGGAAAGTTCACAAAACAGCAACAAAGGTTTTGAGGGGCACAGAGACGAGTCTCTGAGAGAGACGAGTCTCACAGAGACGAATCAAAAGTCAAATTTTGACTTTTCTTTTTCCTTCAGGGCATTATGCCAATTCCTAAATAGCTAAGAAGCTGAGCAAAGCTTACAGAAGACTTAAAGTTATAGAGAGACAAAAACTGATATGCAGATCCTAAGAAGAAAGAGGGTAATTACTCCAGGATTTTAGTTGAGTCCACTGAAGGGTTAGCCTCATTGCAGAACCTTCAAAAATAGCCTTCAAAAATGAAATTGAGATAGAGACATGACAGGAGAAAAACCTAAGGAATTAGCATCTGCAAACCAGCACTAAAGAAAATACTAAAAGGATTGAGCAGGGGTGGGCAGAAAATTAAAAATCAAAAATGGAAACGAGTAAACTCAATAAAGAATGAAGAACAAGGGAGACTATAAGTATGTGGTTAAGTGACAATGTATATTGAATATATAAAATTATATTAATATCTTGTGGGATTCTAAATACATGTTATAATTAAAAAATTGGGGACTATGCATTTGTCAAAACTCATAGAACCTTACAACACAAAGACTAAGACTTTAATGAATGCAATTTTAAGAATCAGTTAGAATATTGTGGACTTCGGAATGGAATGCAGACTGTGACAAAAGAATCTGTGTTACAGATGTATGACAACTTTGTTGAAAGGAGTGGAGGGAAAATTTACCTAACTTAGGAAATGAGTAGACACCGTAAGACTCAGGCCTAAAAGAACTATAATTACACTGTACTGTAATTAATATAGTTCTTTCCCATGGGGATACAGGTTAACAACACTGATACCACTATACATGTATACTGGGATTGAGCAAATAAACTAAGCAAATAGATAATGATACTGGGAGCAAGGTTTTTTACTACTAGAGTGAGAGGGTATAGATAAGTAAGGAGAGAAGTCTACAATGAATCATATGGTGCTGGATGAGAGTCAGAGACTTCAGTACAAACTTATGTTTACCTTAATATAGTTACAGATGACTACATATAGAAATAATTATAGACATGTATATATACACAGGTTAGTACACCACATATGTTTCCTAGAATTGCCTGCCGAGAGGAACAAAATCCTCAGTAGCAACAAGCATACTTAAGATCTAGATCTTGATTCCTAATGCCACTTTCCGATAAAAACAACTAGGAGTCCTTGAAGAAATGACTGTTTCTAGACTGGGACAAGGAATATACAAGAAGAGCCTGCATCATTTTGAAGTGCCAGAAAATAAGGAATTAGTTCAAAAAAAAAATGAGGCTATGTCAAAGGGACACAAGAACCAAACGGAAGAGTTCCCAATGGCCAAAGCTGGAACAACTTGAGCAATAAAAATGAGAAATATTGAGTTATAATTTGAAGTATAAAATAAATGCCAATGAGTCCATACTTATATATGTATATAAATAAATAGTTGAATGAATAAGCAAATGGGAGAACAATAGATAAATAGAAGAATTATAAATAGTTTATCTAGATGCTCCAACTGCCAAGGAAATGATGCATGACTCCCTACTCCTTAAGAGAAAAAAGAAAAAAAGAAGAAGAAAAAAAAAAAGAGTGGACTGTGCATAATAACTTAATTCTAAAAAGTACAGAGTTGGGGGGGCAGGAGGAAGAGTAAATTTACATTGTAGAAATGTGGCAAACATGAGGTTGACATTGTCACTGATAAGTCAGACCCTTGATATGTAATGAGGATGGCACTTTATCTCTGTAATCTTCCTTCCCAAAACTTACAACCTCTGCTGTAAACAGAGGGAAACATCAGACAAATCCAAACTGAAGGACATTATGCAAAATACCTGACCTGTACTCCTAAAAAACCTCAAGGTCATCAGAAATAAGGAAAGTCTGAGAAGCCGTCGTAGTTTAGAGGAGCCTAAGGAGATACAACAAGTAAATATGTTGTGGAACCTGGTAGGACCCTGGGACACAAAGAGAACATTGAGTAAAAACTTAAAGAATCTGAATAAAGTATGGGCATCATTTAATAATAGAGTATCAATATTGGTTAATAAGTTATCACAAAGTAGCATAATAATATAAGATGGTAACAAAAGGGAAAATGGACAGTTGAATATGTGGGAACTCTATTAATATTATTGTAACACTTGTATAAATTTAAAACTATCCAAAATAGAAGTTTATTAAGTGTTCAAAAAATATGTAAACTACTAAGCAACAGCTCAGCAACAAAAGATGGTGAGGAAGTGGGTAAATAAAGTCAGAGTTTTCTAAGACATCACCTCATCTCACAAGTGGAAAAAGTATTAATTTATATTAGACATTTGAAAGTCGAGAGTGCATTTGTAATTTCTGGGTTAGCCATGAAAAGAAAAGTAAAAGACTGTATTAAGTAACACATTCATAAAGGAGAAAGATAAAAAATAAAGTAATTAAAATAGAGTAACCAAAAGAAGATAGGATTCTAGAAATTAAAGATCATAAAACAGTTTATAAAAATAGAAAACAACGGGGTACCTGGGTGGCTCAGTTGGTTAAGCAACCAACTCTTGATTTCGGCTCAGGTCATGATCTCAGGGCCATGAGATCAAACCCCTCTTTGGGCTCCACTCACCGGGGAGTCTGCTTCAGATTCTCTCTCTCCCTTTGCCCCTCCCCTCATTCATGCACTCTCTCTCTCTCTCTCTTTCTGTCTTTCACATAAATAAATAAAATATTTTAAAATACGGGGAAAACAAAAGTAAGATGGTAGATTTAAACCCAAGTACATTACTAAGCAATTATTAGAGTTAGTCACATAGCATTTCAGGTATATCCGTAAAGCCAGCAATTGCATATGACTCAACCTAATGCATTAAAAAATTGAAATAAGTGCTCCAATTAGAAAACAAAGATTGTCATTTTGTTTGAAAAAAATGCAGAAGTATGCTACTTGTAAGAGACACACCCTAAACATAAAAATACATAAAAGTTTAAAGTAACGGGGTGTAAAAGCTGTGTTCTATTAACATAAACCTAAGACAGTTGGTATAGCTATACTGATATCAGGAAAAGTAGATTATAAGGTAGGAAGAGTTACTAAAAAAAAAAAGGGATATTTCCTAATGTTGTCTTCTACTAGGAAAGGATAACAATTCTGAATTTGTATGTACCTAATAATTTAAAATATCTAAATAAGAACATAAATAAAAACCAGTCAAATCTACAGTCAGGTTAGGAGAAATTCTAAGACCTTCCTCAATAATTGAAAGAATATGTAGATTAAAAACTTTAAAAATAATAAACAAACTTCATTATAACGAACATTAAGAGAACACTGAACATAACTGCAAAATATTTTTTGAATACATATGAGTAATTTAGTAAAATTTACCTTTTTCTAAAATATATCAATTTCCAAATAAAGATTGAAGTCACACAGTGAAATAAAATTGAACATCAATGACAAAAAAAGGCAAGTAGAAATAAATCCAAATGTTTTGATATTAACCAATTATTTCTGGATAACCACTGGATAAAAGAAGAAATTACAGTGAAAGAAAAGATTTTGTAATGTTGTACAAATATTTCCCAAAATTTGTGGGATACATCTGAAATGATCATTTGAATACCAATAAATCTGAGACTTTTTGCAAAGTAAGAACCTCTGAGATAATATCACTTATGAAAACTGGTACAGTAAGAAATAAGAAATCTGACTAGTTCTGGGTCCAATTAAGGAAACAAATATGTAAATAAAATCCTTTCTCAAAAGAAAGCCTTAGGCTAGGAGTTTTCAGGAGTGAATATTACTAACATTTAAGAAGTAACACCAAATTTACAAAAACTCTTAAAGAACATAAAAAAAGAAACACTTTCCAACTCATTATAAGCTAAATAACTTTGATGTGAAAACCTGACAAAAGCACTGCAAACACAAATCATTATAGGCTAATTCTCTTTCATGAACACAGATACAAAAGTTCTGAAGAAATATGCAAACAAAATCCAGAGCTATATAAAAAGAAATTATATGTGACAACCAAACTGATATACTCCCAGGATGAAAATAAACACACAAACACACACGCACATATGTAATATGTAATATGTGTGTATGTGTATGTATGTAATATAAATAACATATACACACATTCACACATATGTATATATGTGTCTGTAGTTACATATATAATTATTTCAACATTTGCAGAAAAAGCATTTGCTAATTTTAACTCTCATTCATAATGAAACTCTAAGTTAACTAAGAATAGAAGGGAACTTTCCTAATCTGATAACCAGGACCTCTCATAAACTATATAGTGAACACCAGACCTATCATAAAATATTAAGTTTTCCCTCTGAGTTTCTACTTGAGAAGAGGATGTCTGCTTTCACCACCTATATTTAATAGTATATCAGAGTTATTATCTAGTGGAGAAAGTCGAGATAAAGAAATAAAACTGATAAAGATTGGAAAGGGAAGAAAATGCTATTATCATTCACAACTGTATTCACTATTATGTATTCCAAAATTTTAATTGTTATAAGAGAATACGACCGAGTCACTGTAGTTGATCCTTATTATTCATGAATTCTCCTATTTGTTAAAATTGATTTGTGACACCAAAATCAATACTCATAAAACCTTCATGACCATTTGTGAACATGCACAAAGGGGTGAAAAATTTGAGTCACCCAACATACATGTTTCCAGCTGAGGTCGAATAAGGCAATATTCTACCTTCTTGTTTCAGCTCTCACACTATAAATGACAGTCCATTTTTGTGTCACAATTTTTACACATTTTTGTGGTTTTTGTTGGTGATTTTGCTGTTTAAAATGAGCCTCAGTGAGCTCCCACCTAAAGCGTTGTCTTGTGCTCCTATGCTCAAGAAGGCTGTGATCTGCCTTACAGAAAAGATACATGTGTTAGATGAACTTCATTCAGTCATGAGTTATAATGCTGCTGACTGTGAATTCAATGTTAATGGATCAATAATATATATTAAATAATATTTCTTTAAGCAGAAACATAAATAAAACAAGGTTATGTGTTAATCAGTTGATGAAAATGTGACCTGAGGAGCCACGGTTCAGTATTCACTAATTCAATGTTCATGGTGATTTTATGGAACATAACAACTGTGAATAATGAGAATTAATTGTATATGCAAGATATATATACAAATCTTTAGTTTTTATTTTTATCAGGAACAATTAGAAAATGAAAATATTGAGATATCATACGTAATAGTTTTAAAAATAAGGAAACCTAGGAATAATTCTAGCAAGAGATAAGACTCTACACAAAAAAAATACAATATATTATTGGGAGAGATTAAAGGAGCTACATCTTTCCTATATTCTGCCTCATACAGACACACATCCATAAGAGGCATGGAAATAAAATTTCATCCTTGTGTTATCCTTATTGCCCATAACCTTCAAAGTCAGACTTATCTAAATATCTGTAGTCAAATATGGTGACAACCTTTCTGATTCAAACTTAAAAGAACTTCCTTGGACAAATAAAAAACCTACTCAGTTTTTTTAAAAATCATTATCCCCAAAGATTCTTTTGGCTGCTGAGGCATTTTAATTTTTACGATTTCCACATTAAATGCAAAATGTCTTCAGTGGGTGGAATCGGAAGCTACATTTCATCCTTTTGGAAAGGGAGAGGTGCAGAATGGGAAAATTACAAGAAAGGGAGACATATAAAGACCAGTGTTGCATTATAGTGCTTTATAAACCCTGCTCACACTCACAATGTGCTTCCTTTTACTAAAATTTAATCTCACATTTGACAATTAAAACCCCTGTTTTCCTTCTGAACTCCTGGGAGAAATGGAGAAAAGTGATGCTTTATTAAGGCGAGTTTTCTTAGGGGAAGTCTGCGATGAAGAGCTTGCTTCTTTTTACGTGGTCTAAATCTATCTCCGTTTTCCTCTGTGGCCCCATTTTGACTCCTGAATCAGCTTTACCCTTACTCAGTCTCTTGACTCACTGCTGTTCTTTCTGAATCATTATGGGTATTTTTAATATAAAACTATTGCTTCGTTATTTTGGGGGTTTGCACTATTTAAGACACGTATTATATTATCAACTATAGATTCCACAGTCCCCAAATAGGAAGTAACATTTTAAAATGCTGTTCTTTGGGGCGCCTGGGTGGCTCAGTTGGTTGAGTGGCTGCCTTCGGCTCAGGTCATGATCCTTGAGTTCCGGGATTGAGTCCCACATCGGGCTCCCAGCTCCATGGGAAGTCTGCTTCTTCCTCTAACCTTCTCTCCTCTCATTCTCTCTCTCACGTTCTCCGTCTCTCAAATAAATAAATAAAATCTTTAAAAAAAAAATAAAATGCTGTTCTTTGAGGGATGTAAGTGTTAAAATGTGTAATGTTAAGTTCTAGATGCTGAGAAAACATGCCTTCTGGTCATAGTCTTGAAACCCCTCAGTGACTTCAATGTCTGAATCTTAGAAGAAAAACTGAGTCTCTATCAAGCTCAACCATATCATATCCCAGATCAAGAAACTGAGCTTCCTCTACAATAAAAATGCAAAATTATAAACAAAGAACCTAGAATTTTGCCTCACTGACAATTCTTCAAGTGCTATTTTGTGGTGAATAAGAATCATTCATTTCCCCCTCATCTTTGCCAAGTTAATGTTTCATTGTTCAGCTGAGCTGACAGAACAGATGAAGGCTAAAGAGGCAATACTCAAGAGCACAGTTACTGATAAATAATTACAACGAGGACATTATAATTATTTAATTAAAATCTGTGCACGGGGAGAGATTATGAGTCTTTCAGCTTGCTACCTCATTTAGATGATACTAGTCATTAACCAATTTAGCTGGAGTCAGCGCCTAAATGTCCACATGCTCCACTTTCTCTTTGAAACCTGTGCAGTCAGCAGCCATGGCTGCACGCTCTGAGTGCTGCTGCTGGGGGGCACAGGCACACTCCTTAATAGCTTTAGGAGACACATGCAAGTCTCAACTACCCATAACCATCTCATAAACCTTCTCTGGGATTCTGAAGGTTTTCCTTTGAAATATAGTGCCCAGAAATTTTGGTGGCATTTACTTTTATTAAGAATATACTGAAACTTCTGCTAAAGGATAGAAATCAATAAAATACAGGCTTGATGAAGCTCTCTCTAAAAAGGTTTCTTTTCTGATGTCTTGAAACCAACTGTTTCAAAGGAGGAGGGATTCATCTATATGGCAATCCTACACCATCTACCCCAAAGACAACTCTATAGTAAGACTCCAGGCTAAAAATATTTCAATCTCCACATAGAAATTAAAGTCCTTGATCTTCAGGTGTTTCTTTTTTGAATATATATATATATATATATATATATATATATAAAGAAAAGGCAACTACTATACAGAAGAGACTGTTGGGATGTTGGGACAAAGAAAATAACAGAAGCACTGATCTTAATTTAATGGGGTCCCTCTCTCACTGTCTCACACACACATTTTCTCTATTTATTTTGCTTTTACTTTGATAAGTCATTTATTTTACTCTGCTATGGCCCAGTTCTGCAGATTCACCTAGTTTCTAAAAATGTAACAGATTACTCTATTTCTGAAATCAGCTTGAAGTAGGACATCTTGACAAATCAATACAGTCCCCCAGGCCTCAGTACTTAAGAAAATAAGACAATTTAAATTATGGTCAAGTAAAAATTTTAATAAAAAGAAAATGTATTATTCCCAGACCCTGGGCTACTTCCTTAAAAGTTTAATATGATGTAGCTATCCAAACTAGTGAGACATCTCTGGAAATGAGACAACTAATAACAATTTTTGACATTTTATGCAATCTGAATAAGCTGTATAAAAGAGGCTTCTGGTCTTTCAATGCCTCTCCCAAAATACAAATTTTGAAAATTCTAAATGATGTCAATATGGTAGAATACACAGAAAACCAAATACACAAATACCCTCTTGAAAGAATTCCTTTGCCTAATCCACTTCTCTGACATAGAAGATGACTCTTCTCAATATAGGAGAAATGATATCTGGACTAAGTAGAAAAGGACAGATTAGACAGCTTTGAGGATTAGTTTTATCTGTATTAATAACTACTTACCGATATATAGGCTCATGTGTTTGTTCTTTTTTTTTTCATGTGTTTGTTCTTATAAATTACTTCTGATTAAAAAAAAAATCCTACTTTCCCTTTTACTCAACTTAAATATATACTCTGCTACATTAATTCTTCCTGCTTCTAGGGCCCAATCTAATTTCTGTCTCAGGGCTTTAACCATTGCTCTTCCCTCTACCTGGAATGTTCCCTTTTTTTATGGATTTTTACATTTCTAGCTCCTCTTTGTGTGCTATTAACTTAAATATCACCTCCTCTGAGAGGTCTTCCCTTATCACTTTATTAAATTAGGCAGCCATTTGTTATTCTTCAACCTAACACCTACTTCTTATTATCTTCATAGTACTCATCAGTATTTTTAATTCTGTAAATATTCATTTGATTACTCATATAGACTGTTTCTCTCTGTAGACTATCAGCTCCGTGAAGAGAGGTGCCATGTTGGTCTCATCCACTGTTACAGTCCCACTGTCTGGCACACTGCATGAACGAATGAACCCCAATCAGTTTGGGAGTAATAAATAGAAAGTTTCATTTAAATTACTTTGCTCCTTCTTTTATTTTCCCTTTTTATCTAACCTGGTTAAATTATTGACTAGTAGTTGAATATGGTTGACAAGTATTGTCTAGATCTTTGTGCATTACCATGTAATTTTTATGTTTTTTCCTACAACGTGATTTGTTTATTTTAATTTTTTGGTATTTTTCTCTATTGAATCCCATTCTGTTTATTTTTGACCACTTCTGTAATTGAATACTATTAAAATTTGAAACCTATCTCATTCAAATATTAAAATATGCTATTTTAAATTTCCTTCATTTTTCTTATTTTTTAAAATCTCATTGGGATCTTGATTTCTATCATTACATATTCCCCCCAAAAAATCCTCAATTCAAATTCTAGCCCAAAATTAACAAGTCATTCACTATAGAATCAATCCATCCATACTGATTAAATTACTTTCCTAATAAATGAAGCTAAAACATTATTCTATTAATTAGTCTGTTTTTCAAGGGGGTTTCACTAGATTTCTTCCTTTGTTAAAGTAGGCATATATCATTTTTTCTAATGATAAACATTAAGGTTTTTCTAAATTGATTTGTTTGCCTATTGTATAATAACCCTAAAATTCTACCCTGGATGTTTTTTTTATCACATATTTAAAATAATGAACAAGATTTGAACAATATTTTTGTTTATGCTAAATTAAAGTTACATATCATTCTACCTGAAGCAAAGTATTCTCAAGCATTAAAAATGTGGTTGGCCAAATCATGGGAGTTCAATGTATTATATTGTTCCTGGGATTGGAATGACTAAGTTATTTGCAAAAAAAGATTGTTTGTATCACAACGTCTGCTACAGTTTTATTTCCCTTTTTTATTATTGTAATTTAATTATGAGTATATTAATACTACTCCCTGCATTTTTTTTCTTTCACTACTCCATTTAAACTATGGCTCAAACCTCTCAGAACTTTTAAACCATGAAGTTGATTATATACTGTTATTTTCAATACTATGTATATCAAAGTTGTTGCTATCTTTATCTCGGAATGGGGGCAACTGGGCAAGTTGAGACAGCAGGGCCACTTATCCAGTGTCTTATGGGTTGGGTATTATGATGTGACTATGAAATCTTGTTTGGAGTTTCATCTATTCCTAGAGTAGGCATGAGAGAACTCTTTATATGTAAGAACAAGAATTATTTTGGAGCCAAATATAAACAGTTTTCCGATTCTCCACTATTTTAAATTTCCCACATGTCTCCTAGTCTGAAACATAGATATTTATGTTTGCTTAAGTCTTATTTTGTAATTTTGATTAAAGCATTAATGAAGATCCTTCTAAAATCACTACAAATAGTAAAACATATAAACCTTGCTAGAAAGTCAAACATCCCAATTTTACCCTGCATATATTTCTGTGTTGTTTTATTTTCTTACCTCTGCAGATGGTGATCATCATAACAGAAGTGATTTTTTCTCATTACTTTTGTGTATCTCTGAAGTTTCTACTCTGAGCCTTAGACCTGGTTAAGTATTCATTTAACATTTGTGGGGAAAAAAAGTTGTATTAGAACTCCTTCTGTTATGAATGACCAGCTTTAAAAATGCATAGGATATTAAATAATCTGACATTCTAAGATAAAAACTCATTAAAGCCATTGAGACTCTATAAAATATCAGGATATATACCCAAATTTGTTGAGTTTCTAATCTAAACCACTTGTTTAATAGGAAGGGGTTTTCCCCTCCAGACAACCTATTCAGAACCAGGTACCCATTTCTGAAATAGCATCATTTTGAAAACCTGTGAGGTCAGAGATTATCTGAGCCAGAAAGAAAAGGCTCACATCCTCTTAAAAACCTTTAATACAAATAAGCAGCAGAATAGTTGCAAAAAAAAAGTAGCTAATAACATAATCTCTTACACATGAACTAGCATTACAGTTTCTGATATAACACTATGAAGTTTTGCTTCTCAACTTGAGGTTGACTCTTTATTAATGTAACCTCTTGAAGGATGATATTACATCACCTTGTACGTGCGATCTGCACACGGTTGTTAAAGACCTTTAAATCTAATGTGCACTGACCTCTTGAACATTTGCTCTCACTGGTGGTTTCCAATTTCTTCTATATCAAATGGTGACCTTAACATTCTAACTCATGGATATAACTATTAGAATTGAGCTGACATGATAAATGACTGCTCTTGCCATCCTGGTCATACTTTTATTTTTCAGAGATTCAGTTGATAGTTTGGTCTTTCAAGTTTGCCTTTTACTTCTCCTGAATAATGGCTCTTTCATTATTAATTTGCATCCGTCTACAGAAGAAAAAAATACTCAAATAGTTTCATTAGCAAATATAATTTCTGCAATTCATGATTTGATATTATTGGTCAACTTATTTGATTTTTTTTCAAAATTCGAGAACAGTATATACAACTATGTCTACTCATGATTATCTAAAAATATGTTATTTTCCACATTTGCAAATTTCATCATTTACCCTGTCCTGCCTAGCCCTGCAGTTCTTACAATTATCTAGTTGTCTTTAAAAGCCTTTATGATTTAGATGACAACGTTTTCCATAGCCCTAACTCACCGTAGGTAAGTTTCCACAGTTTATCTCCCCTGTGGATGTTTATCTTCCTGCTACCTGATACTAAATATGTCTGAACCCAATTTACTCTCTCTAAGCACTGTCATCACCAAACTGTCCGTCCTTGATTATCATCAATGGCGGAACAGCCCTGTCCCAGCTCGATAACAAGTTGAGACTCATCCTTATGTCCACATAAATCTGTACAACCTGAAAGATTATTCTTCACTTATCAAGGTTTTAGCAACTCCAGTTAACATATAATGTTGAGTCTGGATATCCATCAATTGGCTTAACTGAATTTGTAGTTATCTGATTGCCTAAATAATCTTGATGTATAACTACAGTATAGTCAGGTAAGAATTTTTAAAGTTAATGAGGATTTTTTTAATGGACAATAATAGTTCCATTATTTAAACACTGAAAGGCTACAGTCAAAAATTAAACTAAGCTATTTCTTGAATTATTAATCTGTTTTCACTTAGGTGTCCTCCTTAGAACATTTTATAATCTGAAACACTTATAACTGTTTTATGATTGTTAAATTTTTACTGAAGGAGTTAAAGCATTTTCTGCTTAGTACACCTCCAAAAATAACCTTATCTAACTTGACAAACACAGTCCAATATATATTTAAGCTATTTTGAAAATAATGGAAAAATCTTATTAATAACTGTTTTCTCTTGTGGGGTGTGGTGAATAGTAATTTAGGGCAGGTGAGAGCAAAGCAATTTAACATTTCCCTTGTTAGTTCTTTTGACCTACAAGTTTGGAGGTCTCTGCAACACCCTTGAGCTTTTTCTACAGGATAAAGTAATAATTGCTAAAAGTTTGCCAAAAAAATTCTGTTTTGCTGTTAGGTTCTGCCTCTATCTTGTTCAGGTATTTATTTCTTATATTATTTCTGTCTCCAAGAAGAGAAAAAAATGCATGTGTATGCGTGTGTGCATTTCTTATATATATTATATATGGTATGTACAGATGACCCTTGAACAATAAGGGTTTAAACTCGATAGGTCCACTTATATATGGATGTTTTTAGATACAGTACAGTACTGTAAATGTATATTCCCTTATGATTTTCTTAATAACATTTTTCTTTTGTCTAGCTTACTTCATTGTAAGAATGTGGTGTATAATACATATACAGAATATATGTTAATTAACTGTTCGTGTTATTGGTAAGGCTTCTGGTCAATAGTAGGCTATTAGTAGTTCAGTTTTGGTGAGTCAAATATTATACATGGATTTTCAACTGTGCTGTTGGGCCAGTGCTCATAACACTGCATATTTCAACTGTATTATATTATAGGAGAGCATATATTATATGTTTCTTTCCACATAAATTGTCTCTTGGCTAAATTTGATATTGCTCAAAGGAATGATGCCCTCTAACTTGATCTTGTTTAATGAATCTATGCATCTGATGAGGTAGGAATATATATTGCCTTTATTTTAAACAGTATAGCCATTGGCTTTAACCCATTTGTGGAATCACTTCTTACCATTGTCTTTAATTTCTATCTTGGCTCTTCAACCTAGTCAAAAGAATAAATTCATGCAAGTATATTTTTGAGGAAACCAAGTAAATGACTACAGAAATTACTTATTGAAGTAAATGACTTGATTATGTTTAGGGCTTTTCTGAATTCTTTTATGTTCTGGGTTTGTGGGTGACTGCATGTTTTCACGATTAAGAGCAAATGCCAGATCAAACCATTGTCCAGTAAGAAGTGCTCAGTGCTGTGAGGCAGCCAGCCTAGAGTGCAATTTTAATTCTACCATTACCTAACTGTGAATTTTCATAATCCCTGAAATTTCCTGGATTTCATTTTCTTTGTTTGTAACATGAAGTAGATTAAGCTATCTAAAATTTCCTGCTTTCCAAAAGTTCTGTGGCTGAGAAAATTCTAAACAGAATTGAGAAAAATAGTTTGACTTCAGTAAATTTCCATTCTCAATTTCACCTTTCCTCCCTCTGGAGGCGCCAGATGCCCTCATGCTGCCCAGGGTTTCCTCGACACGGAAATTGTCTGCCTGACTCCTAACAAGTTTGAGCTGGTGAAGTCTGGCCTAACCATTGTTTGCTTTATTTCAAATTAGTGCTGATAATAAATGCAACCTGAGATGAAAGCAAAATCGTAGCATCTTTTTTTTATCATATTCTACTCCTTGATCTATCTCACCAGCTCCAGAGTGTTGCACAATAATATTATCTACTAGTATAGAAAACTGCCATTTTCATATGTTTCAGTGGCAGTTTTAATTAGTACAGACTTTAAACAAAGTAAATTGCTAATAAGGAACAAGAGACTTTCGATTTTTTCATAACCTTTGATCATAAATTCAACATCTAAGTCTTTGTTTTCAAGAAATATTAGGAGGGACACATAAAGATATAAATACATCACTATTCCGAGGGAGGTGGGGGGTAAAATGAAAACAACAGATATAGCCAAAATATGACACCTATTAAATAAATTATGAGGACCTCTGTAATGGAATATTATATAGCCATAAAAATCATGGTTTAAAGAATAATAATATGGCAAAAAAGTTGACTGATTTATCAGTATAATTTCTAATTGGGAAAATTCAGGAAAGAATGTAAAAATAAACAAAAATATCTGGATTCCCACTGCTCAAGGCTATTATTGTTTATATATTTGTGAACTTCTCCTGCCTCCATTAAAACCAAATATCGCTTTAAAATATGAACAACAGCGAGATCAAACAAAAAACCTGATTTTTAAATGACTTTTCTTTGCAAATGGCCATATGTTAGGAAGAGACTGAGCTATGTGTGCTTGTATGTGTGTGTGTGTTGACGCATGAAAACCAGAGATATTGATTCACAGAGATCGTTTGTATACATGTAAATATAAAAATCATAGACACATGGAGCCTTCAACAATATTGCAATTTCTCCCTCTGAGCAGGGTTTTTTCAACATCAGCAGATAATTACTTTCGGGAGGAATTTCTCTGTATACTGTAAGATGTTTAGTAGTATCTCTGACTGCTCTCTGATAGATGTCACTACTAATTCTCCCCTCACCAATTTATGACAACCAAAAATTGTCACCAGATGTCATCAGATTTCTCTTAGGAAGGCGGTATCATTACTTCTTGAGAACCATTATTCTAAAACTACATTCTCCCACACTGTGTCTTTTAAGCAGCAAACAAGTTATATCATTAGATTTTTTTAATAGTGCTGATTTGTTGTTGTTGTTGTTTAAATGTTACCAAGTACTGGCACAATCTCTTAAGGTATGGCTCCCTTGTGCAGCAGCTGGGACAGGAGAGTTCAGAAACTTTGATCCCCAGTACTCTCTTTCAGTCTTTAACATATAACAAACAAGCATAGTCTCAAACATTATTTTTATATCTCTAGGTCTACCCCATTACTAATCCATGAGAAATGGAACTGCCACAGCCTTACCGATATCTCCCTGGCTGAGAGGGGTAGGAATGCCTCGTTACTATTACCCCTGACCTCTACTGACACAATGGGGGGATGGAAGAACCTCATTACTGCTGGGCAATGGCCAATGGCCTGACTCTTCTCTAGGCTTCCTTTGATACCACCTCAGGGAGAATGAGAGGGACACTTAGTTATGCCAGTGGGGGGTAGAAGTCCCACATGGTCTCCACTGACTCCACAAGGGTCAGCCTCATCCCTGATGGCAAATTCCTGACTCCCTTCCTGGTCTTCTCTGATACTGACCTAGTTGGGGAGGGATTGGGATACCTCATTAAGACTTGACATGGGTGGAATTCTAGGTTCCCCACATAGCCTTTGCTACTGTAGGTAGAAATGGAACTACTATTTTATAAGTAGTGCTTAACTAGGGTAGAGCAGCTGTTTTGTAGAAGCTTTCTATCTTGCCAGGCTCCTCCTTCCCTGGTCATTGGGTAGAGAGAGTAAGCTTCCTGGGGCTATTTTTGTCTGCATCCTTTCGCATTTCCAGGTTATCTGCTAATTCAGCTCCAGATCTGGGATATATGGTAAAAATATATGTACTTATGCAATGTATAGTTTCTCCAAAATCATCTATTTCATTGACATTTTCAAAGTTACTAGCCTAAGAAGGTACATAGAAATATCCTGATTTTAATCTTTTACATATCTACAAATTCTTCACTTTTAATTTGTGCTCTTGTATTTTCATGAGTTCAAGAAAAAATTCTGGCCCCAGGCCACACTGAGGGTCTAGAATATGGTTTTGAATTGATGTATATTATTGCTCTTTTAGAACAGAATTGTAAGGAAAGGTAAAATTACAATTAGGCAGCTCAAGACTGGGACTGCTCATTAATCCCCCATGGGTCTTATTTTCATCTTCTTAGAGATGATAGATCTATCCTACAGTTTTGGAGTGAAGCTGAAATTAAACACCACAGCTTCTGGGTTTTAGGGAGGTGCTTGATACATGCTAAATTTTAGCTGTTGCAGGGAGGAAAAAGTTTTTCTTAACCGTTTTAGGGTTCCCAATCAGGTATGAAAATTAAACTGACAAAGACAGATTAAGAGGGAAAAAAGCATATATATATCATTACATGATGCAGGAGGCTTCATAAGGAAATGAAGCCCCAAAAACACAGACCTGTATTTTTCTGCTAGGTTTTATGGGGAGTGGATTTGGATAGGAATATGATAGTTAAAAGAATATGAGGTAATTGTAGTAAATTGGGAAAATTTAACAGATTCTTCCGTTAAGATTCTTCTTGGTGTCCCTCTGTCTTTGGAGAAAGGATGCTCCTTTTCTTTGTATATACAAGGGCACCTCTCGGAGGATTTTATGGCCTATTTCAGGGAATAGGACAATAGGAGTAGGTCAGAGTAACTTTTCTGCTTCTGCTATATTCTCAAACTTCTTCAGCTTAGTTTATTCAATATACAGAGATGCCATATTTTGGTATAGCATGTCCTACACCTCATCACTATTTTAGAATATAATGAATAATTACATTGATGGTGATATTATCTTTTCAAATTTATTAGTAAAATATTCTAATTTTAATTTATGCTCTCAGTAAATTTTTTGAATACTATGTAATATTTAAATATTAATGTTATTTAGTAAGGAAGTTTCCTAGTAAAGTAATTTCTCAAGAAGAATGCAAACCAAAGTAAAGAAATTCATGACATTCAGCTTAGTGAGAGAATGTTCATTTTCTTATACGTCCATTCTCTTTTGTGTAAATTGCCCCTACCATGCTCTTGTTATCTTGACACACCCCATGTTTAATCCCCAGCTCTTCATGCTCTCTCCTGTGATCCCGTTCCCTGGGTCCATACTTTAGCAAGCTACATCCACAAGAATTTTCAATATTAGAACACAAAAACAACGTGGAATTTGGGGCTTGGTGATCAGTGATGAAATAAGAGGTTCAACAATACTAAAGAGCCTGAAAACCACTTGACTCAATATTTATTTTTTCAGTCTAGGTCTTGCCATGCTATCTAATTGTTTGGACACAGAATCTGATTAGAAACAAAACAGACAACACAGACAAGAAAATCCAAGAATTTCATAGAATTTACATGTCAGTGGGAAAAATAAATAGTAAATAAATTGGGATAAGAATGGGCAAATAAAATATGCAAAGAAGATAGTTGGAGAGTACAAACTGTAAACTTTACCTAAGTATAGCCTAAATGCAGAAAAGTGCACCAATTATAAGTGCACAGCTTAATGTATTTCACTGTGTGAACACATTATTATCAAGAGTAAGAAGCAGACCATTAGGAGAGCTCCATGGCCCTTTCCAGGCACTGCCCCACCTGCTCCAAGAGTAATCCTATTCTACATTCATTCTGAATCTCCGTAACACTGGCAAGAGCTATATGCCATGGCTTTTGGAAGACGAGATCATTCTATTTGAAATCCAACATAAGATAAAATGTCCTCATTTTATGAATGCTATGATGTTTTTCATATTATGTAGAAGCATTAAAATCCCCATACTCCCTTCTCTCAAAAATCTTAAGACTTAACCATTTCATAGCCACTCTGTGAAGACACAGTTTTAACTAAGTTTCAGGTATTTTATGTAATCACAAAATGACCTAATAAAATAGGGACTATTTATAATTATTACACCTTTATTATTGAGGAAACAGGATAAATTTATTGGCTAAAGTCTCAGTTTTAACAAGTGACAAAATTGGGATTAGAATACAAATTAATGATTCTAACGTGTAAATTCTTTTTTTAATTAACATATAATGTATTTTTTGCCCCAGGGGTACAGGTCTGTGAATCATCAGGCTTACACATTTCACAGCACTCACCATAGCACATACCCTCCTCAATGTCCATAACCCAGCCACCCTATTTCTATCCCCCTACCCACCCCTGCAACCCTCACTTTGTTTTGTAAGATGGAGAGTCTCTTATGGTTTGTCTCCCTTCCGATTCCATCTTGTTTCATTTTCACCCCTACCCCGCACAACCCCTGCCCTGCCTCTCAAATTCTTTATATCAGAGAGATCATATGATAATTGTCTTTCTCTGATTGATTTATTTTGCTTAGCATAATACCCTCTAGTTCCATCCATGTCGTTGCAAATGGCAAGATTTCATTTCTCTTGATGGCTGCAGAGTATTCCATAGTTTGGCTATTGTGGACATTGCTGCTGTAAACATTTGGGTGCACATACCCCTTCAAATCACTACATTTGTACTAAAATGTAAATTCTTAACCACAAATTTATTCTCACACGCTCATGCAGATATCAATAATATCTGTGATATTATCCAAACTCTCTCCTTTATTTTGCCTCAGTTGTTTCACATTTGGTGGCTCATTGTGAAAATTGCTTCCATCATTTGGGCCTTTTGAAAGTTAAATGTAGAAGTAAAGATAAAGAAGAAAGCTATTAGAAATGATGTGCTAGGGGCGCCTGGGTGGCTCAGTGGGATAAAGCCTCTGCCTTTGGCTCAGGTCCTGATCTCAGGGTCCTGGGATCAAGCCCCGCATCGGGCTTTCAGTTCAGCAGGGAGCCTGCTTCCCCCTCTCTCTGCCTGTCTCTCTGCCTGCTTGTGATCTCTTTCTCTATATCAAATAAATAAATAAAATCCTTTAAAAAAAAGAAAAAAGAAAGAAATGATGTGCTCAGTAAAATCAAATATTCTGGAAGTTTTTATGAAGACTTCCACTTTAGATAATGGACTACATCTTTGATTTTTAACTCTTAAGATCATATAAAAACTTCCTCTTAGATATGGTGTTTGTCTTTAGGAATAATTGTTCCATGAGAAGGTCATGTATTGTAGCTTCTATTTTCAAGTTTGTAATTAATAAAGGTTATCTGGAATTAGATAATTAAGTCTTCATGGGATACTTTATTTATATTTAAAGGTTTAAAATCAAAGTACTTTTAACATGTGACCATCTTTTAATCTATGAAGGTAAGGGTTTCAAAGATTAGGTTATGGCATAAACAATGTTCCATAATCGTAAATACATCCACATGAAAAAAATTATTTAATATTTCACCTAGTGAAATTTTCAATAAAGATTTCACTAAATTTTTACCTAGTATTTCACTTGTAGAAGACATAATATATTGTTACTCAAGTAAATAACCAAATATCCTTACAGTTCAACTGTAAAGTCACAGGTTGATATTGAAATAGATCTATTCCATGAGATAAAATTCTCATATTATTCTTGATCCATTAATACGCAGTTCTTTGTGCCTTAGATTTACACAGTCTTCAGGCAAGAAGAAAAGCTTATTAAAATTAATTTTCCCCTTAGGACTTATTCTGGATTTTCACACACATTGCACGAGTGAAATGGCTTTTCAAACTCATGCTTTTTGTCATCCTAATTGTTTTACACATCTTGGCAACTTTTCACACCCTGTATAAAACAGGGGTTCATTAGGAGTCATTAAAAGAATATATTTTTCTTGCAAATGCATTAGAGAATTTGCACATTATTTTATGCCATTTTCAGAAGAGATGTAAATTGTGACTAATCACGAAGCAAACAGAGTCACTTAACAATAATGCAGGAAAGAGTCTCAGCAACAGCATTTCAGAAATGAGAACTTCATGGAATTTGGAAATTGAACCATTCTTACCTGTTGATAAATGTTTAGCATATTTTTATTTGATCAATTTTAGTTCTTAAGTGATTAGTGATATTTTTATATATTCTTAGGTATTACAAGAAGAAAATAAATATAAGGAAAATGAAATCAAAATCAGAGGTAAAAATTGTATTCTTAGTTTACTTTTGGTAAAATGTAAAATTATCAAATGATTTCTTACAGAAAGAACATAGATATAAAGTGAGATACAGGGATAGTGGGGAGGTAAGGTAAATTTGGCAGACATATGCAGTTTAGGTGGTGAGATGTTGTTGAAGGAAGAGAAAAGACAGGCCCATATTTCAGTATTACCAACATATAAGTCATATGAATGAACAAATCTCATTTTATAGCCACTTAATGGAGGATCCAGGAGTAGTGTTACTTTAGATCCTTTAGAACAAGGAAAAATAACCAAATCATTGCCATTTAAATGAAGTGCATAGATGAAGAGCAAATAAAAAGCATTCTCTGTTTTTCAGAGCGACTTTTAGTTACTGAGTCATATACAATTGCATACATACTTAGCCTGAACGAATAGGTTGTTAGAATCATGTAGTGAAATTTACATTCTGACTGTGCCTGCATCTCTCCAGGGTAAGTTAGGCAATAAACCTTATCCCAACATATAGGAAAGCCAATGCAGACTCATCTCCCCTATTTTTGACATTTTTATAACCATCTTTTATTTATCAAAACTAAAAAATTGCCACAGATATAAAACTATTAGCTAAACTACATACTTCATTCAGATTTCTCCCAGTTTTCCACTCGTGTCTTTTTCTGTTACAGGCTCTAGTTCAGGTACAATACCACACTGTATTTAGTCTCATACTTCCTTAGTCTCCTTTTGAGGAGTACTTGTCTAGTATTTATAAAATGCCTCTCAATTTGGGTTTGTCTGGCATTTTCTCTTGACTAGAGTAAGATTTTTAGGTTTGGGGGTTGAATAGCACAAATATGCCCTTCTCATTCGATTTTATGAGACTAACTCCTTTTAATTTGTTTTCCATAGGAAGGTTATTTGTGTGATGCAATTTGGTAGGCATGCAAGCTATGGTCATGTGCTTGACATTTCTTGCCTAATAAGAGTAACTGAAAAAGTTGGAAGGAGTCAAGGCAATTTTGTGGATCAAACAGAATATTGACAGGATCTAAGAAATTATGAAAATAGTTTTTAAGAAAGTCAGAGTCATTTTATGGCCCCTGCATCAGGAAAAAGGTAATGATTGGTAATGATTAATTTTTGGTGATGTTGGACTGATAGATAGTGAGGATCATGTCCAAAGACACATTATATTCGTCATTGGCTGAAAATCTGCTTTGTTACTTTTAGTTTACAAATCAGCCTTGGATTTCACATAATTTTATTACACAGGATACTTTGGAGCCAGATTGCTTGGGTTCACATTCTTGCCCCTACCCTTGTAGTTGCCCAGTCACTGTCCCTTGCTACATAATTTGAGTAAATGCCCACACAACCCTAAAACAACAACACCTGGCACACAGTAAGTATTCAATCAACATTAACTACTTTCATTATTATCCAAAGTTACAAGACTTTATTAGTAAATATTTTATATGTCACATTTTAGTGTGAACAAGTAAGGCATAGAACTTTTTAAGGGGCAAAGAGTGTTATACAAATGAAAGTGCTCCCATGTAGTTTGCTAGCCTTTTTGTTTATATCATCCATTATATATATTTCTCTGTATTCCAAAATTAAATGCCTAGCTCCCTATTTAAGAGTGAGTTTATATTTATTTTTCCAAATACATCCTTCTTTCAGTCCTCATTTATTTTACTCACACTCACATCATGCTTAGTCTTCAGGTATCAGGGCTCTTGATACCTAAACTTCCCTGTTAATATTGACTTTTAGATTCAAAAGTTGGCTTAAAAATCTGGGGAATTTTATATTTATTTCTGGTATACCATAGCAGTTAAAACTATTTATTTAGTACTCTTAAATAGTTTATTTAGTAATCTACACTACTAATAAAAATGGGAAAGCAAAATGTAAATAAACTCATTAAGAGTCTGCAGAATGGAATGTGAAGCATTGTTTACATAAAAAAATAGTAAGTGTGTAATCATTTCTTTTTGATCTGATTTGCCTGGTTTATCGCATAGGTTATCACATCCTATGATATAGGATGACCCTCTAGGTAAGATCTCTTTTCTTTTCTGAATCAGAGGATCCTAGAGGTCATATGACATAACTCTACAACAAATGTATACTCCTGTGAAAATTCAGTTTTACAATCTTCACTGTGATGAAATTATATCCAGTATGTGATATAAACACCTCTTCATTAAATGTAGGAGTTTCTTTTTACTCATTCATGTGTGAATTCTGTGACTCCCATTGACAATGATCAGAGGAACAAAGATAAAGCTGTTTTGAAGATCTTGCAGAAAATGAAAAAGGGCTTTCTCAGAAGCCTCTTCCAAATCCCTCATCAAGTCTCATTGGCTCAATTGCATCACATGCCCAGTCCTTGTTCACTGCTCAGGGGATGTGTTGCCTAGAGCTGGCATTGGCCCAGCTTATCCTGACACAGGTAGGCTGAAAGGCAGAGGACAAAAGGTGAAACCTATGAGCTCTGTTAGGAAGAAGGACAGAGAATGGATGATAAATAAGCAATTAAAAGTGCATATATGGTAAAAACTTGGATATATATTAAACATGCATCCCTATATCTATTTATTAGTGTGAGTAAGAGAAAGTTTCTGGTCTCATGAACTTAAATTCATTGGCAAATACAGACAATCAATATAATTTTAATATTTAATATGTGCAGTGAAAAAACTGAAACAGGGTAATAAATGATGATCATTTTAGGGAGTTGGCCTCTCTGAGATTGTGATATTTTAGTTAAGACTGGAATGGTCAAAAGAGGCAGCCAGGTGAAGACCAATGGAAAGACTATTCCATTTCAGAGAGAAAAGCAAGAGCAATTCCCCTAGACAAGCTTGGCCTTTTCAAGTGAAAGAAGACTGGAACAGCTAGAACATCATGAAGGACGTAAGAGATTGGGACTGAGAAGTCATTGGGACTAGCTCATGTCCAGGTCATAATGAAAAGTTTGGGTTTTATTCTACTTGAACTGGAAAGCCACTGGGGTTGGATTCCTGGGGAGAAAATAGAGAGGCATCAAAGGGAAGTAAAGCTTTCTGATGTCTGTCGCACAATTTCACCTGTATTCATTTGTATTTCCCAAATCAGCTGATCTCTTTGATCTTTGAGTTTGAGACCATTCATCTGAGTACCCCAAATATTTTTCCGATTTTCTGCAAAAATGATTGGTTAATTTTTAACATGCAGTTATTCTACAAAATGGGTCCCTTTCTAATTTGAGAAGATCCGTACGATTACTTTGAAAACACAATTTTACAACTGTCCTTTATGGAAGTTGGGCTTTATTGCAGAATTACTGAGGTAGTCAAAATAACCACACTGGCTTGGAAGCATTTTAAATGAGCAGATTTGTCAAGGTGTGTACCACAAGTCAGAAGTAACTGTTATTCACTCAAGAGTCTAAACTGTCAACTCCATCCTCCTCCTGCATAAAAATAAACATTTTCTCCACAATAAAGGCTTTTTATAAAAGCAATAAAACAACTCAGGGGAGCATTGTTATCATGAGCTAATCACACCCTTGGGGAATTAGAGGCACTTAGCTGCACCCAGTGCCTCACAGCACCTGAGGGCTGTGATTATCTCCTGATAACCTTCCAGACTGTCAGACCTTGTTGGTTAATTAGATAATATTCAACTTGGTAATAGTGTATTTGAAGATTCTTTTGGAAGTTGCATAAAAAAGCACAATTTATAAAACACATACACACATGCACACACATATCAGCAAAAAATTGGATAATTATCATTTACTCCAAATGAATCCAAATTTTAAATATATTTATATATATACATATATACATATATGTTTGTTTGTTTATTATTTATTTATTTATTTATTTATAAAATAGAGTCCAAGAACTAAAAACCCTGAGGTGCTACTTTAACAATGACTAATTCTGATGAGTTCAACCCAGGAAATCTTTTAGAGAAACCAGCTAAAATTATATAATGTAGTTTACTTGCAATCAATAAATGGTTGTGACACTTCAATCCCTTTTATAACATTCAGTTGCCCATTGTTTAATAAAGAATTGGGGCAGAATTATAAACAGATATTGCTAATAATAAACCCCGGCATAAACATACATTTAATTTGGAAAAGTTTGTCATAATAAGGCTTATGTTAGGGTAATGGAGAAAAACTTAGAAATAAATTTGAATATTGACAGTTATTTGACAGTTCAAATGTTTTAATTAGTTTAAATATTTAAAGAAAAAAATTATTTCTTTCTTATTTATATTCCCAGCACAGGTTACTGTGCAAAATAAATTTATCCAGCTGTAAAGTGAGTATAGTGTCTACAAATCTCACAGATCATGGTATTACATTAATAAATTTAATGAACTTTTTAAATAAAAGATGCCATGTAACTGAAAATATTTTATAGCACTATTACTCTTCACAACTACCAGAAAATAAAGAAAAAGGATTCATAATTTTAATTTTGCTTTTTTTCATTTCTTGTGTAATTAAATAAGAATGAAGTAGATGGACCTGAAGAATAATAATTCAAGGTAGAGTTTAAGTTTTGGAAGCTTAATAAGTTTATTAGGTAGTATGCTAAGAGGTACACCAACAAAAGATGATGGGACTTTAAGGGGAACATCAGGAATCTAGGATAACTAATCTAAGGATGGATAAAAGAGAGATAAATTAGAATGAATTTATGATGGAGATGGTAGAATTTTTTCCTCTTGACATTGTTAAAACACCAACAAACAGAGCAAGATTTATTGAGTCACCACTATATGCCGAGCACCATTACCACCTGATTGTGTCTAAGAGTCAAAATTCAAATAAGGTAGAGTCCCTGCTCTCAAAGAATTCATCTTTCTTGTTCTACAAAAAATGTCTCATTTGCTTGAACTTAGTAGATATTTATATAAGTCAATTCAAATAATCAAATTAGTCCAAGATTCCAATACCCATCCATCAAAATCACCAGGAAGAATTTATTTTTTAGACACAAATTTGTATGCCCTGAGAAATTCTAACTCAGCAGATCTGTGGAAAGAATTTGTTTTTAAGTCCCTCGTATGACTCATATGCCCAGTTCTATTTGGGAAACATTTGAATATTGTTGGGGAGAAATAACACAATTAAAAGCAAAATCTTACCAATTCAGGAAACCTCTCCAAAATGGTAGCAAAGGAAGAAAACAATTTTATTATCAAATAAGCATTAAACCAGAATATGATGTACATCACAGGAAATCCACTAAGATATGCAAAGACAGAAAGAAATCTGGCCATTTTTGTATAGCCCTAGAGATACAACTTATTACATATATGTTTTTAATATACATAATAATTAGTCCTCAAGTAAGAGAATTTGACACCACCATTTGTCACACACAGTTTATCTGAAATGCACCTCATAATTGGATTTATATACAAGAAAAAAATCTTCACATCTTTAGGCAGGCAACTAATTTTGCAACTTGGTTGCAAGTTGGAAGCAAGTTGGAAGACTACAACCTTCCACAGAAATGGGGAGATGGTGCACTCTTGCCCTTGGTGTTTAGATTCCAAATGGATGGCTTCCAGGTTCTTGAGGAAGACATTCCTGGATTATAAAACTAGCAAAGGCTTTTTAATATTTACATACATCTGGGGCGCCTGGGTGGCTCAGTTGGTTGGGCGACTGCCTTCGGCTCGGGTCATGATCCCGGAGTCTTGGGATCGAGTCCCATATCGGACTCCTGGCTCTGCGGGAAGTCTGCTTCTCCCTCTGACCTTCTCCCCTCTCATTCTCAGTCTCTCTCTCTAATAAATAAATAAATAAATAAAATCTTAAAAAAAATATTTACATACATCTGGAAGGTGCAGAGAAAGAGTTTACAATTATGAGTTTATAAAATGTTCTAAGAAATGGGTAGGGAGCATATCTTCCCTTAATTTTAACAGGGGAAATTAAGCCTTTTATTTTTAATTTGTATTCAACCTTAAAATGTACATCCCATTAATTCCATCATCTAAGATGGTTTGTGAAAAAGACCATCTATGAGGTAATGATTATTTTTAACTACTCTTAAATTTAAAATTCTAAAGAGGTAGTAGACTTGGACAATATAAGACTGAACACTTAAATTAATGAATGAATTAATAAAAGAATTGAGGAATGGATGAACAAATACCCTCTTCCTATGAGGGGAATTCCATCATAGGTGAACTGTCCCACTTCTCTTCCATGGACTTCAGTCTTGGATAGAGGAGATTTCTATCTGATAGGAATTGCATTAGGTGGCCTCCAAGGCCCCTTCCACCAATGAGATTCTTAAAATATTTAGATGATGTTCAGGGACACATGGGTTTTAATAAACCAAACATGTTGGAACTACTAGTATATTCTTTTGCAACAAGAGATTCCAGACACTAGGACAAAGATATTTCAGGGTTTGAGGTACAACTACTGGTAGAATTTATTGCCATTCTATTGGAAGTTTGCTATAGCTATTAACGTCTTTCATATAAGCAATGAAAATTCTAAATGACCAGAAATACAAAAAATAAATTAATCTGACATCTTTTGAAATACAGTCATATAAGACTATGTAATAATGAAATTAACACAATACTCCAAAAAGTAATAACCTATATTTACTCTGTGTGGGCTCTTATTTAAAAAGACATAACATTAAATTAAAAATCAAACATTTTAACATACTTAAGAAAAGCTACTCAAAAACCAGGTAAATCACATTTCTGAAGGCAATGTTTTGAATCAACTGTCAAGATGACAAAAATTATAAGCCTTCCTACATTTCTTTGATCATTCATGGATTATTTACTCCTATGTTTTGCTGCTCCAAAATAATGCATCCAGTCAATAAGACAGTTCAAAAAATTATTTCCAAGATTGTTCTGGGAATAACCCTTCTGGATCTTTCTGAATCAACCTGTGCCTTATCTTTTCTTACACAAAATTCTGGAATGTTTTCCCACTGGTTAGCTATTTGCTTAGCTATTTGTTTTATCTGCAAAAAGAAAAAAATACTGTTTCATGAGCAAAGAAAATAATAAAAATTTTTAGGAACAAGTAGATCTATTACTGGAATAGTGATGCAAAAATATGACATCAGACTGTCTTCCAACCTGTAATAGAACAGTAATGTTAGCTACTGAATACAGTTTTTGAGCTAGTCTTCCTTTTTGCATAGATTGATATGGCTTATGTAACTACTTTTTCAAAGTTTCAAAGAACTATTTTCCAAACCACTTACTAAACTATTTAAATTTCAAAATTAAAATTGACCAAACAGATTCATTGGAACTGTTAAAACATAAACTGAGGCATATTAAACATTTTAAGAGTGTATTTGAGCAAAAATTGATTCGAATGTCGCAGTTAGGAGCCCTCCATCGACAGGAACTTGGGAAAAGACTTATAGAGAAAAGGTGGAAACAAAGTAAGGAAATATTTGATTGGCTGTGGCTTGAAACCTAGTTGGCTGTTTACAATTGAGTATTCTTGGGTTTTGATTTCATACCCTTGACACATTTATTTACAGGCTTAGAGTTTGGTTTGCTTAGTCAGTTTCCATGGCATTAGAGCTACCTCAGGCTAATAGTTTCTTTGTTTAATTATTTTAACAAAAATTAGTCCATAAGCCTCTCTGGAACAAAAAGACCATCTTTATTCTATCATTTCAAACGTTATTATAGTGCCTTAATATTTTAATGAGATTTTCTTCAAACTAGTGTGATATTTGGAATGTTATTTCTTGACTGACCATGAAGCATATCTTAAGCCTAACTTCAAGCAGAGGACTTTGTCCATATATGCTCAAAAAACACTGAATGGATCAGAAGCATTTAAGATCTTCAAGATGGTAGACTTTGAGAAATACTTAGGAAGTCTGGGGAGTAACATATCTTTAAATATCACCTTCTTTCTTTCACACTAACTTCTTTGTTTTCTTCAGTAATAATAGGTAGGCATAGATAAAAATCCCAGAAGGCAATTGAGAAATCTGAAGTGATTGCATTTTCAGGCAAAGTTATCTATCTAAAAATAGACTAGCTCTACTTTGTGGAACTTTCCCAGATGTAGGAAGAGAATCCCAATGATATTATTAAACATAATGCCTAATACTTTGCCATTCTGAGTATTTGCTTATTTGGTTAATGTGGGTATGTATAATGCTTAAACTAGGAATCTTTAACATACACAAATAATATTCCATTGGGTTCATGGTTGAAATAGCTTCCAAATAGAAATGCTTGAATCACTAATTGCAGTTGCATAAAGTATTTTAACCAAAGTGGTGCATACACACCACTTTGGTGAGTTAACAATTCACCAGTGACTAAATTTCTTATATTTACAAATATGTCTGTTTTCTACACAACCCTTTCACCACCACCACCAGACCTACATTTTATCTTTTCCTTTTTTTTTCTTTTCTTTTTTTTTTTTTAGATTTTTACTTATTTATTTGAGAGAGATCACAGAGGGAGAGAGAGAAAAGGGCTTTCCGCTGACCAGTGAGCCAAATATGGGGCTTAATCCCAGGACCCTGAGATCATGACCAGAGCTGAAGGCAGACGCTTAACTGACTGAGCCACCCAGGTGCCCCAACACCAGACCTTCTTAAAGAGAGGATCTTTCAACTTTTTCAGCTGGTTCTTCAGGTATTAATTTAAATATTCCTAAATAATATATTTATATAGATAATGCTTAATTTATCAATATTATACAGTACCAATTTAATTTCCCAATATATGACTAGTTACTTAGTTAACTCTTTTAAACTACTGTACACTGGGGTTCCTGGGTGGCTCAGTCATTTAAGCATTTGACTCTTGATTTGGCTCAGGACATGATTTCAGGGTTATGAGATCGAGCCCTGTGTTGGGCTGCACACCCAGCATGGAGCCTGCTGAAGATTCTCTCTCTCTCTCACTTTGCCCCTCCCTCTCTCTCTCTTTCATAAAAAAATGATAATAATAAAATAAACTACTATACACCTCCCTCACTCACTTCTGCTCCCTCCTTGCTCTCAGTTTATTTGGTTGAACAATAGTCAGTATTTACATTGTTAAGATTACACAACTCTTTTCAATGCTGAGCTGACCAAAGTAAGGAAATAGACTCTCTTTTTCACAAAGAACGTTTTAACTTTTTCATTTGCTTAGTTATCAAGGCATTTATTAATTTTAATGATGAGTGATGTAGTTTTCACTAATTTTTTTACCCAATCTTTCAATATATCTATCAAATACCTAAAAAATTTTTTTTCAAATGTTTGAACTCATCTTAGGTCCATTTCCTTTCCTGGGAAATGTGTTCCCATTATATCTTCATCCCTGTCAAGTTTGGACTGATTCTGTCTAGGCCTGGAATAAAACTATCATCCTTGGATTTTCCTTTACCAGTTTTCCTTGTTGGATCACCTACTACCTAAATCATAGGTTTCAGGTGAAACCTGAAGTTTCAGGTTTCTTAGTTTATTTCTGTATTTTGCTGATACTTACCCTTTATTAGGTTCCTAAGAAAAGATATATTGGGAATGTATATTTTTGCCCAAGCATATTGAAAAATATCTTTATTCTACTCTCATACTTGATAGTTTTTCTGGGTATTGATATTTTGGTTGGTTATTTTTATCAAGTATTAAACTATTTGCCCTCAGAGATTTGAAAATATTGCTTCATTGTTTTCTAATTTCCAGGGTTATTTCTGAGAGAATTTAAACTGCATTTTGGCTTTTAGTTATTGTTTGTGACCTGTCTTGTATTCACCACTCTTGGATCTTCTCTTTATTCCTTTATTCAGAAAAATCTTTGTGGTTTTCTGAAATGTCTTAATAATGTGCCTTGTCTTGGGTCTGCTTTCATTCACCATATTAGAATGAGTGTGACCTTTATGGATAAGATGGGGATCACAACAAGCTTCACAGGAAGAATTAGGAACCCCATTCCCCTGGTTGCTTTGAATAAGACCACTACCTCATTTCTATGTCACAGCTCATGCTTCTAATCACCATGTTTTTGAGGAGTTCTTGGGGGCAATTGTCTTACTGTTTTTGCTTTCTCTTTTTTGCTTTACCTTCTAACTACCTCAATTCCACCTTAATTGTCAATCCTCCTTCTGATATTCATCTTTCAAAATTATGTTAAAAGCTTTCATTCATTTTTCATCTCTTCCTCAACTCTATTTTTCATTTTTGTCTAACACTTTAGTTCTTTAATTTTAGTGAAGTTTGAGTATGTACAGGAGATAAACACAAGAAGCCATTCTATTATGCTTAAGCAGATGTTGTAATTTAATTTTTAAAAGGGAAGAATCAACGTACTTAAACCTTCTTAATGCTAGCCTTACAATATGGTACTTCCTATCTGGTCCCAAAATAAAGAGGAGGGTAGAGTGCAATAGTATGTAAACTTTTAAAAGACGAAATCTTTCTTCAATACTCCCTGCCTTTCTTCCACTACCATTCCTATGCTCCATGGCATTTCCCTTCCTCTCCAAGGAGCTATTTCCACTGTTCATGTTGCTTTTGTTTTAAACAATTTTATTGTACTTCTTTTTTTACTTCCTAGAACATATTTTCCTCTTCTAAAAACTACCTCTAGTAATCTTACTTTATATTAATTTTGTTGCAAGCAAATGTTATTATATTTGTCTAATTTTAAGAATATTGGAATGTGTATAATCCACTTTAGAAAGATTTACACCAAAGAGACAAAGTGAATAATATTTCATAGCATATTTGTAAATATCATTTATGTGAGCTCCTCATTTCTTTATTCCCAAATGAGACAAGACATCTCAGAAAAAAGGGACCAATGTGTTTCCTCACTTGGTCAGATAGTATAGTAATAATGAGAATGGAAATTTAAGTATTTGATCAGAAAAATCTCCATAATCATTCACAGCCAATCTTCTTTTCCTTTGGTCCAACCATAAAAAAAAATACAAACATAATGATAAATAAGTAGAACCAATACTTCTCACAGCAATAAAGCTGTATTAAATTTATACTGGCATCAATCAGGTGTGATCTAGATTGCTAAATACATTATTTACACGGAGTTTTGTGGGGTCTGATTCAGTAGAGCATTATTCCCACAATGGCATCTTATGTTATAATAAAGACAATTGAGCTAAGAATAAATTAATAAAAGTGCCATGCAAATATAACTGAATCATGTAGGCTTTTCAATGTATAACACCCACTGTATAATAATAATAAACCCTTGTAATTATAAATTGGTTTTCTCTAAGGAACTCAAAAAACTTTGTATGCATAATTTTAATATGCATGTTTTGCAATTACAATAAGACATGAAAAAAAAGAAAACACATATGGCGTCAAAGAGCAATTTTACTTATTCATCACCTCTTTGATAAGGAAATTATGTTTTTGCAACAAAAATATTAAGTATTGTAGAAATGATTTTAAATGGTTTGGAATGTTACATAAAGCAACATCTGTATGACCAGTTGTTTTTAAATAATGAGCTATTAATGTTAGTGACACACTTTAACTGCTTCTTTAACTTAGTTCAACAATCTCCCTTTTCCACTCAACCTTTCACCATTTCTTACCCCGTAGATATCTTAACTTGTATCTTAAACCTGGAAAACAATTGATGGGTCTTCAACTTAAAAAATTAAAGTGACACTACTTACTCCCTATTGTATTTTCTGGGCTATAATGGGCATTAAAAAGGACTATTATACTGGGGATACAAAGATTGCTTTGATCATAGATGGGCGATGATTTCATGTGTCCCACTTACTAATGTCTACCACAATACCTGCCTACCTCTATCCTCCCTCTAATTTTGGAATTAGTATTCAAGTCAGACCTCCTCCATCGCACTCTCTAAATTTAGCATTTGTCATGTCCCACATCCTCCAAACCATCAAAACTGCTGCTGCCACTATTTGGCATGGCAAGGATGCATCAGTGTCCTAGTGATTAAATGTTCACAACCAATGGTACTTGAACTTGAATTATATTGTTGGGGCCCAGCAACTAGAAGCTGAGAGTGGGCTTCTGAAACTAGAGTTTTATTCTGGAAGTAAGAGAGAATGGGACAAGGCGAGGTTGGAGCAGCTGCAAGACTAAAGCACGTTCCCTAGAAGAGGACCAGCATTAGTAATACAGTGTTAATCAGTGATCACCCAGGAAGGAGCATTACCCAGCAGAGCACTCTAACCATACACCCAGTTAAGAAAAAATATTTTTGCCCTTTCTCCATAATCCCTTCTCCCTGACTCCAAATATAAGAAGGTAGAATCAGAGGCAGGGTAAAGGGTAAAGTAGTAAAACAATTTTCTTCCCCTTTCCCTGACTCGGGTTCTAGCTGGAAGGAGATAAACTGGAGTGACTGAGATTTTAATAACTGTAAATGACTGGAAAGCTATGGAAATCTGCTCACATATTCTTAGGAGATGTGTTACCCATCAGGAAAACAAGATTTAACTTAGTTCTGGTTGGGGCAGTGACTGGTGAAAAAGTAAAATTTTTTCATAATTTCATCTATTTCCTACTGAGTTAAACATTTCAACATCCTAGTTACACAAATCTCTTCAAAGCTTTAGATAGTGAGGCACAGTTATAGTGATGGGTTACTATATTCATTAGTTTTTGATTTTTAAAACTCAGAGAAAGCTGTTAACTCATTATAATGGCACGAGTTACCATCCAAAAGGATATTACACCAAACTACTGCTGAGTATAAATCTCTGCTCACAGAAGTGCCTAGATAAGTAGAATCCAACCTTTTCAAATTATTAAATAAATTTATTAAGGACACCCTTGGTTATTTTTCTATTTTGCCTCTAGTCTCCTTTTCTCCAACCCATTTTGAGTTTATTTTTTTACTATCTGAATTTTTGTTGTTTATTTCTTATTTGCCTATCAAATATCTCTTCTAAATATTACTCCTAATTATTATCCCCTTGAAAGTGATAACATTGTCTGTATTGTTCACTAATATTTTCCTAGCTCCTTGCTTATAGTAGATATTCAATAAATATTTGCTTGTTGAATGTGACCCTTGCCCATACATTTCATATATATATATAAAAACATTTATATTTATATATCTTGTATATAATTATATATAATTTCTACTAAAAATGACATTTCATAAGTTCTAATTACTTCATTTCCCATTAGCTTAATTGCTCACATTTCTTTTTTGCTAAGATTACTACATAGAAATGATGTCCTTCCAGGCCAGATCAGAGAACCTTAATAAATCTTTGCTTTATCATGTGCTTAATGTAGAATTTCCTAAGTTGGAAATGACTGCTCAGTAAAAATGAGTGATAACTATTGCCGAAATAAAATGAATGTGTTAGATCAAAACCATATAGTAAATGTATATAAATGCCGAATGTCAAGATGATGATAATGTTAATTTTCCTCAATTTTCACTTTTGTCTGATAAAATGAGCTATAATCTCATTTACTGTATCTTTACAGATATTAGTTATGATCAGAATAACCATCAATATCAAGTAGTACAAGTACATTATGTTTATCAAGGGCATACATAACATTGTATGTACTAATTTATTAGTCTTTCATTTCCAACAAGTTCTTGAAAACAGAATTCATAACATTCACCATAACTATATTTTGTCTGCATTTCTCTTCAGTGTCAAATTTGGAAGTTATAAAATTTTAAGGAATTTCATAATACTTAGCACCTACTTTCTGTATAAATCCAAAGCTATTGATTTTTTACAGTTAAGATGACTAAATATGAGAATTATTAATATCATTCAAATACTTTTTTTGGCCCTTAGTCTAGCTTTGTAGGACATCCCCAATGTATAGTCAAATTTAATTTGTGAAAGAAAAGGAAAACATAAATTTTAAACCTTTAGAAAACAATATAAACTCTAACACTTATTTTAATTAGAATGTACTAAGAGGGTAATATCCCTTACACTAAAATTAAGTAAGAAAACCTCTTGACACAGAGTTGATATGTTAAACCAGTCAACATTCTAACCAGATTCCTACAAGATTCACTTGTAGGAATATAAAATTCAAGGATTTGAAACCTGGTTGAAATGGATTATATTATTCAGAATGTGATAAATATAACTCACCATGGAAAAAAAAATGGAAATAATCAGAATACTTTGGAGTTCTTCTGAACATTTGTCTTAACTCTCAATGGCCACTAGATGGCACCTAGTATTTGGCAACTGTAACACTCCTTTATTTCTAGAGCTTAAAATAACTATAGCACTAGGTCAGTTGTGACAGAGCAAAAATTAATCCAGCAACAGACACATAACACTTTCTTGTCAGATATCTAAATTTAAAATGCATGTGATTTTTCTGGTCACACACGAAAATATATAATACCTTGTTATTGTTCCCAGGTGTTCTAACATCTAAAGGAATTGTGAGATTTACATTTTCTTAAATAGAGTTCTTGATTTGCATCATTCTAAGATAGGGATTGGGGCCATGTTGCTCTAAATATGCTTCATTCTTTAAGCATTCATTTTATTTTTCCAAGGCTAAATAAAGTTATCATTTAAAATTGATGTTCTAAAATTAAAAGTCGGTTGTGACCAACAATACCCTTAAAGGATTTGAACTAATAGACCCCTTTTTATTCATTTATTAATTTTTCAAAAAACATTTTGATCACTATCTATTTTTGAACACTATCTATGACAAAACTGTGTGCTGTGCATGGTTGCATCTGAATGTACTGCTGTCTATCTTTCTGGAACACTTCATTGTGAAATAAAAAATTAAAATTAAAAACCACCCATTTAAATGCTTATCTAATGCCTATAGCTTATCCAAGAGAATAGCAACATTCAAATGATTGTAGATTTCACCAGTGAATCTAGAATATTACATTTTAAATTAAAAGAAATTATTTTTAGGGTAAAACAAGAACACAGGGTTGTTTGTTTTTAAGTGTTAACTGTTACTAACAAGATGTTATTCTGTTTTCACATGGTTGTATATTTTCTTTTTGTTGTTGTTCTTTGGGTGAGGTTTTTTTTTTTTTGGTTTTTAATTTTTTCAGTATACTTGACAAACAATGTTACATTATTTGCAGGTATCCAACATAGCGACCCAACTTCTCTATGCATTATGCTATATTCACCACAAGTGTAGCTACCATCTGTCCTGATACGTCATTATTAAAATATCATTGATTGTATTTCCTATGCTGTGCCTTTTATTCCCATGATTTATTCTTCCATAATTGGAAGCATGATTACATATGTTCATACTGAGGGACAATTTAGTTGTGATATGGCCAAGGGAAGAGAAATGTTCTCTTGGCTTCATAAACACCATTTTCTCCTGTTGCTTCTTTTCTATTTCTTTCCAATTTTTTTATCTTTTCTTATCATTCTATTTTGCTGGCTCATTTCCTTTGCCATTTTCTTCTTATTCACCAAATTCTTTTCTCTTCTTATCCTGCATTCCCTCAAGTGGCTTTCATCTTTTTCCATGGCTTTGACTAAGAGAGATACATAATAATATTTCTCTGTTCCTCTTATGCAACTTTCTCTACTGAGCTCTAGATTAGATATAAATTTGCTATCAAAACTCAAAATCATCATATCTAAATCTGAAATTTTCATCATCCTATAGAATCCACTTGTCCTTTTAAATGATCCACACATAAACCCAAGCCAGAAACCTGGAATTCCTCAGACTTCTCCCTTTCTCTCACCTCTTATATCACTAAGTCCTATGACCCTTATCTTTTAAATATTTCCTACATCTAATCCCTTCCTTTTATTGCATTCAAACTTAGTATTGCAAGTAACATTTTCTTTCCTTGGTTAGTCATCTATCTGCTACTCAATACTCGTCTTTGGTCTCTATCTTGACCCTAAAGTTGAGATTAACTGAAATACTCATAGTTCCTCTCCTTTTTATTCCTCCTGCCTTTTTATACTGAACGTTCCCTTTGCCTCTCTGCTGCCTTGATTCTTTTCCTGGTGAACTTGTATTCTTTTTTCAGGGTTTAGCACACCTGTGATGTTTTCCCTGTAATCACCAGGTAGAGCTGGCCATGATGCCAAATCAGTATATTGACTCAATGGATATCTATCTGAGTTTTAATTTTGTCATCAATAACATGAAAAAATGATGCATTTGCATCATAGCATTTTTAAAAGCAATAAAATGCACAAATTGTTTATGAAAGTACCTGGTATATAGTAAGTATTTAGTAAATGTCTGGCATTAATAATAATAGTACTACTACTACTAGTAGTAGTGTTGTTACTCCTGTTACTATTAAATTGCTTTCTGGAGGCATCTGTGTGGTTCAGTTGGTTAAGCATCCAGCTTTTGGTTTCAACATACTCCTCACCAATCAGAAAACAAAAAGAAATAAAAGGCATCCTACTTGGCAAAGAAGAATTCAATCTCTCACTGTTTGCAGATGACATGATACTCTATGTGGAAAACCCAAAAGACTCCACTCCAAAATTGCTAGAACTCATACAGGAATTCAGCAAAGTGACAGGATACAAAGTCAATGAACAAAAATCAGTCACATTTCTATACACCAACAGTGAGACAGAAGAAAGAGAAATTAAAGAGTCAATCCCATTTACAATTGCACCCAAAACCATAAGATACCCAGGAATGAACCTACCAAAGAGGCAAAGGAGCTATACTCAGAAAACTATAGAGCACTCATGAAAGAAATTGAGGAAGACACAAATAAGTGGAAAATTTCTCCATTATCATGGATTAGAAGAACAGATACTCTTAAAATGCTTATGCTACCTAGAGTAATCTATACATTCAATGCAATCCCTATCGAAATACCATCAACTTTTTTCACTGAGCTGGAATAAACAGTACTAAAATTTGTATGGAACCAAAAAAAGATCCCCAAAAGTCAAAGGAATGTTGAAAAAGAACACCAGAGCTGGTGACATCAGAATCTGGACTTCAAGCTCTATTACAAAGCTGTGATCATCAAGATAGTATGGTACTGACATAAAAACAGACACATAGATCAATGGAATAGAATACAGAACGCAGAAATGGGCCCTCATCTTGATGGTCAACAAATCTTCGACAGAGCAGGAAAGAATATCCATTGGAAAAGACAGTCTCCTCAAAAAATGGTGTTGGGAAAACTGGACAGCACCATGCAGAAGAATGAAACTGGATCATTTCCTTACATCATAAACAAAAATGGACTCAAAATGATGAAAGACCTAAATGTGACACAGGAATCCGTCAAAATCCTAGAGATGAACACAAGCAGCAATATCCTTGACCTCAGCTGCAACAACTTCTGGTTAGACACATTTCCAAAGGCAATGGAAACAAAAGCAAAAATGAACTATTGGGACTTCATCAACATAAAAAGCTTTTGCATGGCAAAGAAAACAGTTGACAAAACTATAAGACAACCAACAGAATGGGAGAAGATATTTGCAAATGTCTTATCAGATTAAAGATTAGTATCGAAAATCTATAAGGAACTTATCAAACTCAACACCCAAAGAATGAATACTCCAAGTCAAGGAATGGGCAGAAGACATGAACAGACATTTCTTCAAAGAAAAGGTACAAATGGCCAACAGACATATGGAAAAATGTACACACCACTTGGCATCAGGGAAATACAAATCAAAATCACAATGAAATACCCCCTCACACCAGTCAGAATGGCTAAAATTAACAAGTCAGGAAACAACGAATGTTGGAGAAGATGTGGAGAAAGGGGAACCCTCTTACAGTGTTGGTGGTAATGCAAGCTAGTACCACTGCTCTGGAAAACACTATGAAGGTTCCTCAAAAAGTTGAAAATAGAGCTACTCTATGACCCAGCAATTGCACTACTGAGTATTTACCTCAAAGATACAAATGTAGTGATCTGAAGGGGCACCTGCACCCAGTGTTTATAGCAGCAGTGTCCACAATAGCCAAACTAGGGAGAGAGTCCAGATGTCCATCAACAGATGAATGGATAAAGATGTGAGATACATATATATATGTATACATACATATATATATGTGTGTACATATACATATATATAATGCAATATTACTCAGCCATCAATATAAATGAAATCTTGCCATTTGCAATGATGTGGATGGAACTAGAGGGTATTATACTAGGTAAATTAAGTGATTCAGAGAAAGACAATAATCATATGATTTTACTCATTCGTGAGATTTAAGAAACAAAATAGGGGATCATAGAGGAAAGGAAGGAAAAATAAAACAAGATGAAATCAGAGAGGCAGACAAACCATAAGAGATTCTTAACCCTAGGAAACAAACTGAGGGTTTGTTTGGGGTAACAGGGAAGATGGGGTAACAGGGTGATGGTCATTAAGGAGGGCATGTGATGTAAAGAGCATTGGTTGTTATACACAGCTGATGAAGCACTGAACTCTACCCCTCAAATTAATAATACACTATATGTTAATTGACTGAATTTAAATTTTTTATTTTTTTAATTTTTTAAAGGTTTTATTTATTCATTTGAGACAGAAAGATACAGAGAGAGAACATGAGCAGAGGGGAGAGGCATAGGGGGAGGGAGAAGCAAGCTCCCTGCTGAGCTGGGAGCCCAGTGCGGGGCATGATCCCAGGACCTGGAGGTCATGATCTGAGCCAAAGGCAGACACTTAACCATCTGAGCCACCCAGGTGCCCCTGAATTTAAATATTTTTTTAAAAAGTGGATACCTTAAGGGGAGCACCTATATTTCTCTGTTCCCTTCATTAAGATTCACCAAAATGACTCTAAGACATCTGAAGAGGGAAAAAAAATCAATAAATGATTTGAAAATGAAAACTTTCCATGCACCTTTTTTCATCAGATAGATTTCTAAGAAGGATTCACTTTTTTGAATTACATAATAATATATGTACCTTTTTTCAGTTCAACATAATGACACGAATATTTATTTATTTATTATAATTTAACAACAGTAAAGTAGGGATTTAAAATTAATACATTAATATGAGAGTTCATAGAAATATATGAAAAGCACAAGTAAAATAATAATTCCACTCAAAGGGAAACATTTATTTACACTAATGATTTCGTACCCATATCATAAACAGGCATCAATAATGAAACTAAGAAAGGGAAAGGAAAATATGGGGGACTTGATGGCTAGCTCATTTCAATGTTCTAATGTAAGAAATCAATGTTTTAGTCAGTTTACAAATGTTAATAATTGAAATGGAGATAATCAATGTGACCTCATTATCTTAAGAAAGAAACATGAAGAATTTGAATTGTTCTAGAGTATTATGTCTAGCTCAATCTAAGATAATTATCATTCAATTAAATAAATCATTCATGTAAGTGTTATGATCATAGTTCTGAAAATTTGGAATATGTAGAACAAATGTTCCAAATCACTCATAACCTGCTATGCATTATTGCCTTGATGAATTTACCTCTAGAATATTTTCTCTTGCTAATTGTGCCAGAGACTCTCAGTTGTCTCACAAACTTACTTTCTTGCTGGAAGACCATTTTCCACAACAGAAGCTGAAAATACCAAAGGTTTGTTTTCCCAGACTTCTTTGCGGCAAGAGTATGTGACCCAGTACTGGCCAATGAGGGCTGAGGGGTAGTCTGTTTAAGAAAGTGCCGTTATGTCTCCTGGGAAGTATTTTATTTCCTGTTAAAATAGAGATATGTGAAGATTTGAGGTGAGAAATGTTCAGCCATCTTATGATCAGGAAATGATGGCCAAGAAAAACTGACACAGCACTGACATTGTTGAGCCAACATTGAAACAGTACACCACTAATGAAGTACATACTTACTGAGTTGAGAATAAAGAAGCACTTAGTTTATACCGTTTTTATTCAGGTATTGTGTTACTTGCAGCCAAAAACACTGTAAATGACAGATATGTTTATATATACACTTATCACAGTATGTATGAAAATTTTGTATCTTCTTTTTGTCACATAATATTTCATTATCAATTTCTAATTTTATACATTCTCCTCGAAATTATTCTTTAATGGCTGTATAATGTAACTTTGTATGAATATATTATAATGAGAATTCCCACAAGCCTCACAAATTATTATGACAAATGAAATCATATTAAAACCAATACCTCCAGTTCCAGTATTTTTGAACCCCTACTACTTACATGATGCTCTTTTTTGTAAAGCAGTAGTCTATGAATGGGCCAGGTTTCAGAAAATCCCCTGTAATTATCAACAGTATTTAAGATATATTTTGTGCCTGTGTGTACTCTTTCTAGGGAGACAGTCCCCATTCTCAAAGGGAAATAATAGGGCTAAAAGTTTAAAAGTGAACTGTTCTCTTATTAGTTAAGTCTCCTTAAAAGATAATGGACTGCTTAAAAAATAACAGCAGTATTGTGTGAGGTTTAGAACATGTGTAAAAATGAACTGCATTGCAAAAGCACAAGACCAGGAGAAAAATGGAAGTATATAATTATGAGGCTCATATACTATATATGAAGAACTTAAAATTACTCTGATTAGTTAAAGATGTTTACTGTAAATTCTAATGTAAAACCAAAGACCACCAAAAGAGAAAAAAATGCAATTATAAAAAATACTCTGTAATCTAAAAGAAGACAGAAAGGGAAGAAAAGAGGAATAAACAATAGCTGGGACAAGGAAAGCAAATAGCAAGATAATAAACTTAAGCCTGATTATATTAATATCCAGATAAAATGGAAATAACCTACTCACCCCAATTCAGTAATAGAAGCTGTTAGAATGAATAAAAAGGAAAACCCACCAATATACTACCTATAAGAAAATTGCTTTAAATATAAAGACGTAAATAGATAAAAAGAAAAAATTCAGCTTTGCAGATTAGGAAATCAAGAGGTGAAATCATGAGGATAGTAGAAGTAATAGGAATGAAGAACAAATCTAGCCGTCTTAGCTTTAGTGAGGAGAAAATTAATACCAAAAGTGGATAATTTGTCCAAGGTCACAGAGTCTTCTGTAGGGAGCAAGTGTTGGGATAAAAAAATTTAAAAAAGGAAGGAAGAAAAGTAGCAGAAAACACCAATTAATCTCATTTCTCATTCTTCTCTCTACCATCCCAGACCAAGTTTCCAAAACTATATGGGAGTTGTTTCTGTAATTCTTATGTTGGCTGCGTTTCACTTGGGGAAGAGGTCATGATTTCCAGTTAAAGAAGATATTCTGATCTTTGTTAGGTGACAGTTAAAGTGGTTTGTTGGTTCTCACGTTTAAGTGCCCTTTATTTACATTCAGTGATAAGCTTCCTATCACCACTCAGAATTTTTCCCAGTTCTACCCCATCTATTCTTCAGGGTCTTATGGCAGCACTTTTGCAGGATGTATAATGTTATACACAGAAAATCTGAAGCACTGAAAACACCATCAATGTTAAGCCTATCCATTAAGGACCTCTTTAATTCTTATTTTGTTTTTCTCTTTGACAGATGATAATAAGAAAAGAAATGATATGTTCAACACCATATTCATAATGAATGCCTTTGGTTTACAATCAAACACCAGAGAAAATCAGTTTATATTTGCTGGCTTAGTGCCACCCCAGGGTCAAAATGATTATGAAGGTCAAAAGAAAGAGGCCAAAGCTATTTTCTAACTTATGTCCAATTCTTTTTCTTTGTAAGATACAAGTGTCATTCTTTTCAAATTTGTACTTCATAACTTGTATGTAACACATATCTGCATATAAAACAATGAAAGATACCTTATTTCCATTTTGTCTAATAATTTCTTGGGTTCTAAAATGCCTGTGTTACCAAACTATAAACAAATTATAAACATTATTTTTCACTATAGTTCCAAATATATTTAGGAATGTGGTTTTTTTTAAGCCTGGTCCTTCATTTTTACAAGCCATTAGAAGATAGAATCTTCAACTTCCAGCCCATCTAAGCCTGGGAGATAATAATGAGCAATGACAGGAGTAATTGAGTAATGAAAGGTATTATCAGTCCTGAGCTTCTTTACAAAACCTCATATTTCATATCACAGTCTTTTGAGACAGCAAATCTTGGTCTTCCCTTTGTATCCATGTGATCTTTACAAGCACTTTAATTTGTTAAGCCTATGTTCCATAATTTGTGGAGTGTGCATATTGATAATAGTACCTACTTTGTAGTTGGTCTATAAGGGTTAAGAAAATAGTAATGTATATGTAATCTTTAGCAAGATTCCTGACTCACAGAAGGAACTTTATAAAATTTAGATGCTATATTATCAGCATCAGCATCACTGTAACTGCCCCATCCCCAAGGTAGTCCCTTACAATAACAGGATTATGGAGTATTTAGATACCTTCTTCTTGGTAGCCATTATGAGCATTCTGCAGAAAATGTCTGCTTCTCTCTGTCTACCTCACAGCCTCATGGACTCAGCTATTAATTGCATGACAACTGCTGGTGACACTGGACCTCATGACTTTGCCGATTGCCACAGCTGGAGCCTGCCAATGTCACTCAGGTCACCGTCAGCTTCTGCCAAGACCACTCACATTTATTTTGGTAGGTCTCCTCTACATCTCCACCAGTGGTGTTTTTCTCACTAAACTGCTTTCAGAAAAGTCTTGCTTTCTAACAATATTAAACAATATTACAATATTAAAGTCCTTTAGACTTTAAACAATATTACAGTCCTATTAGAGTCTACCTTCCTCCTCCTCCCCTAACACTGATAAATGAGAAAATGTCTTTGTAAGCACATTGCTCAGAATCTAGCAAAGGAGATGGACATATTAACAACTGGCTATGAAACAATGTGATAAGTTTCATTTGCTATAATCTTACTTGCTTTTCTTTTCCCTCTTGCCTGATATTTATGTTTCTGTCTTTCTATCATAGGATTGTATTTCTGTCACAATCATAGGCCAGATCATAGGCTTAATTGTTTAATTTCCCTTCCTATCTCTAGATTCTCCTTCCTCCTCTCTATCCAATATGTCACTGTTAGATTAATCTTTCTAATGGACTACTTTAATCAAGAGATCTTCTACTAATTGCTAAAGAAAAAGGGCCTTTAAGAAACAAAGAAATTGGACTCAAAAGTTTTTTTTTTAAAGTAGTAGACATGATTAAACACCCACTGCCATTTGAGAGAGTGTATTTCTTACCATCCCACCCTTACCTAATTTTTTTTTTGGAAATTTACAATAACATTCAAGAGATAGACTCCTGCATCTACTGAATAGTGCTTCACAGCTATCCTCCAGACCAGCTGGCTCTATCAGGATGGACTGCTCAGGGACCAATTGAAATATACACTGGGGGGCAAGCTCCTCAAGTCACTGATTTACAGTTGAAATTAAAAGTTTCCCCCTTTAGCAAGCCTCTTCCTCCAAACACAGAGTCCAAGATCTTCCTATTTCCAACTTCCATTTTGCTGCTTATCAAATTATTGTCTCTTGTCTCGAAACCCACTATTCTATGCTAGGCTTTGTGATGTTAGTGCTGAGATTCCACAAAGAACATTTCTACCTTCCACCTCAATGATGAAGGCTCTTGGGCTCTGCCAATAGAGGACACTAGAGGGATTCTGCTAGGTTACATCAGGAAAAAAAGCCTTGCTTTCTTCTGTGTTGCTTTTTATTCCTCAGAGTGTCATCCTAGCAGTGATCCTTAATCTGGACAGTGGGGATTCCTTCCAGTAGAAGCAGCTGAATCTTGTTTGTAGATTTTTGCATACTTGCAAAACCAGATTTGTCATGGCTCCCCTCCTCCACCATGAAAATCAATTCCAGCTGTATGATACCTCTTCTTCACATGTTTGGGTTTTAGGCTTATGTGGGTGCTCTTCTGTAGTCTGAGTCTTAAGTCTATGGAGCCCTTCTCAATTTTAATGATTGAAACCACTTCCCTTCTTCCCCTTTAGCAACTCATCCTGCAGTTGTTAACTCAATGACACCCTAGAGTTCCCTGTTAGCCTATAGGTTATCTAATTAATGAGTTTCCACTGAATTAGTAATTCTTTATTTTAAATTTCTCTCTTCAAATACTATTGCAGTTTTTGTTGCCTGACTGGAGTCTGACTGATACACCATAATTAGGCTATGAGTCTGATGATCATTTTTGCCTCCTCCCGATTTCTCCAGAAAATGTAGAGTTGAGTGTATGTACATCCAGCCACATCACACCCATTCTGTTAGATGGCAGTGAGATTTAGGGAGACTGCATGTGTTTTATTGTCCTTTGCCTGTAAATTTCACCAGTGAACGTGATTTATACCTACACCATGTTTCATTTGTAATGTTTGTCCCATCTGTGGCCTAACAAACAGAAACAGGTACAGTATAGCAGTCATAGAAGATATCCAGAAAATGTTGAATGAATAAGTAAATTAAACTCCATTAGTTGTTTTAAGGAGAAAATTAATATGTTAAATTACTTAGAAGCATTTCAGACAAATAATGCAAGTTTCTGTTGCTAATACCGGCTCCTTCTGAGAATCTTGATAAGACCAGCCTCCATTGAAGGGACACCTTCTAATAGGCTCTGCACATATAAATCAATGTTTTAGGTTATCAAACTATTTTTTTCTCAGCTCCAAATGTACCCTTCTACACTCAAATACACTCTGCTTTTCCGCTGTTTTCCTCTTTGCTTTTTTCTGCTTCAGGGTTAGTACCAGCACTAGCTCAAGTAATACCTTCTGAGTATTTTGATTCCCTACTCTGCAAGTCCCTTCCTCCAAGTTTTTAGATTGGTAAACCTAGCCTCATTTCATTTTCTTTGCAAACCACATTTCTTCTTTGCCAGCTGGCTCCCTATTAGGTTCTTTCAACAGAGGGTACTATAGAGAAACTAGAAACCAGGATGACAAGAGGAGAAATTTTCTTATTCCAGTTTGCTTGTCCCTATCCACATCTCCACAACAAGAGTTCTTCACCCTGGTAGTAGTTTCTTGTCTATCCCGCATTCCCTGAAATAGACTCATGTAATCCCTCTAAAATACTAGCATCAGTTGGCAGGCACCTTTCCTTAGAAGTCTGAAATCCAATTCCCTGGGCAACCTTCTTTATGATCTTAAGATACCAGCGCCAGCTAGATGACCCTCCCTGTTCAGAGGTCTGAATTTTAGCTCTGCAGGATCTTTCCTCCATGTTCCTGAGGTACCATCACCAACTAAGTATCCCACCCTGCTCAATCCTGCTCCTACCTCTGCAAGTTACTTCCTCCTAGCTCCTGATATACCAACCCAGCCAGACAATATGTTCTCAGTATCTTGAGTCCCAGCTCTTTTGGGGTCCCTTCTCTAAGTTTTATGACTCTAATAACTCAACCCAGGTATAGCCTCCATATTTCCCTTCTGTATTTTCTATCCTCCTGATTAGTCAACATTCTGTATTAATATTTCTCTGTTAAATGAACTATGCTAAATAATTTGTTTTCCATCTGGATCCTGACTGATACAGACACATTCTTAGTACCAAATAATACCACCATTATTGCCACATTAGACAGAGGATAAATTCTGGTCCCAAGAACTCAGGCCACAAAGGCAGATTGCCTGGCTCCATATCCAAAGTCTAATCCTTGCTAGCTGTGTCAAATTGAGCAAGTTACTTAAGCTCACTGTGCTTTTCTTCATTTATTTTAATAGGATAATAATAATACCTTCATGAAGTTGTGAGAATTAAATGAACTGATGCATGTAAAATACTTAGAACAATGTTTATCAGTAAGTATTAGCTATTATATTATAGGGGAAGAAAAATAATTTCTCTTCTACCCTTCTAGGTTCTTGGCTGAGATGTCCTTGTAATAAAGGATGGATTAACAGGAGAAAAATAGAAGTTTAATAACCTTATACCTCCTGTATACATGAGAGATACCCAGAAAAACTGAGTAACTCTCCCAAATGGTCCAACCTCCCACCTTAAATACCTTTGTCAGCTAAAGACAAAAGATGTGGGCGGTGAGAGAGTAAGGCCAATTATGGGAAATTACCAGGAAAGGCACAGTAAACAAGGGTAAAGTTATGTAGATTTAAGTTATCTTCTCATTGAGAAGAGTTTCTAAACATTTTGATCATGCTTTTCTTCCAGGTTCAGAGATAGAGCCTTCCTTACAGATGGATATTTCCCTTTTAAGTGTCCCTTACAAAAGGGTAACTTCTGACTGATTTTCTACACTTCTCTACAGATTACTGTTTTTTAAAAAAATAACCAGCTCAAAATGATTCTTAAGGCAAACAGGCATATTTTGGGATGTATATTCTGCTCCCCTTTCACATATTATTAAAATATTTTTTGTATAGAATATAAGTTATAGTAAACAGCACTTAATGAATAGCATTATATATAAAAGAAGGAGAATGAGAGAACAGGAGAAACAAAAGAGGTGAGTGAATACTGTAGTTGAGTGTTAGGTATACAGATTGCTCTCCATCCACTAGACCTATAGCCTCCTGAATGAGAATGAAATCTGCTACCCACCCTCATGTCTCTGCATTTTCCTGTCCTATCTTCAAAAAACTTACAATCAATTATACTACAGCATGCTAACTGCTAGAATAAAAAAAAAAATACAGAAATGTATAGGGTCACAGAAGAAAGGCTGGAGAATATTCCCTGGAGTTATGCTGTAAACAGGAAAACTCAGTGAAGAAAGAGGGAGGAACATATGCAAAGTGCTCAAGAGAGCACAGTATTTTAGATAAGTGAAAACAGTTATCCTGCACCACAGGATACATGTGGGATGTGGGAGAAAATAAAGCTGGAGATGTAGACAGATGCCAGACTATCCAGAGTCATGGTTACAAAGCTAAGGAGATTGAAAACTATGGGGAATCCTCAATTTAGACCCTTTCCCATTGGTATGGTAAGGCTGAGACAATGTTTATGTATTTATCATACTGTTTCATTTTTCTCTTGTGTACACAGGAAACTACATTTCCCAGCTCTCCCCTTTTAAGATAGTTGTGACTGACTGACTGGGTGCAGTCCAGTAGAATATAGGCAGAAGTTGTAAACACTACAGGTGACCCTTAACAGCCATGGCTTTGAAATCTGTGCTTCTACTTACACATGGATTTTTTTCAATAAGTTTATATATAGTCCTTTAAGTGTATTTTCTCCTCATGATTTTTTAAATAACATTTTCTTTAGCTTAATTTATTGTAAGAATATAATATATGATATATATAATACACAAAATATGTGTTAATCAACTGTTTATATTATTGATAAGGATTCTGGTCAACAATAAGCTATTAGTAGTTAAGTTTTGGAGGAGTCAAAAGCTATATGTCGATTTTTGGGTGCATGGGGATCAGTTCTCCTAACCCCTACATTGTTCAACGGTCAATTGTACTTAAAAACCCAGTAGTTACTGTTGGGCAGGGGCAGGAAAATCTCTTCACTCCTCGTTCCAGGAAAAATTCAGCTGCAACTGAGTGTGAAGAGGGTAGAAAATCTGACCTCTCTCCAGCCATCTTCCATTGATCTTAAGGAAAACCAATCTTTTGCTAGAAGGGAAGCAGGAAATAAACTTATGCCCAGGATCCTGCACTGGTACAAAAAAGATGTGTAGGGCTGCCGGGAAAGTTATGCTTGCTACATGCGCCACTGATAGAAAACAGGCTGCTGTACATATGAAGGAAATCTGCCTGCCGTCCAGAACCTATGCTGCGTGGAGGATGCTGTAGACCAAATGGTTGTGTCCCCTCAAAATTCCTATGTTGAAATCTTAATACCCAGTGTGGGATAATTTGGAGGTGAGGCCTGAGGAATGATTAGATCACGAGGGTAGCAACCTCATGAATGGAACTAGCATTCATATCAAAGACCCCAGTGTGCTCCCTTGCCCATACCCCCAGATGAAGACATAGTAAAAAGACAGCCATTTGTGAAATAGGAAGCAATTCGTGACCAGCCACTGAATATGCCAGCACCTTAATCTTGAGCTTCCGAGCCTCCGGAATGGTCACAAATAACTACTTGTTGTTTATAAGCCACCTACCCTATAGCATTCTGTTATAGCTAAGAAGGAGGGAGTTGTCTACCACTGGATGGGGAACTAGAACACCGCAAAAGCCCCGCCCTGAGGCTCTGGGGTACAGCCCTGTATAACACTCAGGATGGAGGATAAGTAAAAAGCACCACTTCCTCCATAGAGCCACACACTGGTGCTTGAGTAATAGGCAACAATGTTGTCTTTGGAGGGTAAGAGCAAGAAGAGAAATAGGTGACAGAGGTGTACAGGAAAACCTGACTCTAGAGCAGGAAAACAGAAGAACTTTTGGGCAACCACAGCCCCTACACTAAACACAGAGTGTAGGTGTCTACCACTGCAATAATTTGAAGCAGGTGCAAGGAAATCCAGGCCAACTACTGAACACATTGAATCAAGCCCACATTAACCACCTGATGAGAGGAGAGATGAACAATTTCTGAACATAAAGATTATTTATCTTGGTTTCTAGTATTTTTTTTATACGTCACTAGTCTAGAATTCAATTTTAAGAAATAATGCCCCCCAAAGCAGAAAAATATAAAAACTTTCCAAGACATAAAGAAGTCAACTGACTCAGATGTGAGAACATTTAGACAAGACTTTGAAGTGACTAAATTATGATTACAGTGTGCCCGCTTGGCCAATACAAGCTGATTTCCCCATTTGTAAATCCTTAACTTAATTACATCGAAGTCCTTTTAGCCAAAAAAGGTAACATATTTACAGGTTCCAGTGATTAGGATGGAACCTCTTGAGGCAGGGGGGGAGGCATTATTCTGCCTACTACACCTAGCTTTCAAAATTTCGAGCAAGTTATTTCTTTAATTGAATTACAATTTCCCATCTTTCTTCTTGTTCTCAGTTCGCTCTCTCCTTTCCTCTTTTCTCTCTTTCTTACCCTCCCTTCCTTCCTCTAAAATCTCTCTCTTGTTCTTCTTCTCCTCTACTTCCTCTGCCCCAGGCATCTGGTTTCTTTTTATGTGTTAGCTTCCCTACCCTCTACTTCTGTCTTATTTTTAGCGACATGAATTCTTTTAAATCACTGATGTGCTCGTCTCTCTCACGCACATAAAATCCTTAACAGTCTTCCTATTGCTTTCAAGATGAAGTTCCATAGCAAAGTTCTTTTATCACCTGCCCTTTCCCACCATGTTAGCCTCCTTTACTGGCCCTAATCACTTCTATCCATGTGCACTTAAATGTTCTAGCTATTCCATCCTGCGAGTGGGATTCCTGAATATACCACACTGCTTTGTGAATGGGTGTCTGCACTTTCTGCTTTTCTACTGAAGGTTCCCATCATCTCCTGGTCTAGTCTTCAAAAGCCAATGCTGACTTAACCTTTGGCCAGGAGGCACCCCCCCGAATTCTTTACAGAGATAACCCTCTTTCCTATGGTCATATCTCATTTTATCTTTTATACATCTTCTTATTATATGTATAATTCTAGGTATTAATCTACTTATGTATATTTTCTTTTCTACCCTTTTAGCATCTAGAGATCAGGAACCATCCATTCATTATCAGCATGTGGCCAGAATCCAGCACAGTGCCTAACACTTAATAGGTGCTCAATAAATAACTGTATCTATCATTAGCATCTTCTCAAGATCCGTTTTTTAAACATCTCTCAGTATTTGAAATTTAACTTTTCGCAAGTATCTCGGTGCAAATCTATGTCTCTGGTTTTAGAGAGTAAGATAATTCTCATATAATTAAGATTTCCCTAGAAACAATATTTCCTTGATAGTAAAATGAATTCTCTTTACTCACTTTGGAAAAATGTCCCATGATTTGGAAGATAGAGTTCTCATAATAAGAGGACTGGATTGATTTATATATCTTGGATTCCAGTCTATTTCTCCTGCTTAGGTAAACTGGTAAGCAGGTGAGGAATTTGTAGACCCAGTGATAAACACTTTTGGGGTGAAGTTATAACCAGTGTTTATTTATTTGTCAGTTCTTTACAACGTAATTTTCTCTGCTGTTTTCAGCTTAAGGTATTTCTGGAAATTGGGAGACACTTCCCATGAAATCTGAAAGTTATCCCAGCATCATCAACTAGGAAAATATGGATGGAACCCATAGAAGATGATACATAGTATCATTCCAATATTTTAAAGCAATTGAAATTTGGATAAAATGAACACCAAGAACAGCATTGAGTGGAGAATGAGTTCGTGACATGTAACAGAGGTAAGCAGAAAATGTGTTGTAAAATGGAAAGGAAAAGTCCTGTTTTGGTAAAAGATTAAGGTTCATAAAAGCAAGCATTATAACCCCTAAAGCAAACAAATGCAAAGAAAAGAATCAACAGAAAATTTTAAATGTTTTCTTATACTGCTTCTTTCTTCCTGATTCATGTCCCAGGCACAGGCATATAGTGAAAAAGAAAAAACCTTTGTTTTCCTTCCACTGCCCATTCAGACTCACTCCGTAGGGTTATTTGCTCTGCTACTCAGATGAAATTGAGAGGAAATCCTGTGACATTTTGGTCACTCTTAGGTAATAAAAAGTCCTCTGATCACCTCTCGTCACAAAAGGAAAGTCTCATTTCAGCAATTAAAATGTCTAGTCCATGTAAGATCAAACTTCATAAGTTAGAGCTTCTCCTCAGCCCCAGCTGGCCTGCTATATAGGTTGTTACCTGAAGGGGGAAAAGGGCCTTGTGGGTTCCTTCTCTATTTCCTGTGTTTCTTTGCAAGTCCTACATAGGTGGTCTAACTTTAGAATGTGGAATAGTTGGCAAATATTGTCTTGGGGCTTTAGCCAAAACAGAATCAGAAATAGTTCAATTTTAACATCCTGTTGCATATCCTTGGTAGCACAACTAAAACACACGATTTTCATACAGCTTTCAACTCCATATATTGCAAGTTGAAATGGAGAATCCAGGAGCAGGCCCTAGAATAATAAAGTAGGCACGTTTACGTGCTTTACAGGAAATACCTAACCACACATGTCACAATCAACTGTACTGTTTTCTAAACTTTCCCACCAGCTTACCCTGAATCATTGAGAAAGAAGACAGACCTCTGTAGGTTATGAGGTCTTAGTCTAAAGAGGCATTTTTATTTATGGTATTTCTTAATAAGTGTGTGTTTTACTAATTAAAGCACACAAACTTTGTATTCTGTACCATAATGTCTCTGCTTATTTTAGCATAAAAATTACTAGTTTCTTCTAACATTTTCTTAGAATTGATTCACTAGGGATATATATACTACGTTTAACCTCTAATTCCAGTTAAATTCTGCAAAATGTCATATTCCCCAGTTTGATAATCATGAAACCTGTAGAAATAATGGTATTCATGCAATTTAAAAGGATGCTTTTGGACTTTGGTTTTCTTGTGTTTCCCCTTATTCATATTAATATTAATGACCATTCAAGCTGTTTTTAGCAGAGGACTTTAAATTCCAAACCAGAGGTGGACAAATATTTGTTGGCAGTAAACATATTACCCAAATAAATACCTGGACCCTTTTACAGACATTGGTTTTCTGCTTAACCTCTCCTCTTAACATATCCCATTACGGTCTCTGATTAGTCTCCAGTTTCTAGAAGCACTCAACTTAAAATAGAAATAAGAATATCTTTGGAAAGGGAAAGGAACCTTTAGAAATACAACTGTTTTGCTAGGTCAAAAGAAAACTGCTCCTGCAAGAGAAGCGCGCTAAAAGTAGTACTGAGTTGAGAGTACACTTACAAATACATTTTGTGCCAGTTGTCCTGCTATTCCTATTGTGGATTCATTTACCCATTAGAGTCACCTATAGTCTTCCATCCTTAAAACTCCAACTATCATGGGAACGGGTGACCCCCTGCATAATTCTATAAGCTCAAAGCTGATATTCTGGTAAGACAGATACTCAAAAATATGTAGAAACTATTCAGCTCTATTTCAGTTCCAAGAAAAAAAAAAAAGCTAACTCATGTCATTCCAAGATAAATATTCCTGAAGAGTTATTGGTGAATACCACAGTAGGAAGTGAATGGCTATATGACCTACGTGCAAAACTCGAGCTAGAGTCAAAGAGGGAGAATAAGCTAGTTAGCTGGTTCTATATTTAAAATACAATAGGACTCACAAATCCATGAGATTAAACCTAGAACTAGTGATATTAATAGTTTACCAGAGTGAAAAGTGAACTCAGTCTAGAGCAGTATTTTCAAAGTTTGAATCTCAAAATTTTCTGTATCAAGATTTATAGGTGAGGATGGGGTTGACGAGCTTGTTAAAATGCAGATTTCTAGGCCTTACACTAGACCTATTGAATAAAAATTTGGGAGTTGAAAACTACCCCTAGGAGAACCTTATTGATGTTAAAGCTCGAAGACCATTGGATTAGGATCTAATAGATGTGTAATAATAAAGAGGGGGCAATTATGAATGTGATAGTAAATGAAACTATTAGTAATAGTATAAAAGATAAATAGTTCACAATTCTCTCATCCATAAAGTTCTGAAAATCAAAAACCTTCACTTTATTTTTTGTTTGTTTTGTAGATCTTTAGAGATAATCCTCGGCATGATATAGATGTATTTTTGGCAAAAATTGACCTATATTTATGTAAGATCACATAGCCCCTATTTATCCTACTTTGTATGCATGTTTGGGTTTTGCTGCATGGTTACCGTGAAGTACCCAAAATGGGGTTTAGTATATAATATAAAGTAGATGCACCATATTCTCTCTCTCTCTCTCTCTCTTTCTTTCTTTCTTTTTTTTTTTTTTTTGAAAAAGAGAGAAAACATGTGTTCGTGTGAGCAGGGGAGCTGGGGAGGGACAGAGGGAGAAAGAGAATCTTAAGCAGACTCCACACTCAATCTCAACGACCCTGATGATATCAAGACCTGAGCTGAAATCAAGAGTTGGACACTTAACTGACTAAATCACCCAGCTGCTGCAGGACGCACCATATTCTGAACTCAAAAGCACATTTGGCCCTAAGAGTTTCATATAAGGGAATAGGTACCTCCAGTTGCTCAAAAACTTTTCAATTATTAGAAAATAATGCACCTGTATGAGCCTGAGCCTCCGGCAAATATTAGAGGGAACATTTGTGAAAGGTAAAGGGGAGAGGGAGAAGGAGATGTGGGGAGAGTCTTTGGGCTGCAGTGATACTCTGGACACAGAGCAGAAAGGAAGGAGGAAGGAGTGGGGTGTGCTCCAGACTGCGGAGCATTTCTGAGAAGTCTCAGTCAAGACAATACGGAGTCCTTGAACAAAATTTCCCTTTAAAGGAGTTTTGCATTGGACAAAAATGTCCTGGCTCCGGTGCCCCTGTCATGCTTATTCATTGACTGGGAGTAGCCTGGGTGCTAGTGTGGCCACAAGATGAATGAGCAGCTCTGAAGGTACAACAGCTAGTCTCACAGCAGGTTTTCGTTAAGAAAATCTGGGTGGTATATTCAGTGGCCTCCACAATTCTTGATTTACCAGATGGAGCAGAGCAGCCCAGCAGCTGGGAGCTTTACTTAGGATTGGAATGTTGCAGCAAAATATACTTCGTTGTTCCATAAACTTCTGTTTTACTGGGTATTTTTATTGCAGAATCTAACTGCTTTGTAGCCAATACCATTCACATTTCTAATTGTCTTTCTCCATATATATTTGTCAAACCATTTTTCTTCATTTGGGATTTAGAAAATATGATCACTAGAGGTTCTTTTTTTTTTTTTTTTTAACCTATCCTAGTCAGCCTTGAGGGGAAAAAAAGCTATCAAAGGAACTGTTGAACTCTAGATCATCTGGAGAAACCTTAAAACATTTGGTTCTCTGCTTTAATTCACATTCTGCCCAGTCCATTGCTGTGGGAGAAAATAGAGGTCAAAACCATCTTTGTTAATAAGGACCATGACCAAATGGCCCCATCCTTTTCCCTGCATGGACACTGTGGTCTCTGCCTCTCTCTCCCTCTCTCCTGAGGTGAGCCTGAGCTGGAAGAACCATTTGATTGTTACAAACCAAGATTGGTAAGTAAAGTAGATCTTATAAAGTTTGTTACTAACTCCCCAATCTAGGTGTTACGCATATCCTCAGAACATAGCTTGGTCTTTTTCTTTAGAGCCAGATAATGCAGAATTTCCCAGATTAAGTCTTATGAGGTACTGATAAAGGCCATTGCTTTACAAGATTAGAGGGATAAATTGTCTGTGCTGACTTCTGTTGATAAGATACATAGAAAATCCTATACGTTTTAGTCAGTTCCTTTCATAAAATAAACATTTATGGGGCCAATTTTTTCTTTTCTTTTTTATAAACTATCTTGTTAATAATGTTTGCGTTCAGCCCTATTTTCTTGTTTCTTTGCTGTTTCAAAATAGTGGTCATCTTGAAAATCAAATATAAAAAATTACTTAAGAACTAAGTGTTCTCATTTTGGCTCTCCTGAGGACTCTATGGGGTTTGGGTATAAGAAAAGATGGGAAAAATGCTCACTAGTCGGTGCCCTTGCCTCAGAGTTCAATTCTAGTTGTTCTCAGAGATTTTAGCATCACACTCATTACTTATTTATATCTTCTCTCTTTTTTTCCACTTTGCAGATAATTACTACTTAATTGATACTGCCTCTATGCAAACCTAGTCACAAGACACACTGCTAAATAGAGGAATCATTAATCTGCGTGTATGTTGTAGATTTCCTTAAAAGGTTGGCTGGAATAAGCAAAGTCATTAGCAGTTTATTTGCAACAGTGCACTTATGAAAAGCTCTGTGGAGAACACATCAACAGTCAGTATGTAACTGAGCAATTAACACAGGCCTCCTGTACTTTGGGGTGTTAGCATGGGAGTAAACAGAAGCAGATGTGAAGTGTTTGTACTGTTAGCATGCATGGTCTGCTCTGACATATGCAAATACCACACATGCTTACAGAACCTGCAACCCCCATTGTACTGTGACCTTACTGATGAAGCCCTATGACAGAAGTACTTCATTTGCACTGGGTGCTATTAATTATTAATAGGCCAATACCACCTTTCCTTGTTATTAGAGCTTAGCAGAAAGCCAGGTAATAAAGCATTGATAACACTGGTTCCCAGCCTGCCTTGACTACTGCTCTCTTGCCAGAAGAGAAAATAGAGAAAATAAAGAACAATTAAGGCCAGAGAGAGCAGAAAGGGTCTCAAAAGACGACAGATGGGATCACCTGTGCAATCCAAGCATAAGTTTGAATAGTTTTCTCCTTCGGACTCAGGTAAACCCTGTGATGATCCAGTAGTTTCTATATGAAGGCAGGAGAATTCTGGTCCTTGGACAGGTTTGTACATAAGAACTTAATTTATCATTTTTCCCTTCCTTGTCAGGGAGCCGGAAAATTGTTGCTGACTAGAACAATTAAAATTAGAGGAAAATAGCATGACTTTCTGTCCTTGTGTCTTTAAAGGACATGTCAGAGACTTCACCTTTCATATCACTTGGATTCTAGAAAAGAAAGCAACTTTTATGGTGTAAAATGTAATTCCTTCCACCTCACTGTCAGTAAATGCTGAGATTTCTCATTGTTAAAGAAATAGGAAGCATTCCTAAAGTCATATATGCATCTCAGAAATGGTAATACTTCATTACAAAAAAAAAAAACTGCAAAAGGATTATTCTAGAGCCTTGCTATTCTGTAAATGGACATCCTATTCATGGGTAGTTTGACAAGACAAGTGGTTGACATTAACTAGTTAGGATTTTTTTTTAATTCTCTAAATTACAATACAATATACTTTTAGAAAAAGAAACAATACAATACACTTTAGGATGATGAAGGGAAACTTACCCTCAGTTTATTTAATAAAGAATATTTTTTTGTGATCATGCATTGCTAGGTATATGTATATACTCCAGACTTCTGATGTTTTCCTGTGACTTAGCTAGACATAATTTAAGTGCATCCTGTTGGAATGAATTAATTTGAACCATTAGTGCATTCTGCTATAAATATCCTAACATTTGTTCTGATCTTATTCCAAAACTCTGGTTTTCCATCATCTTTTTGTGTAAGCATCTTACATAGAACCTGACTAAAGCTATTAAGGTAAGGGGTTGAAACATATCTTAGAGTTATTGAATTGAAATCCTATCTCCTCTATAAAACTTAATCAACTAAATGAAATATGAGGCAGATTGCTCAATCCTCAACTTCATCCTATAATGCAATTCTCATATTTGAGGGGAAATCACAAATTCTAAATCCTATGCATAGTGTAAATCTTACTTTCTCATAACCTTAACAATATTGTCTCCATCTTTATTTAATTTGAGTACAGCCTATATTTTTCTAGGTTTTTAAATTGCTGTCCGGAATAAAGCAGATTTTTTTTGTTTTTGCTAGTCATGTTCTAAACATACTGAGTATAATATTTAATAAAATAGAATCTACTTTATTTATTAAAACAGTACTTTAATTTTAAGAATATCATCTATCAAGTAAGAAACATTTTCTATGAAACGGGTAAGAGGAGGAGTGAAAGAAGTAAGAAAACTGGAAAAGTGAATAAGGATTCATGTTGTACAGCATACTTTGCTTTGAATGCCTTGATTTTTAAACTGGCATACGTCCTGATAGAACAGGAATTCTTGGAAATGTTTATGATCCAGATGATCTATTAACTGTGGTGAGATGAGATAGATGTAAACATCCTGAGTCCTGGAATTAGGTGCCTGGTTCCTGAGCTTTGGCAGAATGTGTAGAGAGGAAAGAGATGAGAGAAAGTACCAATGGGTCTTTCATGTTTCTCTGTGTCTTGGGAGAAAACCTTTGTTTTAGGCTAAATTTTTAAGGATGTTTGTATGGAAATAGACTTGGAAGATAGAAATGGTATTTCCCTCCAGAGGAAGAGGTAGATGTGCTTATTGTCTGATATAATAAATATAATATTTCTTCCAGGGCATAGTCAGGCATGCTTACTACCCATTATAAAAGATTTGGGTTCCCAACTTCAGAGTTCATCTCCTGGAGCACAACCCATTGCATGTGCAGTTATCTTCTAGCCCTCTTTGGTTTGCTCTGTGAGAACTTGGTCTCAGTGCCTCAGTACAATATATGTTGATTTTCCTGGTTGCTATGCTATGAGTAATTAAGTTCTTTGACTTGGAAAAAGATTTTTGACACCTATGATGAGCACCTATAAAACTATGGCAGGCTAGCCTGTTAGCTCCCAAGTAGATTAAAATCTCAGACCTTCCCAGTTCTGTACAGTTTAATGGTGGATACTGCCAAAGGCACACTTTCTGGAAGAGGAAAGGTTAGGGCCTTATGAAGCAATTAATGGTATTTGAGAGAAACCCATAGAAATCAATAGTAAACATAGCAGCCAAATCATATGGCCAGTCTGGCAGTAAATGATCCTTTGTTTTATTATCTATTAATGAGGAAATGTTAGAGAGTTGTTTAAAGGCCAGGTACCAGGACATATGCTCATAGACAGATGCCTGAATGATGGCCTGATTGTTGCTAAGTCTTCCTCTATGGTGAAGGGGGAGGATTCCTTGACAATACAGCAGTCAGTCTTGGGTCTGCCCCACTATAACAGCTAGCAACTAATACTATGAGTCATCCTGAGTAAATAGAATTTTCCCACACATTTCAGATAATAACTAAAGAATATACACTACACTAGGGCTAAAAGAAGGAAAATCCTTGAATAGTATGGGTAGGACCTAGGGAAATTTCAGAACATTATCTGGTTTACTAGAGAGATGAAGGGATGAGAAGCCTGTCATTTACTGCTTGATAAGAAGAAAATGGCAACAACTAAGCAGTTTTGTGACTCTCCTTAGTCTAGCATGACTAACTTAGATCCATTCAGAGATAACACTAAAAGGTCACAAGTTTTTTGTTTGTTTGTTTGTTTGTTTGTTTTTCCTGTTGTGGTCATGGCTGCCATAAGGGAAATTAGGCCCCCTCAGGGAGATTTCCTAGACAGATAAATTCCCTTGAGAAACCATAGATGAGACATTGACTAAACTTTGGACTCTTACTGCCCTGATTGGGCTAACAATATCAATGGAGTTCACTCACTGGAGAATAAAAATTGACACAAAGAATTCTAGGTAAATTATCTCAATCAGCTCTGACACCACGGGAATCTGCTCTAGCCTTTATGTTGAAACTAGGTATGAACCGAAGTTAAGAAAGTTCAAGTTTCCTTGTCGCCAAGGGGGACTGAAGTCCGTACCTATTCATCCTAGTAACTTGAAAAACTTTGGAGAGGATAAGCACTCAAATTTTTACAGCTCTGTTTGGTACAGGCAGAATTGTATTGTCCCATGGTGGGGAAAGGTATGCCCAAATTCAACTAATGGGGTTTGGACAAGGTTCGAAATGGGGAAAGGAAGTTAAAATGAACTTGTATATGAGACCCTTTTGGTTAATTCAATGTACTGTTGTTGTGGCTTCCCTTGCTGAATGTATAATTGATATTAATGTTTCACATGCTTGTACTGTGAATGTTCATAAAGTCCTGGGGGTGGGGGGTTCTGATCAGTAAGAGCCACATCTGGAAAAGTGCTAGTAGGACACATAAAATACTTCCTATAATCTCCCTCTGTCATCTCTGCAGCCTAAAATAAATCTACTGGCTATGTGCCCTGAGTAGTGCCCTGAATTCACAGAGCTTCCTCTAAAATATCTGTACTTGTTCATTGACGATTCAGATGAGCAGAAACCTGGTGGTGTCTACTAAGCAACACTGGCTCCTCAACCTCAGTGCCAGCTATATAGAACCAAAAAATGACTATGGTTATTCCTCTCTGAGCATAAGATGGTTCTCATTCCTACCCTTGATGAACCTAGTTATAGATTGAATGGTACTCGAATTGTTGCCTAGATGTTTGCTCTGCTACTTGGAAAACTATAGTCTGGCAGATTGTAGGAATCTTTATGGCAGATTGACTAAAACTGGCCCTTGATCCTCCTCTCAGGGTTACCTGTGGTACCTTACCACTGTTGACACTTTACAAGATTATGCTGTTGCCTTTCCAGTCCAGCCAGCCAACTTTAGCTACTAATAGGTGTCAGGTTTTCAGCTTTCCAGTTGATTTGCAGTTTGACAATCATTTAACTCTTACCACAGAAGCCAGTGAACAAGGGTTGATAGCAAGGTTTTGATGATCTTCCATGTACTTGACCATTCACAATCATCTGATATTGTTGATTTTTAGAATAACCTCATAAAATAATTGAATTCAAAATCTCTCTGACTTTAACTACCTCGCCTCATCCTGGTCCACACAGTTTAAAGAGACACTTTGGTCACTGAATATGCCTTTCTACATAAAAGGATCATCTTCCCTTGGCCACTTCCTGGATAATTGTCATAATGATCAGGACAAATGGGGGGGTTGTATAAACCTATTTTGAAAATTCCATTTTCTGAGCTATCTCTAGGCATAATGAATTTTTCCTGTCCCTAATAGCAACCTCTGGATGGCCTGGTTGTAATCCTTTTGGTGGCAGCCCAGCCAAAAGGGGACCTAATGAATTCTAACTTAATTTTGGTCAGCTACTTGGCTTATCTTATTGAACTGACATGGTCTTAGAACATAAAGATAATAACTAGTTGGTTGAGTACACTGCTTGGAGTGTCCTCCTGCAATGGCCAACACATGTCAAAGTGGGGGATATAGGGCTTTGATAAGTTTTATAAAAATGTGCATGTCCCTCTTTTACCTGATCCTTCTGTATGAAAAGCCTGGGTATGAGTAGGAGAAGATTAGAAGAAAGATGAGGATATAGCTACATACATATTTTGTGGTGGTTAAGGGACAGCAACATCTCTGTTCTCTGGGGAAGGAACACTTCAGACCCCAGAAGGTATGAGCAAGAGTGAGCATTAGTGAATTTTGTCTTTTGTAATCACCCCTGCCACTTTATTCATGAAAGAAAATGCCCTGTCATGGCTCTCCAATGCTGTTGCAAACACCTTGAATAGAACTGACTACTAGATCTGTCATGTCCTGTCACATGGGCCTGACCATGATTTGATTACTCTTTTCTGGAACCTAGCTGAATAATCTATGGGAAGGAGCAGATTATGGTCCCAGCTCATCTACCAACCACACAAAACATCTGTCAGCACTTTGGGAGTCCTTGCCTTTCTCCATTGCTGTAGCTGTCAGTCATTCCATAGGACAGATAAGTGCCACCTGACTGGGGCTGTGAACAAATAGGATGAGTTGGAAGAACTGCCTGAGAACTAGATTCAAAGATTCAAACAAATCTGGGAATCATAAATGTTACCAGCCAGTGGGAGGCCATATTTGATTATTGTCAGATTATGTTCCTAATTGATGTAGGTCCTACTGACAGAAATGGACAGCTAGAGATAACATGTTCTTTCTCCAAGCACCACACACATCTCTAGGACTATACTCTATGTTGAAGCCAGACATTACCTTGCTTCCCTTCCCAAAATATGATGACCTGTGCCTGAGGGGTGATCATAAGATGTCCTACAGTATTTAAAGAAACACCACCAATAGATCATTTTGCCCTTAGACGACTGTGAAGATCTCTCCAAAATGAACGATCCTTGATTACTAGAGAAAGCTTCTGGAGGGATTCCTCCTTCATTATTACATATACCCTGGAGACCTCCATAATAGGCATCATCTAATCAGACAAAGCAGCATGGAATTTGTCCCTGGCATCAGCTGAAATGAAACTGAACCACTGGTCAGTGTTGTTATAAATGACAGATTTTCCAGATGATCTAGATTTTCTCCATGCAGCCAAATACCTGGATTAATGCCTCCAATTTGGGGGAAGGTCAAAATAGAGAATTAACGAGAAAGCAACCTGGTTTTCTGAGGGTAGACCATGATGCTTTTATGGGACTTATTCAGCTCATTGGGCATGGGATTTGGGGAGCCATGATTGATGTCAATTCTGCAAATTAGCCTCATCTGCTGTTTGAAGTCTTACTGATATTAACCTTAATTAAATTCTGTATGAGGCAAATTGAAAGAATTTGGCCCCAGCCTTTGTTATAGTGGCTGATGTAGTCATGTACTCATGGGAACATTTGCCAGAAGCCAAGATGGTTTAGAAGGAATGAATTGTAGGGAGACAGTTATCCATGGGTCTCTCACATTTCTGTTTTTCTTAAAAAGTGAGTCATTGACTATCTTTTGCCCCAAACTATCATTTCATGAATGTTTGTCTAGTGAACAGCTTTGAAAGATAGAGATAATGTCTCTATCTGGAGCAAGAGCAAGCTTGCTTAGTCTTGTAAGATAGTGTCTTTCTCCAGAACAAAGGACAAGCATCCTTGCTCCCCATAATGTCTCCCTCCAAGGCAAAAAGCAGCATCCAATTTAAAAGACCCAGATTCAAGAATCTCAGGGTTTCTTTCCTCCCATGCAACACTCCGTATATTCAGGTGTCATCTGTTCCTCCGTTACCCTGTGGACTTGGGGTTCAGAATTTATCTTATGAAGATAATCACATAGTGTAAAAATATGAAGAGCTGTATGCGCAAGGATGGTCTTTGCACCATTGTTTACCATAGTAAAGATTATAAATGTTATATTTTATATTATAAATCCCTCAGTAGAGGACTACTAAAATATATTGTGGTTCATATATACAATGCAAATTTGGTAGCTATTAATATGGGTTGTTAAAGTATGTAGGTATTTTATTCTATATGGAACTATGCCCCAAATAGTTAAGTGATGCCACAAGTGGTAAGAGATGAGTCTAAACAGGTAGGCAGAGGCCAGATTTAGAAGGAATTTAAAAAGAATATATCAGGAGACTTAATTGAAGGGACTTAGAGGATCATATTTTCATAAAAATATGAAAGTGTATATAGATTACATTGGAATCACACATCATGTAGGATATCCTTACAATAATTTAGTTAAGAGATGGTAAGACATTGTAATCACACCTACCAGTAAACATAACAGTGATGGGATGACTCCAAAAGACTTATCAGAGGGAAAATTCACAGGATCTGAAGAATTGCTGGATGCCACTGTATGAGGCAGGGATGACAGGAAACTGAAAGAATGGAAGGTGTTAAAAGTGACATCCAGGTCAACTGTGATATCTTGAGAGATGGAATCTAGGAGAATGAGCTGGTCTGGATTGGATTACCAGGGAATAATAGCCTTCTTTAGGAATATTTTGAATAAATAGGCGAATATGTCCTCTAGTATGAAAGCTGAAGAGTGAGTTCTGGGCTGGAAGTGTACATTTGGGAGCTGTTGATACAAAGAAAGTATTTTATTTTTTAAAGATTTATTTATTTATTTGAGAGAGAGAGAGAAAGAGAGAAAGAGTATGGGATCAGGGCTGGGGGAAGAGGCAGAGGGAGAGGGAGAGAAAGTCTTAAGCAGACTCCACACTGAGCATGAAGCCTGACATGGGGCTCCATCTCGTGACCCTGAAGTCATGATCCTGACATCATACTCAGAGCCAAAACCAAGAGTCGGACACTTAACAGACTGTGTCACCCAGGTGCCCCACAAAGAAAGTATTTTAAATTATGGTACAGAATGGGATTCCCTAGACAGAGCATATGAAATACGACAAAATGCCAAAGATGGAAAAGTACAAAACAACATTTTTTGTGGTCAATGAGAGAAATTTAGACAATGTAGGCAGGGGTATTGAATCTGGGTTGTGACTCTTAGAATGAATATATTTTACTCTGAAGAACAGGGAGGATATTCCTTAGAGAAATGCAGCCTCTCTTATCAGTACTCATTACTTTGTAATATTAAATCATTGTTTCCATGATTTTTTGAAAAGCTCAATGAGAGTACAAAGAGATTTATGGTAAAAAAAATTGTCAATGGGAAATATAAATTATAAATATTTTTAATTCCCAAAATACAACACATTTCTTTTGTAATAAAAATACCAAAACAGAACTATGTAATCTTTTTGGCTAGAAGAAGTGTGTAGGAGAGAGTGATATTCAAAGATAAGTGACTGAAGGAAGATCTGATATATTTATCTTCCTAAAAAACCATGGCATCACTCTTTAAATGTCTTGAAACTTGTCTAACAGGAGGGGAAATCCACTGACTGTGCCCATCACACCATAGACAAATGCTTTTTCCCCAGTCACTCTGGTTCTTCCAGCCAGATGGAAAGAGATGGCTGGGAATGCAGATGTATATAACCCATCCCTATGTCTGCGAGTGGGAGTGGGGTCTCAAGATCTACTTTATTTCCTCTTTAAAAATAAGGTTTTTATTTTTTCCTTTAAAAATAATAATGGCCAGCAATAAAGAACATTATAAAGTGGCAACTACCATATGGGTTGCCTTTGCCCATTCTTTGCTCTGCTAAAAAACTGGAAGAGAGTATTAAATTTCACGTAAGATTACAAAGACTGCTTCTGTAATTCTAGTGTTTGGAAACATTATGGAAAGGAGTCCTCCTTGAAAATACAACAAAACATCAAAGAATTAATTACAAAATATCTGCCCTCTTATACTCTCTGCTTTTCCATCCTCTGCCCCTTTTCCCCACCGCTAGCATCTTATAGAATTGAAAATCAGAACAAAGGGGTGAGAAGAAACCAATAGAACATAGGACCTGACACATTTGTGAAGAATGACAGGTAAAGGGGTTGCCTGTGTTATTTGGAAGAAGGTTCATTATAGGAAGGTAATTAAAATTATCTCTCAAACTGGTAAGTTAGAAGAAGCAGGGCATACTATTTCTCTGAATTATTTCATAGTCTACTAAAGACTGATCCCTCCTGTGCCCTCCTGACAATTTGTGCAATGTTCCCAGATTCTCTCCTCATCAATTTTCTTCTTGGTTTTTGAAAGAGAGAAGCCCAAGTCATTTTCCAGAGCTAGTTCTTTGTGCTTACTATTGCAGATTGCCTTAAAAGGCATGTGCCGGGAGACTGTACATATTAAGGACAAGGGAGGCTCACTGTATAATCTATGCATCACATGAAGGATTTATAATATAAAAGGCTATTTATAGATTATGATCTAAACTCTCATCACGTTCTTTTCCCTCCCGGAGAATCCCACTTGGATTTCTCTCCTGTTCTCCTTCCTTGCTAATTGAATCTTCCTTTTTTAATGTTTCTTTCCATTGTCTTTTCCTTGCTTTCTTTGAAGAGAAAGTTAGGTTTTTATTCTTGTTTTATCCCTTTTCATCTTATTTTCTATTGAATAGATGGTGTGTTGTTTTGTATCTCACCACCAAGTTGGGAAATTCTCCACATCATTTATTTAATGAACTAATTACAATTCTTCTGACTTTAATTTGGTCAATTACAATTTATGTTTGGTTACCTCGAGTTCCTAGACTGACACAAATTGTGTCGCTTCTAGCAGCTACAAATGCCATTGAAAATAAAAATTTGGTGTCGTTCCAATCAGTCAGCTCTCCCTTCTCCTTTTTAATTATTTATTTTATTTTTAAGGCTCAAACTTCTGTCATTATGAAGAGGGTTGTTCATTATTCCAAAAACTGCTAAGAACAGGATTGCTACCCAAGCAGAAGAGAATCTGTTTAAAGTGGTGAGACATTTGGGTTGATTGTGGAAGAAAAAGGTGCCTCATACTCTCCCTTCACTGGTAGAAATGCTTCTTTTTAGAATTCCGAGACGTGGTCCTTATTCACATTATTCTCGAAATAGAATGTAGTGACATTTATAAAAGGAGGAATGAATTCTACTTTGTTTCTTTACACCTAAATACTTCAAAATTTAAACACTTCATGAAAAAAGATTAAAAGTGTATCTATTAACACTAATATACTTAATTTAGTGGATTCAAGTCTGTAGAATGTTAAAACAATAAGATTAAGTGTTGAAAGAGACATTCTAAATATTTATTTAGCCCCATCTACCTATATCACTGTAATTGGTGTTTCTCTGAGATACAAAGACAGCACAACTCAATTTGACTCAACAAATATTTATTAAATTACTATTATGGACAAGACACTGTGCTAAGTACTGCATGGAATACAAATATAGGAAATGTGAAATCTAACAAAAGCTTGAGTCCGGTTCTGTTTATCTCAGACAAGATTTATTGAGCATCTAGGAACTATGTTAAGTATTGAAAAACACAACACATTTTCTGTAGGCAAAGAAATTTACATTCTGGTAAATTGGGGGTTGATGAATCCTTAAAATTACATGCAAAAAAATTGTGTGTGTCAGTGGTGTGTGTGTGTGTGTGTGCACATTTTTTTCTGAGAAGAGAGGTACTATCTTCAAGATTCTCTGAAAGTTCAGTGACCCCCAAAATATTAAAATTCATGTGTGCATTACAGCATGGACTCTCAGAGCTATAAGAGAGATCCAAACAAAGGACTCTTCCTGACCCTGGTCCTTCAATTGCCTACATGGTGCTTAGGACTGAGCTATGTGCTGAGAAGATCATTAGCAGAGGATTTTACAAGGAAAAGGAAGATGGTCCTCAGAATCAGAAGGAAATTTTAAAAGTTAATGCTAAATAGAGGGATGTTAAATATTACAGGAAAGAAGGGAATAGTTAGTAAATCCTGAAATAGGGGCAAATGGCTTTTGGATATTGAAGGAATACAGCTTTGAGGAGCCTTGGAAGACATGTAGGGCTTAAGTAATTGGAACCAAAAGAGAGTGCATGCCTGGTTTCTGGAGATGCCCTAAACAAAGCTATAGAGCAAGGAGTAAGCAGAATGGACAGTGATTTTTTTCCCTGATGCTCTTGGATGCATCCTGAACTGTTGGAGTCTTAGATCCACACTCTGGAGTCCATTTGTCCTTCAGCTCAGCTCCGAGAGTTGCCACACCTGTTATACTACTGCTGACTGAGCCAGAAGCAGCGATTTTGTATGCATAAATTTATACACATAAAAGACACATACAGATATGTTAGCATCACATACATATGCATATGAAAATATGTTATCACACAGCTCTTTTGACCAATGTTCCTCAAGAAAATAATCAAGTGTCTGTATTATATTTTGAAAACACTTCTTGTAAAATTGTCTCTAGAATAATATTTTAATCAGGAGTAGAGTGAGATAAAAAGAACAATTTTAAATACATTTTAAAACTATATTGTGTACACCTTTTAAAGAGCAAGATTTCTGCCTTATCATATTTACCAAAAAAATACCAGACTTCCATTTCACTTTATGTTGAGAAAATCATTGTAGTTTGTAATGTATTCCTTTAATATTACTATCAAATTCTTAACTAGTCCTTCTTAAACCACTCTCATATAAAGAATGGATCTTACTATAAACTTCTGCATTTTGTACTATTCCATATTTTGTACCTTGAATGATGTTATTCCAAAAAGAATGTCACTGAGAAGTTTATCACTAAGGAGAAGGGGCATTTGAATATGCAACTGAACAACATTCATGAGCTAGTGGTTTCAAACTTATGATTAGATCAAAACAGATGTACCCTTTGTATGTATTAATTAATGAGACCAATACAGAGGACCTATCTATGCTTGCTTATAAGATCACTTACTATCAACAAGAAATTAAGCATAGATTCAGAGCACAAGAGCACGAGTATTTTACAAAAGTACTAAAGAAAGAACTGTCACTAGAATTAAATACAGTGAAGGCAAATACAGGAACATAGAGAATGATTACTTTTTATTATAATTTTATTACTACTAAATTTCCTATGCCTCTTATATTGATTCTTAAAAATTATTTTCCTCTATTATTATTTTTTATTATTTCATTATTATCTTTAAATCTGCCTTTTTTCCAAAAGATTTTCAATCCTTTCTAGATTTCTTGGCACATTATTTATATATTTTCTACCCAATGATATTTATTTTCTAGCATTTTGCTTCTTAGGAAAGAAGAATCTATTTGAAGGAAAAGAGAGATAATATTCCAGAGAACATATCCATCTAAAGTAGTACTTTTGATGCGCATTCTAAAATTTATATTGGGCTGGATTTCTAATTACTCTCTCATTTCAGAAGCAATGTAACATAGTGGTCTGCATATGAAAAAAGTATTTCCATTTGGAAAACCCAATGCTCTATTTAGAGATGGATCCTGCATATTAAAGTACTAGAAATAGATTTTTGATTAGATTATATAAATAAATAAATGCAAATGATAATGTGCTTGGTGTTTGTAGCTAACATAAGAGATAATTATAATTTCCAAGATAAATACTTCTTCAGCCATATTCTCATTGTACTTAATAATTGTCTCCATCATTGGAAAATCCTTGATTTCAATGCAAATTTTAAAAAAAATTCTGTCATAGCACAATAAATTTGCTATTTAATATCTTTACACTAACTTTATCTCATAGACCAGCTTTAATCCTTTCTATCCCATCAGTCCTTTAAAATGTATTCTTTTATTTTTAAAGATTTTATTTATTTATTTGTCAGAGAGAGAGAGAGCACAAGCAGGCAGAGTGGCAGGCAGAGGCAGAGGGAAAAGCAGGCTCCCCGCTGAGCAAGGAGCCCAATGTGGGACTCGATCCCGGTACCCCGGGATCATGACCTGAGCCAAAGGCAGCTGCCTAACCAACTGAGCCACCCAGGCGTCCCTTAAAATGTATTCCTAATGAAAACTATTTCATAAATAATGAGACCATCATCTCTTTGGTCTTGGGCAGTGTTGTTAAACAGACACAGTATTGATAAAAATTTTAGTTGCATTTTACTTTCAGGGGGACATTTACTTGTGGCTTCAGAGGGACCAAAAAAATAATACGTGGTTAAAATATTCTTAGTACTATCTTCCCACTCATTTAATTACTCAGATGTTTTGATTTTTGAAATTCTATGCTTTGTTTTTCTAAGAATGTGGGTATGGATATTGAATCCAGCATACACTAAGATCACCAAAAAGAAAGCAAACATTTTATTAGAACATATGACTCTTCTTCCAACCAGAAGTCACACGATGGGTGCTCAGCTTAGAACAACTATTGGATAGTCAAGGTTGAACTCAAACTTCACTGTGGGAAGTGACTGCTAGTCTCTATTAATTTCTGTTCCTGACTCATTTAGTAGAAGGGAAAATTTAAGCCTAATTTTTGCCTAAAGTGCAGCTGGAAGAAGAGCTGCTGTCTTCAGCCTGCTTTCCAGTTAACCAAGAGTTAAGTCCAGAAACTCTGGGAAATGACTGAGTATAGTCTTACTTTTTAACAAGTATCTTTACCATTTGCCAGAGTTTTTCAGAAATAAAACTTGTTGGTTCATCTCATTTCTTTCTTCCTGTATTTTTGTATAAATCATAAACAATCCAGAATTTAACCAAGTCTTGTGAGTTACATATTTTTGGTTGATTTGTTTGTATGCTTGTTCTCCAGCCATACTGTATCTCTCAACACCCCACACACACGTGCTACACTTAGACTGCCAGGTAGCCAAGCAGAAAAAAATCCCCAGTCTCAGAAACTTGTTTCCTAAGTCAGGCAATAGTTTCAACTTTCCTAAAGATGTTTGCTTTCATCACTTCTTGATGAAAATACCATATGTCCCCATAGTTTACCTAATAGAAAATGTAATCATATACATCTGGGCAAGGTGAAGAATGCTAAGGCTGACCCAGGAGTCAAATTATGTTACCTTAATCTTCCACACTTAGTTCAGGAAAAAAATGTTAAAACTTAAAATAATAGGATCTAGAAGCACTAAAATGGCTCTATTTCAGAGAATTTGGAATTGTAATTTTAAAACCTTTTACAGTTTTTAAAAAGCTACCAATTAAGCTGCTAAATTCAGAGGGTTTTTACTTCAATATAACCGCCCCACAATTTAATTTTCATTTGAGCAGTCAAGAAATATATACATGGGAGCTGGGTGAATTATGAGCCTTGCCCTTTTTTTTTTTTTTTTTTCCATTTACAGTCTCCATACTTTTCATCTTCCCCAGCCCTATCCTTAGGCCTATTCCCTACATTCCTTTTTGATGCTGATAGTCTTCCATTTCGATATAATTACATACTAACTAGGTCTCCTAAAATTCCAAAGGCACTGTCACATAATACCAAATATAAAGTACCTGAGAGACTGTGAACAAAGCTATTTCTCTCCCTAAGTACACTCCAGTTATCATCTTTATCTCTAAAATCAAGTTTCTGTCTGTATTGGTTATTGGATCACAGGAGAATGGATTTGGATGGATTTGGAAGATGTATTTGGGATGGTACAAACAAAATTCATTATGGAGTATTATGGCCAATGGTCGTGATAAAGGGCATCTCAAAGAGAAGGCAGTCATCCACAGGTGGCAGCTGAAAACAGGACTCTTAGGGCTGTTATGCAAAAAGAAAACAACAGTGGTTTCAAAAATGAACCCTAAAAGGTGAGGTTGATTTGCATTTGGGTTGTTTCTCTTGTGGATATTCCCATTGGTGAGTAGTAGCAGGGACTTTTATATTTAAAGATGGTTTTTGATCCTTCAAGCAATTTTAGAGAAGTATATGAACAGCTGGTATATGATAATATTATACTATAACTTTAATTTCTTAAAAATTTATTTACACTTTAGGGGTGCCTGGTTGGCTCAGTGGGTTAAGCCTCTGCCTTTGGCTCAGGTCATGATCTCAGGGTCCTGGGATCGAGCCCCACATCAGGTTCTCTGCTCAGCAGGGAGCCTGCTTCCCCCCCTCTCTCTGCCTGCCTCTCTGCCTACTTGTGATCTCTCTCTCCGTGTCAAATAAATAAATAAAATCTTTATTTAAAAAAAGTGATTTATACTTTAATTTCTTAAAAACTATATTATTTTTTTTATTTTGCTATGTATAGTAGAGTGAAAAAAATAATTAAAATTGTGGTCCTTGACTTCAAATAGCTGACAGGCCTATGAGGTGGAGGACTATATTTGCCTCCTGTAATGCATGATGGAGAAGAAGTTTAGACAGTGTACTGTCAATGCTGAGTAAAGTTTACTAGTCTTGACTGGGCATATAGAAAAGCTTTATTAAGGTATCTGCTTTCATATATGAAATCCTTCCATTTTAACTTTAAAAATGTTTTACAAAGCAGCCATTCATGCCACTAATTGTTTGAAGAATTTTTGGCAATACCAGACAACAGAAAAAAACATCTGAATATATATACCCTCAAATTCATTTTGTTTAATCAACAAAATTTTACACAGAGACAATGTGGCTTTACTATTTTTTTCTTTCTTCCTCCCATTTTCCATCTCCTCTCCCTTTTAATCTTCTTTAATGCTGTCCAGGTTCCTGTTCCCACAATTCTTTTGTACTTGGTGACCATCTCCCAAATTAAAGGAAAGGGCAGGACTCTCCAGGGAGAAAATGGATGACAATGGCATTTAGGGGTCAAGAAACTAAAAAAGGTGTCTTGGGTTCAGACCATGAAAGGCCCTGTCTGCTTTATGTGGGGGTATGAATCTTAACTCTGTAGGTGTTTCGGCGAAGGGGTTTAAGCAAGGCATTGACAAGTCCAGATCTGCATTTCAGAAATATGATTGCATCAGCAGAGAGATAGGAGAATAATTTCATTAATGCAAAGAAAGATAAAGGTCTGGAGGGCTGTTATAGAATGATTTCATTATCACTTTTGGGGATTTAAGAAACTATATTAGTTTGCTAGAGCTGCTGTAACAGAATACCACAATCAAAGTGGCTTAAACAGAAATTTATTGTCTTAAAGTTCTGAAGGCTAGAAGTCTGAAATCCAGTTGTTGTCAGGGATAATTTCTTTTGAGGGCAACAAGAGAAAGATCTGATCCAGGCTTCTGTCCTGTTTTTATGTTCACACAGTTCTCCCTGTAAGTCTATATTCAAATTTTCCCTTCGTATCAGCTTAGGGTCCACCCTAATGACTTCATTTTTAACTTGATTACCTATATAAACACTCTATCTCCAATAAGGTCATATTCTGTGGTACTTGGGCTTAGGATTTCAACATATGAATTTTGAGGGGATACAATTCAATCCATGACGGAGGCCAATAGAAAAGGCTTAAATAATTTGTTTGAAATCATAGGATTATGATGATTCACAGACATGTGCCCTGGGGCAAATAATACATTATATGTTAATAAAAAATTTAAAAAAAAAAGAAATCATAGGATTAGTCAAGATTAAAATCTAGGTCTGTTAACTCCTAGTCCAGGATCTGTCTACTACACTAGAGGTGATGCAAGAAAGCACTCTGTAGCCAGCCATCATTGTGGTTTCACTAAGGTAACTTCTAAAGTGCTGATATTGCCCATAAAGGATCAGTTATTCACAAAGGGATTGACTAATGTCTTGAAAATTTTTAAATTACAGTTCTGATTTTAGCAACCAAATTGATTTTTTAATAGAATTCAGAAAGCAGAGTTACTCTTCTTAAAGCAAACATCATGAGGTTATTCAAAGTACTACACCCAAGCTCTCACTCATGAGATATTATTCAGCATCATCTAGTGATGCTTTCAAACAAATCCCAGGAACACAGTTTGTGAAAAAATTAGATGGGATGGCTTGTTTTTACTGGTTAAAACTCCACTTTTCTTTTATATGAAATAAGAAGATAGCATTTTTTTGTTTTCATAATAATGTTATAAATCTTACAGCACAGTATTCCAAACAAACCAGGACAAGGACTAAGTGGAGATAATAATATGAGCCTAAGCTTGGGAACAAATCTCAAGTTCTTCTCCTGATGTCATATGTTAGTTCATATGATGATTATATAGGATTTATGTGGGTGGTGCTCAGATGCTATAAATCATTCAACAAATAGTTATAACCACTGAAAATTCAAATTATTCATTATACTAAATCATTGCACCATCAAATGGAAATTTGTTTAACACTACTAAAAAGACTTCATTTGTTGAAGAGCTAGAAGAATTTGATCAATTGTCAGAATTTTGTTATGCCATGGCATTTATCCTTTTTTTTTTTTTTGGTAGGAGAAAGTGTATAATAACATTTAATTAATAAGCATAAGTCTACACAGAGAAGTCCCTCAAAGATCTTGGAAATAAGTAAACTTGTCCATGGGGAAGTAAATTATAAAAGCAACAAGTAATGAATTAGTAAAGAGAGAGCAGTCGCTAGAAAGAAACAGGATGACTGATAGGCCATAAGATCAGGCTTAACTCCAGTCCAGTTATACACACACATGCACTACACGTGTGCGCACGTACGTGCGTGCACGTGTGTACACACACACACACACACATTCTAAAGAACTATGTCCATCAGAAAGGCAACTGAGCAGTATAGAAATAAAAATAAAAGTCATATAGGCTGCTGTTAGCAGTGCCTGTTCAAACACTCTGTGTGGTAGAGAAAGACTCAGCTCTCAACCATCCGGTATTTTCAATCCAAACGGCAAGGCTTCCTCCAGTGGAGATGGATGGAGGTGATGATAGCTGATAGGCTTTACTGATTTGTGGTGCCATCGGCAAACCCCTTACTTTTTGAGAGAGGTATGTTAAGCCACGTTAGAATGAGGCAATTTCATATTTAATTCATTTAACTCCTTTTGTTCAGATTCTACTCTGAAATATCATCTTCCTGATTATGGTCTAATTTTACCTACAGAGCTTGACTATAGAGAGAGAATACAATATGATAGTCCCCATTCTAATTGCAAATTAATACATTGCCAGCCTTACATCAGTCCCTCAAACTTGTTTGCATCCTAGTTATCCTAAAGAACTTTCTAAAGGCTATCTTTAGGATAATGCTTGACCTTCAGAGAAAATGGACAACTTAATCTGGACTTTATCTGGTTCTGTCTGGTTCCAGGAGGTTTTCCCTTAGATGACACCATTATCACTTTCTTCTCTTTTCCTAGTCATTTCTACTTTGAACAGTAAGAAAATGTTCTCACTGTTGTGTTTCCATGAAGTTTTTCTCTTCCTCTATTCTTAAGCAAGGGAAACATGCCTAATTGGCCTAATGTCAACCATATACATTATCTAAGTCAAAAAATCATTCTCTTTAAAACACACACAAATTGTTATTTTTAAGAACTTAAAAGATTTCATTCAATTAACACTAAATCAGTTTCATCGTAGAACTAATACTGTAACCTATGAAAAATATAATTTGCATTCCATTAGTTCATATTCTTAAAATGCTTCGAATGGAAATGTCTTTGAGTGTTAAGTATTTTAGCCTCCTGAAGGCTTGTTATTTATCATTAATGCTTCATCAAGAAATGACTTTTTTTATAACCTAGTTTTAGAATTCTATCAATAAGTACAAAGCTTCACAATAGGTCCTTGAATCTCCATTCTCAATAATAAGTAACATTTATCTCTGTGTTTTATACACATTATATGGAATTAGAGCCCCCTGTAGAGACATTAGATTAGGAATTCTAAAACCAATGTGGCATGCAGTCATTGTCCTGATATTTTCAAACCATCAACAAAGAATGGAAGAAAGGGGCATCTGGGCCCTGACCTACCATGTGGGACCATATTATGCAGCAGGATATGAGAGTCACTAACTAGACTGCCTGTGTAAAGTTAGATAAGGGGTAAGCTTAATACTGAGAAATTCTATAAATAATTATGCAGTTCACCAAGCAAGGTAACACTGCACCCTGCAGGGTCTGAATCAGATGACTCAGTATGTGAAGAAAAATATTTGTATTTAAATGGAATTTAATTTAGTTTCACATCCTCACTATAGGTTAATCTTCCTTAAAAGTAGGTCACTAAATCTGTAGTGTTTTGAAGTGTTAATTTCTTTTGCCATATCTGTCATGTCTATAGATCAACTTTTGTAGTTTTTAATGTAAATCCACACTGATACAGACTAATTTGAGGGGTTAATTCCATGGTGATCAATGAAATGGCTAAAATGAAGACTACTGTCTAACTGTTAACAAGAGGATTTCAAGTAAAGGTCCTTCAAAACCTAATTTAATGAGAAGGTATTCATATGTAATTAACTCTTTCATTCTTAAATATGTGTTAAAAACTGTCTCTAAATAAATATTTTCTGAAGTTAAAAATATGTCTCCCTTCTTAATTTGATTTATCAAAAAGTTTGTTTTTACTTTATAGATATTTTCCAAGAAATCTTCAGATCAACCTGGATCCAATTTTCTTAACTCATGAATGGTTTTTGAACACACAGTGGATGGTGGACATTTATATCATGTCTCCTTACAAGCAGACAACGTCATACAGAATCGGCAAGAGCTTCTTGCAGCCTTGGAAGGTACATGAGTTTTTACATCCATCAAAAGAGCAATTTTCATCAATATTTTTATCATTACCTTATTAATTTCCCTCCAATACTCCCAGTAATATGATTATAGAGCCAGGTAATGCTATGATAAATTCTGCTGGTTAGTAAAGATGTTTCTAATCCAAATGACAAATGTCCTCTGAAACACTTGAGCTCTTAAATTAACCTGGTAAGTCATGCTTCATAAGAGCCAGTAAATATCCCAGTTCATTTTGGCACTCCAACGAGATTTTTTATAATCTGGAAAAGGTTAAGAGATGCAGCTCAGGTTCCTGGGACAGTATTTGACATACACTGACCTTACCCGAGGAAAAGCTATTCTTCCCTAGAATCTCAAGGCAAATACATGATTCATTCTGTATCATTAGGCTGTATACATAGAATATAGAAAAAGGTGTTGGGAAGAGAGAACTAGTATTTACTGAGCAGCTATTTTTGCTATTCAATAGCTACGATATCCAGCAAGGGATGATGTTTTATACAGGTAGACTTATTTCATACTCACAAAAATTCTACAAGGTAGATAGGGTCAATGTATCAATTCATTCCATGAATAAATATATATAGCTGATAACACTCTATTGTATAATGAAATTTGCTATGAGAATAGAATGTAACTGTTCTCATACACACAGAGAAAGAGATAAATATGTGAGATGATGAATGTATTAACTAACTAGGTGGGGGGGAATCTTTTCACAGTGTATACATACATCAGATTACCCTGATGTACATCTTAAATATCTGACAATTTTATTTGTTCATTATACTTCAATGAGAAGCTGAGATTTAAAAAAGAAAGGAAGAAAAACTCAGTGATAATAATAACTTGGCTCTAAGAAAAGAGAGATTTGAGCCAGGCTCTTTATACTATGTAAGTTCCAACATAGTGAACTACATAAAAATAAAATTTTATTTAATATGTGAAGACACACGTAAACAGACACACACACAACCATGACAGCAAAATAAAAAGACAAGTGACAAACTGGGACAAAAATGATTCTTAATTTATGTCACAAGGAATATCCTTAAAAATAAGGGGCTTCTGGGGTGCCTGGGTGGCTCAGCAGGTTAAGGCCTCTGCCTTTGGTTCGGGTCATGGTCTCAGGTCCTGGGATCGAGCCCCACATCGGGCTCTCTGCTCAGCGGGGAGCCTGCTTCCTCCTCTCTCTTCCTGACTCTGCCTGCTTGTGATCTCTCTCTCTCTGTGACAAATAAATAAATAAAATCTTTAAAAAAAAATAAGGGGCTTCTAAAATAGAGAAGAAAATAATCAACAACACACTGGAATAATGGACAAGAGATATGCATAATTAGATCATAAAAAAGATTCAAGACATGTGGCTCTCAAATATGTGAAAAGATGCTCAGTATCACACATAATAAGATAAGTTAAAATCCCCTGAGATACAAATTCTCATCCAATTGGTAAAATTCAAAATTTTGTTATTATTTACTAGTGATGATCTAGATTCTAATGGACATATAGTCCATTTTTATAAAATGTAAATTTACAAGAAAAAAAAAGAAAGAGATGGAAAGGAAAGCTTTGGATAAGGCATACATCAATCAGTTGCAAAATTTAGACCTTATTTGCATCTGACCTTGAAAGACAGTTAAAAACATTTATGACACAATGAGGAAAATTTGAACACTGGCTAGATGATTATGAAAATAAATTATTGGTAAAATTTATGTCTGATAATGGTATCATGAGAGTTTTTTTATCAAGTTCTTATATTTTAAAGAAATACACCAAAATATTATGAATAAAATGATATAGTGTTTGGCATTTGGTTCAAAACAGGCCAGGGCAGGTAGGCAATGGAGGATGCAGAGAAGTTTATAAACCAAAATCAACTATGAGTTAATCATTATGTAAGTTAGGGGATAACTTAATTATACTGAGCTCTACTTTTTTATGTTCCTGAAATTTTCCACAACAAAAACTTTCTCAGAGTGTCAAAGCAATACATGTTAAAAATAAATAATAGTTGTCCTTCTGAAGCTCACTTGACTGTAATATATATCGAATTTTTTTAATCATGCTAAAAAATGACAATGTCTCTACCAAACTCTGAAAGTCTGAAGACAAAGACAAGGTTTATTTTTTCCGGTTTGCATAACAGACAACTTCTAGTTCAAGATGAAATTGCTTGTTTTACCTCCCCAAGCCATTCTCCTTATTGAGACACTCTCCCTAGGTCCTCTCTTCCTGTATTCTCCATGCTTCTCCTTCCTTACTCTCTGTTTACCTTACTCTGGGCCCTTCTTTCAGCAGCCATCCTAGGAAACTAAAAAGTTCTTAACGCACAATAGTTAAATTCTCTCTCTCTTTCTCTCCCTGTTAATTGGGGAACTGGCCTAAGAATCATCTTTATATACAGAGAGTGATTGTGAAATTATTTCTTTTAAGGAAATCTTTCCCCACATTTACTTCAACATTCTGTGCTCTGAATGTACTGCTTTATGTCTTAAATAGATGTATATTCTCAAAATCCTAATGTTTTTATATAGTCATTGACCTACAGCATTCATATTTCAGAGCATCAGTTTGTTAGGAATGAATTATATTGTTTTTATTTAGATTTTTTATTTTATAAAGACTCATTTTATTCACTATTAGGAAAAAATATATAAGAGGATATACATCAAATATATCATATGTATATTTGGAAAATATGTATGTCATCAAAGAAACAATTATCTTTAAGTAGTTCAGAATTAGAAAGTCATCACATAACACATAGTAAACTTTTCATCCTTTATAATTTTTTAAAAAATCACTTTATATCATTTTCATCATTTTATTTCCCCCATCTTCTTCCAAAATGTAATGTATTGAGACATTACAACTACACAAGTTTCAACTTACTGGAAAACTTTTGTGATTTTGTAGTTAAATTTAATTATCTGTAGCAACTTTTGTACTGTGCAGAATTATTCATAACTGCCATATCAAAAGTCATCCTTATTATTTCAACAAAAATTTATTGAGTTCCAGGCAATGTGTTAGTTCCTGACAATACAGAGGCATCACATCTTTCCTCTCTATCCCTGAGGATCTCCATGCAGCGTCTTGTCTCTCTCCGAGGGTGTTTAGCTAGTGCAACTCCAACTTCCCCTGCAGCTTCTATAGTTCAGATCAAGAAGGTGCCCTTGATTCTTCTCTGTGTTTCTTTAGTGCATGATGCCCTTGACTCTTCTGGAATTCCTACATCTTAGAAGTACACCATTTATTTCTGGGGAGCTCTTCACTTGTTTTAGGATTGGGCAATTTTTTTTTATATTGCTTCTGGAAAAAAAAAAGTAAAATGTTTTCAAGAGAAGATCCTCAAGCCATATGCAAACTTATGCCCTAAACTATTGCTTAGTTTAAAGGCAGGCGAGTGGCATCCTTGGAAATCTAACTATAGACAGGACTTCGTGCTTAGAAGAAGCTAGAAACAGCATCATAAGTTTTGGGAATGGTCGACAATGAATTTGCTTCCATGATGTCATGTATCCAATATTAGGTCATCTGATAAGTGTTGGAATACATTTTTTTGCCACAGGACAATTAAGTTTCTTTTCACCATAGGCACCTTAGCTGATTAGTTATCAAATTCACTAGTGTAATTGATTGTGAAATGGGAAAACAAACCTAATTCCTTTTTCCTAGAAGCAAGTTCTTTTTGAGAAATATCACACCATTAAGCTAGTTGGTTTGGAAAAGACTCAGTAACTTTTTATTTGAGCCCTCCCAAAGACAATAGCGACATTATTCCCCATGGTTTAGGTTCTTTCCTAGTTCCTCTTACTCTGAAATTTCTGATTTAATGCAAAAGCTATGTCACACATTTTAGTCCTGAGGGAAATTACTGTGACCTGTTTTTTTTCTTTTTTTGGTTGTTTTTTTTTTTTACTTTCTTCAGGGAGTTTATTTTTCTCCACTTCCCCCTTCCCCCAATTGTTGGCTATTTCTTCCAAGCTACACTCCTCTAAATCCTTGTTCTGGCAGGGCATGCCAGCTGTCTACAGAAGATGCATCTAATCTTGGCCCCTATCTGTCATTTGGCCTTTTTAAAATGGTCCCAGTTAAACATGTTGTGTAATAAAAATAAATAGGTTTGCCTCCCTGAGTGCTATGACTCACCCTCATTAAAGCCACTGCTGCCTTAAATGACACTGATTTTACCTTTCTCTTCAGAGTTGAAAAGCTAACACATGTGTACTTTTCAATAGAATTAGGGACAGAAGATTCTTGTGTTTTAGTTAATCCACATTTATGGATCACCTCCTATATGCATGGATCAGGAACATGCAAAAAAAAACTGCATAAGGGGAAAAAAAATCCACCAACTATTTCATCCCAGCATATTTAGATTTAATATCAACAACCTAAAATCCACAAATCTTTCAGTTGGTATCTCAGGAATGTCTTCAGCTGTGCATTCTTGGCTTTCACAACCCTGAACAGAATATATATTTTAGTTGCTTTTGCTTTCCTGTGGTCACATTCTCCTCCTAACAGCCACCCCCCACCTTGCGTATGCCTCTCACAGCTTCTACTACTTCTCTGACAAAAAGTCCTAGTGCTGGATATACTTCTGCAAGTCCTCCCCCCACCCCCCGCTTCCATATGTCCAGATTTCTGTAAATATTGTATGCATTATGCTAGAATTCTTTTAAATTGTAAATTATTAATACTGGCTGGCAACTATTAAACAGCCATTTCTATTGTTTTGTTCAGGACCTATCTGAGTAATTGATTTTATAAAGGAATGAACATGAATCTAAAGAAATAAAATTCTATTATTAGGAATTTGACCATTTGTTTTAGGATTTTCTATGGTATGTTATACAGTTCATTCTAGTAAGTTTTCAGATATATTATTTGTATGTTATAAATAGATGAGCCAAAAACAACAACAACAACACTGCGTAGTATTGATAAAAGTTAATACTAATTAAGACACAGATGGAACTTTTCTTTGAAAAACCAGCTTTTAAAAATATTCATTATAGGCAAAATCAACCTATTAGGAGTTTTTTCCTAGTATTCAAGTAAACATTCATACTTAAAACCATGAATCCCTATTCATGGTTTATATGGGCAAATCATTTGCTTAAGTAGTATGAAGTAATCCCAGACATTTATCTGCCAATGGTTACACATTGAGACCATTTGATAAAGACAGTCCCTCCTAAAAGGAGAGCAGAGAGGCTGATTAACAGTTTGCATCAATGGCCAAGTTCACACACTTAGAGGGCAAAATGAAACTTTAAATATGTACACCAGAGAGTAGATAAAAATAAATAAATAAAGGAAATTCCAAATCATAGCTTTACATGTTAAAGGTCAGGATTCTTTAACAGATATTTCCTTTGTGGGTCAAAGATTCTTCTAGTCCATTTTTTTTTTTTTGGGGGGCTCTTAAGGCACTGTTTCTTTAGAATAGAAAGTTATAATTCAAAATAGACGGTTAAAATTCAAGGTGACCTATTACCATCTATTTTGCATAAAAATAGCTATCTCACCAGGAAAAGAATTGGGCACAGCTCTAACTAGTTTCTCAAACTGTTTTCCCAGGATCTCTAGAAAACTTGGAAGAAGACAGGACATACAACCTCAGGGTCAAAATTTCTACAATAATGTTTCAAATTTGTGTTTTTATTTTGATGACAATCTTTTAAAAAGTACCAGTTGTAAAAGATCTCTTTTGTGTATACATTTTAAATAAAAAGATGTTTCCATAGGTTAGGAGGTCTGCAAGAAGTTTATTTTCTACCCACTTTAAAAAAGAGGTCTATACTATGACTCAAGTTTGATACTAGCTTTTGTAAAGGACATGAACAATTTGGTTCCTACTATGTTACAGGCCAACAGAAACCGAAGAAAGAACAAAGACACATGATGGGAACTCTGAAGGGAAAATTATACTATAGAAAGTTTAGCAAGGAAGGCTTTATTTAAAAGTATTGTAACAGGGATTGTGACTATTGCAATAAGGTAGAGATACTGAACTCAGTTTAGGGGGAACAACAGAGAGGAGAGTTATCAAGCACTGGGGTGAGCTAGTGGGAAAGTACTGGAAAGCATTATGGGGAAGGTTGGTCAATGTGATTAGGCCATCTGTGTTTCCTAATTGGTGCTTATTCCAGACTGATAAAAAATTTAAATTCTGAACACCTAGTGCAATCCCTTGCACAGTGAAGATCACTCAGTGCATTTTTCTCATGGCAAATGTTAATTGAGCCTACTTTAGTCCCATAGTATCGGAAGCATTAAGATAAGACAATTTCTGTCTTTTAGCAGTTGACAGCAAAGTGGGGGAAAGGAGCAAATAAGCTGATTTTCATTAATGCAGCATGGTATAAGAAGGCATAAGGGAACACATGTCTCCCTGAGTATAATATCTACAGAGACTATAGCTTATTATGGTTAGTGCCATTCAGTCAACCAAAATACAATTATTAATCACTTACTAGGTGTCAGACACACTTGTAGGTACTGGGATTTAGTAGTGAATAAAACAGGCAAGATTTCATAGAGTTTATATTATTCTGAGTAGGACAGACAATAAACAATCAAATATGTAATACAATGTCAGAATAATGATAAATGCAACAAAGAAATTAAAAAGTCTAGAAAGAATGGCACCTGGGTGGCTTAGTCAGTTAGGTATCTGACTCTTGATTTCAGCTCAGGTCATGATCTCAGGGTCCTGAGATCAAGCCCTACATTGGGCTCCATTTGGTAGTGGAGCCTGTTTAAAATTCTCTCCCGTTGTCTTTGCCATTCCACCTGCTCCCACTCTCTCTCTCTCTCTCTCTCTCTCTCTCTCTAAAAATAAATAATAAATCTTTTTTAAAAAGTCTGGAAAGAATAAAGAGAGTAAGGGGAAAATCCTATTTTAGATGGGATGTTTAAGGAAGGCTTTTCAAAGAGGCAAGTTTTGAGCAGATTTTAGAACAAAGTAAGGAAGCAAGTCATGCTAGTATGTGAAGAAGAGCATTTCAAGCTGAGATAACAGCAAATGCAAAGGTCCTGGGACAGGAGCATATTTGGCATGTGTCAAAACGTCAGGAGGGCTACTGTAACTGGAGCAGAGGGAGGAATAAGATGACTAGAAGGAAATGAACTAAGAAAGTTAGCCAATGGTGAAATTATATAAAATCTTATAAAAACCATAGTAAGGACTCTGGATTTTGTTCTAAGCATGATAAAATGCCAATGGAAGGTTTTGAGCAAGAAATCAATATGATTCAGTTTTATTAGATTTGTTCTGGACTTGGGGTAGGGCTATATGTTAGATAGTGAAAGATTTCTGGCAAAAAAAATGAGTCAGTGTCCTCTGGAGAGACACATGAGTTAGCTAGGTAAATAAATTCAACTGGGTTTCAAGGAGTAGGGAATGGAGTAGATAATTATGGCAGGCAAAGGGAGCAGCATGTGAAATTTTGGGAACAGGTGTGATGATAGTACCTTAACTGGGCTACTTTACCAGTAAACGGTACTAGAGGCACGGTGCTAAAAACCTATGAGCTTTCAAAGGATGGCAAAAATGTTTGAGACCTAAAAAAACTATTGGATTTTTTTTGGGGGGGGTTCTGAAATAAAAAAGGGAAAAATTTTAAAATATATCAACCATGAATTAAATAGCAAAATATAGTTAAAACATGGAATGTAGACCCTACAAAAGTAGGAATTAATTTATTTTGTTGACTGAAGAATTTCAGAACCTAAAATAAAACTAGCCTGTAGTAAACACCTAATAAGCATTGAATGAATGATGAATTTAATTCAGTTTTATAAAATATGGTATTATATCAATCAGTCAACTACAACTCTGCTCAAATCTTAGTTTTTTGTAAGCTATTCTTCTTGTGGAATGTGGGTTTACTCTAATATGTCTGATAAGATGTAGATTTCCAAAAGGAATTATTTCCAGGGCCTGTGAGTATCTTTAAAAGAGTCTGTGTCCTGGAAACCAGAAAGTAGTTAAAGTGTATTACAGGAGCTGGTGGAATAGTAAGAAACCAATCTAGAGGCATCAGCAGGGGCCAGGCTGTGGAGGGCTTTGTAGTGCCATAATGAGAAGCATCAAATTCATCCTGGAGGGAATATGGAACCATTAGAAAAATATTAGGAATGGAAGCCAGAGTCACATGTTAAAACGGGCACTCTGGTTTTCCCTGTGACAGTGGACCTGATTGAGATAACACTGTAGTAATCGGTGACGAGGTAAAAGATGGTTGTCTCAATCTGAGGGCAAAATGAAGATAGATTAATCTATAAGGTCATGCCCCTGGGAATAATGAGAAAGGAACTAACTTAAGTCTATTAAGGAGATAATATTAGTAGGAATTTGTAACTAATTAGTTGTAGAAGTAGAGAGAGAGAGAGAAGCATTATGAATGATGCTCAGGTTTGTAGCTGAGGCATTAGGTGATGGATAGTAGTGCCTCTCTCAGAGAGGAGGAGTAGTGGAGGAAATCAATTTATTGATTGATTAATGAAGAGAAGTTTCTAGTCCTCTAGTCCTCTCCAAAATTTACCGTCAATTAGACCTTGTGTAAATTACTCAAATATCGTTTCCCTCATCTGTAAAACAAGGGCAGTTGTATCTACTCAGCCTGCCTCAGAGTTGGTTTGAAAAACAAATATAATAATATATTTTCTAATTTTGAAAATATTTAACACTTTATACATATAAAATATTATATAAGATTTTAAAATTTTAAAATCTACATTTTAAAAAGGGACCTTCTTGAACTCACCATAAATATATTTTTAAAAGAATATAAATACTGTTAAATCAGTGTGCTTCTCTCCATCTTATCCTCTGCAATAATCACTTTCATTCATTTTATCTGTAACATTTTGTTACTTAAAAAATAGTTTTCTTATATATGCATACAACCCCCCAATAAGATATCACAAAGTTTTTCTTGTTTTTGAGCTTTATGCAAATAGTATCATCTAGTCTGATGCCCCTTGCTTTTATTCATTCAATATTATGCTTTCATTATAATTATAGAAAAATTGTGTTTAAAAGGAAAAAAACAAATAAAACTAGACACAACTCAAATGTCCATCCACAAAATGATAAAATTGTGATATATTCTCCCAATGGAATATTATGTAATAGGGAAAATTATAGCTAAATATAGTAATAGAGAATATATATTATTACTTACTTTGAAAAATTGCAGCACACCTGGGTGGCTGTCAGTTAAGCATCTGCCTTGGCTCAGATCATCATCCCAGGGTTCTGGGATTAAGTCCCACATTGGGCTCCCTGCTTGCCCGGGAGTCTGCTTCTTCTCCACCTTTGGGCTTGTGCTCTCTCTGGCTATCTCTGTCTCTCTCAAATAAGTAAATAAAATATTTTTAAAAAAATAAAAAAAAGAAAACTTGCAAGAAGTTATGCAAATAAAATAAATAATGCTTTTATGAATTTTATGTGATTAAAAATAAATTTCTGAGGGAAGTCTACCCTATTAAAACAACACTTGATAAGAATTTAGCAATTAAAAACCAAGAAGGAGATTCTTCATTGAGAAGAGTCCTAGATGCTTTCCTTTTGAGCTTTTCTTTTTGCCTTTTCTTCTTGCCTTCTACTTGGAGTTACTCAGCTATCAACACCACCAACTGCCAGGAATGCCTGCTTTCCTGAACTCTGAGGCCTAAGCATATATTAAGAAATATTTTTGTATATAGCAGGGTTTATGAACTAGCCAGTTTATTTTGTCCCATTCAGACAAAGGTCAATTTTATTAAAATTAAAACATTACCTGACTCAAATCATGGAAAACTTAATGTTTTATTTAAATAAGGGGAGGCTGCTCTATTTCTCTGAGGTTTTTTTTTTAAACATCAAGAATTTCATATGCCTTAAGTTAGATTCAGACCTGTAGAACTTATTTTTTTAAGCTCTATAAATTGATCTAAGTGTCGTAGTACTATGGAAACAAGTTATTAAAAATATAAATGTCTATGACTAGAAATTATTCTATTCGACTTACATCTTTCCTTCCTGTATCCTCAGTATTTAAGGAGTAAAATAGTGATTCCTAAAATGTGCCAGTCCAAGTCAACACAGCTTTGCTTCAACCCATATACATTACAAAAAGGTAAAGTTGTCATTTTTGGTGAGAAGCCAAAGAAGGAGGTCTTGTTTATCCTTCCTTTTTTTTTTTTAAAGATTTTATTTATTTATTTGTGAGAGAAAAAGAGAGAGAGCACAACAGGGGGAGCAGCAGGCAGAAGGAGAGGGAAAAGCAGGCTTCCCACTAGGCTGGGAGCACAACACCCGGCTCGATCCCAGGACCCTGAGATCATGACCTGAACTGAAGACAGACGCTTAACTGACTGAGCCACCCAGGTGCCCCAATTTAGTAGATTTTTAAATGTATTATAATATTTTAACACACTGAAATATCTGCTGAAAATGTTCATATTTGAATAAAATTCTGTGTTTGCAGTGTTAGACAGCATTATGGTGTCATCAGCATGACACTCAAATTACAAATTCAAATTACAAATTCAATTTTGGGGCCCTGTAAAAATAATTAGAAGAATAATCTCTAATAGTTTATGACTGATGGGTACAAATGATAGACTAGGCTGATTAAATTACTGATCTTTTTTTGACCCAATGAAATAGATTAATATAGGCTATTCCTTTGATTAATGCAGACTAAAATATTTTATTGTTTCTCAAGAAGAAAATTTCAATCTGAAGCATCCAGTTACCCTAACCCTTCCTTTAATTTGCCAATTAACTGCACCAGTCGCTCTTTTATTTATCTTTTCAACAATGTTTTGAGTGTGTGATAGGCAATACATCAGGCTCAGTATAGTAGAAATAATTAAGAGTAGTCCTTATGCTGGAAAAGGTTATAGCCTCTTAGGCAATACTAATGGGGGGAAAAAGTATACTTAATTAATAAAGGCAAAAAGACTTCACAGATTAATTTTCAAAGTAACTATCCAAATTCAAAATATCTTCTTTGAGTTGGGCTGCTAGCCTAACTCTCTACACTGATATTTGAAATGGCTTTATTTCATATAGGTTTTAGTAAAGGCAATATTGGGTAAGGTTTGAAAGCATGGAACCTGGAAACAGGCATGTGGGTGTGGATCCCAGGTCTAATCCTTATGAACAGTGTGACCTTGATCTTATTACTTAACCTCGTTGGGTCTCAATTTCTTCATCTGTAAAATGTAGATAATAAGAGTACCTCACCTCACAGGCTGCACGTTTTCACAGCAAAGCACTTAGAAAAGTGCCCGGCACAGTATGAATTATAGAAGTATTAACTATACCGGAATAAATAAAATATTTTTTAAATAAACTATGATAATTGTAATTGTAATGTGAGACATGATAATTATATATATAATATACATATCTATATGCATAGAGATAGAGATAACATAGGTCTATAGATGACAAATAAAGCAGTGTCCTAGTACTAGTAAACCGAAAGTTATGTCTTAGAAGAGGAGCATACTACATGTATTAAGATAGAAGCATAAAAAAACCTAAATTACTAATTCCTACTGAAAACCAGTTTACTTATTGTGATGAGCACTGGGTGTTGTATGTAAGTGCTGAATCACTAAATTCTACACCTGAAATTAATATTACATTGTATGCTAACTTGAATTTAAATAAAAACTTGAAGAAAAAAAAAGAAAAGAAAACCAGTTAAAAAGGAACAAAATTTCCAAATGAAGACATATTTAAAACATATGCTACTGTGTACAAAAAAGCTTTAGCATTTGTGAAATACAATCAAATTTTAATTCTCAAGTTATCTTAATGGAGAGAAATATGAGGCAAGCATTTGTATGTTTCCTATGTTTATCACCTGGCACTTACAGATATAAATACATGTAAGGGAGGTAAGTCAGACTCCTTTCCCTCCAATCTCTGTGTAACTAGGCTGGGGCAGTTATCACGATGGTTCTCTTCATTCAGTTAATATTTATTGACCACCCATTATATAAAATGCACTGTATTGAATGCTCTGTAATAACATACTGCATGCATATGGTATTTTAAAGCGCTTCCAATATTCACAAGTACTACCATGTTTTGAGTTATGAGGTACAGTAGGCAACATTGGTGTCCTACTTATCAGGTTACAAATGTGGAAACTGAGGCCCAGCAAGGTTAATTGTACTACCCAAAGTCACAGAGGTGGTGGTGAATCAGGCTACAGAAGCTGTAATAGTAATAATAAAAAGGAGAGAGGGAAGAAATAGCCCATCAAAACGTTCTGCTTCATAAAAGTCTTGATTTGAAAGCAGTGTTAAATGGCTTGGTCATACATGGAATAACGACCAAACATACTTTATCATTAGGGGTTAAGTTTCTTTTGATTAATACAGACCAAGTTCCAATAATAATACTGTTTTTAAATATAGCTGGTATATTCTTAAATTATACTATTCTCTCTTCTTGCTTAAACCTAACTGAAAAAACAAGCTTCAAAAAAGGCACCCTACGAATAAATAGGGTATGTAATGAGCAACCATTATACATGATTTCTTCACTCATGTGGAACTCCTATAACCCACTAATGAGTTCACCACTTGTGAGGTACTAAGGCCTTTTGTTTCAACTAGGTTAATCATATTTTATGACCAACCATTATGTCTCTTCTATTCATGTATACTACTATTTCATCACTAGGTACAGTATTCATACTTTATGGTCCAATTTATTATTTGGCTGCATCTGAAAATCAAGTCTATATGAATATTTTATTTGATATGCAAAATACACTAAAGTTACTGTTACCTTTATAAACATATAATAAATCTTATAAAAAGATATATTTTAGAAAAATAAGAAAATTGAATAGGAAGTTTTTGAGCTTTCCCATCCTCAATGTTAACACATTAAGCATGCAGAAATTTATTTGGCTCAGTATTGATGGTAATAATATCTACCATTTATTGGGCACCTTCTCTGCACCTTACTCTTTATGTATATATTTATATATTCATTATTTCACCTAACTGAATCTTTAAATTGGACATATTACAGTAGTTATCTTCATTTCACAGCTGAGGAAGGGTAAGCAAGGGTAAGTAACTTTTCCACATCACAGAATGGCAAATTTGAGCTTTTATTCCATCCTGAACACATTGTCTCCTACATCATAACTTTTCCCTACCCTCACTCCTTCCACCCTCTCAGACCAATAAGCTGATGTTCCGTCTTAATTACCACTCCATTATCACTGCAGCTCATTTATTTAGTTATTCATTCAACATACATTTATTGAATACCTACTACAAGCTAGGCATGGTTTTAGGAACTTAGGACCCAAAGGTAACAAGACAAAGTCTCTGCTCTCAAGTACTTAGTGACACAGGGCAAAGTCAGGCAACAGGACATAAATAAACAAGATAATTTCAGAAAGTGATAAGTGCTGGGAAGATAGAGTGGAGAGATAGAGAATGTAGAAAGGGGGGCTGGTGGAAGTGGAGAGTGTCTATTTTAAATTGGAAGACCTTTCTGAGGAGGTGACATACGAGCTGGGCCATGAATAATGTGAAAAGACACCAGGTGATCTGGGGCTGGATGTTCCCAGCAGAGGGAATACCAAGTGCAAAGGCCTAAGGCACAAACAAGTTTAGCCTGTTCAAGAAATACCTAGAATACCAATGTGGCTAAAATTCAGTGAGCCGAGAAGTGGTAGTATGAGATGGGGCTGAAGAAATAAACAAATGTCCGATCCTTTCGAGCCTTTTAGGTCCCGATAAAGAGTTCGGATTTATTTTAAGTGCTGTGGGAAGCCACTGGGGTATGTGGAACTGTCCCAGTCTTATCAAAGCCAGTTTAGCTCCTGTTTACCCTTAGCCGCTGTTATCTTCTTGTGATGAAGCAGCTGCCTCAACTATCATTGGCCCTCTTAGAATCTCTTCTGTTTCCTATGGGTTTACCTGACAAATTTTCCTTTTTGATACTGATGCCAAGGCCACATTAACTTGATACACACTTTGGATGCTGTGGAACTGCCCAGAGCCTGTTCTACCATTCACTAAAATTATCTTTACTTTCTCTGACTCAATGCTGATAATCCTAGCTAGATGTTACAGAAACATCAAGGGGGTGAAGGTGGAGATAATTGTGGGAATTCACAGTGCCTGGATAGACAAAATCTGACTTGTATATGCCTCCCTGGATGAGACAAATTGAAAAGCAAAGGAGGAGTGCCAGGAATGCTGAGCCTCCTTTGAAGTGTCTTGGCTGAAAGTGGCCAGATTCTTACTGCGGCTCAAGGTTCTCATCTAGGGAGTAAAAGTTTAAATCTTGAAAAACAGGCCTATAGTGGTCACGTACTTCACGAACGCCTTGCCTCCTTGTTTTGCACTTGTGCTTGGTGTATCGCTAGGACCCTAAAAAAAGTGGAGACAAACTTTGGCTCGAGGCCTTTCACCACTAGGGCGTCTGGTCCCCAGGCCTCTCCTTTCTTCTACTAAGGTGTCTGGAGTAATCTTTTCATTCACCATCTCAGGGTTTGCTGGCCAAACCTGACAGATAATTATTCTAAAGTGTGGCAATCTGATACCACTTTACTAAACTCTCTAAGAAATGTTCACTTTTTTTTTTAAGAGAGACAGAGAGTGCAAATGGGGCGGGAGGGGCAGAGGGAAAAGGGAGAAAGAATCTTAAGCAGACTCCCGCTGAGTGTGGAGCTTGATCCCATGACCCATGAGATCATGACCTGAGCTGAAATCATGACTCAGACGTTTAACCAACTAAGCCACCCAGGTGTCCCAAAATGTTCACGTTTTTAAAAGAAATATTAACCCAAATGAGTTTTTAATCTGTAGAGTGTCATAGCTTTAATAAAGTGACTTGGGAATCACCACATGTACAGGTGTTCCCAGGATTAGTCCTTCTAAATTAATTTTGCTTTTCAAAGTTCCTTGACTTTCTTACGTCTGATCAGTACTTTAAATCTCCAAAGTTTTTCTTACACTTACTCTCTTGGCAGTGGTGTTGAGGGGAAGGGGACCAATGGGGAAGAACAGGATGAGTCAGAGGCAAATGTTTTATTTTTTTTTTTTTTTAAGATTTTATTTATTTATTTATTTATTTATTTGAGAGAGAGAGAGTGAGTGACGGAGAGATAGCACAAGCCAAGGAGGGAAGGGAGAGGGAGAAGCAGACTTCCTGCTGAGCAGGGAGCCAAGGATGTGGGGGCTCCATCTCAGGACCCCAGGATCATGACCTGAGCCAAATGCTGATGCTTATCTGACTGAGCCACCCAGGCACCCAAGAGGCAAATATTTTAACTGAAAATTAGTTTTAAGCTAAGGATTTGTATTGTAGGTATATGCACACATGTATATTTTTACACTTAGGTATACAAACCATATCTAGAGAGAATGAATTCTAGTATATAGTAAAAAGCTTTGATAGTAATTAAAGTTTGCTTCCCAGGTTTGTTAATAAAAAAAGATCCAAATAATTTCTGTGGTCTTGAAAGTAGTTATAATCATTTCTTTAGTATATTTCCCATAATTCAATCAAACTGGTTAAGGGGAAACAGCTAGGGAAAGCAATTGTTTTATTATACACATATTTGAATGTAGTGGACTAGTAATTACTTTAAAGTTTGTGTTAAGATTATCCTTTAGAAATTTTCATACATGTAAGATCTCAGAAATTTTATTTCTCCTATACCTAACATTAGCAGATACCTTTCTAGTACCAGAGAACAGTAAAATAAAGCTCTAGAAGAACTACTAGACAACCAACCTGGAAAGCAGCTAGTCTTGACTGCAACAGGAAAACTGGAAGAAATTTGGGGATAAATGTTATTTGATAGAATTTTTGATATGACAGAGTGTTTAAAAAAATACATACATCAGAGATAAATAGTGTAAGAAAAGGGTAACATGGGGTGCCTGGGTGGCTTATTTGGTTAAGTGTCTGTCTTTAACTCAGGTCATGATCTTAGGGTCCTGGGATTGAGTTCAGCATTGGGCTCCCTGCTCTGCAGGGAGTCTGCTTCTCCCTTTACCTCTGTGATCTCTCTCGCTTTTGCTCTCTCTCAAATAAATACATAAATTTTTAAAAAAAGAAAGAAAAGGGAAATGCAAGAAATAACACCATGAAAACCAAAAAGTAAAACAATAAATGAAAAGAAGTCAAATTAGAAGACTAGGCCCATAGTGTACAATATTTTCAGACTAAATTATGTAAATATTCTTTGTGGATTTCTCTGAAATAGCGACATGGTTATCTAAGAATGGGTGAGGGAAGGTGTTAGGATAATACATCACTTGAATCTCTCATCTGTCTTCTCAGGAATTGAACAGATATCTCAAAGAGATAAATCAAGAATGGTCTGTGTATTAATAGAGATGAAATACACTATTTCCACTGTTAGAAACAGTCAAAAGAGTTAAAAGTGATTTTAACTCTCAATGTTATGATCACTAGACCTGTCTCCCACTATGTCTTCTGAAGTATGTGACTTGAGTCTGTCCTACTATGTATCTTTAGAAGCATTTCTGATGTCCATTCCATTTGAGAAACTTTGAAGAATCACTGAGCTACAGTCTTATTACCATCTTGTCTCATTCATTCAAGAAATATATTGAATGCCTACTATATATATGTGTATGTGTGTATATATGTATTATGTGTATATATGTGTATATGTATAGTATATATATATGTATATATATATAGTACATATAAATACACTAGGTAGTGTGGTAGGTACTAAACTATGAAGCAGTAAACTTACTACTGAGAGATTGATTGCATTTCTTTAATTAATTTTGCCTTACTTGTAGATAGATACAGACAAAACAACCACAAATGTGGTATGTGGTATGTAGAGAGAAGGTTCAAATGTGTCTTTTTTTAATTTTGAATTTGACCCATAAACATACCAAAAGAAGCAGAAACAAGCAAATAAAAATCTTATATTTCCTACTTCTTTCCTCTGAAAGCATTATTAGAAATTTTGTGGCCTAAGGACCACAGTTTTAGTTACTTGTTCTATGATAATCTTTATCTATTTCTGTCAGTTATTCTGTTCAGTCATTACATACATTGTGCGTAAAAGAAATTTATTAACAGAGTGAATTGTTATAAAACAACAATTATAAAACAGTCTTGCTGGTATTTCCAAAATGCATTTTGGATCATATCAGCCATCTGTTTAAAAATGTCCAAAATTTCTATTTTGCCCACAAGATAAAATCTAAGTGGTTCCTCATCTATAACCCACCTTCCCCTTCCCTTCTATTTCTTTTCCTCCCTTTCCTAAACAAGTCCGTGACAAAGCCATCTAGTGAGGCAGAGTAAGACAGGTACAGGGATTGCTCAGAGTGAAAAGTTAAAGCACAAGCATCCATACAGAAGTGGAAGCAGTCCGATATTGAGTGTCTGAATCTGAAAAGGGTGAGATCTATCTCAGAGTAGCAAGGTCCAAGTAGAGTCAGGAGAGCATCCACATGGAAGAAGGTGCAACATAAGTTATAAAGATTAGTTATATACGGAGGATTGACCAAACAAGTAAAAGATATTAAGGAAAATGGGAGTCAATTTTCCCAGTGGTATTGTATTATAATTGGAAGTATGTGATCTGGTTACATATTAATACATTACAAATCATCCCCAAATGCAGTGGTTTTAAACACAATGACCATTTTGTTATTTCTCATGGTTTCTGTGTATCAGGACTTTGAAAAACGCACACCGGGAGAGTTTATCTCTGGGGGATCAGATGGAAAGACTTGAAAGCTGGGGATTTCTTGGTAACTGGAAGCTAGAATCACCCCAATGCTCACTCACATGTCTAGAGTTCCATGCTGTATTACCTGTGGTCTCTGCTGGGGCTGTTCCTAGAACATTGCACCTGTCCTTTCTTTGTGGCTCTCTGCTTTTTCATAGGATGATGACTGGGTTCCAAAAGGATCAGAAAGAAGCCGTATAATCTTTTAAGACCTAGATTTTAAGTCCTTTAGTCTCATTTCTGCCATAGTGACAAGTATTAGTCAGCCTAGGATGCCATAACAGAATACCAAAGACTTGAGTGGCTTTGAAAAATAGAATTTTAGTTTATTTTCTGACAGTTTTAGAGACTCGAAGATCAGGACAGGGTTCCAGCATGGTTGGGTTCCAGTAAGATAGTTGCCTTCTCTCTCTCATGTCTCCTTATATAAGGATACTAATTCCATGATGAGGGCCTCCTCTTCATGACCTTATTTAAACCTAACTAACTCCTGAAAGCCCAATTCCAAATACCGTAACACTGAGGGGTTAGGGCTTTAACATATGAATTTGAGGGGACACAATAAAGTGCATAGCACCCTGATTCAGGATAGGAGATGGGCAGGGGCACCTGAGTGGCTCAGTGGGTTAATGCCTCTGCCTTCGGCTCGGGTCATGATCTCAGGGTCCTGGGGTTGAGCCCCACATCAGGCTCTCTGCTCAACGAGGGAGCCTATTTCCCCTTCTCTCTCTGCCTACCTCTCTGCCTACTTGTGGTCTCTCTTTCTCTCTGTCAAATAAATAAATAAGATCTTTAAAAAAAAAAGAAAAGATAGGAGATGGGCATAGATCTAATTTCCAAATGAAAGGAGTATTAATGTGTTATATTCAAAAAAATCATGTGGGAAAGGAGTATTAATGTGTTATATTAAAAAAATTATGTGGGATGGGAGACATTGTTATGGCCATCTTGGAAAATGAAATCTTCCATCTTATATGTGCATGTATACACACACACATGTATATATGTGCATATGTGTATGTGTGTATGCATATTCCCTAACTCTGTCCAATGAGAGGGCCCAACAGCAGTAACTGTGCCCTATTCCTAGTCTTGGAACTGTGCCTAGTCTTGAGTACATCCAGATCTTGACTTCCAGATATCACTCTTCATTATAGAGAACTGGGGATCCTTGGGGAAATGGCTGACTCAAGAGCAAAGGAACAAGATGAGTTTAGAACGAGTTGTGACAGAAATAAAAGAATGAGGAGGGGTACCAAAAGGATACAGGGGTCAGTTTAAAGAACTGGCCACCTTTGGAATTATTTGAACATCAAAACAAATAATGAAAGTAACTTATTATAAAACCATTGAATTAAATAAATAAAACCTTTAGTGAGGAATGGAGTATGTACATAGTTTCAAACTACCTCCTCATGCAAATATTATTTATAAAAGTTAGAAAAGGCATTTCAGGGGTGCCTGGGTGGTTCAGTCAGTTAAATGTCTGCCTTCAGCTCAGGTCATGATCCTAGGATCTTTGGGGGAGGTCCTGCTTCTCCCTCTGCCCCTACTGCTGCACCCCTCCCCCCCCACCCAGCTTGTGCTTTCTCTCTCTCTCTCAAATAAAGAAATAAAATCTTTCGAAGAAGAAGAAGGAGGAGGAGGAGGAGGAGGAGGAGGAGGAGGAGGAAGAGAAGAAGAAGAAGAAGAAGAAGAAGAAGAAGAAGAAGAAGAAGAGGAAAAAAGAAGAAGAAGAAGAAGGAGAAAAGGCATTTCACAGTGAGGGAGTCTGACGTACACCATTTTAACTGAGTGATCAAAGTGACCATCATTAAAGGGACAAATTGAAACTACATGCCTGATAGGATGCAATGAGAAAGTGCAGCCCCTCTTCTATGATATTCCTGCAGAAGAAGCATAACTTGAATCAAATCATGAGGATGTATCAGACTCTCAAATTTAGGAACAGTTAACAAAATAACTGGCCTGTAATCTTTTAGAATGTCAGAGTCAAGACTGAAGAACCATTCCCAAATGAAGAGCATCAGAAAGGCTAGATGGCAGCATGTGGTTCTGAACTGGATGTGTTGGCTGTGAATAGCATTATCAAGACCATGGAAAAATTTGAATGGAATTTGAAACTTATGAGACAGTAATGTATCAATGTTGATTTTTAAATTTTGAGATTGTATTATGGTTACATTGGAAAATATTTTTATATGTAGGAGACACACAGTAAAGAATTTACAAGTCACATCAGCACTGTACTCTCAAGTGGTTCAGGAAAAAAATGTGTTGTTGTTGTTGTTGTTGTTGTTGTATACCTGTGATTTTTTTCAAGTGGGAGATTGTTCCAAATTATATTTTAAAAAATAACACAAGGCTCAGTACACATCAAATTGCTTATTTATCTTATCTTGTGTATCTTATCCACAAACCCTACAATTTTGTATATTACCTTATATCTTACCACTTCCCTGGATTGACCACGTGCTTTAGTTCCAGAGCTGGTCAAGCCTTGTCTCATCCTTTTTAAAGGAATACTGATACCCCTTTCTCTTCTCTCTCCTGGAAAATCTTTCCTTATACTCTGTGACCCATTGAAATGCTCTTTCCTGTGGAAACTTTTCAACTCTCCTGAATACCATTACTTAGGCCTTCTATTCCATCAACTTTATACATTATTCCATGAGTATTGTCTGTAATAAGGAACTTGTCATGAAGGAAAGACCTGTAATACATTCATCTTCCCATTTCTGGGACTTGTCACAATCCCTGGAACATGGGAGCAGCTCATTGCATTGTATTGAATGAGTGAATACTGAATTAATGGATAAAGTGTCATAACTGTTTGTTAATATTGTGTTTCAAAAGGAGTGCTATTGTAACTCTTAATCCTACATATCACATAAACTTACGGATGTATGATCTCTTTGGGAGCAAGTAGTGGTCCTATTATATATATGTAATGAACATGTTCCTTAAAATCATTTTTTTTAGTAGAATGAAAATAGCGGGAAAGAGAGAGAGAACACGGAGGAAGAGAGAAAGGAAAGAAGAAAGGGAGAGAGATTAGAAGGGAGGGGAATAATTTTGAGTTTGGGAAATCGAATGAATTGGTAAGACTAATCATCTCTAATATCTGGTCGGCACAGCTGCTTGGGCATAGCAGAGAGTGCACTTACTTTAGGGTAGACAAACCTACATGTGACCTCTGCCACTTCTCAGTGACGTCATCTTGGGCAAGTTAGTTAACTTCGATGATTCTCAGATATTTCATCTTTTAAATGAAGATAATACTGTGAAATCCATAGGCTCATCATGATGATGAGAGGGAACATTTTAAATAAAGAGCTTAGCATTATACTTGGAATATTTTAAGTTCTTAGACGTCAGTAGCTTTTGTTTTTATTATCCCTAAGATTTTGATGCTCTGTACCCTCTAACTATTAAACTATCACTTTGTTATACTTTATCAATAAGGTAATTCACTAGAATAAATATTTGAAAGTATGAAGCCCCAAAGTTGTACTTCTGAAAAATCTAATAGTTTTATTTTTTTAATCTATAAAAGTGTCATGTTTATGATTGCAGGTTTTACTTTCAGTTTGGTTATGTTCCAAGTCAGATGTATTTCCAAGTTAGTTAGTTGTATATGAGAATAGACAATTGGACATTTTGCAAATGTAAAGCATCTTCTTTGGTTTTGACAAGATGAGAGGTATATTGTGCTTAGTTCTTAGGATCATTTTCTTACTTTCCAGACAAAAGGTTTTTTGCTGCGAATCTGTCAGTCTTAAATCTCATGAGATATGCTCTCTTCAACCCTCGTCTCTCTTGTTTTTTGAGTAAATAATTATATAATGTTTTTCTCCTAATGCATACATTGCTCTAAATCAAAGCTCTCTACAAGAAAAATTTACATGGAAATGAATCACATAGTAAGTATTAATGGTGTTTTGAAATAATAAACAGCAGCTATAAAGGCTTTTAGGCAAGTCAAACTAAAAAAATAAAATAAAGTAGAGGTTACCGAGTTCAGGCTGATGTTATTTTTCACATCACTTCTCTTAGAATTAGAAAATCCATGAGGAAAAACAATAAAATCTCCCAAACTGAAGGCAACAGAAGATTTCAAAGAGTAAGCCCAAGATATCACACTTCTAGCTTTAAGGTCATGGAGAGTGAGAAACCTAAGCATAGAGACCCATTCAGAGTTTGTATTTGTCTGTGACCTCCAGTATTACATGTGAATTTCTATGGTTCCTCACATGAATTGCTGAAAGAGTTTCTGCACACCACCTCCTTCAGTATTCACTCTAAACAAGTCAACAACCACTAGTCACTCTTTTGAGCTGGAAGAACTTTCTTTTCATGTGCTTTGAAAAGTGTTGTGTAAAATTGGAAATTTCCAGGTGTTGCTCGTGTTCAAGGACAGTTTTAAACAATGAGGAGACATCAGGCTTGGAAGAGTCTGAAAACAATGACAACCTACAACCTATATCCTGTATGAGGAAAAAGCGTTGTTTGGGAAAAGCTGTGACTCGCCGTATCACGGAAGACTCGTACACCAGTGTAATTATTACTGGTAAGTCCCTCTTCTTATGCTCTATGGATGTATTGCTGGGTCTTTAACAGTGCTCAAGAGCTACACTTTACATTGTGGATTTCAGAGGGCACCTAACAAGCCACCCATATTTTGGAAGCAGTGAGCCAGAGGATTAATGAGTTGCTTAGCCCCTCCTCATTTGAATGAGTATTTATTGATTCTGACAGAGGCATAGGGAAGTGAATGATAGAGAGTAGAGTTGCATACCTCACCTGCCTCTCTGCCTTAATTTGTTTGTGAAAGTGAATTAAGACTGATGGCAAATAAGACTGTGCAGGAAAGACAGGACACAGAAAATTATAATGGTCACAGAAAGGGAGAGCAGTGACTAAAAAAATTCCAGTTTTTAGCCAGGTGCTATTTTTATAATCTAGGATTTTAGGCACACATAAGCTATTTTAATATAATGTGTATGAATACATTCACAAAGTTATGTGCAGTTTACAGCCTTAAAAACAAGGTTTTCTTAACTTGCAGCTCTGTAAGCTCGACTTCATGTACCTGGGTCAGAAAAAAAAAATCCAATTGTGTTCTTTTAGTCACATCATCACCAATAAAAGAGATTTCTGGTGTCCGACCACAACGGCACCCTTGTTAAAGATGGATAAAGTCAATGGAATAGATCTTATTTTTCTACAGATGTGGAGGCCCTGGAGGTCCAGTAATGATAAACTATTTGTCTGTCATTTAATGAGGCATAAGTGACTCAGAAGAGAAGATATAATTAATGTGTGGGGATCTGGGTGTTGTTTGTTTACTTTTTTGTTTGGTTTTGGTTTAGTTTGATTTGGTTTGGTTTGGTTTTTGATAAGGCATGCTGTTGGCCAGATCAAAATTAAGGTAAAGAATGCAATGCTGTTGGTATCCTCTCATTCTTTGTGGCCTTTGGCTTCTCTTGTTTTGATGGGGTTAAAAATTAGAGTGAAGACAACACTGGGCCTCCGTGTGGCTATACTCTTGTATTAGCTTCTTAGGGAAGGTGTAACAAAGTACTACAAATGGGGTGGCTTAAAATAATGAAAATTTATTGTCTCCTGGTTCTGGAGGCTAAAAGCCTGAAACCAGGGTGCTGTCAGGGCTATTCTTTCTCTGAAATCTGTAGGAAAGAATTCTTCCTTGCCTCTTCTAGCAGCTGCTATTTGTCTATAGTCCTTGCTATTCCTCAGCATGTAGATAACATCTCTCCCATCTCTGCCTCTGCTATCACATCGCTATCTTTTACCAGAATGTCTCTCCCTCTGTATTCCCCTCTCCTTAAAGGGACACCAGTCATAATTGTATTAAGAGCCCATTCTACTCCAGTATGACCTCATCTTAACTAATTACCTCTGCAAAGACCCTTCTAAATAAGGTCACATTCTGCTGTACTGAAGGTTAGAACTTCAATGTATGTTTTTGAAGGATAAAATTTAACCTATACAATTCTCAATTGTTTTTTCCCTAAACCTAAATATGTTTTGGATGATCTATTTACATGGAAGAGGGTGAGAAGCACATCCTAGTAAGGAACAAAATTGTTTAGAGTACTTAAAGTTATGTTTGAATTTCACTGATTCTCTTACCTTCTCAGTCAAATTACTGTGTTCTTCTTGCTTGGTTAGATTTTAAAAATTATAGGATATTTGAAGAACAGAATTTCCTACTTATGATTTGCCTAATTAAATTTTTAAAATAAGTTGAAATTAATTATTCTCTTTTATTGACTAACTGTTAATGAATCATCAAAGTTTCCATAAACCCCTAATCCTTATCTGTCTGTGATACCGAGTCCCTTCAAATAGGCCCCCAACTGTGGTTATAAACCATATGCCTACTATGTGCCAGGCTCTGGGCAGGACACTTTTCATACAATTCTCCCTAAATCCTATTATGCTGGCATTATTCTATCCACTTTACATATAAATGAACAAAGTAATTATAGTTATGTGAGTCAGCCACTTCTTTTAAGTGTTAATTGCAGAAAACCCACCCTTCTGAATTCTTCCTTAGCCATATAACTGGCTTGACTAATTTTTCTCATTGACCAACCGGTTGTTAGGCATTATGTACAGTCTGTCTTATTGCTATTTTAATTTGGCCTGTGCTTATTATACTGCAGTAAAAAAGCACCCTGAATTCACTTCATGAAAGTTTTTTCTCCACTTATCTGTTTGAAGACTGATCAATTTTTGTCTGCTTTTTTTTAATTAAAAAGGATATAATTTTACTTCAGTTAATTGTCAAGCACAGACTAAGCATTTGTAGCCATTATCAGTATGACAGTGCATGTATTTACCTGGTATAACCAATATTGAATTCAATGCAATCTACAAAAAAATGTTTATTTTAGCATTAATATGGCAACTGATATTTTTAAGACAATATCCCCAGTCCTTGTCAATTTATAGGAATGTGAGGAAATAATTGACTTTTTTCTAATGGTAAAATTAGCTTTTATCCACTGAAATATCCTTTCTTCACTCCCCATTCTAATCATCTTCATCTGTGATTTATCACTACAGAGCAGCAAGAGAAAGTTCTGTGAGTTCCTCCCTGAATATTACACGTTCAATGAGACTCAGACTCCCCAGGGTGGTTCATAAAATGCGTCCTACTCTGACGCTCCTTTGTGCTGCTGCCCATTACCGTCCACACACCAACCACCACCCTATAACTTGGGGTTAGTTTCTCAATAAGAGCTGGTTCTTTCCTTCCCAGGATCCTCCATTCACATTGTTCCTTCTGCTTTTCCATTGCTGTTCCTTCTATTTATTCAGGCCTCAGTTCGTATTTGGCACATTTCTTCATGGCTGCCTGCCTTGCTTACTCTATTAGGTTCCCCCATGTTGTTCTCCTTCTGTCACCTTCTGCTTTATTTCCTTAAGAGCACTTAACACCCTTCATTATTTGTTTACCTGTTATTGCTAGGTCTCATTCTAGATAGTTAAGCTCTGTGAATGAAGAGAATATGTCTGTTTTGTTGACCACAATACACCCAGTTTCTGTCACGTTGCCTGACACATATTAGGTGTTCATTAAATATTTATGGAAAAAATGAATAGGCATTTAATACTTGGTTTCCCTGTGAAGTCTTAGTGCATTTTTATTATTTTTGATTTTGGAAATGTGCTTACTATTATATGGTGAAAATCAAAGAAATATCAAGGTATGGGATATTCTGCTTTTATTTTTACTTTTTGTTATTTGTTTAACTAACAAAGTTAAGATTTTAGGAATTTCATAGCTAATTGAAAGCTCTTTTAAAGACAATATTTTGGAGTGCCTGGGTGGCTCATTTGGTTAGGCATCCAATTCTTGATTTCAGCTCAAGTCATGATCTTAGGGTCATGAGAGTGAGCCCCACATCAATCTCTGTGCTGGGCATGGAGCCTGCTTAAGATTCTCTCCCTCTCCCTCTGCCCTTCCCCTGCATGTGCACATGTGCACTCTCTCTCTCAAAATAATCATAATAGCAATGGCAGTATTTGACCATAGTACACCTCCATCTCTATATTCTAAGAGTAACAAAAGTCATCATTCTCCTGTTCGTGCCTCATAATTGGGAACATAACAGACAAAGATAGGGGCACCTGGGTGACTTAGTCTGTTAAACATCCGGCTCATGATTTCAGCTCAGGGGATTATCTCAGGGTCATGAGATCAAGCCCTACTTTGGGCTCCACACTCAGTATGGAGTCTGGTCGTAATTCTCTCTCTCCCTTTGCCCCTCCCCCTGCTTGCCTTTGCTCCCTCTCTCTCTCAAAATAAATAAATAAAATCTTAAAAAAAAAAAAAGAAGGGACGCCTGGGTGGCTCAGTTGGTTGAGCAGCTGCGTTCGGCTCAGGTCATGATCCCGGTGTCCTGGGATCGAGTCCCACATCGGGCTCCTTGCTCGGCAGGGAGCCTGCTCCTCTCTCTGCCTCTGCCTGCCTCTCTGCCTGCTTGTGTTCTCTCTCTGCTAAAATAAATAAAATGAAGTCTTTAAAAAAAAAAAAAAAAGAAGATAATACTGAATTCCAAAGCACAAATTAAAAAAAAAATGTAACTCTCTATCCCTTTTGAAAAACAATATAAGAGATCATGAAAAATGTTTAGCTATAAAAATTATTCATACATTTCAGAAGTTTCTGGGGAATTATAATGTTGATGTAAGTAGTACAAATAATGACTCAATTATATATAGGAAATGGTTGAACTGGTGACTACTCTCTTTATCACCATCAGAGTATTAAAACTGCATTTGTTTAAACCATTAATGGGATACATTGTTCTTTTAAAAAATTCCCCATGCTAATTGTTGGCTATTTTTCATATCTCTTCAGGACCCAGCCCATAATTATATATTAAATAAGCACTCCATACATATTAAACAAATGAGTAGGCATTAAATATATGCCATTAAATTGACATTGAAGTATACATATCCATATTGTGAACTTTCCTAAACATTAGCTTCACCCTGTAATATAATGTCCAGGAGCAGGGGTTTGGGGGCATGTTTCTCAACTTTGCCACTTAGTGCCATTCAACTATCTTTTCCTGTAATGTTACTTACCTCACTGGGAGTTCCTGAGTTACCATGTGCAATACTGCATACATCTTAAGCACTCAGTTAGCTGGTTATTGAAACTAATGATCAGACAGGCTGTAAAACAGATTGCTATTTGTGATCTCTTCTGGCTCCTTAATCAAATAACTTCAAATACCTTTTTAAAGGTCCTAGATGGACAGAGTTTTCTAGAAACTCTAGGTAATATGCATAAGGTAAATTTGTTGAATAATAGCTAAAATATTAAAATATATGCTTGATTTATTCTACAAACTACAAAATTTCTGATGGCAATTAGAAAATAATAACAAGTCTCATTGGGAGTTACCAATAAATGTTACGCTTTGGCATTAGCTATCTACATTCCAATAGGCAGTGGGAATCTTTTGCCCAATTACAGTATATGTCTTTTCTTTAATTTTACCTGTAGGGGTCACTGCTGTCACAGGGCACTCTTCCTCTCTGTTTAGGTTTTGATGGGTAATTACCTGCTGACAGGTAATGTATTATAGGAATAAGGTAATATATTCTTACGATTTACTATTCAGTAAGGAATTCATTAACATAAAGATTATGACCTAGAATATACCCTTGGGAAACTTTCATGTTGATATGCTTTTATTTGGAAGGTGAGTCACTATGTTTGCTAGTGGAAAATAGTTGACAGAAACTTCATTTTTACCTTACTTTTTATTGGATATAACTATGGGGTTCAGTCAAATGACAGTGAACCAAGAAAAAAAGTGAGTTATTCATTTAAAATTTATTAAAGGGATATATCCTTGAATATCATAAGAGGTATGATTGTCATAAGAAAAATGCATTATGTAAACCTAGTTAATGAAACTAACTTTACACATTTTTTAGGTATATTAGTAAATTCTAAATAGTAGCCGTCATTCCGTTCAGGTTGTTTTAATATAATAGAGACTATGAGAGATGCTTTGCATGAATTATGTAGTTAAGATGGTGACAATAAACCTTAGCATTTAATAATCTAATACAAATTCAATTTTTGTATTCATATAACTAATTCTTTTATAAATGATATTTGCCTAAGTATCAAATAACTAATCTTTAAATAACAAGTTTTTATTTAATTGGTGCAAATAGCCCAATTAGGCTTATTATTGATCTGATTCTTCTCTTTGAACAGATGTGAAGATATGGAGTTTAGGGACAAATTGGACTAAATCCAATCCATTTCCTTTTCTAGAATAAAAATGATGTCTGCCAGGGAGACACCTTAAATGTAGAAAATCTCCATGCGACCCCTAACTGGGGAGAGTGTAGCATCTGCAGACAATAATACCTCTGCTGTGTTGGTCAGAGAACAGTACAGGTAGTTCATTGCTGCTGTGTTTGTTTTATGTGGGGGAACAAACTAATGTGACCAAAAGAATAAAGGAAGTTTGATAATTTTCCACTATAATTAATATTAGCAATAAAATCAGTTCAGAGAGTTTATTTTTAAGAAACTGATTTTTTTTTAATTCAAAGCCAAAATTGGCAATGATACCATCCCAAATCTATAAAATAGTTGTGTAATTCTATGATTGGTAGAACTGAATCCATCAAGTTCTTGCAAAATTAAAATGGGATTTTAAGAGTTAATTTTTAATTCCTTAGAAATTTCTTTATAACCTTTCCCTATTTCACAATGAAAGACAAACACTGTCTTGAAGTTGAAATGCAAGTGAATTCTGAAAAAAAATAAATGTATTTGTACTAGAACTGCAAATGTTTGACAGAAATTGGAAAGTGGCTCTTTAAAGAAACTCTCAGCAGGAGAGCCATAATTAGTTTTAAGATTTACTTCTAGTGACTTCTCAGGTCAACAGGACTTTGTTTGCTGTAGCATCTTATGGTATCCACGGGACATTCAGTCTTCAAATATCAAGGGATCTATGTTTTACTGTAGTCAAAGAGCAATTTGAAAATACATGTGAAAGTCACAACAAAAGTTCCAAGCAGAAGCGATTTAACTTGAGGTCAGCTCTCTTTACATGGAGTATATATTTAGACTTTTCATAGTCCTCAAAATAATCATTGTATAACTGTCCTATACTGTATGGATGTGTATTATTATTTTGAGAAAAAAAAAGTCCTCTTCCACTCTTTTGTGTGATATGTATTCTGGTTTTGGAGAGAAGATACAAAAATACACACAATAAAAATATATATTTTTAGTTTACATAGCAGTGATTGGAAAATAAATCATCATTTTAATTTTATATATTAAATTTGTGTGGAAACTAAATCTGGTAAATTTTAAAACTCACTGAAAAAGGACCATAAGACAGAGAACTTCATAATGGTATTAATTAATTAAATAAGTAATATTTTTGAGCCTACATGATATACTAATTTTTATTTAGATACAGAAATATAAAATGTGGGCTTTCAACTTACCATTAGTTGAGAAGAAATGCAAATAAGGTAAGAAATAATGATCAAAATATAGAATTATGTACTAAATGAATGAAAATATTAAAAATAATTTTCTGAGAAAATAGAGATATTCATATCCATCAACCATCATCATGAACAAAAATTATTTGTGACAGTTTAAGGCACAAAGTCAAGCACAGAGAGTCCATGACTTCTAGAAGCTGGTGATCATATCCTTATTTTATAGATGAGGGAACAGATTAGCACAATAGTAACGGACTTCTCCAGCAACACACATAAAAATTAATGATTGAGTGTTCCATTAGAATAATAAAGGTAAAATGAACTATGGCAACAAGTCTGAATTGGTTTTCATACCCATAGTAATACCTCTGTCCTCCTGCCTTCAACTTTATGCCCTGCTCCCAAAATAATCTTCCAGAAATGCCTTTGATCTATCACTGACTTATTTAAAGACTTCTTCAGGGCTCCATGAAATCTAAACTTACGATGCCTGTTTTTCTCACTGCCTTTCCCTTCCTCTGTGAAAACTAAGTACAAATCAAGCTATTCTCCAAAAACACTCGGAACGTTTTTAAAACACTCTGCCTTTTGTGCATACTGCCCTTTCACCCCATAATGCCTTGCCTCATATCTCTTCAACTGCAAGCTTACGCATCCTATGTTCTGCTCAAACACCACCTCTGGGGCCTTCCTTAATCTCCTCCATTTGGAATTAATCTCTCCCATACTAAGCCTATTATACCTCTGGGATATATATCTGTTGCTCCTAAAAATCTGAAAGTTCGCTGAAGACTGAGACCTTCAATGAAGCATATTTGTATTATCTGCAGTACATTGAACAACTTCCATATAGTCACAGAGAAGTAGCAATGGCATTGCAATTTATTACTAATAACAAAAAACATAATTAAAATAGACGACTTTTATTAGGCACTTAACCCGGTAGCAGGCAGTAACCTAAGTACTGTAGATGGCATCGGAATTTGAAGCCAGGCAGTCCACTCCAAGATCTTTGTTTTTAGGTTCTGGAGTCAGCTGCTCTGGATTGAATCCTGATTCTGCTACCTACCAGCTGAGTGATCTCTCTGTGCCTCAGAGCTTCATCTTTAAAGTGAAAATATTTATAGTGTTTATCTCAGGTTTTTAAATAGATTAAGTTAGATAATTTGTGTTAAATGTTTAGGATAGTGCCTAACACACAGCAGTGCTGATTAGTAGTTAACTCTACTTATTATAGTATGTGCTAAGTATTTGGTGAGTTAAATTAACTCAACTGTCTTGGGTAAAACACTTCTTATTTTCTCACCTCCTATCAAAATTTTATTCTGGCTTAAAGGACCTGCCTGTGAGCCAACTCTTTTGAAGTCATTCCCAATGTCATCAGGATTATTCTTTCACAGTGTGGTATACTCCTAATTTTCCACAGCATCTAACTATAACATCTGTTAGCTTCAGGAAATAGTTATGGCCAGCTATGGTTAGCAATAATGTGAGAAATAGCTATGGAGTTACCAACTTTTTCTCATGATAATGGAAAAATGATTAATCTCTTGTGTTTTGGATCTAATCTTTCCACTGACTCACCTAAACATGTGAAAATTATTCTTGTGGTAGGCAGAATACTTTGAAAGTCCTGAGTAGGAATACTTAAAACAAAAACTCTTACTTGGTCACAACTACAGCAGAATTCTAATTTATAAATTGGAAGGCAAAAACCTCTCAAGGTCCCCAGGTAGCGTTAACATATCAAAGATGAAGTGTTTACTCAATATGCTAGTGAAATCCCAATTTAATTCAATCTTTTCCCATGCAAGAATTGTTTAGGTACCTGACGAACCATACTCAATTTTCTAGGTTATATTAAAGCATGTTTTTGATGAGGTAATACATAAAGATGTATTTTCCTATAATGAAAAGTAAACATAAGGTAGGCATTTTCCCTGAATAAGATGAAAGGGATTTTACACTTGTCAGGACTTGATAGCTTGTTAGGTCAGCCACAGGCCATGATGTGGTTCAGAAGGTTGACAAATAACCAGAGGAGTGGTCGCAATGTATTTTAATGTTGCTGTTTTGGTCATGCCTTTTGAAACTGAAACATGATAGAAGTCTAAATCAGTCACTGGCTAATTGGTTTTCAGCACTAAAATAACTTTTTCTTTTCTCTAGTTATTTAATGAGAATAATCTATACAATATTAGGTATTATTTTTATATTTTAGTATTAGGTATAATTTTATATTTTAGTAGGGTCATACTTTAATGGGATCATAGCAAACACTAATGTGCTTTGACTCAGTCCTAAAATCTTGCAAGATGGTGTGTGTGTGTGTGTCTATATGTATATCTGAGATCATTTTAAGGCAGCAAAGATTAGCATCATATTGGCAAAGATTAGGAACAAATAAAGGGAGAGTGATATAAAATGAAATGGAAAAGAAAAAGCCTAGAAATCCAAAAGCTGAGTTCTTTCTCAGGTTTTGCAGTGAGATTGTAATCCTTTACCCAGGCTACTTTTCAGTTTTTCTGCTACAAGTGTGAGGAAATGATAAACTAATATCAACTACTTCAAATGTATGTACCTGGATTTCATGACAAAGGACATTTGCTTCCATTAGGCATTCAGCCATAGACCTTTCAAGCCCTAAGGAATCCTTGGATTACATGAAATAAGCATTTGAGCAAAGGCCTAGGAACCCCTAATAACAAATAATTTCTTTCTCTTTAACATAATGACGTTCAAATGTAAGTTCTACATATTTTGAATTCCATAAAAGGATATGTGGTAGTATAATTTATAGATATATCATAAATATTTGAAAAACCAATTCCACAGCATCTTTGATCTAATTCTAACTTCTTTTTTATTTTAAATGTTTAATTTTTTAATTTTAATTGCAGTACAACATAAAATTCTAAATTCTTATTACTTAAATATTTAGCATTCATCAAAGAGAATAAAAGACAATAAACTCAACCAATATCTGTTGATATTGTTAAAACTAGCATTGATCAATCAAGCCTTTTAAACAAAGCCTTTCTTAGGAGTAAACTTAGGAGTAAACTATCTCCCTATATTACTGTGAGATAATCCTAAATGGACATTATTAAATAAAGATAGGCAGTAAACATATTTTTCCTCTCCTTTAAGACCCTTTCAGCTAATATGCAGGACTAAATTTTTCTCCCTCCAGTTCCCACTCCTGCCATTTCCTAGGAGGTGACACATACAATACTGGAATAAATACAAACATTTGATAATGTTCACAATTTGAATCCAACAACTGGAGGTGGAGCTCCCCTTCTCATGAGAAAACACAGACTGAAACCTGCAATGCAACCTTAACAAGCTACAAGTCTAAAAAGAATAAATACATAGCCTCCCTGCTAAGAATAGCACAAAAACAACCAACTGACTTTGCAGTTGACAGAATCTGCAATGTTTCTATTGTCCCCACAGCACAAAAGCCCCCAAACCTGATGATATGATTAGGTTGTTCCGCATGTGAGGATCAAGAAGCCAGGTGAAAACAACCACAAATTAGGATTGAGACAGGGAGAAATAAACTCAGAGAAAGAAAGTGACAATGAGCTTATAAACAAAAATTCTAAAGCACATGAAGAAATCAAATACCAAATACAGCTAATCAAATCAAGAATTGGCACACTCACTCCAAGCTAAATTAATTTTATGAACTATTCTGATAAAGACTTTGAATATCTACATTTATGATACTCAATTGATAAATGGAAGAATACATCTATTTTTAAAGGGCAAGGAATTATTTTTTAAAAAGAAGACAAAGAAAATGGGTAGGCATGAAAAAGAACAAATTCTATACATTTAAATAAAAATCATGGTTATTAACATCTCAAAAAATAATTTCTACATTAAGCAAAAGAGAAAACCAGTGAATTGGAAGAATAGTTTAAGGAATTCATTAAGAATGCAATATTGGGGGACGCCTGGGTGGCTCAGTTGGTTAGGCAACTGCCTTTGGCTCGGGTCATGATCCCAGTGTCTTGGGATCGAGTCCCGCATCAGGCTCCTTGCTCTGCGGGGAGCCTGCTCCTCTCTCTGCCTCTGCCTGCCTCTCTGCCTGCTTGTGTTCTCTCTCTGTTAAATGAATAAATAAAATCTTAAAAAAAAAAAAAAAAATGCAATATTGGGAACAAAGCGGTAAAAACTATAAAATATAAACTCAAAATAGCATGGTACAAATAAATTCAAATATATTAGTTAATTAAAATACTGTGAATGGCTTGAACTCGCCTATTAAAAGACAGATTATAGATTGGATTTTTTTTTAATACAGTCACAAGTTGCTAGCAAGAGGTATGAGATAAAGTGATATGAATACTAACCGTAAGAAAACTAGTACAGCAATATTAATGTAAGACAGTATAGAATTTAAGGCAAAATTATAATAAAGATATGGACAAAAAGAAAGAGAAAAATTCACTTAAGTAATATTCATAATAATGAACTTATTTGCAACTAAGAACTATGAGTCTTGAAATATTTAAAGCAAAAGGCATAATTACAAGAAGAAATGGATACCTCTATAATGTTAGTAGAAGATTTCACAGAATACTAGTTGAAGCAGACTAAATATTGGTTAGCATGTGGTTATGAATAGCAAACTTAGAAAACTTAACTAAATAAATATATACAAAATTCTATACCCAAAAAATTACTGCATACATAAAATAATAATTAAATTGATAATGTAGTAGATTACAAAGGAAGTATTATATTTCAATATTTCAAATAATTGACAATAAATCATGTTCTATGACAGTAGTCTAATGTAATTTGACACCAATAATCAGAGATCATAAAAAAATTAAATGTCCTGTTAAATAACACATTCATGTGTTAAATTACAGTGGGAATTATGGGTAACCAAATAATTAGAAGTGAGTGGAAAATTTAAAAATATTATATATATACATACATACATACACATACATGTTTTCAGATATTGATAATTATCTCAAAAGCAGTTCAATTCAGTTAAAAACATTAGCTTTATTTTATAGTATTATATGCACTTTTTTTAAGAAAAAGGACTAAAAAGGGGCGCCGGGGTGGCTCAGTGGGTTAAGCCTCTGCCTTCAGCTCAGGTCATGATCTCAGGGTCCTGAGATTGAGCCCCATATTGTACTCTCTGCTCAGCGGGGAGCCTGCTACCCCCTCTCCCTCTGCCTGCCTCTCTGCCTACTTGTGATCTCTCTCTCTCTGTCAAATAAATAAATAAAATTTAAAAAAAAAGGACTAAAAGTAAATGAGGTATGCATTCACCTCAAAAAAAAAAACAAAGAAAAAGATTAAAAATAATACAAACTAGTTGTACTAATGTGAGACTTTTTGCAAAATGCATAAGGAATATGCAAAAATCAATAATTTTCTTATACACTATTGGCATAACTAACAAAATATCAAACTAATAAGTAGTAGAACTAGTGAGAGTTTTTGGCAAAGTAATTGAATAAGTGACACATAAAAATAAAATCTTACAATATATTAATAATTTCCCAAAAGAAATGTAATAGGAAAAAAATAATTCATTCACAATAGCACCAAAATCCATAAAGCGTATAGGAATAAATCTAATAGTAAATGGAAAATATATTCATGGAGAATATTATAAGTCATAGTTGAAACAAAAATACACTTCTTACAGAAGGACTCAATATTTTTAAAATGTCAATTCTTCTATAATGTACACAGAAAAAATTCCATTAAAAACAATTTTCCATGAAATTTGATAAGCTGATCCTATAATTCAGATGGAAAAGCAAAGGACCAAGAGTTGTAGAATTTTAAAGAACAAAGTATACAAAATTTACCTCACCAATATAAAGATCTACTTTGCCCTACCTGATATCAAGATCTACTATAAATCTATAGAAATTAAGGCCTTAAAGAAGGGCACTAGTGATGAGCACTAGGTGTTGTATGTAAGTGATGAATCACTAAAATCTATACCTAAAACCAATATTACACTGTATGTTAACTAACTAGAATTTAAATAAAAACTTAGAAAAAAAAGAAATTGGCCTTATAGATTGACAAAAGGAAAAAGAGAGGCAAAAATATATCCACAAAAATATGGGAATTGGTGCATTATAGATACACATTACAAATTCATACCTACCCTTGAGAACTTGGAAACATTTCCTTTACAGGAAGTCCTCATTACCCTCTGCCTACAGTTACTGGGATACAATGGATTCCATCTGGAATGAACATTTTATTTAGTTGGAGCCAAATGAATTTCTCTCTTCTAGGAGCTTAGAACTAACATCCAGAAAACTCTAACCAGTTAACTTTTGGACATTTATAATTAGGTTGTAATACTGCTATTGCAGAATTCTATTTTAGGAACCATATATCTAGAAGAGTAAGTCAAAAGAGAAAATTCACTTACCAAGACAAAAAAATGAAGCGGACATGGGGGGAAAAAAAAAGATGGGAAAATATAAAAGTCAAGAGAAACTCCATTTTTTATGGCTTTTCTTGTTCCTATTGATGCCTGTTTTCACTCTAGCCCTGGAGTAGTAGTTTTCTTTCCTTATGATATGTTCTTTTTTTTTTTCCTTAGACTACTTTGAGGGGTTTTGGTTATTTCCAGACAAAGAATTTTGAATAAATGAGATTGACTATTATCAAATTTCCTTTGGCTTTAACAATTAAAAAAATGATGCCCAACTTCATAAAATACTAGGATCTCTACACCTTCAACAATAGGCAGCTTTATAGATACATAAGCTTGGCCCTAGTAATATTTTTTTTTAATGAGGAAAGAGTATATATAGAAAGACCAGTATTCAAAACCTGCTCCTCCATGTCTTGTGTGAGTAAGGTTGGGCTGAAGTCAGTAAAGGCACAGCTAAAGGCTTTTAAGGCAACTATGCTAGCCTTTTGCCATTCATTCAGCAGGAACATATTTTGTGGTCTTAAATTATGATATTAATTCTTTGGGTAATATTGCATACACACATCTCTTAAGCAGAAGTGAAAGAAATGCTTCCATTTGAATCCATTGCCATTCACAGTCCTAGCACAGCACACCTGCTTTGAAATGAGGTCAAAAGTTAAGGTTATTGCAAAGGCCAAAACTAGATGGAGGGACACTGGTTCTGTCTTAAAATGTCTTTGACTCTCACTGAATATATTAGGTCATTTGTTTATATTTAAACAAATTAAATTATTATTATTTTGGCTATTATTATAATGCTATTGCTTACTTCATGTTTGTTAAATGCCAGTAATATGATCTAATTTCTTTCCAAAAAATTTTTCTTCCTCTTACAGATAATGAGAAGAATGTATATTCATAATATAGCTTTCAACAACATAGACTTATGATTTTGAGTAACGTACAATGGCCACTGCAGCTTTTGCAAAGGCTTATTATCTTGATAATAGGGTTTTTGATAAAACCTTTTGTTAAAGGCTTTTTATCTTGATAATTCCACTTTGGCTATCATGTATAATAGAGTTATCATGTCCTGAGCCATCTGTATAGGGTACAGGCTATAGTGTCTAGTTTCACAATGTCATAATAATCTTGTGTCAGTAATGTAAATGACTTCTTTCCAATGGTTTTTGACCAGTGCATTCTTTAAATAAGTCCCTGTTTCTGTTTTTTAATCATTGTCCTCAGCATTACCGAATCAGCAAAAAAATGTTGCACTTCTTTACCTATGTCGACCAGGGGCTGGTATATCTGAATTATATTCGACAACCCTAAGGACAAGAATTTTGTCTATAGGTTATAGAGGTATTCCTATTTGAAGTTTCCCCTTTTATTCATGTGACACAGAGTGAATTATACCTACTGGCTAGGATATTTTATTGGATTTTTAGGCAGATCTTGTCATTTTTCAGTCAAATCATATAACTTTTGAAAGTGAAAATAGTACTATTAATAGTTAGAGTGAGACATCAGGCAAATATAAACACTATACCATTCACATCAAGATGTATCTTCACTGTAGTTATTAAGATTGTAAAACTTAATTGTAATGAGGTATTTGGAGTGTCTTATTGTGATTTCCATGATGCCTAAAATTATAGTGTTAAAAAGATGGCCCATCCCTGAAATTGAAGAAATGAAGTGTTTATAGGACCAAACAGTCCTTCCTTTCTGCCCCTTTTGTTCCTAAATCTTACCTCTATTATTAAACTGGTCACAAGATTATGATTACTGGTTTATGTCTCCATCTCCTTTGCCTCACTCAGAGTAGGCTAAGACCGGGACTGGTGAATTTCTTGGGGCCTGGAAGGGAATTGGTGTGTAATTTTTTTTTAATTGAGGTCATCTGAATAAATTGAAAAGAACAGAATAGTTTTAGGAACTTTTTTTTTAGGAGCATTAATAAAGAGAGGATTACCTGTGGAAAAGATGATGTATTACATGTAATGTTTGTATATACAATTAAACACCATGTAACATGTTAGTATATAACTGTGATTCATACCATAACTTGGTATATCTGAATTGAAGGAGCAACACAATAAAGTGGTTAAGAGGGTCAACTCTGGAGAAAGTCTACTGGAGTTCGAATCTAGACTTTGCCAGACGCCAGACTTTGTGTGACCTTGGAATAACTAGATTCTCAGTGCATGCATTTCTATCTGAAAAATGAAAGGTAATAGTATGTACTTCTCTCATGGAGTTGTAAACATAAATGAGTTTTTGCCCATAAAGGGCTTAAAACAGTGCCCAATTATTATAAATGCTTGAGAGCTAGCTATTGCTTTATTGTTATAATAACTCTTATTATAATAATTATAATAAGTGTTATTATTACTACTATTATGATTAAAGATGAACCTCACATACATAGATCAATAGAGCTACAGATGTAGATATTATACTAAAAAATCCAGACTAACTGGATTGAGCAAGAATGATTTTTCATTCACATAATGAAAAATCAATAGGTTGCACTTAAATTAAATACTGATTTAAGGATGGGGATAAAACAAGGTAACCCAAATAATGGAAGAAAATAACTCATTAAAATTGAAATCTATAGGATTTACCCCAAATAAATCATACCCTAAAGATGATGAAATGAGGGACTTTGTATGAAGGACATTTATAATCTCTTACCTTTACTTCCTTTTCAATTTGCAAAGAATAGAAATGTATTTAAAATATTTCCACTTATGTCTGTGCAGGTGGGAAATAAATTATCTTTTCCTTAACCTTTATTCCTTCCTTAGGTAGGAGTCAGAACTTTTTGAATTGAACATGGGGGTTTTACATGCAAAATGAAAATGACAATTGAATTTCTCAAAATTCATGGATTAATTGGGAAGAGTCATTTGATGTACAGAAAGCATGATATTAATATCATTTTATAATGTATGTATGAACATGATTTAAATGTGTGATATTTTCATAAGTGCTCCATGCTAAAAATATTTTATAAATTGAGCATTAAAAGCCTCCTACATAAAACTATTAGAAGTAGATTATGGTTTATTGTAGTGTTTACAAGGAGAATGTCTAACCTCTTATAGTGATTTTTAAGCACCACCTCTCTGCTGTTTGATATTGTGTTTTATAGAGTGTGTCTTTAGGAAATTTTAAAACTGTTTCCACTCAGAACCAAATCAATACATGACATTGATGAATTCTGCAATACAGTAGATGTATATCTTACTTTAAGTCTTAAGAGACTTATTGCTGATTGTCTCAAGCTGCTGTATGACATGATACTACATTTGTAGGCCATATACTGCTTTTCTTTAGACTCTGCTGCAAAAATAGGCATATTTTTGTGTTACCATTTTAATTTCATATCAAATATATAAAATGAGTGTCTTCAAGGAAAGAATAAATCTTTTATATGTTATATCATCTGCATTACTACACATTGTATTAGTAGACTATGTTCACTGCCATTACTGTTATTTGTCAGATGTTGGAATACCTATGTATGTGTATGTGTGTGTGTGTCTGTGTGCTGGTGTGAGTATATTTGTGAATATGTATATACATACTCTTCTATATGTTAACAAGGCAAATATTTTCTTTTTAAAAAAATCCAGTGACTGTTTTTGCTGGTTGTGCTATTTGCTTAACCCGAAAAGTTGACATGCAGAACAGGTGTGAAATTGAGAGATCAGCCATTTTCAAAGGGCATGGCAGCAGTTGAGAAGATTGAATTTCTTACACTTTATACCTTGTGATGTTTGTTGGTTTTTAAACCACTCCACTACTTTATCATTTCTTTTTATCCACCACTTTATCTTAAAGCAAGTCTTGTTCTATCAATTTTCACTTCAGTGAATTAAAGTATGTATTATTATTCTTTTAGTATACAATCTGTATATTATTCCCCATGAAATAGAATGAAGGGAATGTTTCCTATGCTAAGAAGAATTCATAAATACAGAAAATCAATTTAATTATTAGGAGAAATGGAGAGAAAGGATTGTTTCTCTCTTTCCCACATCCCAAACCCACTGTATTACTGTCTTGTTACACTCTTTGCCCCTTTCTATGTGGTCTTTTGGTAGTTTACTAAACCATCCTAACTTTGTTTTGACTAAGTTTACTCATTTTAAAAACAGACCTCAGAGTATCTTGTCTACATTTTAGAAACAAGATAGGAAGGATACTCACTTGATAGCAATTCAATTCTATCCACAAGTACTGACTGAGGACTCCTTGTGAGGTGATGGAAGGGAAGAAGAAACCATTGTCTCTGTCCTGAACAAGCAGGCAGTCCAGTTAGGATAATTACTCAAATGCCCACTGCATACAGGAAGATGAGTGTCAAAAGAGATCTGAAAGCAAAGATATCCCACAAACTGAACTAGGAAGAGACTTCAAAAGAATAGGGGCTTGAGGTGTACATAGAAAAAATGTGCAGAGTTGGATAGGAGGAGTAAAAATATCTGAAAGTGCCCTAGACAAAGGGGTGTACATGAGCAGCCACAGAGGAACAGATGTGCATGGCATGTTCTAAGGACAATTATGACTTGTTTGACTGACAGAGGACTTAAGGCAGAGACCAGTGAGAAATAAGACTTCATGGTTCAGGTGGGGTGATAAGGGTGATGCCCTAAATCAAGACCAGTAACTTGTTTAGGCATTGAGTGAAATGTGTTGCAAAATCAGATTGTGGAAGCATCTCAGCCAAATAAAAATGAGTTCTCTGTAATCCACTATTGATTTACCCATACCACTCTTTATTATCATGAATCTAGAGAATTGGATATGTTAGGAGAAAACTTAGGGAATTTTTCCTTAAATTTTTACATAATATATTGTTTCACGTTAAAAAATGAAGGTGTGGTGCCTGGGTGGCTCAGTCAGTTGAGTGTCCAGCTCTTGATTTCAGCTCAGGTCTTGATTTCAGTGTCGTGAGTTGGAAGCCCCATGTTGGGCTCCATGCTTCGAGTGGAGCCTACTTAAGTTAAAAAAGTGAAGTAAAAGTGAAGGTAATATATATATACATTTAACAAATATAGAAATGACACAAAACAAAAATGTTGAACTTTTTAAAGAGTTGTTTGTTTAATAAGTTTTTAGCATACTACAGTGATGACATTTCATGAAAACGTAATTATTCAAAGCTAGGCTAGTGAAAATTTAATTTGCTATTTAAAGAGGTTTGGATAAAGTTATGGAAATGTATTAGACTAATGACCAAATCTATTTTTAAAAGATGGAAAGTAGATTATGTTTCTTTGATTTTTATTCTGAATGATTTCTGAAAATAGAAAAGAATAAGCAACTTAATTTAATTAAATAAATAGGAGTAACTTTCTTAGCTGTTCTCTTCATACACGTGTACAACTGTGAAGACACTGGAAGAGCATGGCCTCCCATGTTTCTTTTCATACCTTATTGTAGAATCAAGATTGACCCTTTTCCTCAGTTCTACAAGAACTGGCTTAGGCAGGATTCAAAGAACAAAAGACAGTTGCATAGTTCAGTTTCTGTATTCACTCAGTGAAAATTTGAAAGAAAGGGCAGAGATCCTGGTAACAGGAATCAGTGGATGAACTGGCCCTGGGGATGACAGTCCTCCCTCCTGCGTCCTTACTAGTTCTCCTGCTAGTTTGTTCTTGTTTTGCTTTGTGTGCTTTTTTGATTTATTTATATGCAAAAGTCAGCCTAGTTCAAAAGGCAGCAGGCCTGGTGATGTGAAACATTAACATTAACATTCATGACTGAAAAAAATTATCAAGAAGGTGCCATAGATGCTATTTGGGAAAAATAAAGTAGTTTATATCCCCAAATTTGATCTGGATATTTTTAAGTTTTCCGTTTACCCAGTAGATTGGTTTAAGATAACAAGTAAAAGATGATCCTGTTTCTCTCACAAAATGGTGAAAATCATTATTTCATTATCGAAATATTAGAACTCAGCAGGGAAGCATAACTGCATTAACCCAACATTCTTAAATGTTGCAAGGTGAGTTATTTCACTAACTCATTTCCATTTATGTAGAAAATCTATTGGGATATCGATGATATACAGGTGTGATTTTTTTTAAGATAGTTGATTTTACTACCTATAGTTGCCAATTAATATCCAGAATTTTGTTTCTAGCAGTCAGAAGCTTAGCAAAATAAAAGGTGATGGTTATTATATCACATTTCTTAGGCACTATAGGAGGCAGATGTGTAATGCAGTTCTCTGCTTATTTTTATGCCACACCCTCTTTTCACCCTTAACTCATACTTGAGGGAGACACAGTGAAGGCATCTATATTTATAAAGATTACCTTTTCATGATGAGTCACAGTCGAATCTTTATTAACCAGGGGCTCCCAGTTCTTTCTGAGATCCATTTCTCTTGCTCATCATAATGCTGTGATTAAAATGGGTTGCAAAAATCTACCTCTCCACTTAGTAATAGCTTCCTAAGTTCTTATGACTTTATTTCAAATTCTTCATAAGAAGTGTTTGGGAAGTCAGTTAAATCACCCATTATTTCTTCACCGCATGCAGAGAAATACACAATTAAATATTTTAAATTCTTTGAAACTTCTATTGTCATATTACAAATATACAATGAGAAGGTTTAGTAAGTTAATGTCACCAAAAGTTAAGTAAAAGAGATAAAATAATTTCATTCTTTTATGTATAAGGGAATAATTATAGTTCGGGCACCTGTGTTAATAAAGTAATGTAGTGTTTTTTGCATTAATAAGATATGGCATGTTGACCGAAACTCTTAAAGGTAGAATGCAAAAACCAAGCCATTAAGATCTGAAGAAATACTAACCTTAACTCCACTGTAATTTAGACCTGTCAACAAAATTATCAGGATAGCAATTTTAGAGATAATATTCTAGGTATGGCCCTACAATATTCCACTTGTATTTAATGAAAATGTGCTTTCTCAAACAATCAAATATTTGCCCTAAGTTCTACTTCAGGATATTTTTATTTGTTCAACTAAAAACTTAAAGTCAAGCATTCAATTTCAATGGGACTTGAGACAAGCATTCAATTAGGGACTTGGAAATAGTTGTGTACCTAATGAAAATTAGGGAAATCATTTACTACCACATGAAAGTCAGTTTAAATGCTTTGTTCTCATTTTTTATTCACATAAATGCATGTTTCTTAGAAGTATGGGATGATATATGCACGTTTTACTCATTGAATTTACCTTTACAGATAAATAGATTATCTTTTCTCTCTGAAGATCTGTCACATGCTCTATGAAGAAAGATCCTATGAAAAAGAATCACCCAAATGGACTCCCTCAGTGTTACTCTCTCCCATATTCCTGGCCAAGTCAAAAGTATCAAACCACATACCTGTGCCTCCTCCCTGAAAACTAGCTGTTCAGGGTATCAAATGAAGTACTATGCCATAGACCAGAGCACAGGATTTTTGCATCTAGCAGTCATTTAATAAACGGTTGTTGAAATCTTATATAAAAATCTTTGCGTTCCCACTATGTGACCAGAATGATCAGTTCCATTATTTCACATACTTAGCCATAGATAATAATAGTAGCTAAAGTCACTGCTATAAGGGATATTCATTTTTCCCTGAGTAGATTTCCAGATATACCTGTTTGCCCACTAAAAACATGAGTTATCATCTAACAACCTGATGATTATATAACAATCACCTATGATTAGTTCATCTCTATATGCACTTGGAAAATAATTCATTGTCTTATAACAAAAAAGATTAAAAATTTGTTTGAAGACAAAAAATACTACCAAGTAAAATAATTTGTTTTGAAATATTTTTAATTATTATTATCATTTAATACTTGATGCTTTATAGGTACAAGTTCGTTCTGAAGCTATGCTTGTAGAATTTTTAATTTAAAATTTCAACTGAATATTTGACATTAAAATTGTTCAGCTGTGTTATACTTTCTCTTCTTATAAGAGAAAAACATTGCTTATAGACAGGCCACCCGCAAAATTTTGTAGATTGAGAGATCATCTCCCAATCGTTTCAGTCTTTGTCAAATTTGGCTTATGAGTGCTCTAACTTTGTAGGTATAAAGGAGGTAAAAGATATCTGTGTATAAAATATTATTCAAGCAAACAAGATCTTTCTTTAAGTTTATGGATTTCAATATACATGGGTGTTGTTGTTAAAAATATGAAATCAAAGTTGAAAGATTTGATCTATCAAAATGTGCTGATAAATGACACAGGAATAAATGCAAATTTCATAGTCAATACCAAAAGACCAAAAGAAGGTCCTCTGCCATTGTTCATGTTTTATCTATGTGTTAAAAAACCTAGAAGGAAAAATACCCTAAGGGGGAAAAAATGAAGCTTTACTGCAAAAGAAATGAATGCAAGAAATGGCACTTTAAGTAGTGAAGAGACATGAAGCATTGCAACTTCATAGCCTGCTAAGGAGCAACAGCTGTACCTAATTTCAACTTGACGTGCTTCAGATCTCATATTCATATAGGTATTTAATGATCCAAACATAATGGTCCTATATAGAATAATTACTTATATGAAGGAGCAAACTTCATACGCATTCCTTTTTAAATGATCCTTCAAGAGAAAAACTGCACTGGCTCTTTGAACAATGAATAGTCTCTTTTACCAATCCAAATGTTTGGGGCTAAAAAGCTTATCTTTTATGAGAAAATAATAATAGTGGCGAGGTTACTTCTTTTTGACAGACTCTTTTTGTCTCCCCCCTTCCCAGGATAGCCAGCACAACGAAAAAAGGTAGAATGCCAGGCCAATCATTAAGTCATACTGGTAGATGGTTACAAGAAATATCAGAAACAAAAGGACATACGGTACTTTAGAGTTGGTATATTTCGAAAGCAGGGATTCGCTGTTTTCAGTTTGACCTTCCTGGGCAGGGAGACTAGCGGAAGTAGAGCTCTCAGATTCCTTGTCACCTGAAGAGCACGGTGATTGTCCAGAGGCTAATTCTTCATTTTTATGCCTTGCCTCTTCCACGTTCTCAACAGCTTCGCTGACAAAAATCATTGACTGTAGAGATTTTTCCACACTGCATTCTCCTTGTTGAAAAATCTGACTTTTAAATCTTTCTCTGCTACTACCTGAAGTCTCTGTTCCTGAAATTTTGGAAACTTCTTCAGGTATAGACCCAAGATGAAGGTGCTTCTCAACACCCTGGATTTCACTTGTTGGATTACAATTATATTCTGATTTAGTTGAAATAGATTGGAGAGTCATGGTAGTAATTATATTTTCTACAGCAATTGCCTGTTCATGAGATGGCACTGAGGTTTTAGCATGGTGATTGGAAACGTGAGAGCCATTCTGAGAACCTCTCTTAGTGTCTGAGTTTAAAGCAGAATGAATAAGAGCAACTCTATCTGTTTTCTTTAATTCTTGGACCTGTTTATGATCTCTATTTTTTGGAAATGTTTTTTTGTCTTTTGGTAACATTCCCAAATGTAAATCCAGTTCTGATGCTGATTTTTGATTGCCTGTAATGACCTGTAAGGATTCTTCTACAGATGTGATATTTCCAATGCCACATTTCTTCCTGTCATGTGTCTTCCCAGGATTGTACCTAGATACGGTTTCTTCTTTCTCCATTTCATCTACATGTACATTACAAATACCTAAACGTGATTCCTTTTCAAATTCATTGTCATAGATTACACCTCCTGTATCTCGTTGACAAAGGATATAATGTGAATCATCATTTCCCCCTTCATGTGGATCAAATGCTGTTTCCTTTACCTCGATGGGCCTGTCACTTCGTGCTGTCTCTTGAGGTAGCTTAGCAATTACTGCTTTTTCTCTAGCAGACATGCTTTCTAGAGCACTTTCTGATGTTGTCTTAATTATATAAGCTGTACCTGCTTCTGCTTTCTCAGTAACACCATGATCAGCTAGAGAAGACAGTTCACAGCTCACTGTTTCTTGGCAGGTAAACAATTCTTCCGTAGGAGTAGCTTTCAAATTCCTTGTATTATCTCTTTTTCCCCACATGTTTTCACAATCTGCTCGTTCTTTGATCTGTTCTGTTCTATTTGTCTTACTCTCTCTTGCTTTTCTCTGACTTTCTAGAACATTCCAACTTTGTTTCTGTTGTGCATTCTTATTCTGATCTTCAGGATTAATCCAATCTGATTTTTCTTCTTCAACTTGGAAAAGACAATCATTCCACAAAACATTTCCACTTCTTGGTGAACAAACTTGACCACACATCCCTCCTAAGGTAGTGCCTTCACTAGTCAAGGGATCACATTCTGGAGTTGTTAACACAGCTTTTTCCCAACTTAAACTTATCCTTGGTGAATGAAATATATCTGCTGTGATTGCCTGGTTGGGAATTGTGGTATCTTTACTCAGCAGAACAGTTAGGTCTCTGTTGGTTGCTCCTGTCCCTTCCATACTGATTTCAGAGCAGCCCATCTTCCTTTCTTGGTCATGTAAGATTGAATGAAAATTTTTGCTTTGTTTTACATTAACACCTAAATGTATTCTTTGCTCCTCCTCCTCAGTCTTACCATTGTCATAATCTTTCTTAGAAGATCCTTTTTCCATTGATTCTTCTGAATGGAAATCCAAGTGGAAATCTCTTCTTAAACATTCCCAATCTTTTATTTCAATTTTCTCAGCTCTTCCTTCATGTTTTTTATTAAGGTTATCTGCATCTAGTTGATCTGAGGAGGGACAAGATATTTGTACACTGCCTTTCCCTTTGGCTGGATTAGCATTATCATCCAGTACTTCTTTGCTGCCAATATGTAATTGCATTAATTCATTACTACTAGTATCTCCCAGTGGTGGCTTCATTTCTTCTATATCTGAAGTAATGTCCTCTGAAGGTTGCTGTCTACACTTATTTTGTGAGGAATATTTTTTATTGCAGTAAAAATCTCCCTTTAAGGAGCTTTCTGCTGATGAACTTGGAGACAAAGACCTTTTAAACAAGTCAGGGTGTACTTCACCATGGATTTGCTTCTTCTCTAACCCTTCAGCTTTATTTGGAAAATTGACCGAATCTATTGCAAATGTATTCTTTTCAGCTCTGGCAGCAGTACTTCTTATTAAGCATTGATTTATCTTAAGGGATAAAAAAAACAAAACAAAACAAAACAGATAATGATCAAATGATTTTAAATATACAAAATGAACTAGATAGATTTCATTAGTGGAGCTAGCAATTAACTGGTAGATTTCCTTGATTAATTTCATGTGTGGATTTTGTATAAATTTTGAAAGCCGGATGTTTTGGGGGGATCCTTTTAGGCTATGACTTGCGAATGAGATTAATAAGAAAAGGGACCAAAATTAATCACTCTCCTTCCCAGCTTCCAAATATCACATTGTATTATTCAACTATTCTTGCTTGTCATTGCACTTTCTCCTCACTTAGGATATACACATTGATAGCTCCATGCTAATCAATTAGAGAGCAGCTTCCTGGGTGCCCCTTGCTGCATTTACACTTGCTGTAGGTGCCCCTATTACAGTTTCTCTTATTAATATGTTTTCTGCAAAGCCTCTGCAAACTATTAATAGCAAAACGTCACTCAAAGAAAAGTGAGGGAGTTAATGTCTCTGCAAATTCTGTTTTAATGACCCTCTGCCAACTGGTACTCAAATGTATTTGAGCTCTTCAGTGATGCCAACTGTCAGGATTTAACAGTGAGATGCCTGTGTTTTTTTTTCCCTCCTCATAACTGACATTTGCATGATCTCAATAATTATATGCAAATCTTACGTTTTCCCCTTCTTCTCACATAAGGCTCATGTTACTTGTCAACTGCACAGCTGTCTTGTAAGCCAATGCCTGTGGGTTCCACAGATTTGGTTGTATTTCCATCTATTATAGAGCTTCATTGTTTTATGCATTAACGTCAGCATGGAGCAAATTAGCATCTAAATTACAGCTCCCTGTTCATTTATTGGATGTACAATTTCAGTAACTTCTAAACAAACTTTTATATTCAAGCCTGCTCATTGTAATGAGGTGTATTGGTGAAGCATGTGATTTTTCAGGGCCCTTTCATTATATTCTGTAGTTTGAAAAAAAAATGGCGATGTTAACTTTCAGCCGGTGAGAATTTTTACAATGGGTGACAACTTTGTAGTTTCTTAAAGTTGGAGCAAAGTAAATTGCATACTTTAGTGATGCAGCTTCCATATCACTATAGAAAAGGTGGAAAATGTGGAGAAAGAGATGAGCTCTACTTCTTTTCTGTTTCAGCACTGACACTTGAAGAGGCAAATGTCATTTTAATCTTGGTGATTATGAATCCATGTATCCTAATGATATGAGCTCCAATCAAATACAGTAAAGGATAAATTGCATTATGTGACTCATTTACTCCCATTTCTTCCTTTGTGATAAAAAAGCTATCTAAACCATCCCCCCCAAAATTCCAAATAGATTGAATGTTCACCAAGTGTGAAATTTATGATAACAAATTTAATACTAAATTGTACAGTAGTGAATTTGTTTCCTGTTTAAAAAATATAGCACAGGCTATTTTCTCCTCATTTGGTAATTTAATACTTCCCAATGATACAGAACTGTGAGAGTCTCACAAAGATGGAAGTAAGTTTTTTAAAAAAGTGCTGTTAAATGCAGGATTCAGACTTGAAAAGCTGGACACACTCTAACAATCATCTAGTCTGGCCCTCTCATTTTACAGATGAGTTTATGCTAAGTGTACACTTGTCACAAAGATTAGAAATGCACATCAGGATAGTGCTACTTCTTATATAATTCCTACAAACTGTTACTCAGAGCCGCTGGTGAAGAGATAAGAAATGAATGTCATTAATTTACCACTGCAGAGACCAGAAGCAACATACTGAAATCAAAGTGCCTTGTTGATCAAGCTAGAGATGCAAGGACAGAATAGGCTGTGCTTTCACATTTGCAAATTATATTAGTTGAAACTATTGAAAGGCAGGCATTGCAGCATCTTTGAAGCATAAATGGATTCATCGTCTGTAATACCGTGTCAACCAGAACACTTACCATCAACTCTAATTCTTTTTCATTATGTTCATCATGTTCCCTGTTTACATCTTTTACATTTTGATTACTGGTTTCCAAGTCTTCCTTGTCCTCATGAGAACAAACAATTGTTGGGATATAGGTATCTGCAAAGTTAATACAATTGTATTTGTGTAAGATTGTTATCATTGTAGGCTTTAACAAAAGACACAGATTTTGTTTAAAAACTAAATTAAAAAATCAAATAAAAAATATTACCTGTAATCTTTGAATTCTCAAAGTTATTCTCATCTGATGTTGCTAATGATTCTTCTTTACTGTCAGATATAAAACAGAATGTTATAAATGTTTTCTGAGACTACCTCTTCTAAGTATTTTTGTACAGGGGAAAATTCAAACATATAACAAGCCAAATAAATATTATATAAACTTTCTTATTTTCTTGCATTACTTGGTATACTTTTTAAATAAAATTGATCTCTTAGAATAATTCAGTAGTAATTTACTAGTAGTAGAAAAATTTTAAAATAATTTCCATAATGCCATATTTCTGAATAAGATTGTGTTGCCTATATTTAAAACTTACATAACCAAAGTAAAAATATATGTAAATGTTGATTATTCCATCATACATGAATTTAATCTTTGCAAGTGAGAACATTTTTCTCTTGGTTTAAATGATAAAGTTTTATGAACTGACAGTCCATTTGTGGTCGTGGAAATTGCTTTTTAATGTTCCAATTATTAATTTTTTGTGTTCTATTTTATTCAAAATTCTTTCAGTTGGGGGGATATAACATTAACTCTCTCTCTCCAGGAAAGGAGAAAAAAACAAACTAAAAACTGAAAGGCAGCTAAATTTATACTCAGTTCAAAGACTTTATGTCTGTATTGCCACAGGCTAATTTTACAACCAAGACTTTAGATTGCTCATATGAAAGCATGTATTTTCTTTCTTTAAAATGATTTGAGTTATACTTCCTTTGTGATAATTTTCTGCATGGTGACTGAGAGAGATAAATGAATTTTTCTTTCAAATATACTCTATTTGTAGGTATATTTGTGGCATTGTTAGAATTTAGATTTGTCCATGACACTCAACAAGAAAAATGTTAGTGAAAAAGCTCACTTTGTGTATAGTTATGTCACAAGTCAATCTATCGGAAATGATTAGGCTAGTGTCCACATTTTCCTGTATTGTCTCTGCTGAATTTTCTTATAATGACTTTTCTCAATGACTTTTTTTCTTCAATAAAATGCATCTACAGAGTTGACAATGGCTGATAAAGTCGTGTAATAGAGTCTACTCTTCATTGCATGGATGATGTTGCTCCAAATCCCAGGAAAGCCAACCTTTTTTCAACAAATCATGAGAAAACTGCAAATTCTTCTATCTGGACTGCACAAGAAGGTAACTGAGTTTTATATATATTTATAAGTTTAATTTTACTTTACCAAAAATATTTGGTATCTTCCAGTGGATCCATGAAAGAAAATAATGTTTCTACATAAATATAACATCATTGGAAAAATAGTAGTTACATAATTGATACTGAATCTATAAATCTGTATTGTTTAGTAAGGCCAATAATTATACGAAGATTTATTTTTGTGGAATCTAACTGCAAGCTGATGAATTTTTTCCTTCTCCAAATACATGATATATAGGGGCTTAAAAATATAAAAACCATTACACATCATTTAGTTGTTCTTGTTTCCTCTCAATCTTCACAAGTATTGAAAATCTCCTTTGTAGAGGGAAAACCATAGCCATTTAAAGCCTTCTGTTTTTGACTAACGAAAATGCAATCATTTTTCTAATTTAATTCTCTGAGTTACTTCAATTTTTAAAAATGATTACATCAAAAGGAAATAAACCTGCTTTTAACTAATTTGAGGGGCAAAAAATTAGGTACTAAACTGTGTATTATTATATTGGTGTCTTATAAAACATGTAAATACATAAAATAGGAGACAATCTTAGATTCAGGGATAAATACAAGAAAGAGAAGCTGTAATACATGAAATTTAAATATTACACCAAACATCTATGAAGAAAATAGAAGATGTATAAGACTACTACAAGGAAAAGAATAAAGTTGTATCAAGAAATACTAAAAACCTAGAAAAATTGAGATACATACCATGTTCATAGATAGGAAGAAGATATATTAAAGTATTCTCTCCCAAATTTATCTAAGATTCAATCCAATTCTAATCAAAATTCCACAATAGTTTTTGGGTGCCTGGGTGGCTCAGTCTGCTGAGCATCTGCCTTTGGCTCAGGTCATCATCTTGGGATCCTAGGATGGAACCCCAGTAGGCTCCCTACTCAGTGGGGAGACTGCTTCTCCCTCTCTCTCTGCCTTTCCCTGTGCCTGGGCTCTCTTGCTTGCTCTCTCTCTCAAATAAATAAATATTTTTTTTTTTAATCCACAACAGTTTTTTTTTTTTTTTTTTGCAAAATTTGAAAACATGATCTTAAAGAGAAGACTAAAGGATGAAATATTTCTGTGAAGTAGCTGTGAGGAGAAACCTACTCTACCTGATTTCAAGAGATCTTATGAAGTTTTAATTACTTAAGACAGTTACAGTGATGTGGAGACAGACAAGGATCGAGAACACAGTGACAGATTTGCACATATCTAGAACTTGGGTATATGGCAAACATGGGCTATAACATAGCAGGTAATAAGAGATTGTTCAATAAATGGATATAGGGAAAATGGCTGCTTCAATGAGAAAAGATGAAATCAGCACAACATATATTCAGATCAACTCCAGATGGATTAAGATCTGAAATGTCAAAAACCTTGAAATTCTTTTATTAAAATTATTTATTTATTTATTTTTCAGATATATACATGCATTTTAATTTTAATGTTTGTGGCCAATACTGTGCAAGACCAATGTTTATAGCCTTACATTAACTTCTCCTGCAGGACCCATATACAGCAGAAGTGTTCATATTGCTTTTATTTCTGCTTGTTAGACTAATAGTATCCTAAAATAATTTAGCCACCTGGAACCATAGTTTTGCAAAATATAAAAATAATCTACATGATTTAATTGTATTCTATATTTCTGTTATTCTATATTAAAAAATAGTAAGAGAACTCATGATGTAGTTTTCCTAAGACACAGCTTTTATTATATCACACTTTAAATTAGATACACCCCTCTCTGTAAACATTGTTCATGTTCATGAAAAGTCTGGTTTCCTAAATAGGTATAATGAACAAATTTAAGCAAAGTTGTTCAAGAAATTTAGCCTTGAAACTTAAATTACCTATTACCATCTTTAAAAAATAACACAGAAATGTTCCACTAAAGAATGTTGAAATATAAACAATTTGAATTTTAAAGTCATTTACTCTTTTGAAAATATATTCCTATTTTAAACAAAAACCAAAAAAAATCAAGATTTAAATTTGTCCCTATGAATAGGTTAAGCAATATACTAAATCATACTTACTTAAAACCAACAAAAACATTGGCAATAATGCAACTAATGTCCAATGAACCCAGAAGTTCAGATAAAATTGGAAGTCTGTGAATCCTCTATAACAAAATATTTCCTTCATTCAGAAAAAAAAATCTAATTTAAGTATATAAAGCCAAAATATTCTTTTTGTTAGTGCTCTGTTGAAATGTGAGATTTATACAACCAATTTGATTAAATTGACCAGTAGAGGTTTATTTTTACTCCTGTATACTTCTGATATCTATTTAACAGGTTTTACTTCAATGGAATGCCATTTTGAACCATGGAATTGTCATTAAGTTAAAATTATCACTGCCTAGTTATCAGAAGTATGGTTAGTATCAATTCTTTAGAGAGAGGGAGAGAGAACATGAGCAGAAGGAGGGGTAGAGGAAAAGGGAGAGAAATCCTCAAGGAGACTCCACACTGAGCATGAAGCCCAACGAGGGGCTCATTCTCACTACCATAAGATCATGACCTGAGTGAAAACCAAGAGTCTGTTCCTTAACTGGCTGTGCCATCAAGGCACCCCAAAACCTTGAAATTCTTAATAGAAAATACGTGTGAATATTTTACAGACTCAGAGTTGGAAATGTTTTCTTAAATAAGAAGGGAAAAAAGTGACTATAAAAAAAGATTGTCAGTTTAACTATATTGAAATTTAAAACTTGTTCATTAAAAGACAGATGTATGAAAGAAAGATATGAATTACAAACTGGGATAAAATGTATATGTTACATAAAATCAGCACAAAAAAGCATCAAGAATGTGTAAAGAACTCCTACAAATCAACAAGAAAGCCCAAACATTTTCATAGAATCAGGGGAGAGGGACAGACATTTTACTGAAGAGAAACTACATATAGCCAGTAAGCACTGAAAGGGATAGGCAGCATTGTTAGAGAACAGAGAAATGTAAATCAAGACCACAAGGAGATACTATTTTAATATCCATTTAATTAATAAAAATTGCTATCAAGTACACAAACTTGAAACATTCCAAATTCCCACCAACAGAAGAGAGACACAAAACTATGGCATAACATAAAAAGGAATATTATATAGCACTCAAAATCAATAAACCACAGAGATATACAATATGAATAAATCTTAGTAATATAACATTAAATGAATAGTCCCAAAATATTACATCAGAGGATGTTTTATAGGCTAAAAAGTACTAAAATAATTTGAAATATATATATATCTCAAGGAAAACAGACTATATTAAAAAGATATATAAACAAGAATGCTTGATTTTCAAGATTATGGTTACATCAGGTGGGACAAGTTGGGGTAAGGGATGAGGAAAGGAAGTGATTAGAAGTCGGTTGTTTTGAGGGTAGTTTTTGCAGGTGCTTATCACATTATTTAAAATATCTAGTTAAATTCTAATTTCAGATAATTTATTAAGGCAAATGAGTTGCTCTCTGGCTTAGATTAAAGGATGTCTTTAGACAAAAATCCCACTCTGAAATTCAAAGTGCCAGTCATATGACCAATTACATCCAAAGACTATAATTAAAACAACTTTAGAAGAATTAAGGAAAAAAGCAAAGCAGTTTATGGTTGATGATAGGGCCCAGAAACTATACATAATTATCATAGAGATGAAAAGCACTATTGAATATTTGTAGTCTCCCTTTTATGTTACCTGAGCCCTTTTAAGCAAAGAAGTTTCTTATTTATTTGTATTCCCAGTGGCTAACACAGCGCCTGACCCATACTAGTGGCATAACAAACACTGTTGAACAAATGCTCAGCATCCTTTCTACTCTTTCCTTTTCTTTACCTCTTTGTCTTAATAATGCTGAAGGTTTCCCCTCTTCCAAAGCTCAGGATGTTTTTAATTATGGCTTCAAATAATTAAACAACATTTTAAAATCTTATAAACTTAGAAATTAAAAAGTCAAAAAGAAATGTATTTTATGGAGAAAGTTTATTTCCAGTGCATCTTAAGTCATATAATATAGTCTTTTGTATTATTTAATCATAAGAAGGGTCATTCATTCTTCTAGAAGATATTTTGACTACCCACTCTCATAACTTAATAATAAACACTGGAAAATCAAAGACGAATAAACTATAATGTCTTACTTTTAGGAAGCTAAAATGTAATGATGGAAATGAACATATCAACAGACAATTATTATAATCATTGTAATAAGTGATAAGTATTATAATAAATTATGGAATATGATACATTTTCTTTAAGAAAAAAAAAGGACAGAAACAAGGAAAGTACTCTGTGGGGGAATCATGGAATTTTTTACAAAGGAAGTAACATTTTGATTTACTAAATTATTGAGGAAAATAGGAGTTTGGCAATTACAGAAGAATGGCAAGGTCATTCCAGGCGCAATAAGGAGTGGTAAAAGATTTAAGAGTAAGAACGTGCACAAGACAGAGAGACACATTCAGAAAAACAACAAGATGATCAGACGGTTTCGATTGTATTGGAGGGAAAGAATGCCAAGGAAAAGAACTAGAGTTAGTTTGATTAGGGTTTTTTTTTTTTTGGTAAGTTTTTATTTAAATTCCAATCAGTTAACATACAGTGTAATATTAATTTCAGGTGTACAATTTAGTGATTCAGCACTTAACCATACAACAACCAGTGCTCATCACAAGTGCCCTCTTTAATCCCCTTCACCTATTTAACTCATCCCTCAGCCCTCTTCCTCTCTGGTAACCACCAGTTTGTGTTTTAGTAGGTTTTAAAGGGCTTAGCATACCACACAGAGTGGGGCTGAATTCTTTATGCAGCTTTTAACCACTGCAGAGGGTGGTGGGGAAAGGGAGTTCAATGGGAGAGAGACATGGTCAGATGTCCATTTCAGAATGAATCTCTTAAGGTTTAGGGACTTCTCTAAGGAGAACCTGGATAGGATGAGCCACAGTGGGGCAGGTAGACTAGCCATGAGAAGACTACAGTATTTCAGGCACAAAAATGATGAGGGTTTGAGATGATGGCAATGGGGAAAAAGGAGAGGAGAGGAATCAAATTTGAGTTACAACTTTTGATGGGGCAACAATATGATTTGTTGATAAATTCCCTGTAGATAGATTTTTTAAATGACTTTCTCTGCCTGACCTTGGTTACATTCATGAGATTTGGAAATCTATTTTCACTCCTAAGACCTAAGCAAGGAAGAGTTAAATCTGGCAGTTAACTGGGGCCCCTGCACTGTAAGTCAGGAAGTTGTTGAATTATTCTGCAGCATGGTTTCTGATCCCTTTTAGGCTTGGTGATCTACATCTCAGGTACCCCTGAGAAGCACCTTCTTCCTTAAACTCACATGCTTGGACAGGGGACCCACAAGTTATGCTTATGTTCCTGGTTTTTATTCTAGTCCTTCACTGGGGAAAAATAAAATGCCTTCCCATCCACACTGTTCACCTCAGTCCATAATATTCTAAGTAGTTATTAGCCAGCCTGTAAATAGTAGCCTACTAGTTTTGCTAGATTTGTGCATTCTATCTAGATGAATTTCTAAGGAACTAGAGATCAAGTTCATAAAAGAACTTTAAGCATCTCTATTGTTCAGGAGCCCTGCTGTCTTGTCCTTCCCTTGTCCCGTGAATACTATAGCTCTTGATAAAACAACAGTTCCCCAAGTCACCTTTCATATCAGAAGCACCAGATCTGATCTCTGTAAGTTTAAATTAATAGACCTGCACATGGAGGTGAGGAAGGAATGGAGAATGATAGATCTGAGAAACTCCCAAGGTGATTTTGATATGAGGCCAGATTTGTAAACCCCGATAAAGATGTGAGGTATCTCAGTGGACTGAGTCTATTGGGTATAGCCATGCACACTACCCCTTCCTTCGATGATAGGCAGTGGGGGGAGTCATTTCTCTGCTTTAGTTGACCCTCTTGGTCCCAAACCTGGTTCCCCTACTCCTTGTTAGTTTGCTATGACTTTGTAACATGCTTTCCTACTTTTAGAAAACACTTAAGAGTGGAGAGAAATAAAGGCTAATGCAGAGGCTTCTAGTTTGAGAATTTAAAAGGATGGAACTAGCGTCACCTGAAAGATTCAGGAGGACAAACAAGGGTAAAGGAAAGCAATGAGTTCCATTGAGGAAATATGTTGGGCTTAGAAGGCATTTGGGCTTTTGACCAAATGGGAAATGAAAATTAGTGTTTATTAAATCAAAAAGCTCAGATTTTATTGTTTTTTTTCTCTCATAATATCATTGCACAGAGGCTTGCATCATCTTTACAATTTAAATTTTTCCCCACTTCAAAGAAGTGGGGACAGAACATTGAAATTGTATATGATGACCTCAAGGAGATAAAAAATATGTTTTGAATATATTTAAATAACTAATGGTTTTCAATCGATAATGATTCATATGAAATATAATAGTAACTTAAAATACATAGCCATCCATATTAATTCAATCAGTCATCATTTAACAAATATTTGAGTGCTCACAAATTTCCAAATATTTTACTAGATCATCACAATGAATAAGACAGAGTCCCTGCTATCAAAGGGCTCACAAACCACTGGTGGGGAAGGCAGACAACTAAATAAAGCAATAACCCAGCAGCGTAATGTGTGCTGAGTGGGTGGTAGTATGGGGTAGGAAAAGTACCCAGGAGGATTTGGCCTTTAACTTGAAAACTAAACAAGGAATAACACTTGTTAGGGAAGAGGGGAGCAACAATTCTAAGCTTAAGGCATCATGTACAAATGCCTTATCAGTAAAAAAAAGTTATTCTAATCATGTCAAGAAATTTAAGATACAATTCAAGAAGAATGAAAGATTGAAACCCAGGGTATCGATTGGTGGTGAGCCAGCTGAAGAGGCACAAACTTTAATGTGGTTTACTGACCTTCTATGTGAAAATAACCTGGTACTGATTACAAGTGCTGCCTTGGAGGCCCAAAACCAGATATGAATCAGCATGTCTGGAGTGGGGAGTAGGAATCTGCATTTTTTAGTAGAAGCACAGAGATGCTCAAGTGTTTGAAGCCATCCGATCTAAATGTTCGTTCCTATCAGGGCTATAGGAAAACACTCTAAGAATCCAGGAAGGTAATACAGGAAGCGCCTCCTTATGTCTGAGTTTTCAGCAACTCACATCCGATTATGTAAGGAGGGCTGCAGTTCTATGCACAAAGGAAAATAATTATTTAGGTATCACATATATCCAGAAAATAAATACATTGAAAAATAGACCAGTTTATGTGTCTTATAGAGTAAAATGATGAAACATTGATAAGGTAGGAATTGAAATGTATTTGCAACCTAATAAGTTAACAGAAAAATAATAATTTGTGTTTCTGAGTTAGCAGTTAATCACTCAAAACTTAAGTCAGTTCTATAGACTCTCTACCTCTGAACTTCATGTAACCTCAGAAAGTTTACATTACTTTTTATGCCAAACTCCTTCAATTCATAGGATCTCAGATCTGTAAGAGGCCTTACACTTAGATAGTCCCATCCCATCATATTACAGAGAGAGAAACTGAAGCCTAGTTAAACATTATGGTGAAAGTCACACACACTAACTAGCAGCTACACTAGGACTATATTCAAGTTTCTTGGTCACCAAGAACGTTAAAGTTCTAGGGTCAATCCAGAGTGAAAAAGAGCAGAAAGACCTGGATGTAAATCTCATTCTTTCCTGTTATTTACCACTTACTAAGCCACTTATTAGCCATGTGATCTCAGACATAATAACCTCTCTATGCCTCAAGTTTCCCCAAAATATTGCCTCCTCTTTTACAGGGCAATAATTTAGCATAGTTCTCAATACATGGAAGTGTTTAATAAATTTATCATTATTATCACTATTGTTATTATTAATTGTTATTAGTGATGCATGGTAAATACATTCTACACCACCATGGTACCCAACTGCCATCCTTTTCCTTTTACTTGGAGTTATCTCTAGTGTTTAATGTTTACCCTATATGCTCTCCCATCTTTAACTCACAAACTACTTTCAAGAGTAAAATTTGCAACCCATGATAGCATACTTGCTTAGTTCTTTTTACAATGCCCTTCTCAGAGAACAAATCTCCAAAGAAAAATCACTAGATCTTTGGTAAAAGTAAACTTTTATTCAAAAATGTCCTCTCCAAATACAGTGTGTACAGGAATGTTAATCCACACTTTCTTCATTTATTCACTGTCAAGATTTAGGCTCCATGTTAATACTACAGTTTTTGGGTGTGTGGCACTTCTGCTTTTGGAGTTAATTTTAACATTGTTGAAATGTAGTTGTTTTTGTATAAGTAATGATATGGTTTTCCTAAGGTCCTGCAATGCCATTGTGCTAAAAAGCTTATATATCTCTTAAATGAGTAAAACCTCTCAGAGACCTGTTCCACACAATCTGAGTCTGATGTGATGGAATTACCCAACCAGTCCCCAGGTAAATGTCAGGGTTCGGTTGTAGGCAGCAAAAGTGTAACTCTGATCCAAGAGGAATAAAAAAGTTGGCATAAAAAAAGGATCATTTCCAAATGAGTCATGACTTGCATTTGTGTCTCCTTAACACTGCTGCATGGTGCTCAGCATTGCTCAAAGAGAACCAAACTTGGAATTCTTGGGCACCACCTTTCACTCTGAAACAGCTAAAAAAGTAAATAAATGTTGAACTCCTCAAGCATTTCAGCCTGTCCTCTTTGGCCTCATTTTGTTTCCTCTATCCTCCTCCTCCCTTAAAGAAAGAAAGGAAAATAAATAGAGAGCTTTTAAATTAGAAAAAATAGGCGCCTCTTTGAGATTTTTTTTAAGACACTTAAAAAGAATACATTAGCCTTGGCATTCTCACTGACAAATGGCTACTTCTAGAAATACTGAAAAGGCCTTCCTAGAATAACAATTACATATTGTATACTGTTTATTTTTTCATAATTTTATGGTGATATTTTCCTGAAAATTCACCTTCTAGTATTCTGACTTTTTTTTTAGCCACTTCTGAATTAGAGGATGGAGGAAAACAAAAGTTTGTACTTAACTAAAGATAATGTTGATAATACATTAACTAACTGCTAGAGCTTAATATATGCTCTTTTGGTGTTACAATACCAGTAGTCTTCTTGATCAGGAGTAAAACCAAAACTGGAAGCAAAATATTTGATCAAAAGACAGAGAATTAAAGAGATAAATTTCTAATTGTGAGCAGAAGTATCTAAGAAAAAAAAATTAAAGGCATGATGCAGAAGGAATTTAGATTGAAAAAACAAATTACATTCAGTTCTTTGATGATAAAGGACAATAAAATGAAGACAGCTCACAGGGATTGAAAAAACGCAAGAAATAATCTCAAGGAAAAAACATCAACATTTTTAAATGGCTTTATATTCCCTTCAATGCTGAATCTAGAGACTAATAACTAATATGGTAAGGAACATGGTTTGTTGGGCATCACATTCCTTATCTTCAAAGTGAAGGTTTTGAATTACATTAGGGATATCAAATACAACACCCTCATGCTGGCCTCTCTCTCTAGTACCCATGGCAAGCGCTGATAACAGATCAAGGGATTTTCTTGCTGAGACCAGATTCAACTCTATGAACCTTCTCCACACAGCCAGGCAGCCACTACCCATCAACCCTTTTATTGCTCAAATTGGAATGAACTTGCTCTTCTCAGTTTTGCTATTAAATAACATGCCTTCCAGTTTTAGAGTTCTATATTTATATAAATAATAGGAGTATCTATGAATATAATTTAAAATGTTTAGTTTGGAAACTTCTTAAGCTCTTTTTTAAAAACATAAAATGCTAGAAGAATCAGTATAAATAACTGCTAAATTAAAATTTCAGTACAGTAAAGAATAAACTCTTGGTAAAATCTTATGGTTAGCATTATTGATTCAAATTGATGGAGGTCCTATCTGCAGAGTTTGTGAGCTAATCCTATATTATTTGTAGTAAAGATTACAGAATCATTTGCTTCCACATCATTTTACTTATGTCCAGGTAAAACTTTTCAAATAACAGCATGGTACACAAATCACGACTGGTTAGATAAACAAATGTATTGGATAATACCTATCATATAAATTCATTTATTACTTATAAAATGTAATCATAAACCATGGCAAACCACGAGCCCCTTGAATAAACTCTAGTGAACAGCTCAAGCATTCAAGAAACTGAGCACACGCCACGATATTAGGGACCAGATGGTTTTATTGAGTCATTTTCCTGTTTTCCATAAAGCTGAATTACTACATTTCTAAAAATCTTTTCTATTTCTATTTCTCAATTAGAACATTGCCCATTGCCTTGGTGCTTGATCTTGAAAACATACTGAAAACAATGGTACTATGCCTTCTCAATAAAGGAAATTTCAATAACTGAGAAACATACCTTTGTTGAAGAATCCTTTGGTAAGTTTCTTTTCCAAAGTTTCTTCATTTTGTGACTTAGTTGCCTACTAAGGATTGCCCATTCAAATCTGCCTTGCCATGTCAAATTGCTGGGTGCTATTTTTTCTTGCTCACCTCACCGCATAGGAATCAGGACCAAAAAAAGACTATTTAGCTTTAGTTCTGTGATTGAATCTGGGCACCATCATTTAGTGGCAATGTGTATTTTCTAAAGAGGTACTACACTGTGAGCATCCAGTGAAGAATTAAGTATCCTCTCGGAGGTCTAAGTGTGAACCAAAAATTGTAGATTGCTTTGGGAGGAGATATAATTATAAGCAGAATCCATTAATTTTAAGTGAAGAAGACTTATAGGTAAACCTGGCTGAAGGGATAACTCTGCCACAACCTGCCAGTTAAATTCCACTGAGAGAGAAATATGAATGTTTTTAAGCAGTGAGTACTGGGAAAACTAAAGAATACCTAACAGGGGGCTATCAGAAAAAGTTCTTAAACTTACTGGCCCAAAGGCCTTATTTTACTTGAGTTCTTAAAGGAAGTAATTGTCACCCATGGAGTAGGCGGGTGGCAAGAAACTAGTGATTGTTCAGCTGGGAGTCCTGCTACTTCAGAAGTCTGACATCCTTATTCTCCAGAGTTCCCCTGCAAAGTAGCTGCTAAGAGTTTTATACCATCTCCATCTTCCAGAAATTATCAGAGTATTGTCATATGTATTCCCCCCCATACTAAGTTGCAGACATTCTTTGTTTCATAGTGATGTTGATTTGTCTGTTGTTATGTAAAAAAACTCTGTCGCTATCACAGAGTTAAGACTACTGAGCCAGCTAATTGCAATTGCAGAAACTCTGATTAAACAAGTTTTCTTTGCGGAATCTACATTAAATATTGCTAAGCTATTTGGTTTATTGAATACTGAGCTTTGACATACAAGGTCTTTAGCATTTGTGTTACATAATTGTTCTGAAATTGTTTTAAGAAAAAAAATAATTTAAAAAGTAAATTGATATATACAGTGTACGTTTGGAAGGCTTAGGAGGCAGAGTCAACACAAAGAAGCATGAGACGTCCAGACTTTGAAATCAAATCATTCAAGTGACACCTCTCAGAAGGAATTTTTGCCAAATGGAGGGTGACAGGAATGAGGCCAGAGTACCAAACTGTAACTGCTTACCTGAGCATCTTTGCCCTCAATTGTTCCTCAAAATAGCAATGTTTACAAGTGGTTGTTCGTTTGTTTGTTTGTTTTTAAATGGGGAACAAAGTGGTAAGAAACTTCAACTTTTTCCCCCCAGCTTCTACCCATTCCTGTCTCTTGACAAGGAATTTCAAGCATGTGTCAATACTCCTTCCTTCATCTGGAAAGTAAATCAGACGAAATGGTGTGTAATTTAGTAGAAATACTGGAAGAACAATTCTTCAGTATTTTTTATAGGTGATCATATACTTTATGTTTGTAAAAAAGCACTGGATATCTTAAATATAATAATTGGGACCAGCGAAAGTCAAGGAGTACCAAAGCAAGTTAGAAAAATTAAAATAGTGCCTTCCTGCGACTACCTTGAATTGTTAAATTTAAAAAGTTATAAAGTCATTTTTAGCTCATTTCTTTATTGCTTTGAAATTAATATATGTCTGCTATTTCCTCTTTATTTTTAATTTTCTATATATTAGCTACTGTTTTAGTTCTAATGAGTGTTTATGATATGAAATCTGTTCTAGTTCATTTCCATGTTTAAGCAATTCAGTTTCACAAATATATTTCCAAACTAGCTATTCTACTTATGCTAATGACAGCATAAATTGATATATTAGGGAAAAGAGAAATATGGTAAATTGGGTTGGATGGTTTATGTTAAAATCCAAATAAGAACCCTATTATCCAACTGGATTTGTATTTAACTGCATTTGAGGAGTTTTCTAGGCAGAGGAGTAAGACTTAAAGCATTATTTCTGAATTTAATGCTTTTGTGAACTTACGTCACACATTAAAATCATCTTAATGCACCTTTTTGTCAATTCTTCACAATAGTGTTACAAAAGGAAGGGAGGAGAGGATACATTTTAAAAGCAAATGAAAAAGAACTCATTGGGAGCCTATTAGGCTACCTGTTGATGAGCATGTAAGAGAGTCATTAATATGCGGCTCATTGACATGATAGGCCATAATGACTCCTCCAGGGACGGTTCAGTCTATTGTGTCAGAGACTAGTTAGGGATTCATTAACGCAAAGACTCATGACTTCTTAATATGCAAATTATTAATGCAATGCACTGAGGCATCCCTCACAAATGTCCACATTTTGCATTACATGTCTTCTTTGCCACCCTTCACCCACACCTTTTATGAACCGTTTTCTTTTTCCCATCCTCTTTTGCAGATCTCTTCACAAAAGATTCCATACTCCTGTGGAATCTACCACTGCACATTCAAAGACCTCCTCCTCTCCTTTAGCCCATGTTTCTAGGATTTAATGCAGGTTCACATATACGAACATTTTGAATAAATCAGTAAAAATTGAGCATAAAATCTGATTTTATATATTTCTCCAATGTCAAATCGGTTTTGGCTAAAGGCAGGGCAATATGAACAAAGTGGTTGTTTTTTAAGAAATGAGACTCTGAAACATGAATAGTATCATTTATACTGAAGGTGGGAGGGGAAAGAGAAAAAGAGAGTTGAGAAAAGCCCAAGAGAGAAGGCACAAGAAAAAAAAGTTTAATTAAACCAAGTAGGGAGAGTAAGTATTCATACCAATGTAATACATTAAATGAAGAAATGGATTTAAGCCACTCAATGTCTGGCCTACAGCAAGCAATCAGTAAGTATTAGCTGTTATTATTATGTTGGCACTTTGAACTTTGCACAAAGGTGAAGTTAATATCCTCATTTCCTATTGAAACAATACGAAAAATGTTTTTGAGTGAAAGTTGTTCTATCTTTAAATTACCATACCATAAAGAGAGTATCAAACATACTCTTTATTTCTACAGCACAATTAGCTACAGCATTCATGGAGAAGTACTCAGGTATCTTTTGAAGCTTATCCACATTTCATGTATAGAAACTACATTTTGATACACTCTTTCACATGGGACTTTACATACTACCTATATTCATTTTCTTGCCACTCTATTATTCTAACCCTGTCTAAAACACAATACCTTCTCTGCTAAATTTCAGGAGAAACAGACTCTATTTCTAATTTCCATTAGCCCTCAACTCTGCAGTAGATTTACAGAAGTCTATTATCATAAAATCCACATCTCCATGCAAAATCAGTAATGTTTTTAAAACTAACAGTTTTATCAAATTATAATATATATGCCATAAAACTCACCCACTTTAAGTGTACAGTACAATAATGTTTAGCATATTTAATGTATTTTCAGAATCATGCAGCCATCACCAAAACCTAATCTTAAAACATTTCCAGTACCCCAAAAAGAAACCTCATGTCCCTTAGAATCACTCTTCATTTATCACCCCCAGCCTTAGAAACACTAATCTTCCTGTCACTATATATTTGCCTATTCTGGACATTTCATACAAGTGGAATTATGCAATATGTGTCCTTTCATGTTGCTTCTTCCACAGAGCATAATGTTTTGAGGCTCATCAATGTTGTAGCATGTATCAGTACTTTCTTTTTATTGCTTAATAGTATTCCATTATATAGATATAATACACTTTGTTTATTCATTCGCCAGTTGTTGGGCATTTGGATTATTCCACCTTTTCCTGTTTGTGGACAGTATTTCTATAAACCTTTACATTTGTGTGGACCTTGGGTAGAAACCTAGGTGTGAAATTGCTGGGCTATGGTAATTCCATATTTCACATATTGAGAAATTGTCATACAACTTTCCTAGAAAGTGGCTGCACTCTTTTATAATCCCATCATTAGTGCATGAGAGTTTTAATTTCCTCAAGTTTTCCCCAACCTTTGTTATTACCTCTTATTGATCATAATCATTATAGTGGGTGTGAAGTGATACCTCATTGTGGTTTTGATTTGCATATTCCTAATGATGTTGAGTATTGTTTTATGTGCTTATAGGTCATTAAAATAGCTTCTTTAGAGAAACATCTATTCAGATGCTTAGCTTATTTTAAAATTGAGTTCTCTTTTTATTATTGAGTTGTAAGAATTCTTCTGGATATGTCACTTACTGATATATGATTTGTAAATATTTTCTCCACTATGTGGGTTGTCTTTTTTTTTTAAGACTTTATTTATTTGACAAAGAGAGAAAAAGAGAGAGAGAGAGAGAGAGAGAGAGAGAGAGAGCACAGTGGGGGAGGGGCAGAGGAAGAGGGACAAGCCGACCCACAGCTGGGCAAGGAGCCTGATTCAGAGCTCCATATCCAGACCCCGGAATCATGACCTGAGCTGAAGTCAGATGCTTAACAAACTGAGCCACCCAGGTGCCCTTACATAGACTTTGTTTGATTAAATCTCTTTAAATAGGAGACAATATTTTTAACAAAAATAATCTTTATTAATATAATTACCACAAGCACCTAATTATACTTCACAATCTTCTAATGTTAATTTCAAATACTAAATGCTAGAAAACGTCCAATAGTTAATGGTCCTATCCAGGTTCTACACTGAAGTAAATGTAAGCAGATTCAGAAATGCTGCAAATCAACACATAGATTCGAGGAAAGAAGTCCAACTGATTTAGGAAGCTCACAGTACAAACATTATGAAATTTTTCTCTGGAGCCTATAGCTGGAAGAGATAGAGTAAGCAGGGAGATCATCTGTGCCAAGATTACTATCCCAGTTGAAAGCCTTTAGATCCCTGATTAAATAGAGCAAAGTTTATTCCAGGAAATCCCAAGTAGATAAAGTGAGAAGGACTCAATAAGATAAAACGATGGTTGGAGATCAATACAAGAGCAATACGGTACTTGAGAAGGATTAGTTGAGAACCAGATATGAACCAAAAGGCAAGGAGCCTTTTGACTAAAGACGTTGGGCCACAGACTGGGGTTGCAGGAGAATCAGAATACATATATTCTGGTACAAAAGCCAAATTCTGCTGAGACCCAGCTACATTGCCAAAGATGAGGATCTCTGCCACACTCTTAACAAAGCAACAAGACTTTGCAGTCAACACTCTGAAGAATACTTCTACAAGTGGGCTTAAAGGACTCAGTCCTTCTGTTGGACATCATGCTAATTCAGAATGTTAGACAAAACTTTGTGTGTATTTATTCAACAAATATTTAATATTTGCTAGGCATTACACTAGAAGCTAAACCATGAGCACAAGCCAAGATTAAACAAACTCTGCCTTCATAAAGTTTACAGTCTAAAGAACTATAAATACAAACCAGCAGTTTAAAAATCACAATTGTACCATTCACAACGAGGGAAGCATGGGGTCCTACAGCAAAAAATATTAGGAGAACTATCACAAACTCAAGGAAGGGAGGGAGCCCAGGAAAGCAGTAGCAGCTGTGCACATATGTGGGCTTGTAAAGAGACGTCAGACTGGAAGGAGGTCAGATCCTACAATCTGATTGCAGATCGTATTTAAAAGCTTGATTTTCCAAATCATAAAATATACATTTTTTTCAAGAAGAAAAACTGTTTTAAAAGAAAACTCTTAAAAGTTGACTTTATTCTAAATGGCAATTAACTTTATCCTTTATGTTCCTACTCTTGCTTAACCCTCTCACCATACCTACGAAAGTGTTATTTCATTTTGATCTACTTTCTTTCTGTTTAAATAGTATTACTCCTTTGATACACACTGAAACTAAATGATACAAAATAATTATAATTCAGAACACCTGTGTTTAGGTCTTCTGTTTACACCAGTTAGTTATTCTCAGTCCTGAGGCACATCAGAATCACCTGGGAACTTTTTAAAAAATACCTATGCCTGACCCCGGCTCCAGACCAATTCAGTTAGTCTTTGTAGTAGGGCCTGCATATAGGTGCCTTATTTGTCCTTTTCCTGTGTGCAATCAAGCTTGAGGAACATCGGTTTATGCTACTATTCTACACTGGCTTTTACTCTGTGAAGGTATGGTTAATGTGAAATTAAGTCCTTCAGTAAAAATACTCTGCTATTAACAGTTTCCATGGGGTGGGGAGAGAAGAGGGTATACATAATGAAATAGGCTACTATTAATGTAAGTTTTACACAAATTGTACTTCTGCTTCTATTAAGTCTATAAAACAATTTTTATTCATCATGGGGATTACCCACCCATACTTCAGTGCATTTAAATTTACTATTTTTTTTTTTTAACTGAAAAGAAACCTACATGCTGTTTAGGGTAAGAGACATCATTTCTACTTTAACAGCTATATTGCTCAGTATAAAACTGATAGTGTTTGTAAAGATTTAGACCTGAACTAGCAAAACGTTTTCCAGTTTTACTATGTGGCAAATTGTCCAAACAATTATTGCAAATGCAAGCACCATAAAATGTATTGCCAAGGACACTTGTCGGTTAGATCCTATGAAAGAAATAATTAGAGTCTTGAGGTAAAAATGATAGAAATGAGATGATAGTCACTAAAAAAGGCAGAACTTGCAATATAATAGTTTAAATGTAAGTTTGTGGGTAGTGCTGATAGCTTAATGTGTTTGGAGTTTGTCTTGTGTAAGAAAATGTTTCATACAAAAATACTTCAAACATATATTCTGGTTTTCTTTTTTCCTGATTTGGTATGTAAGTGAAGGCACTTGCTATCTTGGAGGATCAACATTTTACAACAGGTTACTTCATTTATATGTATATAGAGTTAATTCTGTGAAAAAAAAATTCTTTTTACATGTCTCAATTTACATAAGCTTATTCCATATGTATAATACTAATAGTCTCTGCGCCTGTGTGGCTCAGGGGGTTAAAGCCTCTGCCTTCGGTTTAGGTCATGATCTCAGGGTCCTGGGATTGAGCCCCATCAGGTCATGATCTCAGGGTCCTGGGATTGAGCCCCACATCGGGCTCTCTGCTCAGCAGGGAGCCTGCTTCCCCCTCTCTCTCTGCCTGCCTCTCTGCCTACTTGTGATCTCTCTCTCTGTGTCAAATAAGTAATTGAAATCTTTAAAAAAAATACTAATAGTCTATAGTCAGGATAACCAAAATAATTGAAAATAAAAATAATGATAGGTACAATTATTTAGTGCTTTTTAACTCCAATAATTCAAATGTTGAATTCTTTCTTTGATTAACTATAGCACAACTCCATCTTTACTAAAACAAAATTGCAAGGCGGGGCGCCAGTGGAAAAGATGGACATATAAAGATAGAAAATGAAGCTCTGGAGAGCCAGAGAATAGAGAACGGGATCCTAAACAGGTTTGGTGTCAAAAAGAAATGGTTTTCATGCCTTTCCTGCATGAGACCATATGGCTAGTTAGTGACTGGTATGCTCAAGAGTCTATAGGAAGCATAAGGAGAATGAAAACCTAATGCAAACAGAGGGGAAAGGTCCATCACTTGAAATTGCTTCAAGTGTTGCCCTTGTGACTTTGTTCAGCATGGAACCCTGTTCCCCCAGATGTCTTCATGATTGACTCTCTTCATGTCTCTGATCAACTGCCATTTGCTCAGTGTTCAATCTCTACTCATCCTTCTTATCTGGTATTGCATTTTATACTCTAAATTGCATTTGCCATTTTCTGACATAACTTACTTATTCTTTAAGTTAATTATTTAATAGTTTTCCCTCCCATTAGAATATCAGCTAACCAAGGAAAGAGATTGTCATTTTTTCACTATGTATCCCCAGTGTTTAGAATTGTACCTGGCACATAGTATATACTCAATAACACTTCTTGAATGCATGAAGACACTTTATTCATTTCTCCAGTCACTCATGGCTTTTGTTTGTTTATTCTCTGTCAGTGCACAAGCTAAAGGGCACAGTGAGAACTTTGCTACTGGTATCTTGATGACTTTTTTCTTTCAAGTTAACTAAGACCCATACTTTCTCAATCTTGAGGTTATTGGTATTATAGAAGGAAACATACTAGTGTATTTCCATGTACCCATCCACGAGGATAAACATTGAGATGCCTGGACTAACTAATCTTTCTCACTAAGTTAAAACATAAACCCTAGATTTTAAAGGAAGAATTTGGATCAACTAATTACAAAAAGAAATTTTCCCTAAACAACACCAGAGCAGTAAAATGAATCACTCATGAAATACATATAGGGATACCTAAAAAATGTGTGCCATCATACATACCTGCTTTTTATATTAAAGATGACCTATAGCAAAATTAAATAACTAATATTGATAATGAGAAAATAATAAAATCTGGTTGGGTGCCTGGGTGGCTCAGTCGTTAAGCCTCTGCCCTCAGCTCAGGTTATGATCCCAAGGTCCTGTGATTGAGCCCCACATCTGGCTCCCTGCTAAGCAGGAAGCCTGATTCTCCCTCTCCCACTCCTCCTGCTAGTGTTCCCTCTCTCACTGTCTCTCTCTCTGTCAAATAAATACATAAAATCTTAAAAAAAAAAAAAAAAGCTTTAGGGGCGCCTGGGTGGCTCAGTAGGTTAAAGCCTCTGCCTTTGGCTCAGGTCATGATCTCAGGGTCCTGGGATCGAGCCCCACATCAGGCTTTCTGCTCAGTAGGGAACCTGCTTCCCCCTCTCTCTCTGCCTGCCTCTCTGCCTACTTATGATCTCTCTCTCTGTCAAATAAATAAATAAAATTTTTTAAAAAGCTTTAATATAAATAAATAAATAAATAAATAAATAAATAAAAACTGTATTTAACCATTCCAAATACAGAAAGAGACAGTAAGTAAAAAATAGTTAAAAACATAGAAAAGGTTTCTAAACCATGAGACTCCCAAAACACAACCAGAAGTACAATGGTGTTCATAAGTGCCATAAGTAGTTTTTCAAGGCAATAAAAAATCTTTCATAAAACATGATTAGTGGAAAGCGTGTTAGGAGAGAAACATTGGAGAAATTATGCTCAACATTTACAATTACATCAGTCCTGTTTCTTATAGAGCAACCTAGTTCATACTTTTCATTAATTTACTCCGAATACTTTCTGCATTAATATAACTAAAATACTACTTTATCCTTGAACAGGGAGATCTAAAGTTCAAATTTTCAGCCTAGCAAAAGTGTACAGTTCTTTGTTTTTCAAGTTTGACTTTCACAATTCTGTCTGTTCTAGGCAATCTGATTGACTAACAAAATCCCCAAGTTGTCCTTTGCACTGCCATTTCCCCACTTATTTTTTACACTCTGTAAATACTCCTCTGCTCCTTCTCCACCTACCCAAGTTTTACCATTTCAAGGTTCAGTTCCTCTGTGATGTTTTTCCTAATGAGAGCAGCCTGCAGAACAGTCCTTTCTTAAATGCCTATTGCTCTGTATCTCCTACAATTTTCTCTGAGTATGTGTCTTTGTTTGGCACACATTATGTTGATAGCTAACTTGTCATGTATATAAATATTATTCCTTAACTAAATTCATGCTTGAAGACAGAGGCTACCTAGAAGTGTTCTACATAAAATAAGAACCCTATTATTTCTTTATGAATAAGTGTCTTATTGAGGCATTATGGTTCAGAGTCATGGGAGATTAGAGAATTTAAATCACAAACTTGGTTTCTCCTCTTAAATATTTTCTGGACTTGATCAAATAAATCCCTTTTGCCTAAATTTCTTCTTATGTCAAATGGGGCTGGTATAGCTTACTACCATGTGTAAAGGTGAGCTAATGGGAAATAACTTTATATCACTTAAGAAATGATGATAGATTTAAAACATGTATTCCTTAAGCTTGTATAATTAGAAATTTCTAAATAAAAGAACGAGGTAGCTTATTAAAGTAGTAAATATCATAGAATTAAAATTGTCAATGAGGTATAGTTCATACATGACATGAAAGTGCCACCTAGTCTTGCAGCCAAGTTCTAACTAATGTTACGGATTCTTAGGTGCAAAATTAGACAAATGAAAGGAATTTCATACCATAAGCGGTCAAGGAATTCCCTAGGAATTGAAGAAATAAACACAGACACACAATTGACCTTTATAATCATGACAACATAATTTTAAAAAGGTTTTCCAAAAAATTAGTTTCCTTAGAGGTCACAATTAACCAGAGACAAGCACATTCTATTGTACTAAAAAAAAAAAAAAAAACAATTTCTCAACAGCTAAATCTTACCTAGAAAACATTTAATTCAGTCTCACAAATAACATTTTCATTGGGAAACCATCTTTACTTGTATATTGAAAATTAATTGGAAAACAACAAATTTAAATGGTAAAACTTTAATTTCCAGCCAACTTCATTTAAAAACTTCTTAGAAAGTGAAAAAAAAACACAACTATTTACAAATGCTATGCATTATCTACCTCAATAATATATTTTTACTTTGGGTTGTGACCTTAGGTTTTACACACTAAAGTTCTTTAGGATATTAGGAAAATTATAGCAAAACTTTTAATGAAAACTATGAGATGTTAGTTGAGGGTGATAATGTAAGAACTAATTGCTATATCGGTATAGGGGAGCATGCTATTTTTGCCATAAGAAATATAACTATGCTAATTTCTTAAAATATGTTTGTTCCCACTTCTTACTGCCATAAAAAGAAAAATAAAACAATTTTCAAAGTTATAATTTTTTTTAAATTAAAACATTCTAATGTCTGATGACAGTACTAATTCAGTTTGAGTTTAACATTTTCACAAGATATTTTAATGTATTTTATATCCTGCAAAATCAGCAATTAGCTGCAAACTAGAAAGTTACCATTGCTTAAAATTTTCAAAAGTTAAAGCTCTTGCCTATAAGAATCAATGCAACTGGACCCCTCTGTTATATAATTTTAAAACATGAGTATACAGAAATATGGGAAGTCTTCCTACAACTCTTCTTTAAATGTAAATTTATATCTTTAAATCTTTAAAATTTTAAAAATTTAAAATTTAAAAAAAATTCTTTAAATCTAAAATTATATCCAAGAAAATTGTAAATAGTATTCATTAAAGTGTAGCAGATCCATCACACTACCTTTTTATACGTTTTAAGGTTAAACATTTAAGCACATTGCATTACTCCTCTTAAATACTTGTATTTTTTTGTTTCCTGGAGGGGAAGACCAAGAATGCAATCCCAAGACAGAACAGACATACTGTATGACTTAATAAAGTTTAGGTTTAGGTACACAGGAGGAATCTGGTAGGGGCAAAAGGCCCGGTCAAGGGAAGACATTAAGGTAAAAAAAAAAGAAAAGCAGCTAAGACAGGAGGCAGGCGCAGAATCCACAGGTGTCAGAATCAGAGAGCACCGCATGAGCAACAGTAGCACAACCATGAATATTGACCGTGATCCTGGCCCTGGCAAGAAGGAAGCATGAATGACTCTTGTGATCAGTAGACATACAATATCTGCCTTTGGTCTTTCATTATTCAGCCTATTAGGTTTTTCTGGCTCTGGTTCCACTGGTCTGGGCTGTGGTATGTAGAAAGCCAAAGGCTAACCAAATAGAATACTTATTCTATTTGAGATGTTAAGATTACTTGACATTACTTCAAAGTAATATTATGGTGACTCCATGAATCAGCTCTTTAGAAGACTTAAGATAGAGGAAAGACAATGAGAGCATCTCATAATAGGCTATGTTAATTTATTTCTCAATTTGGTCTCTTATTGATACCTTGATAACTGAAAGTAACCATCTAAATTTAGATTGTCTATAAGACGTTATAATGGTTAGTGTGTTCATTTCTATATTTAATTTTGAGTCAATTTAGACAACGAATACATGTTTATTACAGAGAGAAATTTCCTTTTTATCTGTTGTGATATGTAAATATAGTCTTTTTATATTTCATCCTATTTTTAAGTTTTAAAGTAATTTTTATTTTTGATCCAATGAACAATCATTACTTCATGGCTATAGAATACAATATGGTTATAGAATTAATAAGAACCAGCAAAAGAGAAATCACTTATTACATTGAAGTTTTTTATTTGCATTTTGGGGAACATGACTATGACTTTAAACAAAATATAGAATAAAGGAAGAAGAGTTAGGATTTGAGGAGAGATGCAACTTTGGTGTGAGATATTAAGGGAATTAATTTGCCACCTGGATATCCAGATGGAGATGTCCAGAAGACATCTGATTTTTAAAGATTGTGAAAGCAATTAAAGCACTCATCATTAAAACTGTAACAAGTATAATTCATTCTTCAATTATTCAGAAGGTGCTTTTGGATTTTACTAGGCCTCAGGGTTATCAATGAGAAAACCAGTTGCCTTTAATATTAATTTTGAGAGTTTTTTATATGCAAATCCTTTTATTAGTTACAGTGGGGAATAATGTTTAGACAAATACATCATCCTGGCCTCAAGGAACTTGCAGTCCTGTTGGGAAGATGACACACACATAGGTTTTTTTAAAGTGCAGGGAAAGGCCACCACTATAAATAGCACCTTCATAAACATTTTGACTAAACAGATATAGACGGTCATATGTTGGAAGTCCTCTTCCTTCCAGACATACAAATATCTGATAAACAGGAAGTCTTTTGTTAAATGTTAATTTCTTTGCCTGTAGATAAATTGCATCAGATGCAGACATGGTAAACAGCAACCCTTTCATTTAAGGAAAGCTGCTTTATTTTGTACCCTTGAAGTAACTACTCCATGAAGAAATATTGCCAGAAATATTGTAATTTAAAGGAAGAATAACAAAGCAATATAAGGGCAAAGGCAATCCCATAATATGGATAAATCAGGAATAGGACTCGGAGTCTTGTTGAACTATATGAGTTTAATGAGATTTGTAAACAAATGTCTTGAATGTCCCTATAACTAGTATTGCCTAAAAACTTGGCTCGCCAAAGTTAGCTTTAAATGAGATATTATTAATACAGAAAATAGAAAACATTAGGAAACATATGAACTATCTGAAGAATGCCTTTCTTATATATATCATACATACATACACACACACAAAAAAGATAAAGTTTAAGTAAAAAGCTCATATATACAGATGTGTGTGTGTGTAGTTTTTCCACACAAAAAGGCAATGCATTAAGAATAATACAAATGTAAATGGGCAGGATTACTTAATTGCTCCCTAAGTTCAATTTACTAAATAAATTATAAACTGTCTAGGCTGTCCCAGTTCTCTGCACATATTAATTGATAGAACAAATAGCTTTTAGTTAAAACTGTATACACACACACACACACAGGTTCGAGAAATTTAACATATATTCAGGTGAATTCTGCTTTAGTTACTACATTAACCTTTCTACAAAATGATATACTTAGAACCAATTTAAGTTTCAGCTGGTCTATATTACATTTGATTTTTACAAATTTATTCGAGATTTTTTTTCAGTGTTTCATACAGTTAACATTCCTGAGTGAAATTTTATTAAAAATTAAATGTCTACAAAATAGTGTGCATGGCTATTCTAAATTATTCATTATTTGTCTGGGAGGGTTTTAAAAATGCTAATAGCTATCTTTTTTGAGAAATAAACTGAGTAATCTCCTCAAATATTTTGAATTTTGTAGCTTCTCTTCCCAGGCCCCCATAGGAAGTACAGTAATACCAACAATCCCTCTGGTACTCAGAACTCAAAGCTAATGATGGCAGGATTGGGAGAGCTCTTTAGCTAGTCTGCTATTCCCTGCAGCCCCTGGAATGTTAGTGCCCTCGGTGCACAGTCCTTATAATAGTCATGTCATTCCCCCTTCAGAGAATCTAGTTAGCAGTGAGTTTTTTCTTCTCTCACTTTTGCATTAAAATAATACAAACTAGCTTATTAGTTTACTAGTTAGGACCTCAGGGCAAAAATCTATAGTTTTTAGGTTAGTTGACCTGAAAAATAGAACAAATCACAGGAACAATATGATTCTACTTAACTTTGTAAGGACTCCAACATTTAATTCAACTGAGAATCAGAATAAACAAATGACAGGATTAAAGACTTAGAACAATATGAATGGCTACAAAAAAGACCTAGAATTCCTGATAGAATACGTTACTGAAGAACACAATCTTCCCAGAAGATGATTCAGAAGAGAATATGTAACCATTTGGCTTGGGAAATTTTTTAGAATAATTCTGCCTCAAAGCAAAAAATAGCGTTAAATGGTATTTTCTACAACAATATGATTTATTGAAAATTATTCAGAAATCAATTGTTGTATTAACACTGGAAACAATGATTGGACTTTATTTACACCAAACACAATAGTCTTATACACCCATTAGAATATGTGTGAAGATTACACTTCTTTACTGCATCTGAATATGATTTTTTAAATCTGTGTAATTTTTCTATTGGCAAATACCCAGAAGATTTAAGTTATAACAATACATTATAAAGTCTTCTGTAAGTATTTATTCTCAAAAGGAGGTACTAGTAAAATGTATTTTTCCCAACTTCATTTCATTATATGTATGGCTTATAAAGCTGACATTTACCTGCATAATTTTTTGTGATTTGTAATTGTGTGAAGACATTTACAGTAATTTTCAAGAATGAAAATAAGCTTGAGGTTTTTCTTACAGAGTTAGTCTATTTGATTTGTATCATGGCTTAAATCTGTAAAACAAATCAGAATACGATCAGTGTTAAATGGGTTATAAAATCTATTTCACGTAATTAAGAAAAGAATCTACAATTGGCATGCTTTACAAATATAAATTTGGGGGATTTTATCTTTTGGTAACTAAAAGGGTAAGTAAAATTCAAATCCACAACCACACATAGAGTAGTCATTGTCTTATGTTAGCATTCATTTCTCTTTGTGACTTGAATAGCACTGAAGTGCAATACAGACAGACCATTTTCAAATCCTCCTCACTTGAGGAGGAAGAGGTAGTAAAATTTCCTAAGACATCTTTCTTTAATGTACAACTGATCTCTGCCACCAAACAATGCCGTATAACAGTACAATTTAGGAATTTCTATTTTGTCATAAAATCTTTAAACAGCAGGATGATATGATTAATTAAAGGTCCAAAACCAGTTACTACTTATATAATAGATAATAACACTACCATGCCATTTACCATGCCAAGTAAAACTATTAGAGAAGCAGAATAAAAACCTGAAAAGATTAGAGACATATGTCCTGAGGAGCTTTTTCTTTTTTATATAGTGGCAGGGTACAGAGAATCCTTTAAAACAAAGGAATGACTGAAATGCACTCGTGTATAATATATTTTCTTAGAGGAAAAGAGTTATATAAAATTCAATTTCATCTTCTAGGTATAAAGTGATGATAAGTTGAAGTTGTGTGCAGCTATCTCATTTATTAGTTCAAAAGAACTATTTTAAGAACTATCTTAAGAAACATGTTGTAGTTTATTTTTTTTTTAAAGTAGTGTTCAACTTACGAACAGGCAATGTTCCAAAATTTTTTGTAACCCAGAAATTGCTGGAATTTGGGAATTATTTTCCTCATAGCACCAATGGCATAAATATTAGTTAGTTTCTCTAGTCAGTGCCCCAAAGCTTGTTGAATCTACAATACAACTAATTTTGAAACTTTTTTTAGCCTGGGTCCTGGCCACAGAAATGATAATGTGGAAATAAAGCCTTCCTCCATTAATTTTGAGTGTAGGACTAGTCATGCAGAAGATTTTTAAAAGCAATATTTATCACCAATGCCATTTTGGGTGTCTATATAGTATCAGCAACTGGGACAGATGCTTATATATGTTAGCTAATGTAGTTCTCATAGCACTTCTGCCAAGTAGAAATTATTAACCCTATTTTGGCCTTTGCAAAGAGGATACAAAATATAATTTATCCAAGTTCACACAGTTAGTAATTAGTTAGACTGAAAGCCCAAATCTGCCCCAATTTAAAGGGTATGCTGTTTCCATTATGCCTCATTGTTTATGGAATCCACCTTTTCCACTAAACACACACACACATACACACACACACACATAAACACTCACACATACTCCCGACCCCCAGAGTCATCATACTTCTATGGAACCCTTACTACAAACTGTACTCAAACCTAGTTGTATCCCATAGTGCTCTCTGCTCTAAAATTATCCATTTCCATTGGCTCAATCCAAACTTAAAGCCCCTATTTGCAACCAACCTTCATTGGATGTAAGATAAAGATAGACCCCTGCTATCCTAAATGTGTCTGCATTTAAGGGAGGGGAGTGTGTGTGTGTGTGTGTGTGTGTATAAAAATTTCAGGCATGGTATCAAAGTGAAGTGTCAGAGCATAGAAGATCTTTTTTTTTTTTTAAAGATTTTATTTATTTTACAGAGAAAGAGAGAGAGCGATCACAAGTAGGCAAAGAGGCAGGCAGAGAGAGATGTGGAAGCAGGCTCCCCACTGAGCAGAGAGCCCATGCAGGGCTCAATCCCAGGACTCTGAGACCATGACCTGAGCTGAAGGCAGAGGCTTTAACCCACTGAGCCATCCCGGCGCCCCCATAGAAGATCTTTTAAGTCTGCCAGGTTACTAAGCTGTCAGGACCACGGCAGGTGTCTGCTCCTGAGGTCACTTAGCATTATTTCTCTTGGGGCTTGAGAGTAAAAACTTAGAAGAGGGGCAGGTATCACAGTCAGCAAAATTGGAAGAAGTTGAAAAATTAAGTGTCCCAATTCATAGTCTTTTTTTTTTTTTTTTGCCTAGAGTCTTACTGACTGAGAGTGCTTGGGCACATTTTTTACAATTGGGGCGCCTGGGTGGCTCAGTCTATTAAGTGTCTGCCTTTGGCTCAGGTCATGGTCCCAGGTTTGAGTCCCACATTGGGCTTTCCTGCTCATCAGGGAGCCTACTTCTCCCTCTATCTCTGCTGCTCCCCTGCTGGCACACCCTTTCTCTCTGTCAAATAAATAAATAAAATCTAAAAATAACAATAAATAATAATAATTTTTACAGAAATGCAGATGGGCTTCGGGTGGGAAGTTAAAGTTCATGGAGATCCAGAGGATCCATGTAAGAAATGGCATCCATAGTGATTCCCTTTAGCTAGAGCTTGAGAAACACCCTGAACGATGAGACCCTCTTGTTTCCCTTCTCTTAGAAGAGATTATACAACTCCACCAAGAAGTCTAGGTTTCTACGGGTATGGATTTATAGAAAACCAGGAAGCCACAAAGCCCTGGTAGATCTCCAAGGAAACTAAGCTACTTGGCTCCTTGCTGTCAACCAGCTGGCAGCTTCCAAACAGTCCTCTTGACAGGTCCTGTGCAGCTGTGTTTTATGTTTCCATATGGCCTTGCCAGAGGTCCCTCCCTTAAGCAGGCCTGGCTTCCACAATTAGTAGGGACTCACAACAAGTTAGTTATGGAATACATTAAGTCCTAAAGACCTCATGGGGCTATTTACACCTCTTTGGACTATTTCCAGGATCCCAGATTATACTGTAAGTGTAAATTAAGGAAGTCTCACAATCCAATGTCTCTGACTGGAACATGCAACATTACCGTATCTTATGCTCCATTTTCCAGTGCTTTTCTTGGCCTCATTTTAGTGATTTTTTACCACCCTGAAAGGCAAACTCTCTGTAATCTTAAAATCATACTTTAGAATGTATTTTTCTCTTTTCCCTTCTTGAATGTGCCTGGTTCTATTTCTCAGATACAAAAATTGAAGACTAATCAATTTTCTCCTTTGGCATTGTAGTCTTTCAGGAATTTATTTGCATTCACCTGGCCAAGTTATAAATACCATCCAACACCTATATCATGCCATTTCTTTACTTAAAATAATAAATTGGTTTCACTTAATAAAATACAAAACCAGATGAAGTCAGTCTGTGTATCCAACGGTTAGGAACATACATTTAGCAGCTGGTGAGGAAAAAAGGTCACTCCCCTAGCCCATGCACAAGATCAGTTATAGATCGCATATTCTAGAAAACCTGAAACATAAGGTAAATGGTTCTTATTTAATTTTTATCCATGGCTTCCACTGTATACCCAAAGAATTGGAGTTGATGTTCTTTTGTCCCTTTCTCTGCTCTCAGTCCCTGTGAGGACTTTTTCCTTGGGACCTCTCCTCATCTTCACAGGGTCATGTTTCCAGCCATGTTTCTCATGGATACTGGTACCTAACAACACACATGTCCTTAATAAACACTTGTTGAATGAGTTTTGGAACCTGAACAAGGTAGACTATGATGCAAGTCCAAGAATCAGAAATTAGTTAGCTGAACAAGGTTTGATAATGATCATGGCAATTATAGGTAGTTTTTGATGACTACTGTATATGTGCCCAGCACTGCACTAAAAGCTTTAAGAATATCTAATTTTATGTTAATTGAGTCATCACAATATCAGACATCATTACCCCTATTTTAAAGATGAATAAACTGAGGTGCTGAGAAGTAAAGTAGTATGTCCACAGTCACATAGCTATAAGTATATATTTTACTGGGATTAATACACAAGTCTGTTCAATGCCGAACTTCATGCCTTTTTTATCCCTTCCCATCTGGTCCTCCATTTTATAATGTAGTAAATGTGGAATATTTAATAGTCATTAAGATAACCAGTTTTAAGATGTTTCAGATATATAAGGTGACACACATCTCAAGAAAAGATAGAATTTAATTAGTTTTGCTAATTGATTAAAGTCCTGCAAGAGACCAAGAAGTGGCTCTCCAACTCTAAAAACTTAGGAACCTTCGAAAGAAGGAGGAAAGAGACTTTGGTGCAGTTTGAGCCATTCTAGGGTTTTTGAGATCCATCTAAAGCTAAAATTAGCCTTGTCTTTTTTACACTGGTTAACATTTACTGATAATTGACTATGTTCCAGACACTGTGCCAAAAGTTTATATGTCTTATTTCACAGAAATCTCAACCAACCCTGTAAGATAGTACTATTGCTATTCTCAACTGACCGATGAAGAAACCAAGCTTAACTTGCCTAATGTCATACAGCTAGCATGGTGGAGCTTGGACTCAAAGCCAGATATGTTTAACTCTGAAGCGCATAATTTTAACTGTTTCTGAATGCTATTTTTAGCTTATTTATCCATGTACATTTAAGGTAATTTATACCAATGTCATTTATTTCTTTTGGTCATTTGTTTTGAAATAAAGCCCATGGGATGAGGATCCGAAATCTGATTAGTTTGTTTGCTAGCATATACACCTGCACCATGTATGTGGTGACACTTATCAAGTATCTCATGATGCATGCCTTGCAGTGCAATTAAATACCTCCGGGTCACTCTCAGTCACATGCCTACAAGTAACAAACTCTGCTTTCCTCTCCCTTTAGATATTTCTTTCTGTCAAAGTGGATGGATTAACAAACATAAAAGAAAATAGACAACCATATCAATGTAGAGATTTATAAACTCTGACCTGAAAAAAATCTCCATAGAAGAAGCATAGTGCCTAGTGTGATTGACATAAGGGAAATCTTACCTCACTAAATGATGTGTTCCCACAGTTCGTTATGTTCGTATTAGAAGGAATTATTGACACTTTCAGAAGATATAACCTCCAGAACCCTGATAGCAAATTAACTTTGGTATTAAGAGAAATTCAAGTTAGATGTTACTATCTACATTAGGACAGCTTATTTTAACTCTGAGTTATATGATACACTATGTTAATTACTTGCATGTATGAAGCAAAAATCCACATAAATTTCTCTTCTGTATTTATCTGTTGGAAGAAGAGACCTCCAAATTAAGCTATGGAGGAAGTGTGGAAACACTCAAAAAAGACCCATTGAAATTATGTAACTCTTTGGAGGGAGGAGGATATTTTAGAAGCTATAATTTTTTGATCAAATAAGTATTAGTTCACTTTTATTTTAGCCAAGTACACGTTTTGTAAAATAACACTAATAAGGTGTGCTATTTTTCCCTAACTAAATTCTTCACAATGAAATCCAACTGCAATATTCATTTAGAAATTTGATAATGCTCTCTTGTGTGAGTTTTAGGAATATTTGAAACCCCATTGCATATAAATTATATCATGGAAAAGCTGTATAAATATTCTATTACGGCACATGCTGTTCTAAGGATCTGTCAGGATTTCCTTTATACACTCCATTTTGAGTGGTATATAAATCAGATGTAAAAATTCATGTTGGACTGAAACTCAGCACAAAAGGCCTCCTCCAGAGGCGAATGCTTTTTTCAAAATGTGGTTTGAATTATGTTGGTCATTTTTAAGTTATAGAAGTGCAGAAAATGTATTTGTGGTTTTGAAGGAGAGAGATTTTTTCCATTTTTATAACTCATTAGGAAACTTTACAGGCCTTCAGACCATTTTGTGGTTTAGTTCTTCTCAGGTTTTTCCCCAAAGCAATATTAAAACTTGAATGGTGTCCGCTATGAATCCAGTGATTACTGTTCTGAATACAAATGTGTGTATGGATATATATAGTTATACATATCCTAGACTAGAAGAAGTTCCAATAATATCATGAGTTGGGTAGAAGATGAGGCCTATCAGTGCTCATTTTTGTTCTTGGTATCAAGTTAACTTTGACCTATCAAAGGAATCCCCTGTTTTTATCATAGTTCATTATGTATTGCTTGTAATTTTAAAGCTGCATCTTTAACTTCAGAAAAATCCTCTGAGTTAAACACTATTTTTATTAGCTCTTTGACAATAAGGCTATAACTTTTCTAAATTTTGCTTTTCTCTAACAGAGAGAATAAGTTGCAGCATGTTTAGTAGATATTCACTGATGATAATCTCTTTTGTAAAATATTTAATGTATATGTTTATGTATATAGTTTGTTAAATAATATTGAGTTTATTTTGTCTATATAGCTAACATGTTGCTGAGTAATTTCATAAACATTTAAGTTATTATTTTAGCACAGGTAGAGATTATGGTTATATTATTTTCTTAATAGCATCAGTTAAAATCTGAGAAAGTTTTATTTGGACTAAAAGTTGGCAAAATTCACAAAGTTGAGTAACCCAATCTTTCAAATGACTTTAAAGGGTAATAAAAATAGAAATATTTTATATGATTGAATTGCTTCCACCTAGGTTATATTTAGTTCATTAATGCATTAGACTAACACACTTAGTAGTTACTATTTACTGTCCTACAATAGATCAAGGCATTAAAGCATAAAGAGGCTAAACTCTTTCTAATGTCATTCCTTATGTTTTTATTAAATTCCACTTAGAATCTCAGTTTCTTGATTCCTAATACAATTCCCTCTACATCATATTGCAGTATTTCTGGTGCAGTTGCTAGAATCTTTAGGTCTAGTAACAGTTAGGATGGACCACCCAGAGGACAATCCAACCTTTGCCTGTGACTTGTGGAGCAATGTGGACTTTCCCACTGAGACATTTTGAGGAACAGAAGAGATCTATCTCCTCCTGGATGTTTTATCAGCTAACCCAGTGTCATGGAAATTAGCCAACTCTACAATAGAGAAGGCTGAATGCAGTTTTCTTTATTTTTTTTTTTATATTAACAGGAGAGCAGGGTTACTAATGAGGAATCATATCCCAAATCTCTAATCTATAAAGCTGAATATACTTATTTCTATTTGGGTCATTTTTTTAAATTCTGCTCCACTTGCTTTTACTCTCCTATACTACTTTGTGTTCTATAATGTTATATTTGGTTGTAATTATAGAATTTTATGTGTAATTTATACATTACTCATATACTTTTGTCTTTCTCTTGGTTTGTCATTAAAGTCATAGCTCTTACGATTTACCTTAACATGTACTCCAAACAGCCCTATGTGACTCAATCATTAAGAAGTTTGGGGGGAAACTTATGAATTTCTGAGCACTAAGAGCATTTTGAAACACAGTTTTATATTAATCAGAAATATTTTGTAATACAGCATAGACCTCTAAAACCCACTGAAAATAAATATACTATAAATGTCAAAGTGAAGTTTTACATGTTAAGAATCTAGATTCCATGGTTTGAACTTAACAATTCGTTAGTCGTTAGGCAAGCAATCTGCACATTGTGCTCCCCTCCTGCCCCTTCTACTACATTATACCCATAGTTTTCCTTGCATTTGGAGGAGAGCTAAAAGGGTGCTATTATTTGAATAGCACTGACCTTGTTAAAGCCTAGCACCATTGTTTTATGTATAATGAGCAGTATATTTTTAAACAATGTCTATTTCTTACAACACATGAAATAAAGAATGACATAAAAAGACTTTAAGATTATGAAAAGTAAAGAATGTAAGATAGATCCTCACCTTGATTTTACCTTTAAACAGCCTTTTATTTGTCTGTTAGGAACTTCTTCCCGTGGTTTTACAGGTTCCGGCTCTTGTTCTTTCTTTTGACAAATCAGTATATAATTTGTGCCATTATTATTTGACCAAAATGTACCAATAGAAGTTTCATAACGTATACAAAACTCAACTTTACTGCCATCTTTTTGATAAGGGGGAACCAATAATATCTTAAAGGAGAACTGGTCAGTTTCACCATCACATGAATTTGGGATATATTCTGCTAAAATGTCATAATGTGTCTGCCAGTCATCCAAGGACATTCTCACATATACTAACTTCTCAAAAGAAATATTCAAAACTCGAATAATGCCCTTCATACTTGTAGACCCAGGAGGATACTCCGTTGACTCCAGTATTGCTTTCTGTACTTGAAGTTGCTGCATAAGATCTTCTTTTGAAGAAGGCAAATCAAATAGTGGAGACAAAACATATTCTTCTGTGTGAAAAATGTCCTTCCTTAAGTCAAAACCAGTAGAAACACTCGGTAAATCCCAGCAATCAAATTCTTTGACAGACACAAGATTGAATCCAAAGGTGTCAGCGAATGAAACTCTTCTTGTACCTGAAGATGGAGTGTCCAGGTATATATCTTCAGAAGAATCAGAACCTCGTCTACTAGGTTGAGGGGAGAAGCCAGGTTTGAAAGTAGCTTTAACTTCCTCATCTTCAGAAAGAGAATCAGATAAATTAGGAACTTCTAAAAAGTTATCTTTGCTAATCTGACCAGGTTCTTCAGAAGGCTCCATTGGGCTCTCTGATATCAAATAAGGGAGGGCTGTACAACTAGTAGAGGCTGATATTTGAGATACTGAAGCTTAAAATAAGTATTATGTTACAGTTGACATTGCAGAAAGGAGTCAGCTCTATAAATAGGTCCAATGGCGTGTAAACTATGCTAGCTTGCCTCCAAAGGCCTTTAATATGATAGCATCCATGTTACTCTCACCAGTATGTTTCAGATTTAACTCTCAGTTTTTAAAGTTGCATGTGTTTGAGGTGAGTTCCAAAAAGACATTTTAAATCATTTTTTTCTGTGTTGAAAAATCTAGAACTCTATTTAGAATTTTAAAAAATTGTTTTAACCAGTTAATCTGAAAAATAAAAACATGGACCACTTATTTTAAAACAAAATAAAAGTAGTATCCAATACTAAGCGATAGTTTTGAGCTAAATCAATCCATTGAAGCAGACAAGGACAGACAGGAGAAAAGAAGAACATTTATTGAGCAGGAGGAAATCCAGTGCCTAATAATAATGATAGCTACTATTTAACGGAACTGACAATGTAAAATGTTAACTATAAAAGTGTTAAATAGAAGTTCTGGGACTCTTGAGGAAACATGATTTAGATGAAGAAGGTATCATTTGAAATAAACCATGAAGGGTAGGTAGGATATAGACATGCAGGGCTGGAGTGAGGTGGATTTTCCAGGTGGAAGAAATGGCCTGAGCCAAGGCCTAGAACAAATAATTAGTCAAATCTGTTATTTTAAACATTAGTAAGTTTCTTTTAATTAACTTATGGAAAAATATATACAAGAATGTGTTATTGACTTGAAAATATAGATAGGCAATGGTAGGCCTGGCCCAGGAGTGAAATATTTATGTAGAATAAAATGTTCATCTTTGGCAAATGGCCATTTTATGCCCACAAAACAGAAGTTAATACCACGACATCTTGAAGTTTGATGTGAGTTTTAAAGTGTGAGCCACTTATGTAGACCACCATATTTTTTGTGTTAATGTAAAATCCACTGGGGAGATGACAATCAGGTAAATACCTATAAAAAATTTTAAACATACATATGCTTTGACCCTGAAATATTCCAGCTAGAAATTTACCCTGTCAGTATAAGTATAAAAAGATATATATAGATATATGTTCATAACAGAATTGATTATTTTAAAAACTTTAGAAACTATTCAAAACTCCACCACACGAAACTGGATAAATAATGTGACACCCATACAACAAAATGTTTTATAGTCATTGTGAAAAGGTTAGAGTAGCACTTTAAATATTGATACAGAAAGATAACCAAGATAAATGGCTAAGTGCTAAGTGAGAAAATAAAATGTGCACAGATATGTGCCTAGAAAATTCCTGGAAAGACACAGAAGAAATTGTTACCAGTGGTTAACTCTGATCTTAGAGTTTGAAAATCATAGGGGAAGATAGATTCCTATTCTTCACTCAATTAAATTGTGAAAGGTGATTAATTTTTTTAAAAGAGAGCTGCTTAACAGCATTTCTTTAAAATTACAACTTTGTAAATATAATTTACTGGACAATTTGAATTGCATAAAATCATGGCTCAGGAAATTATTATTTAAAATTAAAAATGAATGGAGTCTAGAACAAGGAAATGAAATTATTTGGGCTTTACCCCAACCACATAGCAAGAATGAGTGGTGACCTCATGTATTGTTCAAGAATGGAAAATGGCCATCCCTTGCAAAGTTAATGACCGTGAGCCTTGAGTAACCACATCCCAATGTACCTAACATATATCACTGGGTGTTCAAGGAAATTAATAACAAAATACCTTATAGAACTAGTCAATAATCCATACAGTCATGTAAATAATAGAAGAATAAAAATTTACAGATACAGTGATGTACCAAAGTAATCTAACTATTCATGGGTTATGAGCTGAGGCATGGAGCTAAAGATCCCTGGGGTTGTATTCTGTCTCTGCCACTTACTAGCTGGGTGATGTTCAGAATTCTGCTCAAATTTTTTAACCCTCATTTTCTTTCATTGTTAAAAGGCAATATTAACAATTAAATGAGCTGCATATTAAAAGTCTAGCACAAAACCAACAGCAAGAGTGGCAGGCATTATTTTTATTTCTAAATATGCTTGGGAAGAAAGGCTGATTTCTAAGACACATCAATAGGTAGATAATACACTATAGAGAGTCCACATATATAATATTAAGTAATGATCTTTAATTTGATTTTTTTTCAAAGACTCTAGCAGGTAACATTTAACTTTATAAGACATAAAACATCTCTACATTAGAAAATGGCCCTGTTTGAACTAAAGCTTTCTCTTCTGAATTTGTGTCTTTACACAGCACTACTCTCTTGATTTGTAGTAATCACTGCCTCTCTTCTGCAGTTTATAACCTTTGCATAATTATAGACAGTTGAATATTCCCCCTTAGTCACCACTTAGCTAAAGCCCAGTGATTTCATCTTTTTAATCTCTTCTCACATGTCAGTACTCCAGTGCTTTTTATCATTTTGTTACTCCTCTATGGCCTCCTTCCAGTTTACCTATATTACTCTGTTAATGAACTGCCCCCAGATGAATGCAGCATCACAGATCCTGTGTCTCGGGAGTATGTAAAGAAACAATACTGGTTTCAGCCTTGTGACTTGGTGTTTGTATACAGTTAAAACTCACATCACCTTGCTTCTTTTCCATATCATAGATCAGATCAACATCCCATTTTCTCATATTCACCACTAATTCAATTTTTTTTTAAAGATTTTTCATTTATTTATTAGAGAGAGACTGAGAATGAGAGGGGAGAAGGTCAGAGGGAGAAGCAGACTTCCCGCAGAGCCGGGAGCCCGATATGGGACTCGATCCCGGGACTCTGGGATCATGACCTGAGCCGAAGGCAGTTGCCCAACCAACTGAGCCACCCAGGCGCCCACCACTAATTCAATTTTAAAATGACTTGTATAATACTCTTCTTCAATTGCTTAGTCATACTTTTTTTTTTTTTTTTAACAGAACTAGGCTTTTTCTTTTCCTGAACAAACTACAGCTCAGGTTTTTACATATGCCACTTCTTTGTGTTAATCAAAGATTCTCATAGGTAACTTTAACGTAAAAGACTGTATTAGTCAGGATCCCAATAAATGGGAAATCAACGTCATGCTCAAAATAAGATAATTCCTCCCCGAAGGGCTTATTTACAAGGATCTATTTATAAAGTATAAATGCAAAAAAGCCATAAGGGCTAGTGCAGTAAACTAGGGGCTGGGCGCATCAGCGTTGTTACCATCCTTCAAGGAATGAGGAAAGGGATAGTCATCTGAACCCGAAAGCAAAGAGTGCCATGAGCTCCCTACTGGCAGAAGAGGATCAGTGATCTTTTTTTTTTCCCCCCCCAAATACTTTTATTTTATTTTTTCAGTGTTACAAGATTAATTGTTCATGCACCACACCCAGTGCTCCATGCAATACGTGCCCTCCTCAATACCCACCACCAGGCTCGCCCAATGCCCCACCCAAAACCCTCAGTCTGTTGTTTAGAGTCCACAGTCTCTCATGGTTCATCTCCCCCTCTGATTTCCCCCCATTCACCCTTTCTTTCCTTCTCACAATGCCCTCCATGTTTTTCCTTATGCTCCACATGTAAGTGAGACCATAAGATAATTGACTCTCTCCGCTTGACTTATTTCACTCCGCACGATCTCTTCCAGTCCCGTCCATGTTAATACAAAAGTTGGGTATTCATCCTTTTTGATGGAGGCATAATATTCCATTGTATATATGTACCATATCTTCTTTATCCATTCGTCTGTTGAAGGGCATCTTGGTTCTTTCCACAGTTTGGCAATTGTGGCCATTGCTGCTATGAACATTGGGGTACATGTGGCCCTTCTTCGTACTGCATCTGCTTCTTTGGGGTAAATACCGACTAGTGCAATTGCAGAGTCATAGGGTAGCTCTATTTTTAATTTCTTGAGGAATCTCCACACCATTTTCCAAAGTGATCTTTATTCAAGGGACACAGCCAACCAAATATGACCTTGCCAGGAGAGATCCAGGAGCAAAAATACACTGAACTCACTCTTCTTTCCTGTGATGGCCTACCAGGGTTACACATTGGCCAGAGGCTACAGGGACTATATATAACCATTCATTCAGGTCAGCCTCCTGGGATAGAGAGCAGGATGGAAAAGACTGAAAAAAAGTGGCAAGTGGATTTGGAGGAACAAACAAATATATCAGAGATTAAAAGTTTATTATTTGGTTATTGATATATGCTTATATATTATGTTTAAACATATAATTTAAAATATGCATATGTGTTCCTCTTGCTTAATACATATTCTATCTCAATGCCAACTGAGTTCCTATTACCTGATACTTTATTGTCACAGTGAGAAAAGTGAAATATCTAGCATTTATAAATTGATCCAGTGGAAGTCATAAATAAGAAATATTGAGTTTGTCCACAGATGGCTAAGAAAGAAATAATCTTTTTTGAGATTAATTATAACATCACATTTGTTTCTCTTGTTGGCATATGTCTTTGCAACCTAAACTCAAGAAATATTTTGTCAGAAGAGAACCCAGAAGAGTGATTTTTTTAACCAAGAATACTTATCAAAATCAAAAAAGTCCCTTGAGCTGGAACTTGAACTCAGCTCTCTCTTGCTTTGAGTCTAGTGTTCTCCATATTATCACATACATTCACCAACTTTTAGCTTTAGAAATCAAAATTAACAAAGTAATCATTTTTTTGAAAAATAATCATTAAAATTCGTTTGTTCTAGATCCAGTTTATTTTTCTACATCAATTAACTTCTGTGAACTTTCTTTTTTCCATTTGATGAAAGATCTCCAGAGTGTCCAGATAATTTTTCTTTGTGACAGAGTCACTCAACCTTTTTAACCTTTGCTGCATTTGGTAAATATAATATCTTACACTGTCTTCCCTCTCCCTCAGAGACTCTGCTATACTCCTATTGGGGAATTACTGATCTAAGTTATAAAAATGAATTATATGATCTTTTTATAACTAATATTGATAGTATTTTAAAGGACTATTAGTTAAAGTTAAAGGACTATTAGTTAAACATAGTTTGAGACACAGGTTGGTTCATCAGATGCCAATTACTGGAAAAAATCCTCTGGAAAGGTGCATATCTACCAATAGAGGATACACAGATAAATCAGCAAAAAGTGGAAATTTTGCCAGGTAAAGATAAATTGTTAAAGGTGTGTGTCATTTGTTCCATGGAGAGATGAATGACTTAGTGTAGGTAATTGGTCATGTTATATTAGAAGATTTTTGTCACCAAAAGCAGCGTCCTTGTTCTTTAGCTTAATTTACAAAAGAAAAACTAATATAATATTCAAGCACCAAGTGCTTATTTTATATGAATTAAATAATGTGCTTTAAATTCCTTTGATTGAAATAAAAACATATAAATACAGAGTTAAAGAAATCTAGGGTTCGAAGTTTGCTAAGCAAGCAAGCATCAAGGCTAAATCCTTCTTTTTACATATAAGAACACTGAAATCTAAGTGGTCAACTGGATTCTTACCTTGGGGTGTGGATGAATCCAGCATTAGTCCTAGAAGGAAAATATATTAAAAGCTCCTCAAAGACAGGTATAACCTAGTAATATCTTAATAAATTTTTAATTGACCTTTATGGGGCTTCTGCCATTTGGGTTACTTAATACAGGCAAAAATTTAGCATTAACTATAGTTTTCTCCCAAAGTTCCAAAGATACATATTTGCTTTATGCAATACTTGACATAATTTGGGTAAAGATGAATACTTAATACCTCGGTAACAACTTACAGAATCTTAAGCTGAATTTGTCATGCTGGTTACAGTGTCTAATAGTGTTTAATATTATAACAAAGCCAGCAACATGTCAGCATTACTTCGCTGTAGTTGTCTCAACTGTACATGTCAGTTTACAAGTCTAGGAGCTTGGAACCGATGATATATTGACATTGCAGGGTAAGTGGATAGAAAACAAAGGATCTGAAAATTTTCTAAAATTATATGTTAAATTTTGCATGTCTACATTTAACTGTGTTGAGTATACAAAATTTACTTGGGTCTCTGAACCAAAGTATTAAAAATGATTGATATCCGCACATTATCCTGTGAATTACAAGTAGAGTATTTGCCAGTCTGTCCCTTTCATGCACCTCGAGTTCAGCACAAACTCAATCAGTACCCATTATAAAAATCTCTTTGCGATGTGATATGAAAAATACATGACGATGTTTATATGAACACATACACACATTATGCATAGCTAATCTGACTATATAGGTGAGAAATAAATAGAACTTGCTTAATTTTTCATAAGGCAGTCCCAGTATAGTGAATAAATACATTTAGCATCATTTTAAATTTTCTTATGGCAAATCATCTTTTACCAATAGAGCAGTCAACTGTTTTGGATATTTTTAGGTTTTTCTTAAGAATAAAAAAGAAATCTAGGCATAATCTCTTTCTTAACCCAGTAGCTTAGTCATCTATATTTTTAAATCCTATAACAAAGAGTTGTCAAATATGTAAGGAAGTGAGAAATATATGTTCTTCCAGGTGGAATCAGCTTGAAAATTTAAATGATTTGCTCACTGATGATCAGTGTTTGAAAAGCTATTTGGTAAAACACATTTGGAAGCTTATGTTTGTTCATAATAAGGTTAAAATTGTATCTCAGAGTAGGAAAGTTCCCTGGAAGTCATTCTGTCCACCTCCACCCTTTAAAGACTCCCTTTTAAGATTTATTAATAGGAATGTTTCTATCTTTATCTTAGATAAATTTAGTGATAGCAAACTCACTGCTTCATAAGGCAGCACATTCCACTTTTGAAAAAAAACTAATAAAGAGTTCTTTGTCATTTTGTACCACAATATAACTTACATTAGTTTTTTATTTTTATTTTATTTTGGAAGCAGCATTCGATATTCTCATAAAAACTTATTGTGCTAATCAAAATCTTCATAAAAACTATGTCAACTGAAGCTAAACTTTTAAGGTATTACATTCATGCAGAAAAGTTCACAAATCATTAGTGTACAGCTCACTGAATTTTTTCCAAAGTGAACTTAGCCATTTAACCACCAACTAGTCTTAAAAAATAGATTACCAGTGCTCCAGCCAGAAATCCATCTCCTATTCATTCCCAATAGCTACTTCTCAAAGGTAATCACTATTGTGACTTCTCACACCACCGATGAGTTTTCTGGTTTTTGAGCTTAAGTTAAATGGAACCAAATTCTTTCATCACGACTAGTTAGTAAAGGATGGAATCAGTCCCAAAGCTAGTACCTTCATCTACTCAGCACTTTACACTAAATTCAGTTCAGTAAAATCCACTGGGAAGAAAGCACATTATAAAAAGACCACTTGAGTCTATTGAATTCTATTTAAAATATGGTTCATACATTGTCAGCCATGTGACCTTAGACAAGTATTTGACTTTTCTAAAGGATCCTTGTTTTCTTTATATATGTGTAATGCACAAATAATAACAGTAATATTATGAATAATAAATGAGATATCTTTTTTAAAGGTCAAGCACAGTGCCTAGCAAGCAGCAGGTGTTCAGTTCGTAATAGCATACATTGAAATGGAAAAAAAAAGGTATTGCTTTAAATTTGTGTAAAATATTACATTTTCAAAGCACAAATTCATTAGATATTATTGCTTTTGTAATAAATACTTTCTTCTCTTTCTGCCTTTGTAACTTTCTTTCAAAGATAGTAACTTACAGTGTTCACTTTGCACTTGAATAACTGCTGAAGAGAAAGAAGAGTTGTAATTGTTGTATCTTTTTCCATTGGAGATGTCAACTCCCAATCCTTCTGGCTCCCACCCCCAAATCCCATGAGCCCATCTGAAAAACATTCACTCAAACCATACCAAAACAACCCAAAAGAACATAAAAAGTTTCTATAGACCTAAAGGGTAGACAGGCAGAGATAGAAAGGATCTGATACTACTCTTTCTACACTTTTGGAATTTAAACTTCTTTTAATTTGGTAATTCCCTCAGAAAGGTTAAATATAAATTCTTTCACATCCCTTGTTCCCACAGAATGAGAATGTGATTTCTAGTCATGTTCTCTCATTAAAATAAAATTTCGGTATCATAAAACAATTAGATGATCCCCAAGGTCCCTTTTAATTTGCTAATTCTGACTCTTATGCCTCATGAAGTTTATTGCAATGTGCTTAAACTTGTGTGTTGAATTGTGCCTGTTTGTTCATTGTGTTGAGTAAATGTGTGTGTTGGGACAGGCACTATCAATTGACTTCCCTAACTTCCATTTTATAAGGTTCACTTCAGTAAATATTTATTAATACTCTTACCCTGTGCCAGGATGGATAAGAAAGTGCCCTTGCCTCCAAGGGGACACAATTTATCACAGAAAGTGTAACTTAACTTCTCCATTGTGAATCAGACAAATTTTTTAGGATACAATCATTTGTGTTTATCCTTCTACTTCCTTAAAAGTTTATCAGTCTGAAAAAAAAAAGTTTATCAGTCTGTGACTTTCCTTTAATTTTAAAAATTTTAGTTGATAGCTTTCCACACATTATTTAGGTAATTTGTGTACATCACATATACATCTGGCTGAACCACAATAGACTGCTATAGTGAGTGGCCTTTCACTCTTAACAGGCAATCTGCATGCCCAAGAAACAGACCGTGAAGATACACTATTATAGTTACTACCAAATTCAAATCAGACAGCATTATTGGGTTCTTCCATTACTTGCAAACTATTGCAGGATTGGCTCAAAATTTCAGCTTAATTTTCTGTACTATTTTCATAGAATGGAGTAAATGAGAGCTAGCTATTGAAGGGCCAGACAAGAATTTCTACGGTATCGTGTCTCCCACAGCTCCAAGAGCACAGCCTTACCAGAAGACATTTGTCTATTAGAATATATATAAACTGGAAAGGATTCTAGAAACTCTTTAGAGCCTCTGCTACATTTTATTGTAAAAGAAGCATGTCTACAAGGAAGAAGGGATTTTTTTCCACCTTCTCTTATTAAAGTACTAGCAGCATAAGCAAAGCTAGCATTTATTCAGCTGGCTTACAATTCAGTTGTCTTCCCCCTCAAACTCTTTAAGTAGATCTTGTTTGGTATTTAAAAGAAGTGCTTAAAGTATGTCCCTCTGCCACTCCTGAAAGTGTCCTGAACATAAGCAGCTGAACTCTTCTAAATATTTTTATTGCATACATACCTAAGACTAGGATGGTACATAAAATCTAACTCTGAGGATCAGTAAAGTCCCCTAAAAGGGAGTAGGAGCTATCCTCTTTATCCAAGCAATCACCGTGGGATATTTATCACATTCCATGATGATGAGAAGGTCTAAAGGTGATTCCTCAATTAATAAAAGAGTCCTATTTCACTGATATATCATCATTTCTCTGCTTATCCTCACTTGAAAGTGATTTCTCCACTGCCTATCTGGAGTCTAGAGAAGAGCGCTTTGTATCTTTCTGAATGACTTCTTTAAAAGAACAACTGAACAGGTTTTAATGTATTAACAGTCATCACAGAAGGTCCCATATAAATGAAGTTGCTTATCATACTCATTTATATAAGAAGCCCTATTTAAGAAGCCCATCATGCATTATGTAGACTTACTTGAAAAAACCTTAAAGAACAGTAGATCACAAAAGGAAAGAGACTTATGAATCCATGAACAAGTAGACTAACATTAGAACATTTTTAAGTATAGTTTCACATAAAATATAAAGATGTGAGGGAAATGATCCATTAAAAACTAGTATCAGGGAATTAGAACCATTAGAGGAGATGTGATAAATACATACTGTCACTACTTCCCTCTGGTTGCAAAAATTTTAAATTTAGGAATGGCCAATTTCCTTTCCCCAGGAGAGTAATCAGAATTTAAATTGGGGGTGGGGAGGTGCCTCCTAAGGTTTCCTACCCAGAACTTTCCCAGACATAGAGAGAGGAGTCAAAAATATGTGCTAGCCTGCTTGGAAGTGATATTTTCTTTCACCCTTTAAACACTGAAAATTATGGCCGCCATAGGAAAGAATTAGGATTAAGCATCTTATATAATTATAGGTTAAGTCTTCTGAGCATAGGTGAAGTGAAAACAGAATATGATAAAGTTCATCTGCCCAGTCTAAAATTCAGGAGTGTCATAGCAATCTCTGTTTCCAAGGCTCAAATTATTACAATTAACAGCATACATGGTCTGTAGCCTGACACTGCAAATTTCAAAAAGGAAACCAGAATTTACAGAGTAATTTTCTTCCGCTCCATGTGTCCAGGTATCACTCATTCACCCTCTACTGAAAGTTGGAGTTTGAAGGCCAGGTAGGTGAATTTACTTTGCACACCATCCCTATGAGCTTTTGTCTACATTATCTGGCTATACAAAAGATCAGCTTGAAACTTATTGCTCACCTTTTATCTATTCAATGGTTTGATGGAACAGCAAGGAATATCGTTAAAGACAATGAGGCATCAACTCCTTTAATTATTCTCTCTTAAGAATCTGCCATTTCAGACCATCTATTTCAGATTTGGAATCCTGACATTTTAACCTCTTCTTGATTAAAGGTTTCTATCTCCATCTCAAAGAATGCTTACTTATATGTGGTTTCTCACAAATGGCTTAACCTTTCTGCATCTCAGTTTCATCCCTTATAAAATAGAGATAATTACAGGGAGTTCTATTTGCCCAGCATGTGGCAGGCATGCTCCACGCATGGACTCCCCGTAAGGTCTTCATATGGAGTTCGAAATATGTCATAAGAACAAAAACAGGACCAAAAATAGAGTTGAGACTGAAAGCAAGGCAGGGCATCAGGCATAGGGGAGTTGAATGTTGGTGTTCAAGAGTCTTTTGGTATCTTTCTGCCTTTTACACATTTCATTAACCTACCTAAACGATTATAAAAACATCATGTATAATAAGCAAATAGAACTTTATAACTAGTATAAATTAAAACTCTCAAAATGTCTCATTAGGCTTACAAGTAATGTACTTTCCTTTTTCTTCTTAACAGTTACAGAAACAAAGTTGGGAACTTTGGATGCGATTTTAGTTTTCACTTATTTTCCTAAGGGAGATAAAAGATGTGGGATACTGATACTTTGATGAAGAAGTGAATTATCATCCATAATTTCTCCATTAAGAATAAAAACAGCCTGCACTTGGAGAAGGGTCTGTATACATTTTTTAGAAATTTTAGTTTTGAATGGCATTTATGCTTCCATTTTTTAATTATACAACTTTTGTTTCGTCATTGGTAATTGCAAAGCTGTAGGCAATTTTCACCATCAGTCATTAGTGATTATTGGTTTTAATCTATATTGGTAAATATTTTGGAAATGTTTCTCACACAGTGTAGATAATAAATAGTAAACTGCCATAATTATGAACACATACTTGAAGCATTTTCTTGGTATTAGAACTATGTAGAGCTGTTAAGTAACATGCTATCAAAATGTGAGCCATAATCAGATAGTAATTCAATAGTATTGATGAAAACTGAGGAATATTTGTATGACTTCAGGTTTTTTGACCACAGTATTCATTATTAGCAAAATGTTGGCTGCCATAAAGTGTCCCTTTTATGACTTACCTCTAGTTTAATAGAAAGCCTTACAATTAATTTTAAAATACATGTGCTTAAACCAAAATATTTTCACATGGAAATATCTCCTTGTCTTAGATTAAAAAGCAGGACCCAGGCAAAACAAGAGATATTGATTCTATGTCAATAAATTACTACTTTCTCTTTCAATAAGTGGTTAAATGGAATGTTTTCATTCATTTTTTGTGAAGGAGTTTGAATGGAAAGAAGTTCACTAAATTATTATTGATTTACCTATTATTTTTAATAGGCTTAGAAAATCAGGTCCTGATAGAATTTTGACAGGAAGAAACTATTTTCCAATAAATAAATCCTAGTGCGAAGTTAATTTATTCTTTAGTTGCTGAGACGAAATTCTAATATCTTCAAATTTCCTTCTAAATACAGTAGTTCTAAAAAAATAAATAAATAAATAAAAATAAAAAATAAATAAATAAAAATAAAAAATAAATAAATAAATACAGTAGTTCTTTATGATAGTAGACATGTAATTAATATAGTTCCATTTTTTAATATATCTTCTAACAAAAATGGATAAAGGCCTTCTGTGTAAGTTGCAGCTCTTTGAAGGTATACTACTACTTTCCGGATTTGATTGTGAGCATTTATTTATTCTGATTTCATTATTCTTTCTTAACCATGTAATCTTCCGTCTTTACTTCTTTCTTGTATCAAAGCTACTAGCAAATGGGTATAGCATTAGGGTCCACATGTATAAGGCATCACATAATGGGGAACGTAGCTAATCATTTCTGCAGCCTTTTCCACGTAAGCCCAAACAGGCTCTCACTGACTAGAAGAATTTAATAAGAGTAGTCAGCAGAGAGCACAGAGTCTAATCATGAAAGGCTGCCTCCCTTGTATCTCCTTGAGTGTGGCCAAGTGTTCATAAATACCCTCGGCATGCACACATAATCTCAACTTTTTCCCTGAAGTGGAGATAAGAGAAATAGATTTCCATGCACATAAAAGTAAATAGCAAAATAAATGTTGTCCAAAATTTTTAAAAAAGTAAAATCATTTATTTTGAAGCAAAGGTCTATAACTACTCTTAGAAAACTTACAGTAGTGTCAAATGCTTATAAAATAATTTATTTATCTTTTTTAAAGATGTATTTATTTGAGAGAGAGAGAGCATGAAAGGGAAGGGGCACAGGGAGAGGAAGATTGAGAGAATTTCAGCGGACTCCACACTGAGCATGGAGCCTGACATGAGGCTTGATCTCATGGTCTTGAGATCATGACCTAAGATGAAACCAAGACTCAGACACTTAACTGACTGTGCCGCCCAGATGTCCCCTTTTAAAATAATTTAAACTAAATAAAGATTAAAGGAAAACTCCATAATCTTTAAAACAATGGTCAATAAATTAACTTGTCTAGTGGGAATGGTAGGGCAACATGGAGTTATTTCAATGAACTGAATAAAAAACATCAAAAACAAGGTTATTCTTATGTTTAATTATCAAAGCAATTGATTTGACCTAATATAACTCAGAATACTTGATACTGTTTCACACTTACACTTTTATTTAGTCATAACTATTGATAAGAGCTGGTCATCTTTCCCTCATTAAAATCGTGTTCCTGACCTATTATCAATTATTTTTTAGCTACCAATGATAGCTTTGACCTCATTTTAAAACACCTTCCTTCATTTATCCTTAACAAGGGCCTAGATGAATGACTATAATTCAAGGCAAAATCTCTGGCTAGACACTCAAGAGCCAGAATAGCAAAGATGTTTGGTTCTCATACCAAGCATAACTGGCAGATAGTAGCTCCCAGGAGCACTGTGTTGAGAAAAATTGTAGGTCCAAGTTCAACTCAGTAGGAAAAATGTTAGGGTAGAATCTTGAATGAAAACAAGAAGCAGGAAGCTCTGAATAGGTGCTTGTTACTATGGATTTCATTAATATTTATTCAGCATCCACTATGTGTAGGACTCTGAACATCACTGCAAGAGATACAGAGATAAATCAGTTACTGCCCTTGACTTCAGGAAGGCAGCAGGGCTGGGGAGGAAGAATGCACTGAACAATGAATGTTACATACAAGGAGCACAGACAAAGTTCTTATCAGGAGTGTAGGGGAGAGAATTTTAATTCAAAGGATTATTTTAAGATTCATGGGGGAAATGGTAAAAGATTTCACAAATACTGTTTTGAGGTGAAGAATAAGTCTTATACCATTTCCTGAACACATGAAAAGCCTGCAAGTTTACCAAATTAATCCAAGTATTAAAACTGAAATTTTGCAAATAATTATAGTTCAGTGTAATGGAAACTTTCCCAAACTTCTATTTATTTAACTATTCTATGATAGGCTAAATTTGATTTTTCATTTTTTGTTTTTGATTCCACAACCAGATGGTATAGTATGTTTTCTTTACTTCCCCCTCTAAACCACTAGACTTCCAGCAGACAACCAAGGGTTAAGGATTTAATTGATATTTTGAATTTGTCAGGAACCACTCATTTGGACTTTTGAGCCTCCTGGTCCTATTTCAAGAGTAGCCTGCCCCATATAAGCCGTAATACAGTTTGTAAATTGTCCAACTTAGCTGTTCAGCTGCCATAGTCTAAAGTTTAAAAATATGTAAGTGGGTCAGTTCTAAAATTAATTCAGCCTAACTTTGCCTGAAAACACTAAGAATATTACCCATCATGAGGGCCAAAATATCACCTCCAAGCAGACAGAAACAATCCCTAGAGAACAAGTGCCCAGGATGATGGCTCTGTGACATGCTCACTCTACTGCCACGTCTGCAGGCCTTGATTATAACCCAGGGTGCTCTGATCCTGCTGGTCAGACAGGAGAGGTGCTGGTTTTAGCTGATATGCAAATGAAAGTAGGTTGATCAAATGAAACAAACAAACAGTTAAAGGTTAACAATCATAACTAACATTTATCAAGCACATATGATTTACTAGACATGCATTTAATCTTCTAGTAATTAAAAAAGAGAGGCATTATTATTATGCCTACTTTACATATTTAGAAACTATCTGGATAAAAGGGTAGCTGGAAGTTGAACACAAGTCTCAAAAGTCTGTGCCTTTTCTCACCACATTATACTACACTGTGTATATCTCACTTTGCTTTGTATCTACTCATCATTTATTAAGAAATACTATCTGTCAGTCACCATGCTAGGGATTCAGAATATAATGACAAGGTTCCAATTTTCAGATAACTGATACAGTGATGGAGACTGCTGTGGACAGAATTATGTCCCCTCCAAATTTATATGTTGAAGACCTAACCCTCAATGTGACTGTATTTAAAGATAGGGTCTTTAAGGAGGCAATTAAGATTAAATGAGGTCATAAGAGTGGCCCTAATCCAGTAGGATTGGTGTCATGAGAAGAGCAAGGGGCAGTAGGAGTGTGCATGCATGGAGAAATCGTCATGTGAGAATACAGTGAGAAACAGCCATCTAAAAACCCAAAAGAGCGTTCTCACTAGAAACCAACCCTGCTGACACCTTGTTCTTGGACTTCCAGCCTCCATAACTGTGCAAAAATAAATTTCTGTTTTTTAAGTCACCCAATCTATAGTATGCTTTTAGGGCAGCCCTTGTAGGCTAATACAGAGACAGATACACATATCATTTTCTATATAAGAATATGAAAAGCACTAATAGATGCACAAATATATGAGAATAATAAATTTTAACTTACTTGAATAAAAATATGAAGATGTGTTACAAAATTTAATTCCTAGAGAATATACAGTTTCTTTATTTTTGTCTATAGCTAATCTGGTCTTTAAGAAGTCCCACGTGTGGTTTGTTGGGAGAAGCATTAACTAATTGTCTGATCCATTTTAAAACTTAGAACAATATGACAATAGAAATATGTTTGGGTAATATTCAGCAATTCTGGGAAATTTTTAGTCTCTCAGATTTCTTACTCTTTGTACCACCTCCCAGGTTCTTCTCCAACATGAAATCTGAGTGCGGGGGAATTATGGCAGGGTTGGGGCATTCCATTGATGGAGTTGTCTGGCTCCTCCAGCTCCTGGTGATGCTCCTTTGTTGCCTAGTTTCTGGGTGCTCTGTGGTCCTCCCATGCTGAAATCTGAGCAAGAAAATGGTGAACCATTCTTTTGGCTTCTCCAATGTGCAGGTTGCTCCCCTAACAGGTTCAGCCTCACTTTTGCTCATATTGCTGCTATAAACACTAAGCTGAGTGTCCCGTTCAGTACCAGCCTAGGTGGTCCACTCACAGAAATACTTCACACTGCCAAGTCTTGGCAAGTTGCCAGGCTCTTAGCTACCCAGGGGGCCTATAATACACAGGAAAGGGTAAGAGTAAATTGGAAAAATAAAATTTCAGGCTGTGCCTTCAGAATTACTCTGTTATGGCTGAGCCCCAGCCAGGATGGTACAAAAAAAAGTATGAGAGCCCCTCCACCCAGAGTCTCAATTGGGCAAGGCCTTACTCTTTGCAGTGATATCTTTACTCATAGAAGGGAGATATCCGTTCATCATATTCTCCCATTCTCTCTTTTCTTGTTACATTTCTCTAGGATTAGGAAGGGACAGATTTTTTTTCTCTATCGTCTTCCTGTTTAGAAAACTTACATAAAAATCTATGGACCAGGTCCCTAAGTCTGTGTTAATGATAGACATAATGGAATTTGGAAACTCCTCTATCACTGAAATCCAGACCATTGCCTTGTCATACATTCTACTTACAATACATCACTATTCTAGTAATAATACTAATTACTACTTCTGTCTTTTTCTTTTCATTCCTTTTGGAAGAAATCCTAACCTACGTCGAAGCAGAAAGATCTCTTCAATGGATTAGAGCTCACAAAGGTGAAAGAGTAAGCCACAATAATAATATTCAACATATAGATCCTATTAAACATTTGCCATGTAGCTAAAGGTGAATGATTGATTCTGACTTAAAAATTATGCTTCCCAGAAGAGATCATATTTAAGCTGAATCTAAAAGGGAAAAAAGGATCATTTGTTAAAATATTTTTAGAACTGCCTCAGTTTAAAAATGCATAGTCAGTGGTTCTTTTCTAAAGTGGGCATGTTTTTGTAATACCAGAGAATACCAACAATATAACTTGAGAAATTTATGAATCATACCCAATAAATACAAAAAACCCCAAAACTCTTCCATTAGTTCACACATACCATAAAGCACCTATTACATGCTAGGAATTATACCAGGTGTTACCAAAAATAAGAAGATTCACTCCCTACTATCAAGCAACACAAGGGCATATTATTAAAAATGTTTAGCTTGCCCTAGGGTATATGCATCTTGGAAGAAAAAAAGAGTTAAAACCACTAAGTAGTGTAAAAATAATTTTCCAAGTGATAGAAATCAAACATTTTATAGTAAAATCACAACTAATCCTTCTACTAGTGTTCCACCTCTCCAGCTGTGTAGAGGTCCTAGTGGCAGCATAGATAACACCTTGCTTGCATTCTGTAAGAAGAAAGGGGCTAAAAGATTATGACCAAATATGTGTACAGGAATGCTTATTGAGAGATTATAGGTAGGAGAGGATATTTTGGCACAAATGATTATTATTGAAATTATTTCAATGATCACTAAGACTTGATTGAATGTTCAATAGAAATTTTGAAGTTTATAAGAAAGAAGTTACATACTAATTATTCTTTAATTTCATTGCACTCTAGGAAAAGTTTACAAAATACAGTTCTGAAAACATAATGTATAATTGTTCTCCATTCATAGAGTAAGGAATCTCCTTTCTTTCTCCTAACCCATGTTCTAATTTTTATCTAAAAATCATGTTATTAAATACAAAATAATATATAGGTGGAAGTGAGGTGGATAGTAAAACCACCTTATACAGTAAGCATGTTATGACTACATACATACATTGTCTTTGATTAACTGGTCAATAAAGTATTGAAATTATCATCTGTAAGCATTTTTAAACTTATGACATTTTATAAATTCTAAATTACTGCAAATGGTGGGCACAAGATTGAGTTTCAGAAACACATAAAGCTTTATTTCTGTTCTGTTCTATTGACCCTATAATTTTAGGGCAAAATTACTTATCATATACACAGTCCAACAGTAAGTAAAATTAGAACTTCCTCCTTAAAAAAAAATTATATCCAGAAAAGTCTTCAATATCTTTAATGAAAGGGGAGTCTAGGAAAGTTTTCATTAGACACAGTGGTGGCTTCAAAATTCTACATATGTGAGGCTTTAGGGCAGAAATCTATTAAGCCAGCATTCTTATATTGAAGCTACATTTACAGAACAAATATACTCTGCTCTATTTTATTGACTATAGAGAGAAAATACACTGTTCTGCATTTTATTGACTATAAGATGGTCAATAAAATATCAATTTTTAAAATACTAATATTTTATAAAATTTTATTTAGCCTTCATATAAATGTAAGAAAGTATACATTTTTTCACAGGAAAAAAATTACCATTCTTTTTATTTAAGATAAAATTTAAAATATGGCTAAGAATTAACATGTTTTCCCTCCCAAAGCCATTCAGTGGCACTGCCATTGTAGACACATGAAATCGTATGTGGGTAACTCCCATTTTATCCTTCTAATACTAACTCTCTTCTAAACTCAGGAGTTGTATATTTACCGTCAGTCTCAAAGGCATATTAAACTTACTGTGTCCAAATCTATGTTATGTTTATAACTTACTTCACTCTCCTCAAACATTTTTCTCTCCCAGATTTTCTACTTTAGTTGATGGCACCAGCAGCAAAGCAGGCAACTGACCAAGTTCATTCTTAATTATTTTCTTGGCCTCATCTTCAATTATTAATTCCTTCCATACCCCATATGGAGGCATCAGCATCCATTCAGTGATTCAGGCCAGGAATGTGCAGCAGGTTCATGTCCAATACCCTGTGTATCTAGCTGGAGAGAAAATGATAGTAGCAATGTAGAGAGTATAGTACTTCCTTAACCCTGATGCAATCAATTACCAGGGCCAGTAAATGTTACCATCTAAAAAGTGTCTTGAACTTAGGCTTTCAGGTGGTAGAGAGGTAAATCAAGCTAAGCTGTATGTGAACTTGTATACTTGGAAGATTCAAGTATACAAGTTCACACAACTTGAATACTTTAATTTCATAGCAGAACAGCATGCAAAAGGGAGAACTAGAATGCTGTCCATGTAACCAAAATGGAAGTCTGAGGGACAAAAAGGTCCTGGCAGTGAATCACAAGGCAAAAACCTCGGTCCCTAAAACACCTGAGTGAATCAAAAATAGACAGCAATGTGAGACTCTGTGCTATGAAACTAGGATCTTATGAATTTCCCCTGACTAAGGGACAAGATTAGTTAAAGGATCAGAGGCAGAACTGAACAAATATTTATGCACGTATACATATATATAAACATAAATGTAATCATAGATACATACATAAAACAAATTCACAATATACAACAATACACAAATTTGCAGAAGCAACCAGTTGCCAGTCTTCTTCAATCATAAGATCTGGAGTCCAAATTTCTAGGTTCCATTTACCTTAATCTCTACTGTATGGTGTTGGAAGAGTAGTCTATATACTCTGAGCCTCGTCTGTAAAGTAAAGATTATAATACCATCTACCCCATAAGATTGTTGAGAGGTTTAAATAACTTCAGGGGAGTTGGTAAAGAAATTTTATTATTACCATTATTATGCATCAAAACATCATGCAGTGTAATATTTACCTAGAACTAATTTCCTTTAGCATAACAGTCTACTCTATTTTTTTCTCTCATATACAGATAACACCCAAATCTGCATTTCAAATCCAAAGAGCTCACCTGTGCCTTACTTACCTTTACTTTTCATTTGAACATTTCCACTTGAATGGATTTTCATACATTTTACACATCTGAAACTTAGTACAGCATCTTCTCTTAGTTGCTGTGCACATCCATAACCTCAGCAATACCTGAGAACCTGCGATAAAGAGACTCCAAAGAGATGTAGGACAGTGGCCTTCCCCTTATGGTAAAGTAACCCTAGTCTTCTCAACTAGATTGTAAACTCCTTAAACACTTAGGATGATTCTTCTTTTCACTATTGTGAGGCAGGGTGCCCTCTGAGAGATGAAATTTGTATATTTAGTTGGGGAAAAGGGATGACGGTTATCTCATTGTCTCAACGGAGAGATTTGCCACAGACTGCCCATTGTTTCCTTGAACAAGTCCTCCTACCAAGATTTTCCCTCAGAAGACAATTCACCATGGAGTCCCTGAGGGCAGTCTCCCTTGGTTAAGCAGGCAAACAACTCACTATCTAGAGAAAAATAGTTGAGAGTTTTAGAAGGAAATACTACCTTGCTCTGAGGGGTTTGTACCCAGGTAGGTATCGGATTCTGGAACTAACCTTAACTCAACATTCCTGAGATCAGCCAACACACTGGAAATGCCAAAAAATTTAGAAATAGAGTTCCAAACCTCCTGGAAGAGAGTGACATTGACTTCCCTTTAAGACACTGAGCCCAAGATCAGGAGCAGCTGATATCATTGCTCAGCCATAAGAGGACCAGGCTTGAGGGCAGCACTATGTGACAAAAAGCAATTCTAGAGTCCTGAGCTAGTATCTCCATCCCACACACATACAAGTGTGTGCATCTAGTGCTCAGCACGAGTGTTCAGGGAGGAGGGATAGGACTAGCTGTAGAGAGAAGTAGGAGTTGGTTAGGAAAATATTTACCATAAAACAGATGATAGATGAAGACCTCATCTAAGGTGAGGGTGATGGGGCTGATCACAAAGCTGGCAGGTAGACACTGATTCTGCCAGAAAGAGTAAGGGATCTGGAAATGAAGGATGTTGGCTGGCAAGAGAGTAGTAGAGTCACAAGGGTTGACAGAAGAATCAATCTCTGAGATGGAGAAATTGAGTCAAATGGTGAATAGAGGGAGATGAAGAGGTGGGCTAAGAGGAGAAGAGATTTCTAGAAGATTACCTAAGGAGAACAATAATTTGAGTGAAGCATAGAAGGCCCAAGTGACAAAGTGAGTGGGAAGACAGTTCAGGGGCTGCTATCTGCACACTCATTTGAAGAGGCAAGACTGACATTAAACAAAACTATTAAGCGATGCCAGTGTCTCATCTTTCCTTTTGGAATGCCTCTTTCCTTTCATCCCTACAAGCTTGCCCAGTGCTTTTAGCTGTTTCCTCTGTTTGAAGGATCTTCTGTCCAGATATATGATGACTCATTCTCCACGTTCCTCCAACATTCACGGTAAAATAACCCTCTTATCAAAAATTGCAACCTCCTCCCTAGGAAGAGTGTGTGTGTGTGCGCACACACACACGCACACACACACACACATTTTATTGCCCCTCTCTGCTTTTCTCCTGAGCACATATCAATATTTAACACACTACACATTCTTTTCATTTCTCACTGTTTATTTTCCATGTTTCCCATTAGAATTTATGGTCCCTGGGGCACCTGGGTGGCTTAGTGGGTTAAAGCCTCTGCCTTTGGCTCAGGTCATGATCTCAGGGTCCTGGGATCGAGCCCCACATCGGGCTCTCTGCTCAGCAGAGAGCCTGCTTCCCCCCCCCCCCCCGCCTGCCTCTCTGCCTACTTGTGGTCTCTCTCTCTCTCTTTCTCTCCGTCAAATAAAAAAAGAAAATTTATGGTCCCTGAGGATGAGGATTTTTGTCTGTTTTATTAACTCTTTAGCTCCAGAATCAAGATTAGTGCCTATTGCATTAGTATATAGGCTCAATAAATACTTGTTGAATGAATAATCAATAGCTAGATGGATCTTTTGTTGTCACAATGGCTAGCCTCCTTCACTAGGGATTTGCATGTTCACAAGCCACCACCAGGGAATTTCTTTCCGTAACCATCGTCTTAAATATTCTTGAATCATTCCTCTAATCTGTTGAAAATTATCTGTCCCATTTTCCATTTTCTTGGAATTTTTCCAGATAATTGGGAATTGTTTTTGAGAAAATTATCTAAGTGAAAAAAAGTAGATGGTTAAAATTAATGTATGGCGCAATCCATATACTCTTTTCCATTGCAGCAGTCCTCAGTGATTCCTCCTAGGGAGCCAGTAATGTGAAAATTTCAGGAAATGTGACAGCCCTTTGAGAGAAAATTGGAGGGCATGAGAGTATTAGGCATCCCATGTAGAGAGCCAACTTTGCCTTCTATGTGTATGTTCAGCCCTGGGTCTTCTAATGTAATTACCCTGGCTTCAAGCTAATGTGCGTTAAAAATGAAACTTGGTAAATTCCATAGCTATTGACTAAAATGGGTAACTCATTTAAGGAATACCTTTTTAGCACAGATATGGGCTTTTTAGCCAAGACATTTTTACTTGACTACAATTTAACCAATTTCCTTTTATTTAGTCCACAAGGAAGAGTGAATAGCTAGTTCTTGTTATTTATCTTTCTCACAGTAATATTGTGAAGGTTTAATAAAGGACAATACAATACTTTTGTAGGTATAAACTGCAAGAGAAATCATAATGGCTTTATTCTTAAGTGGTTCCATGTCACCTTGCTATTTCATGCTTGTCATTCACTAATTAAATGTCAGTTCCCAATAGCTACATGGGGAAAAGTGTTATTTGCCATAATCTAAAATAGAATCTAAGTATACCCAATTGTGCTTAGATACAGATACTCTGTCCTCCCATTCCTCACCCTCAGCAAGTCTCTCTGTTCTCCTTCATCGTTCTTCCCTTCCCTCTACTGCACACCTGCCGTTTCCCACCCCATTTCTCACCATCCTATAGAACAAGTGAATGCTCATCACCCTCCATCTGCTATTATTTAATATTAACCACTTCCATATCTACCATCCTGATGTTGTACCTGGCTACCTACAGATTTCCTGCTACTTTTGCGATTTGGCTTTTATTTTGTTTTCATATCAGGGACTGTGTAACTGAGGATGACTCAGCTGGAACTAAGACCCAATGTTAAATAAACCCACTGTGACTAAAGTGTATGGTGAAGAGAATGTGAGAACTAACTATTGGCAGAAAGAGGCAGCCACAGTCTGATTTACCTGTGAGAGAATTACACTCCCCCGCCATGGAAACGAATGTGTGACTTGCCAATGGAAAGACAGCATTTTGCAGGTAAGATTGTTCTTAGAATGGGGAATTTGGGGCATTAACCAGCTTCTGTAGTCCCTCATTTCATCTCCAACAGCATTAAAACCGTGAGCAATATTGTGAGAAAATAAAGCTGTCTCTTGAGAAAGAGTCCAGCAAATAAAAGAAGGAAATCTATCATAGATGACATTTGTTTGATACTCTCTACAACATCACTGTAAGGCAGGAAATTAAGTTATAGAGAATTCAGATGGCCCACCTGGCTTCACAAAGAGAGTGGTAGTCAGAACTCAAATCCAGGTCTTTGGAATCTGTACCCAGTGATCTTTCTGTTTTGTTATGTTATATCCAAGTCCGCACATTTTCTGACATGTATGCCAGTTAAAAAAAATTAATTGTATTGAAGTTCATTCCTTTCTTATTTAAATGAATATTCGGGGGCACCTGGGTGGCTCAGTGGGTTATGCCTCTGCCTTTGGCTCAGGTCATGATCTCAGGGTCCTGGGATCGAGCCCCCACATCAGGCTCTCTGCTCAGTAGGGAGCTTGCTTCCCCCCTCTCTCTCTGCCTGCCTCTCTACCTACTTGTGATCTATCTCTCTCTCTCTCTCTGTGAAATAAATAATTAAAATTAAAAAAATAAATGAATGAATATTGCCTGGTATTTTATTATAGTATAAAGTATACAATACAGGTCATCTGTGTTTCAGGTAAATTCCTATTGTGATAAAAACTATCAAAAAGAAGAATCTTGACCAGCTAAGCTTTTTCCTTAATACATTGAACAGCTACATTGTTCTGATTATATTCAATTTTTCATAACGTTTAAATGCTTTCTTCAGTGCAACTCTTCTCAGTTGCCACAGAGAACAAGTATCATGCACACTGTACATATTGTATATAGGAACAGACGCAGACATGAACTGCAGTACATTCCTTCTACTCCTTGTGTTCTAAAAATCAAGTGTGAACTTACTGCTGTTTTATCTCAGTTATTCCTCTTCAGACCTGTCAAACGCCTCAAGGAACTTCATCTAAATTCTCAATTCTTCACAAAAACATAATCCCACAAAAAATCCTAAGAACTCTGATTAATGAAAAGCGGAGAAACTAGTTGTGATAGCTCTTCTCCCATACCATTTTCAAAATACATGTTTCATTCCAGTTGACTTCAGAAGGCGTGTAGGCCAGCTCTATTTATCCTCTGAATTCTGCACAATATGCCCTCAAAGGGCACAGAATTTTGTTTTAACTATATGTATATTCCAAAGCATTTGTTTTACGTAGAAAACAACCACATGTATTTTTTAAGGAAAGGTTGAATTCTAAAAATAGTAGTAAACAGAGCCACCTGGGTGTCTCGGTCAGTTAAGCAACTACCTTCAGCTCAGGTCATGATCCCAGAGTCCCAGGATGGAGTCCCACATCGGGCTCCCTGTTTAGTGGGAAGTCGGCTTCTCCCTCTGATGCTCCCCCCTCTCATGCTCTCTCTCTCAAATAAATAAATAAATAAAATCTTTTAAAAAATAATAGTAAATATGTCTGAGGATTCTTGTTTGCTCTTTCAAGACCTCTTACTAGTTATTCTGACAAAGGTTGTTTTATACCTAATTATAGATTTTTTTTTCTTCTAATAGGGATAGTTTAAGAATATTGTATATGCCCAATATCCACTGCCCCTTTCTAACAACATCATTATTACTTTTGGAAAATTATATCTTCCTCATTTTCTGTAATCTTAGTGGTCCATGAAATCCTAGGGCCATCCCACTAGGATGCCTCAGGGGAGGATACTTTCTTACATTGTCTCCGTACAACAAAAAAGAGGGTATATGACCTAAATTTGGCTGGACTAAAAAGCTGTAATCTTGGACAAATGAAGAAAAAAATAAGAAAGAACAATTGGAATTCCATTCCTCCCAGAGTCGTCTTATCCAGTCTGTTCTTTGTAATTGATGTAAAATCTTGCAAGTTTCACATAAAATTAATCATTAACCATTTTAAGGTATGCAACTCCCTCACATTTAGTACATGCGCAATGTTGTACTATTACCTCTATCTTGTTCCAAGACATAGTCATCACACTGATGGCATTAGGCATCCCAATACCCACTTAAGCAGTGACTCCCCACTCTTCCCTCTACAACATCACTTTAAGGCAGGAAATTAAGTTATAGAGAATTCAGATGGCCCACCTGGCTTCACAAAGAGTGGTAGTCAGAACTCAAATCCAGGTCTTTGGAATCTGTACCCAGTGATCTTTCTGTTTTGTTATGTTATATCCAAGTCCGCACATTTTCCGACATGTATGCCACTTAAAAAAAATTAATTGTATTGAAGTTCATTCCCAGCCCCTGACAAAAACTCATCTGCTTTCTGCCTCAGTGAATTTACATATGGTGGATATTTCACACAAATGGAATCATGCAATAATTGGCCTTTTGTGTGTAACTTCTTGCACTTCGCATAATGTTTTCAAGCTCCATCCCTATTGTAGCCTTGATCAGTGCTGACCAGAATGTTCTTGTCCTCTAGCCCACTCCTAGCTTTCTGTTCGTATTCCTCTGCTCCTGCCTGGGTTTCTACACCTACCATACCCAGGCTTTCAATCACCCCAGTTATTCTTTTACTGCCCTTTCTCCCAGTTTTTCACATTTCCTTTTTCCCAGTCATGAGCTAGTCATTAGATTGCATTTCCTTTTTTGTTTTGTTTTGTTTTAATGAAAGAGAGAGAGCACACATGCAAGAGCTCACAGGAGTGGAGGGAGAGGGGGAGAGAGAATTTTAAGCAGG
>CM052806.1:61422741-61542741 GCA_028533885.1 Nasua narica
GTTAGTCCAGGTGATGTGAGCGGAGAAAGCAGAGTTTATATCTGGAAAAGTGAAGATGAGATCCTAAACACGTCACTAGTTCAGCAGAGGGATTTGCGGAAGAACAACGAGACCATGTAAGTTGAGAGCACAAACTCAAGTTTGTAGTACAGATCACTAGAAACCTTGAAACAGTTTCAAACAGAAGAACGACATGCTACAAGGTAAGATTTGGGAACATTATTTGGGTGTAGAATGGAACCTAGAGAGAGAGAATAATTAAGAGGTTATTATGGAACTCTAAATGGAATGTAACAAATGCCTGAAATAGAAAAACGGTGGGAGTTATGATAAGATTAGGCGAAATGCAAAATGTGGTGCAGAAATAGAATCACCCTTCACAGCACTATCTTATCTGTCTCTTTTCTTTATTTTCATATTAAGAAATAACTGCATAAGAGCCATAGCTTATAGACGTATACAGGGACAGGATGGTGAAGTAGAAGGCAGTGCAGAGTCACACAGGTTGGATCTCTCATTTCAGACCTGTTGCCATGCACAAATTATTTTACATGGACGTTTCATTGCCTAGTCTGTAACACGGAAGTAATCGAGTGTGCTGGTGCCTGGGACAATGATACAAACTAAATGTTAGTTCCCATTCTCTTTTTCTGATTTCACTTCTTAAGGAGTTTTGTCAAGCTGCTTTGGTGTACTAGGAAATAAGATTGGTGATGAAAGCTGCAGAACTTGAACTCATGGTACACAGAGTCCACTGTGTGAGATACGCAAGTGTGGTAGATTGTATGGCTCACAATTACTGCTTCGATAAGAGGATTCCAGCTTCCAACCATGATCACGTGACTTGCAGGGACTCTGGGAATCTTTTCCACCCCATTGATTTCAAGAATGTGAACATACGCAATGTATGCTATACCTGAGAAGTTTGAAGAGGCATTGCTATTTCAACTGTTCCTTTTTCCCTTCCACTGTGAAAAGGGGATGTCCCAAATGTAGGTTACTCCTGGAATGAAGGCAACTCATGGATCATAGCCACAGTTTTCCCTGCAGTTGCTGTAACCAAAATGTGAGAATGAGAAATAGACCACTAAAATTTAGGGGGTTTTCTTGCTATAGCATAACCCAGCAAATAATAATAATAATCACAAATATAAAAGTAAATAAGTAATTGCAAAAAAAAAACTGTGACAGAGATGAATAACCAGCTCTATCTGTGAGGAGAAGGGGAGGCAGGGGGAGACTGGAGAAGGGAATGATACCATAGCAGAACGTGGAATCAAAAGCAGAAATGGGCCGGGCAAAGAAAGGGCTCCCGTGAAAACTGGATACTTTGTGTTAAACCAAAGTGCTAATAAGTGACAGAACTAAGGCTGTCACAGAAAGGAAGATAGTGAAGTATGGTGGGAAGATAGGGTCCCTGTGGCAGCGACATGCACTGAAAACTCTGAAGTCTAACCCTGACTGTTCCATGGACACACAGCCTGATTCAGCCACTCCCAGAAGTTCTGACCTCCTTTTTTGACTCTAACATCTGTCATCTTCTAATATGCTGGAAAAGTTACTTATATGTTGTATTTATTATTTACTGTCTCTCTCCCACCTCCAGAATGTAAACTCCATGAAGACAGGGATCTTTCCCTATTTTGTTCACTGGTATGTCTCAAGCACTAGGAACAGTGACTAGACATAGTAGGTGCTCAATAAGTATTTGTTGAGTGAATGACTCCAAGGTCATGTAAAAGTCTCCAAAGTCAGACTAAGGTTTTATCCCGACAAATATTGGGAGCCACTGACAATTCCACACAAAGGAGTAATTTTGCATCTCAGAAATATTACCATAAGCAGTAATATGGATTAAGGATTAGAAGGAGGAAAGCAACAAACTCTCTCTCACTACTTCTTCTTTTGTGAAATCTGAAATAGTCATACTGTAAAATGTGAAAAAATGTCAGAAAGTCATCTCTATCTAATACTGGCCTTCATTCAAAGGCCATTTACACCTGACCTGCAAATTAAATGAACTTAGCTTCCATTTACATACATTGAGGACAACTTTTCCTTCTATCAGAACCAGGGATGGAGAAACAATGGATGCATGATTGCTTTATCAGCATGGGAAGAGGAAGTACAGGACTATCTACCCAGTCAACATTAATGACTTTCTCTATAGGGATTTTAGACAATAGAGAAAATCAAGAAAGTGGAGACAGCGATGGGAGTGTGACATCTTTTCAGAAGATTTATTTGGTGCTCTATGGAAATCTTACTCTAGATATTCTAGGATATATTTCACCGAGTACACTCCTAAGTCCCAGATCCTATGTGGAAAATAACTTATTTTAATAATACATTAAGATTATAATATTTTAAAATTCATATTTCAAATGTAAAAACAACTATATTTTTATGACATATAAAATAACAACAAAGTTATCGTCATTAACACTGGACTATGAAGACTAAGAAAAACTGTTTAAGTTTTTGCTGTGAAAGTTTTATTAACTATACAACCTAACACTAACATTTTCCTACCATAATTAATAGGAAATCTGATCCTATAGGCAAGTACAATTTTTATATCTTATCCTGTTTGTACTCCTCTTCTTATACTCCCTATGTATAAATGTGTATCTTTTAAGATACAAACAGTATACACCTCTTTGGAACATTTGTTACAAATGAGCTAGGTAAATAAAACTTTGCTGTAGAGTACCATGCATTTAAATAGTTTTAATTAAAAGAATTTCCATTTAATTAAATATAAATCAATAACCATAAGGATTTATTCTTCATAAATATTTTACTTGTCATTTTTGTCAGATAACACAAAATAAAAATATAAAGATAATTTTCTTGATTGTACATTTAGTTTTTAATTATTCTCAATGTTTGCTATGCTGTTATCTAGGGAATTAACAAGGGTCCAATTTAATGCATGCCTTAGGAACATTAATACTAAATTTTAAATATTAATGTTTTCCAAGCACACACAAGCAAATAGATCCTCCTACATAGAGCATGTGCTGTTAATTGTTTAACAAAATGCATAAAAATTATTTATAAGTCAAAAGGTAGTAAACAGTATGGTTATGCCATTAGATCGTAAGGTAGGTAAAATTTTAAAATCTCTCGTTATTATCTTACCATTCAGTTGGTGATGTCAGTAAAAATTAGTCTCAAACCTGGTCCAACTGTACCCACAAGCTGTTTAATAGACCACAACTGGCTTCATAGTACCTAGGAATATTCACTACTGCCATTAAGAGCAAATCAATGTGGTAAAATGTAAGAAAACATAAAATATTTAAAACTTGCCTTGTGACAACTGTAATGAGTGGGCAACTTTTTTGAGGTAGGTGAGAGGCTTATGAAGCTGAGCATGTTAAAAAGGAGGGCACTTGGTCCTGCCACACCTGCCGACACGGCCAGGCACCTTCTGCAGCCTCGCCCACACGAAATGGCCTAGACAAAGGCCAGGCCCTGCGGTTGAGGTTCTCTGTGCTCTCATGAACCAGCGCTACAAACTGCCTTTTTTGTTGCTGTTGTTTCTGCAGTGATACTACTAGTTATTTTATTTTCAGGTATAATGAAATAACACCATACATTGAAAACTAAGAGAAACTGTGTATTTTGTAACATATATTGTAATGTAACATATATTGTCTTTAAAAAATCATCATCTGTAGTATCTTACTGAATATCAGAGAAACAGAATGATAGAGTCTCTATGTATTTATTGATTGATATTGTATATAATTCATTTTAGTTCATCATCACGGTTGCTCTCTAGTCTTAGCCATTTATCCCAAATCTGGAACTGGCCTTCATTGTCTGCTGGAAGACCAAACTGCCGTGATCTACAATGAGAAAATCCCAGTCACTTTTCAGTGAACTGAAAAGCCAAACGTCTTTGAGTAATGAAACAAGAAACAGAAGGGTAGATATGGAGAAAAGATACAGAGAAATTAATATAACGATGTGACTCTTCAACTTAAAGTTTACAATGCAGTTGAAGAGATGGAATCCACATGAGGCATTCCTACAGATCTAAAGGAAACATACATGTGTAAAGCAACATTACCAGCTGCACAAATGGACACAGGATAAATTGAGCACATAGATTTTGAGAGAATTGTGGCTGAGCAGAGGAAAGAATCACCAGAGGAGTCCACGGTAGTATGACTTCTGTAAAGGTTAATGCAGCAATTGGCAAGAAAATTGGATTTCTATAAAGTAGAAGGAATGCTTTCCAGGTGGAATGCTTCTTTGAAAAAGCACAAAGTATGGACTAAATGAAAACGTTGGTGGAAAGAAATGCAACTTATTTAAAAGAAATAAAAATCTGTGACTTATTTTTGTCCACAGAGAACAGCAAAATTAAAAATCTATAAACCAGCGTATACTCTAGGGATAAAATAAAAATATATGTAACATAGTCTTTGTTACCACAAACATCCATGTGGGACTGCTTATTAAGTATATTATACATATTTTACAAAGAAAAGGAGGAGAGTGAAATATTTTATACTCAAAATTATTAAATAACATACCTATATTTATTTCAAGATCTTTAAAAGAAGAAGCAATGTAGAGCGAGTTCAGGATCATAAAATATTAGAATATCACTTCGATTAAAGGAAGAAAAGATGATACTTGAGTTTATGTTAATCGTCAGTATTTGTAAAGTTTTTTAAAAAGGAAAAAAATGAGCTTAGTAGCATGAGGAACTTAACATTAAATGTATTTTCTAATGATAGAAGATTATGGCTAAAAAACAAAACCAAAGGGAGATTCAGGGGACTGCATGAAACAAGCCAGGGAAGATAATGTGAGGAAAAAGGTTAGAAAGAGTCGAAGCAGCATTTGTAATAGAACACTTGACTAAGAAGCTGGAAACCGATTCTCAGGGTTGCCTCTAACACTAAGTAGCTAACCCAGCTTGTCATCTATTAAAGTTTATGAACCTTTTGCAATCATTTTCAATTCCATTCTTTTGAGTCAATAAACTGAGTGTAATGTAAGAGGATGGATAATATCCTCTGGATTTGGACTCAGAAATCAATCAACTCTAAAGAGAATTCTGAGTATTAAAGATGTCTTTACTAAATAAGCATTTTTTTCTAAATTGTCCTCTATGGTGTGATCTAAATGGCTATTTTCACTTTCTTTTTAAATCTATATGGGGAGTCAGAGTATATTCAAATAAGACAGAGTAAAAGCTTGACCTTTCCTTTAATGCTCGTGAATGGAAAATTCTCTTTGACATAACAGATTTTGTTTTGTTTTGTTTTAAGTAAAGGTTTTTTGATCTAGAATGGAGACCAGCTTCTATCAAGTAATGATTTCTCACAGTAATATTCAAAGAACATTTCAGGGGTTATCAACCAGTGGCACTGATCTCATTGAGTGAAACCAAGGATAATTACTGATGGCATGCTCATTTACTGTCATGCAGAAATAGTATTAGAGAACAAACTTCCCAAAATATACTTTATACTGCTGATTTCAATGATGTTACAATTCCTTATCTAATTCCTCACTTCTTTAAGGGCCTCTAATCACCAGTCTCAGGTTGACCTGGAACTTGATTAAGTAACCTTCGAATTCTCAATTCAATGATTACCCAGTATGTAAAGAAAAGTAACTCTCAAAGTTAGCCCAGATGTTCCCTTAATGAAGACTCACAGTAGATCATCTATTTAATGAATTAAAAGCAGAATATGAAAATTCAAAAAAAACAACGCCGATATTAAAATTTTGGTAAAGTGCAAACAACCTGAGGATATTCATAAGTCATTATTTGCAGTCCCCAGATTTCCAGAACAAAAGAAACATTTTTAATTTGACTTCACCCTAACAAAATGACCAATAGAAAAGAGATACTTTGTTGGCAATGATTTCAAAGTAGTGCCAAAAAAAGGGGAGGGGTTGTGGCTGGCAATAGAATATAAACATGAAAGGCAGTAAGTAGAGATATACTTCAAGAGTTTTCATCAACATTATCATTCATATTTCCAGAATTTACTAAGCAAAAGGGAATATAAAGCCTCGTATGGTACTTTCTTGTTTTAAAATTGTTTCCTGTTTTCATTGATTTACTTCATCAGAACATGTACAAAAGGTAGAACTCTTAAGGTAATTTTTACATTCTATGGGCACTAGTCGAGAATATTTTTCTTATGCTGTAATTAAAGGCTCTAATTCTCATTAATCATAATGAATGACATGGAATATAAAAGTTGAATAGTCTAAGAATGCACCTAAGAAAACAGAATATTGGAAAAGATAAGTTGCTATTGTTGTAAAACAAATGCTGAGAAAACTGTGACTACAAACAAAAGATTGAATTAGGTATCCAGATTTCAAGGGTAAAAAGCAAAAAAACAAGTTCCACTGCACCTATCAAAAATCATATTCAGGGGCGCCTGGGTGGCTCAGTTGATTGGGCAACTGTCTTGAACTCAGGTCATGATCCCGGAGACCCAGGGTCGAGTCCCACATCAGACTCCCGGCTCCACAGGGAGTCTGCTTCTTCCTCTGACCCTCTCCCCTCTCATGTTCTCTATCACTTTCTCTCTCTCTCTCAAATAAAAATAAAAAAGTCATATTCAGATAAGATAACATTTATGAATAATGCTAATTCCCTAGTTTTCTATGCTTTAATTTACTTAAATGCATATAAAAAAAAGCTTCTATAGGAAAATCTTTTGTTAGTTGAGGTACAACCTCATGTACCCAAATTTAGTAAGAAATGTCAGGATTGCTATAGCTGGTAATTGCAGAGTGAATCTAAATCAAATAATAGCGTTTTAATCATTAGAATGATCATAGTAATTTGAAAGGTGAATATAGCAAGAATGATGTTAACATAAAATTGTTGATATCAAAAACTGAAATTAATACTGAATCATTTCCATCATTAATCAGGAAATAAATCTCTCTTGCAAGAGAACTTTCTGAGAGCAGCTAATAACTGCTATCACACTTTCCTGAATCCATAAACCAAATATAGATCGAAGAGTGACTGATACTAGGAGCCAGAAAGTGACAGTTCCCTCATGAATTTCACCAGACCACGTGACCTCTGTGGTATTAAGACGTGAAGGAAAATTATCTTATCATGAAATAATTCAGCAGTCAGCTTGATGAGTATGCTGCACTGCAAAAGCACAGATATCTGTGTCAAGCTGAATTTCTGCCATTATCTGCATGTTTAGAGGGTTACTTGAAAATAGAAAAAGATGAAATTAGTAATAAGTTTTGCACTAGTATACCGTCACAGCAAATAATAAGAATAGGTTCAGTAAGTGGGAATAGGGCTAAAACGCGGCCTGTAAATCTTTGCTCATGATTGTTACTGCCATGCCCCAAATCACCATTTAGATGTTATCCGTATCTATCAAATACTTTTCCATGACATTAACATTTCTTTAGGCTTAAAGACACAGACACATAGGAAACAATTCCAATAGAATGCTTTTTTTTTTGATGTCCCAAATCACTAAACCTAAGTTACCCCATTCACCCTGATTTTTTTCATTAATATACTACTATTCCAAAAAAAGCACATTTAAATATTTTTTCAACTTTATGCAGTGTCCCTGACAAATATTTTGAAGCAAGAAGCAATGTCAGCTATGACTTCCACCCAAGGACTTTGGAATTGTTATCAGTTATATGGGAAATAGTTTGGGCAAAAATATCAAAATTTTAAATATGTGTATTTATTGACTGAACAAATCCACATCTAGGAATTTAAGAAATAAACTTATTTATTTATCTAACTGATACACTTACATTAGTGTTCAAAGATACACACACATCTTTACAGATATACTTGTATAAAAGATGTTCGTTGTAGCAACATTATAATAATAACAAAATGGAAACAACCTAAGTATTTATTTATTAGTGTTTTATATATTCATACAATAAAATGCTATACAGCCTAGTAAAATAAATAAGGTGATTACTCATAATATCTGGCTATTCAAAATACACTTAGAATTGGAGCAGAATAAGTTACATGATTCCATTTTCTGGTTTTTTAAGTAAATATAAAACTTCACATTTGGAAGTTAGGAAAATTCATATTTTAAAAGCTAACTACAGTTTGGACTTCTTGTTCTAGGCCCCAATATAATGAACTTAAATCAAAGGAGGGTCTTTTTTTATTATTATTATTTTTACTTTTTAGATCTTATTTATTTATCTGAGAGAGAGAGAGAGAGATCACAGGCAGGGGAGAGGGGTAGAAGGAGAAGCAGATTCCCCCCTGAGCAGGGAGTCCAATGCAGGACTGCATCCCAGGACTCCAGGATCATGACCTGAGCCAAAGGCAGACACTTAACTGATAGAGCCACCCAGGCGCCCTCAAAAAGGGTTTTAAATGATATTACAAGTCTTAATAATTACCTACCTAGACTTCTAAGAGTGGGTTGGGACACTGAGCCCCAGAAAACCAAGCAGATTTTTATAAAAAGAGCTTTCTAAAGGAAGTCAGTGGGTCCTAGTTGCAGCCTAAAGTAACAATTAGAAAGCCATAGCTTCCAGTACAAAGTAGCTGGTGAGCTCTAAGTATATCTTTACTAACAGGTAGAAGGCTGAGATAACTTGAGGTAACCAACAATAAAATATAGAGAAAGTTTGGAGTGACTCTAGCAAGGGAACGGGTTTTCCCTACACTACATAGAATAAAGGTGAAGAATGTGAGTCTATTCAGGTTAACCATATACCATTTATTAAAATCTAAGTGTGTTTTTCCCCCGAAATGTGTCTTATAATCAGTGTGGACATTTACTATGGTAGTGTCTCTTTTACTGATATATTTTTGCTAAAATAATTAGTATTTGGTGTATTTTATAATTGGTGACCTCATATAATTGATGACCTCTTAATATTGGTATTTTATATTCAGAAAACCAGGAAATAATAGTTTATACTTGTAAAGGCATATGCAATGTAAAGAAGGAAATGTTGCTGAGAACAGAATAGCAGGGGAACGTCAGAAAATGGGGCACTTTTAATTTAATTTAATACACGACTAAATACTTGATTAGAGGTTTTTATTTGTTTTGTTTTTTTTTTTACTATTTTGCATAAACTCTCTTGTTTTTCCAACCCACCATTTTGGGGGAATGCACATGTAACACCTATCTCCAATCTCTGCTAAAACGTAAGTAACCTCCATGAGGACAGACATACGTGTCTGTTTTACTCAGTGACGTATTTCATTCACCTAGAAAAGGACTTGCCAATAATAAATGCTCATGACTATTGAAATGAGACAATGAATCAATAAATGAACAAACTTAATTGATTTTAAAATGAGCTTTGACATTTTCCCTAAACTTGTGTGGACACACAATCCTCATACTTTTCTCATTCTCCCAAAGGAAAAAAAACAAACAAACAAAACCAAAAACCTGTCTACTGATCCATGAGATCAAGATTTAGCCAGCAGAAATAATTTGAGTTCCAGAATTTCCCTTCACATATCTCTCTTATTCTATATATTGCCATGTGTGTAACTATTTATGCCTCTCTAGACCCACTGACACTAGAAGTATTTTCTTTCCACCTACCTTACCCAGTTACCCAACTTTGAACTTTTTTCCTCTCCTCTATCCACCTACAACAACAATAACATAGCATTTGATATAATTATCATATGACCCAGCAGTTCCACTCCTAGAAACATACCTAGGAGAAGTGAAAACATATGTTCATACAAAAGTTTGTACATGAATGTTCACAGCAGCAATATTCATGATGGCCCCAAACTAGAAAGAACCACAATGTTCATTACCTCATAAATACAATGTGGTATATCTATACAGTGGAATATTATTTAACAATAAGAAAGAGGAATGAAGTTCTGACACATCCTTCAACATAGATGAAACTTGGAAATGGTATTTATGCTGAAAGACTGTATCGTATGACTCTAGTTACAGGAAATGTCCATAAGAGACAAAGCTATAAAGACAGAAGGTAGATCAATGGTTGTCTATGGCTGTGAGAAGAGACTCAGGGAAGGGAGTGACTGTTAATGGATATGAGTTTTGGGAGGAAAGATGGTGAAAATGTTTTAAAATTGGTGGTAGTGAAGGTTGCATAACTTTGCGAATATGTCAAAAAGCATTTAATTGTAAATTTTAAATGGGTGAATTATATGGTATATGAACTATATCTCAAGCTATTAGTAAAACCAATAATAATTTAAATTTTTAGTGTATTTATGTATCCTTGAATACACTAAGGAACAAAATTCCCTTTGATATTCTCCTCAAAAAGTTAGAATTTTTAAAAAAACTATAAATATTTTTCTAACTAATTCAGCCCAATTTAAATTGATTGGGAGATGTCCATCTCTGCCAATTCATTATTCCATCAAACTTTTAATTTTGATTAGTTTTTATTATTAGTTCTTCATATATTGCCTGTTGCTAATATGTTTGCTTCTCTCTCTTGGCTTCAGAAAATAAGGAGTAGTGATGCCTTTGAATGTACATCTATACAGCATCTTGCTTTTAGGTACTCCCAAAGGTGCCCCACAGAAGAAAATCCATGGTACAGCAATGAAAGCTCTTCACTAAGATCTGAAGCTTATTTATGCTAGAGAAAGAAATGAGAAATCCAGTGAAAGAGGGTGTGAAAGCCAAGGTATTTCCCATTTCATTGTTTTTACAGTTGGCCCCCTACTTCGTACAGTGCCCACCTAGACCTTACAAATCAATTTGTTTTTAAACATGTCTCTGTTTTTGCCATATAGCAAAAGATTTCTTAACCTATCTACTCCTAATTCCCAGATTATTTCAAATACTTCAGAGAATAACCATTTGTCTCATAAACTGCCATTTCTTAACCACATTCATTTGACATATTCATAGCCAAAATGCTATTCCCATCCCCTCATACTGACAAAAATGTCCTCAACTGATCAGGATTAACAAAATATAGAGGGTGTGAGAAAAAAGAGTATAGAGTTTAGTTATATTCTTTTTTTCTTTTGACAGAAAAATGTGGCAAGTAGGAATGTCCATTGAACAATTACATATTTCATTTTGCAGCCTTATCACAACACAAAGTTATGTGGGAATTTTTTAGCTTCCCATCAGTTATCAAATACCAGAACACAAGTCAGTTGACTACTGGAGCAATTATTGGCCTAATAAATCCAACAGATTTGTTCTTACATACCAAGAAGACATATCTCAAAAAATATATATGTGTAAATATATTTCATCCAAAAAAGATGTATTTGAGGCCATCCCACGGCTTCACTTTGTAAGAGTCTAAAGACACGAGGATAAATCAGTTTACACTCACTAGTTCATCTTTAAAAAAAATAGTATATTTGCATTAAATTAAATTTCCCACCAAACATTTCAAATTTCCCAGTTCCCACATAAAAAGATAATGCAACCATCATAATGTGCCAAATACTATAATGAACATTTACTGGCTAATAATAAGCATAACTTTTTTAATAAAGTTACCAAAAAGAAGTTAATTTCTAAGATAGTTCATTAAATAAATGAAACAACTATTTGAGATTCACTTGTAAAAACTGATCCCATGATATAATTTTGAAGCCTAAGAGTCATCATTCCTGATTTCATAACAACGTGAAGTCAACTCACCGCATTATAATTCACATGCGGTCTTAAATTTTTATATTGAATACTTCCATAATTCTATGACATTTATTTGGTCAAATTATTAACTGAGATAAAAATTTACAAACAGAGCTGTTGTGTGATAGAGTACATTTGCCACGATCCTCAGCTGCTCACTTGCAATGTGACCTTGCCACTCTGCCATCAAGGGAGGGATGTCTATCTCCTCTCGAACCTGGGTGGACACTAACTGTTTTGACCAATACAATGAGGCAAAAGTGACATTCTAAGAACTCTAAACCCAAGTGTAAACAGTACTGGCAGCTTCGGTTCTTGCCTCTTGGTGCACTTAGACATAGGACGCTCCCTCTGCAAACTCAGCCACCACACTGTAGGAAGACTTAGTCACCTGGAGAGGCCATGAGTCAGCATTTTTACCAACAGCCCCGGCTGAGCTCCCTCCTGCCAGCCAACAGAATTTGCGAGCAGCGTGCCAATGAGCCCTCTGAGCCTCCAGCCCTAGTTTCCAGCTGATGGAGGACTAAGAGACAGCAAATGAGGGCCATCCAGGTGAGCTCACTCAACCCACAGAATCATGATAGATGATGACAAACTGCTGTTTTAAGTCATTCCAGTTTGGGAGTGCTTACTCAGCACTGTATAAGGAGAACACGGTATGACTGCTCTTACTCGTCACGGAGCAGACCCTGTCCCCTTCCCTCGGTTACGTGAGGACAGAGGTGAAGGCAAGAAGATTGACACATGGCCTAGAGAAATTGGAGAATAGAATATTTCATGTTTAACTTCACTGTTACTCTTAAAGCTAGGTCCTATAACAAAAATATTTCTTTGAAAAGAACTACCATAAGCCATAGGTAACTACTAGAAGAATTTACTGAAAAATTGTGTTAAACATTAAATTTAACCCGCATTAAACGTACTTCACTTTCCCCAAACTCAACCACTTTCTTTGCACAGCTGAAAATGGACTTACTATTTAAATTCTTTTTTTTTTTTTAATTGTTTCAAACAACCCTCCAGATGATCTCTGCATCTCAGGATAGACTGCCACCAGAAAAGGCATTAGATTTCTGGTCAGCCCTCATTGCTATGTGTCATTCCCTAGAATGGAAAGGAGGAAAAGAAACCTTAGTCGGTTTGTCTCCCCAGGCTTATGTTTCTGGCCACAACTGATAGCATGTGGAGCAGCTCTGACCAGCTGGTGGCAGCAGTTCCCTGTGACAGCAGTGGATGTCCCTTGGGATTCCTCTGCCTCACCTGAAGCTGCACCCACTCTGGGTGTTTCCTGAGCCTGCAGTCTGACCCTTCCTTGGTTATTGCAGCTCCAAATAGCCTCTCCTGTAGCCAATTCTGATCATGTGCCCTGACAACAACAGCAACTGTGGTCACATTAAAATCACCTGGGGGAATCTTTTGGCACACCCATTTCCAGTGTGTACCCGTGGCAAATTCAAAGTGAATATCTGGAGGTGGAATTCATACATTAGCATTTTTTAAAGCGCCCAGGTGATTTTAATGTGTAGCCAGGTCTGAGAACCACTGCCCTAGACCAGTCTTAGTTCTACGAATAGTTTAACTGGTCAGCATTACCCTTTTCAATAGTGTCACTAAATAGCATCTGCTCACGGATTCCTTGCTGGGCCACAAAGGAGTAACCGAGGCTGGCACGCTTTTCTCCTAGGATCTTAGTAAACTCTCCGCAGAGTTAAATTCAACTCATGTCCGGCGCCATGATGAGCTCTGGGAATGCAAAAACTAGCTATATTTGTCTCCTGCTGCCAGGAGATGAAAGTCCACTGCAGGGAGGAGGGAAAGACAAGAATGGAAGAATTCTGAAAGTAAGTAATTTCAATATATTGTGCCTCATACGTTAAAAGAGCAGGTCTAACAGGAGCACCAAGAAGGAGCACTTTGAAAGAGTTTTTGGACGCTAAGTCAAGCAGCGGGAAAGGCATAAACAAAGGCCCAAATGAAACAGGCAGAGCACAGGTCAGGGAAGGTGTGATGGTTTGATAAGGCTCACCAACTTGGGGGTGGCAGGGAGAAAGTTTGGGAGTACGGGGAAGCTGACATTATCTATTTGCCTTTCGCCTTTACTGTTATTTTTATTAAGAAAGTAATACGTGTTAATGGTAGAAAAGTAAGAAAATAGATGTAAGCAAAAACCCAAATAGCCAATAAATATATGAAAAGAAGCTCAGTCTGAGGAAAATGCAAAACTTAACCTCAGTGAGACACTGTTTCACACCGTCAGATGGCAAACAGTCTGACAAGAAGAGCTGGAAAGGACATGGAGCCTTGGGAACTCTTCCATGCCATCAGTGAGAATGTAAATAGGTATAAAAGCTTTGGAGGGAAATTTGACAAGATAGAGTTTAAGGTATATACCCACAACAAGAAATTCCATTCCTAGGCATGTACCCTAGAGAAACTCTTACAAGTGAACGCAAAGAGACAGGTACAAGAATGTTTCCAGTACTATTATTTGTAAAAGCGAAAAACTAGAAGCAATCTAAAAGCCCATCAAGGAGAGAACAGATGACTTCAATGTAGTGTATTGAAATATTATGCAAAAGTACTATAAGTACTGGCAAGAAATAACCTAACAAACAAAATGTTGAGGGAGAAAAGCAAGTTGCAGAAAATTAGATACCATTTGATATCAGTTATCAAAGAAGCCAAATATTATATTTTCATTTCGGTCTCATACAATCTAGCTATGATATAGATAACAGTGTGCAAATAAACATCACCTTCAGTGTATTGGTAACAAGGAGGTCTAGGAGGTGAGGTGGCGCCATCAGAGAAGAATACACTCAGAACCTAAAACTATACTTGCAATGTTTTATTTCTTAGCTTAATGGAAGGTATGCATGCAATTTTATGTTACATATTTTACCATTCTGTATATATGAACTCTTGCATTTAATTTTGAATGCAGAAAGGGAGTTAGTTAAGTACAATACGGCATATAATAAAGATTCAATGATTAATGTGTGAGGTTTAAGTGATTGAGGACAGAAGTTAAGAAGCAGGAGCCAACAAGGGGAATGCCACATGGAGTGACACTCAACAGTAGCCAAAGAGCAGAAGAGAATTAGAACAGGGTCAGGATGAGACAACACTGTTCTGATCTTTCTTAGTGAAGAGGAAGAATAAGATGAAGAGCATGATGTATTATCACATGTAATTTATACATATGGTGTGGATGTGTGTGGTGCTTAAACCAGTCGTATGTTCTTACAAAATAATACAGATAAGTGATTTTTAAACAAGCATCCTGAATCACCATACCCAGAAATCATTACTCTTAACATTTCTAACTCTGTGTTCCTCATTCTAGACTTTTTCTTCCGCAAATATAGGTGAAAATATACAATTTGCCCAAAGAGGGATTGTTGTGTAGATAGCCTTTGGTATCATGGTTCTTAACTTCAAATATCACACATTCTTCTGTGCCTATAAATATAACAGATTTAAATTTTATAAATATAAAGCCTGCAGAAAGGATAGATTTAAGGAATTTAAATTGGAAACTAGTAAGGAAGCTATTAAAATAGGATAAACAATAACCTAAAGAGGCTCAAGATATGTGCAAGGTCTGTATGGAGAAAATTATAAAACTTTATGGAAACAGGATAAAGGAGACCTAATGAAAGCTCTATCCTGTTCATGAATAGGAGGAGTTGATAACCTAACAGTATGTGTCACCACTGCAATTGACCTGTATAACCTATGCAATTGCAATTTAAATGCTGGGATATTTTGTAAAATTGACATGGCAATTCTAAAATGAACATCAAAGAACACAAGAGTAACCAAGATATTTTTTAAAAGATATTTCTTAAGAAGAGGATAACAGATATTAGGGCTTATTACTAAGGCATGGTAAGCAAAAGATACCAGAATATACAATTTAATGAAACAGAAGAGAAAGCCCAAAAATAGACCCATACACATAAGGAGATTTAATATATGAGAGAGGGCCATTGCAGATCACTGGGGGAAATATGCATTATTTTAAAAAACACTGCTGGGTTATCCATATGGTTATCTATATGACGAAACTGTATAAAAAAAAGGTAATTCCTGATAGATGAAAAAAATGTGATAGCCAAATTCTTACAATTTCTAAAGTAAAATATAAGGAAATGTCTTTGTAAACTTAACACAGTCAAGGATGTCCTAACTAAAACATAAAACATACTACCCTAACAAGAATTATTGTTGAACTTCGCCATATTAAAATTAAAAATGACTGGTCACCAAAGGACACCATAAAGAAAGTAAAAAGACAGACCACACAAAAAGAAAAAAACCAACAACCCAGTGGAAAAAATGGAAATCATCACTTTATGGAGGTATGTAAATTATGAGAAGTTTCTCAAGAAAGCATATAGAATTAGGGAAACAGACCAAAGACAAACATTTATGAAAAACAAAGTAGAGAGAAAGATTAGTCAGATCACAAAACAGGATCACAGACAGATAACCATGGATTCGAAGTTCCAGGTAGTTAACGAGTAATGCATTAGGAAACAAGGAAAGAATTCTAGCCACCCTATCAACAGACTTTGCCCTTCCCAGAGCAGAGGCCACCTTGTAAACTATCCCATCCACTCTTAACTAATGATTTGCAGCATGGGCTTTCTTCTCATCACTTTGAAAGTGTTTACATTCAGGTAGAATAACCACTTGTTTAGCAAAGTGCCTTCCAGTTCTAAAAGGAAACAGAAGAGCTTTGAGAGGATTTTAATTCAGTCTTGAGCAGGCATATATTCAGTCCTCCTTGTGCTCATCATACTCTACTACCCCTTCGGTATTCACTTTGGCTTGAATTGTTTGGACTCTCTAACTCCTGCTCCAGGGCTGTCCTCTGTAAGACTGATTGGTGTGCCACACTGATCCAGTGAGTCAATTCTCTGACATGGTCTATTCTTAGACTCTGCTACCTTCTCTCTTCTTCTCCCCCAAATCCCACCAGGTCCAATAGGTGGGAGAGGGGGCAATGGGCCCCAATACTTTACAATTCAAAATATCTTTTCTGACTATTTAGTTGGGATTTATCCAGGCAATTAGGAAATGAGACACAAAATCTACAGGAAAGAGAGAAGCTTTCTGAAAAGGTTCAGATCTTAAAGGGCCCAGCAAAAGACAAGTCCCATGTGTGCAACTTTGGAGTCATAAACAATGAGTACTGAGAGTGGGGAAGAAGGATATGAAAAGAAAACAGCATGCAGAAAGATGATGTGAGAGACATCAAAGGTAAATCTTGTTTCATTTACAAGGCTTAGTCACATCTTACATTGCAAATAACATATCTATCATCAATTATAATGTCTGCTGTATTCTATTTAATTCCCTTGGGTCAAAAGTTTAATTGTCATATTTCTACATGTATTTTAAACTGTACTCCTTGAAGGTAGAAAAAAATAGAGTCTTATGCACCTTTATATCCCCAACCTCCAGAATAATTTCTGGCACAGAAGAAACACAGAACGAATAAATAAGTATAAGAAAAAGAGCAAAGACTTATAGAGTGCTTATCATGTGTCAGGCATTATTCTAAATGCTTAACATATATTAACTCCTATTATTTACTTTCAAATTAAGAAGTGAATAACTCTTCTACAAATTAATGAAAACCAGGGTTGATTTTATTTTGACCTGTCACCACAACCTAAGTATTTCCTGGACACTCGAAGAAATAATGGTGACATTTGAATATGAAGGAAAAAATTAAAATTGGGGATTCAGAAATCGCTGTATTGTGATATATTACTGTAACTCTCTGGGTTTTCAACCCATAATGCCCTATTCTTTTTCTTGGCTCTGGTCACTATTTTATAAGGTGAGCCCTTGACAGCCATATTTATACATTGACCCTGCCCTCCTGGCTATGGATAATTGGATTAGAAGTGTCACCTGATCCGAGTTGGACGAATCAAATACTCTGGTAATTTGAAGCCAGAATTGAGAAGCACAGAGAAGTTCTGTGTATGACTGAAATTAGAAATCAAAACCTCAGGAGATGTGGCTTGGCAAAATTCTCCCTGTGAATAAAGAAATAGAAGAAGCCAACAGAGAAAGAGAAAGAGGAGAAGAAGAGGGGAGGGAAAAGGAGAGGAAAGAAAGAGAAGAGAAAAAAGAAATAGTCACAAAAGGGGAAAAGCAAAGCCAAGAGATCAGAGTTCTTATCCATATTCCAGGTTCTAGTGACAGCCCCTTCCTGTCCTTGAGACAATCCTGCATCCACTTAATAAATTACTTTGTTTCACTTAAACTGAATCAAGCTCTTTTCTGCTACTTTCAATCAGAGTATATTGGCTAGGATCAATATACTGTGGTACTAAAATGTAATGGTATTCCCCACAGATAATCAACGAGAAAACACTCTCAAAATTATAACGTGTTAATGAAGCACCAGCTGGAGCACATGAACATGCAGCTACCAGACAGCAATTTACAAGTAACCATAATCTGAGGAAACAGTTTGAGAAAAGTTGATGAAGGCATAAAATGATCAGTAGAATATGATTATTTCTAAATATCGCCAAACCACTGAAGGTTTGCGACATTGGGAAGGCATATAAAAGCAGTTAAAACAATTGAAAGTGGTAGCCTGATCATATAGAAAAGAAGGTGGTAATAAAATAGATCATGATCATGGATTCCAGAAAACATGGGAAACCGTATTATTGACCCAAAATAATATGGGCTGCATTTAAGACCACATGTGTCAATGTTTCTGATTACTGAAGTAATATTTGTTATTAATCATAGAAAAGAAGGAAGTGTGAAATAATAATTGGGTCTGTGAAACAAAATAGTGAAGATACATTTAAGTCTCCTTCATTGGAGAACATTTACTTCTTTAAAATGACTGGAGTAAGTGAGTAAATAGTAAATGCAATAAAGAAGCAGTGATTAAGTATCTAGGACTTTCTAAGCAAAGTGAACATGGGTAAGTGTGGGGAGAATATATCAAGCTACAAAGAAGGACTAAAACAGACGTTACTGTTTAAAAATAGATTCTAAACTTAGTCATATGACCATGTTAAGTTGCAATGACAGCACTGATGTTTGAGAATCTCTGGGCAAACACTACTGCCTAATGCAGCTGATAAGATTAGCGGGCTGAAGTTTTAGATAATACAAAAACAAAATAAAAGTCATTTCCCTATGTTTGTACTATGTTCAATCATGACATATCTGCTAACATTTTAGATATTTAACATTTTATGGCATATAGAACCATTCTTATACTGTGTAATTAGGTACTTTAAAAATATTAAGTAAAAATAAGAAGTCATTTTTAAATTTCTAAAGAATTTTTGAAATTGTCTCATCCCTCCTAATTCTATTTCACCTTACATAAAATCCTTTACCTATTATATAAAATCCAGTTTTAAAAATGTCTTTAACTAAATTCAAAATATCAAAAAGCATTTCCTTGTCTAAAATCTTAAAAATCTATAGCACTTTTACCATCCAAAGTTGGCAACAGCTTAACGTCCAAAATGTGTATCAGTGTTTACAACTGTGAACTGGAATTTACTTGTGCTCTCTTTTGCATTTTTGTTGTTATTTTCTAATGAACCCATCACAGACCCATGATGAAAAAGGAATTTTAAAAGACTAAAGTTAAAAATGGTATTAAAAATATGAGTGTTGATGTTGACTATGATTTAATCAATCATATAATTTATTTACAGACGAGGATGAAATTATAGATTTCCTGAGCTGTTAACCCTATAAAAAAGGAACAAGCCATAAGAAATAAAAATGCTGGCATATAAATAAATTATTTTAAATGTGTATTGTATGAATTGTGATGAAAGTGAATATATTCTGCCCTGAATCTTGGGTTTGGAGATGATCACAAATTGTGGTATGAGATCATCCAAATTCAAATGGCCCTTTGAAACACATACACCAAAGAATTTTCTGAGAATACTTTCTAAATTTTGGTAAACAGGAAGAATTCAAGAATCCCCAAACTTGTATGCGTGTAAGAAAGGATGAAAACGCAAGACTCAGGGACGTATTTGTAGTGTTGTTTTAACCACAGAGGTCAGAGCTGGTAAGGTAATTGACAAGGCATTTTTCAGTTCTGCTCCCCAAGAAGTAGAGAGAGTGACTGAGAAAGAAAAGTGGAATGCCATTGATCAATGACTTTTCCCCTCATTTTTGCTCTGGGACACTGCCCACTGTCATGGCTGAACCTGACCTTCATTATCTCAAGGGGGAATAGAGAGCTAAGTTGCCAAATTCTAGTCTTTTTAAGTTTCTTAAACATCATCTAAGGAGATTTTTCTTTTTTTCAGTAGCATCCATCCTTCATTCCGCCTTCCTGAGCAGCCCTGGCACATTTTATCCACATCTGATCAGGGAAAAAGGAGGAATACAGGCCCCCTCACACCTGAGACGACTAAGGTAAGAAAATCCTATCCATGATTATGAATCGAAAAGAAGAGTCTTGTTCTCTGCTCACTTTCAGGGACCTTGGAGGAAAAGAAATCTCTTGCGGAGTTCTCTTGGCCTTTGGGGCACGGGAGAAGCAAATAGAGAGAACCAAAGAGCAATGTCTCGGCAGAGATTTCATCCTTCCTCCTCAGTATATCCCAGACCCCAAGCACTGATTATCCACAGTGTGCTCCCAATAAATGTCTATTAAATCAGATTATGGAAAAAAATAAGATACACCAAGTGGTTGGAGTAAAATCAAAGTGAATATAAAAACATACACATATATTAGGATGTAATACTTAAATACTGAAAAAACATAATCAGAATGCTAATAAAAGGTAGAAGGAACCAGACTGTAATCTCCTTGAGAAAAGAAAACATGTCTCCCTGTATTGCCAGGGGCCATGCTTGCCACATTTTCAGTATTTAATAAGTGTGTGTTGAACACAAAAATGAATGAACAAATAAGTGAATGAATCAACAAATGAATGAATAAAATTCAGAAGAAACCACCCTTCCCCACTGCAGCAACTGCCCCACCCCCCCACCCCACCCTAACACCCACTGCACCCCCCCACAAGGAATCTGACTCCTCCTCCTTCCCCATCAGGAGGAACACAGATTTACTTTCCAGAGACATTAAAGATACAGAATGCCAGGGACAGCTGAGGGGGGGTGACTGACTTATCCTACCAAAATAAAGGATGAAATATCAGAACTCTAGGAGTAAAATGAAGATTTTAGAACTTACCTGTAGAGAGAAAATACAGGTGGAATATGAAAGATAGGAATAGAAACATGTCAGACTTCTCAGCAGCAAACCCAGAAGCGAGAGCACAATGGAGCCTTAAAAAAAATCAGAGGGAATATTATTTCTAATAAGCATTATATAAAAAATACAAACTATTCTCAAATATTAGAGTAAATTAAACAATATGGAAGGTCACATACATTTCACATCCTATACACTTTCTTCCTGGAAACTGCTGAAGGAAGTAAGTCAGAAAAGAAACATGGACTCCAAGACAAAAGGGGGACAAAAGGAGCTCTGTCCGGACAATGTATTGCTGGGCTAGAGGGTGGATAGTTCAGGTTGGAACAGGAAACCAGAGGGTCTCCCAAAGGATGCCATGAAGAGAAGGAAGAAAACAAAATTATCTGGTGTATCTGATCATATAGACACGAGTTATAGCCCCAGATGATTTGAGAAAAAGTGATGAATGATGTGAAACTAAACAAAAGCAAAATGGGAAAATGTAACTTGTACAAGAACGTAATCAGCGCCCAGCACTATATATATAGTCACACTAGTGAAAACATCAGCTACTGATTCTAGCCAAAAATTGTGTTAAATCGTGTTATAACTCTATTTGAGAGGTGGGGTGGAGAGCAAGTAAGAATTGGTAGGAGTGTTTAAGATAGCTACCTCCATACTAGCAAGTCAATAATGTCTGAATTGTAAAAACAGCTGCCTCTGTAGATGATTTGGGAACATGGAAGATAGCAGAAGGCAACACAGCTGAAAGACATGAACACAGATGCCTCCGATCAAGTGGAACTGTCGACGGGTAGGAGTGAGCTGAGAGCTGCTTTTGGTGGCGATAAACCTTATAATCCAACTTGACTTTTGAAACTATGCATGAATTAATGTGATAACATAAAAAATCAACTTAAAAACCATCAAATTGTTCAAAAAAGGATAGGAAGAACAGAAAGATGCAGCGAGTTCCTACACGGAGAGAACACAGTAAGAATAACAATTCTCTAATTAAGGAAGATGAAAAATGGCCTGAAAGATGAGAGAGTTTATCCTCACTAATAGTCAAATGAGGATTAAACCTCTAAAACGTCAATCTCATCTATAAAATGAGCAAAGATTACAGCAGCTGAGAGCGGGCAAGGGTGTAGGAATAGAGGATCCCACGGACACAGCCTTGAGCAGGGCTGGCACATTCTCTGGGCAACCCCACATGGAGAAATCCATCGGGGGAAACCACCACAGGTGTACATATCAAGATTCACTTACTAAGATGTTTGTGGAGGAGTGATCTTTCCTAGAGACAAATTAAAACAAATGGAAAGAGTTCAGAAACATCATTAAATTAGATATATCCTGTTTCCAAGATGGAATTTACATAATCTTTAAACTAACCTTTTTTCCCCAAAAAAAGTTTCTAAAGCCAAAAGAAAATGTATATAATACAATATTGAATATAATCTTGGGATAAGAGTTGAACATACAATCCCATTCCAATTACTTCTGACACACATACACAGACGTACTCATACACAGAAAAAAAAATCTAGATTTACAGCAAAATGTTAACAAGTCCCATCTTTAAAATTGTGGGATTATGGTTTATTTGGTGGTTTCTTCTTTATACATTTCATCGTTTTCTAGGCTTTCCATAGTTGATGTGTATAACCTACAAAATTAGGTTTAAATATGCCTTATGTTCTTGTTTTTATGGAAAACGTTTGTTTCATTTTTAACAAGCATAGCTTCTATATTGAAATCTATGGACAGGAAAAGCCATCTGAAGAAAGAGAAACTAAAGGGTTACACAGTAGAAGAGCCCACCACAGACTGCCCAGTCTGACAAAAGATACAGACATCGCTTTCCTAATAGAGATTAAAAATATGTCACAGAGAAAAGCTATAACAGTAATGGGGGCACTTCCACTATAAAGACATCTGCTAGAAATCTCATTGTACTAAAAAGCTGGGCATCAGGCAAAATCTTGACTTGTCTTGCTGACAGTTTCATCTCTCAGAAGGTAGTAGAAGCAAAAAATGGAACTGCCTCTTAATTCTGACCAGGAAAAGAGAAGCAGTTGCTACTGGGCAGTGAGAAGAAAGGTCGTCATGGGCTGTGCAGTCATGTGGATTCATACCTGCCTGAACAACACACCTAATGTGTGTGAATTGGTGTACAGGTAGAGTTTGAAGTGGAAAAAAAAAAGCTGGAAGTCCAATGGCAATAGATGACCACACATTCAACATGTCTCAAATTCTCAGTAACAGAGAGGGGAGTAGAGAGAATGTTGATTTTGAACTGTTCACATCTTGGAATCAATACTTTCCCTTTGGAAATATCTGAACAAGATATTCCTCAAAAATTACAAAAATATATACAAAGGGATTTTTGCAACAGCAAAAATTTTGTCATTGCAACAAAATGTGAAAAGCACTTAAATGTCCAAAGAAGCCAGTATATTCATTCCATGAACCATATGCAATCATGATGATAGTTAGAAAAAATTTATTATAACATAAAAATGCAAATGCTTTCAATAACTTAATGTAAACAAAAAAAAGGCAAGGTACAAAATTTTATTGATTCTTTGATATACCCCAAAATACAAATGTATATACATAAATATTTTATCCACTCCTTCAGTGAATTTTAATTAAATGCCTGCTAATGTATTCCAGATACTAATCTAGGCACAGAATGAGCATCAAACAAAATAAATAAAAATCCTGCCCCCAAACAGCTTCCTTTCTGGTAGGAAAAGGCACAAAAGATTCAGAGAAGTTATTTTTGTGTAGAGAAACGATGGATGATATGTGAGTGATTTTTTAAAATTCTTTTGCTGAACTTATCAAATGTCCTCCAGTGAACATATATTATATTCATAATATAATAAATATTATATTATGAATATAAAATACTATTTTAAAATCAACTGAAATGCATGCATATTTAATAAAAGTATTATATCTTGGTTTAATAAATGTATAATATCCTAATCAAGGAAGGTAATACACTCCATTATGTGGTTTTCAGATTATACCTGAATATTACACACACTTCTGTATACCTCATTTTAATTAGAAAATTAATAGTTGGGAATGCATTCAGAGAAGAATGACCTGAATGATAAGAAGTCAGAGTGTTATGTCAAAAGTCAGAGAGCTGAGGGAACTGGGACATTTAGACTAAAAACAGAAACAAACAAACAAAAGAGGTGTGGTGGGAAGAAAAAAAAGTTAGAAAATCTGAGATTATTTCTGTACCATCATTCCCAATAAACCTCAGAAACTCACTCCCAGAAAATCATCCCATCCCTCTGATTCCAGGTGTGTGTGTGTATATGTGTGTATACACACACATGTACATGTGCATGTGTGTGTGTGCTGGTGCAGAATGAAGAGAACATCTTCCTTACCTGTCTTTAAAAATAGTTATGAGGCTCAAAAAATAAAAATAAAAATAGTTATGAGGCTCAAGACCAAAAAAAAAAAAAAGAAGAGAGGATAAAAAGATCATATCTTTGAAAGCACATGCTAATTAGAGGAGCAAAAGCATTTAATATAGAATTTTTTATCAAGAAAAATGTTTCTATAATATGATGTACAATCAGTAGTAACTTTTTATATAAATCCTACAGATGTCTATATACATGCATTCCTACATATATGAGTATGTTTGCATAACTTAATCAAAAGGGGATCACAAATGTAGCCAGTACTTGGCTATCTGGCTTTAAAACTTGACTAACTACCTTTACTAAATGCGTTGTTCTGAAAAATAAAATTTAGAATAAAGGATCAGATATCGGACTCAGTCTGAGGTGTACCTCAGTAAAACAGAACCCCTCACACACATGCACAAACTCCCCATCAATGTAATCTTCATGCAGTTACTAAATGACCCTCGGATGTGGACATTTTGGCCAGAGCTCCCTAGGGGGTTGGACCAGAAAACTCTCAAACCTTTCCCACTGTAAGTCTCTACGATTTTGTTTTGATTCCATAAATTGTCCAGCTGGGGCCTAGATATGGTGAAAGGAAGAAAATTAACATTTATTGAGACTCCCATGCCCTTTGAGCTTTGCACTGACACATTATCTCATCTGATGCTAACAAGCCACGTAGTAATTATGTTTTATAGCCGAGGAATATAAGACTCAGAAAAACTGAGCAATCTGTCCAAAGAAAAATAATCTTTGAGCCACAGAATCAGGGTTTAAACCCTTGTTTTCAGAAAATGCTTGCTGTTTACCCTCTAACAGTTCTGAGAAGCCTATGGGGCTGCAGCAACAGCCCTGATTTATTTCTCATCTATTAGAGGTCATTTGAATCACTGATACCACCGATTAAAAAAAAAAGTTTACAAAACAATGTAGTCCACCATGTGTCTTTCCCTGTGTTTGTCAGGGAAGCCTGGGCGGGAATTCCACCCATGTCTAGGAAGTCAACACTGAACTGAAGCCAGTGGCTGGACAAGTAGAGAATCACGGTGCCATGGAGTCAAAGCCGAGACTCAGCCTAGGAGCCTAGGAAGTCTAGACCAGTCCAGGCAACGCAAGGGTGCCTGGAGGGCCAGTGAGTTCAGGAGAAGAGGAAGGACAATGATCAAGTACAGGCCAAGCCCACTTCATCCAACAATAACCAAGGGAATCCTGAGTTACCCTTGTAGGCAGGGGTGTGACCTCTCACCCCGCAGCAACTTTCCTGCAAACTGAGGCATTGCCCCTTTTCCCACTGCTTTTCTCATTCTAAACTTTTTTGAATGAACTCATTCAATCACGTTTTTTACATATGCTTAAAATCTCTGAAGCCTGAAGCCCTGACATCTATTTGGAACTTTAGACCTCTGTATCCAATTCCTTGCTTTTGTAGCCACAGAAATGTCCATTAGGCACCTTGCATGCAATTCTTCTAATATGCCTTCTTGTCTTTGCCTTAAATCTCCCCCTTGTCCTTTTATATTTCCTGTCTCTATAAGGAGAATTAGGAGACATTCTAAGAGTTTCCGTCTCCCCCCAATACCCAACCAACCAGTAAGGTCTACCAGTTTTGCCTTCTAAATTTTTCTCAGACCCATCCTTCCATTTTCATTACCAGTGTGTTGAGCCCTCATTATTTGTTAACCGCACTGGCTTGGGTGTCCCTCACGGCACAGGGTCAGAATTCTACCCTGTGCTTTGCATAGACCCATGTCCCATAGACAACTTATGTGGGTCCATCTCCCATTTTCTTCCAGATAAAATCCAAAACTCATTTCTCTTTTCCATCCTCTCCAAAGAATTTTTCCAAAAATCTCAAGTTGGCTTAGTGGCCTTTTGCTATACTTTGTGTACTCTGGCATGGTATCCGTAAAGTTATAATGGAGGTTCTTCGTGATGTTTGTTTTGAGGACAGAAAAAGAATTTTTCTTTTTTTTTTTTTTTTTTTAAGATTTTATTTATTTGGCAGAGAAAGAGAGAGAGCCCAAGCAGGGGGAGTGGCAGACAGAGGGAGACGGAGAAGCAGACTCCCTGCTGAGCAGGGAGCCCGAGGTAGGACTTGATCTCAGGACCCTGGGATCATGACCTAAGCCAAAGGTAGACACTTAACCAACTGAGCTACCCAGGCATCCCAGAAACTGGATTTTTTGCCTTTGTGTCTCAAGTGTCTAGGTAATGACTAGATTCTCAATAAAATGATGGGAACAGGAACTACACTGACACACATAAAAGCAAGCAAAGGTAGTTGGATGAGTTTTGGCCGAAGGTAGTTGGCCAAGTCCCAGAATGACTGGTAGTTTCTTCTTATCTCAGGCAAAAGGGAGCGAATTCTCCTGGGAGCTCCTGTAACATCCTATAGATGTTATAAATACAGTGTGAGAAGGCCAAGTACCTATGGTTAGAAGCAAAACTTTGAAAGACTGAATTCTGTCCCCATTTGTCATCCATGTTCTTGTATTAAGTCAGTCTTGCGCTGTGTCTGGGCTACGAGGGGTGCACCCTGAGACCACTGCCGGCAGGAAGCACCCACCCTGCCAGGGTGGTGACTCATATTAGGACCCACCCACTCCTGTCCCTTGGTCCTAAAAATGTTCTTATGCTCTATTTTTAGTTTTTTATTCCATGAACCAATAGTTTTGCTAATGGGGGAGGGGGAATACTAGTTTATCTTCTTTTCCCATCTTTCTTTTCCTAATTTGTGCCCTTCTGAGGAAAACTTTATCAAAGATATACTTGATCCACTAGTAACCCTCAAATCATTTGTGTCATCCAATTCTTACCCACAACATTGAAAGGTAAGCGGTGGGAAGTGCTAGAATCACGGATAACACCCTGTCTTTCCTGCCAACAAATCTCAAGGTCAGGGCAAGGTCAATAACAGGTTGGAAGGAAAAGCTCACGAGTAAGGAGAAACCTACATCTGCTCTGTTGAATGTCTCCAATTGTTTTTCTGTAGTTCAGAAAGTGTTTTATGTCAAGGAGTCCGTGTACCCATATAATTGTTACCCAGAATAGTTGAGATTATGAATGCATGATTTACACAGTGATTTCCAAGTAAATTTTCCAAAAATAAGAATTTTTCTTCTCTTGTATAAAATGTCCTCCAAATGAACTATAGTTAACCAAAAAAGCTTTAAATAGTAAAGACTGATTTAACCATGCAGTGATTTTTAAAGGCTACACTCAGCTAGCGTGTTGGTTCTCAAGCTGGTTACAATTCAGAAAATCTGGAGCACTTCTTTTAAACAATTTCCCCTAGGCCCCTACTCTGGGGAAGTGGTACGTCTGGGATGCAATCTGGGAATCTATATTTATTCAATCTACACTTGGTTGATGCTAAAGCAGCTAGTGTTTGAAGATACCCCTTAACATGTTTGTGAAATTACAGTAAATGTTGGTCACTGTGAAATAGGAGTGGAGCACTTTCGATTTTAGAATTATACTGTGGGATCTCCGTTCATACACCGAGGAATCCAAGAATTTTTGTTTTACATAGCAACTTCATGTCTAGCCCCCACCCCCATTCTGCTTAGATCTTGGAAACGGAAACTTAGCCCTTCCCAGGATCCTTTCGGGGCTATGACCTGTTATAGGTTCTTCCCCAGGAGCAAGGAGAGCAGAGTGGAGTCCATCTGGCCCTGGTCATCAGCGCAGGTCTTTTGGCCTGGCCACATGGCCCTGCACACCTCAGAGCCCTCTGCTGCTCCTTTTGAGGTTTGATGGAGGCAGGGAGACTCTGTATGGCTAGGCTATGACTATTATGACACAGTCATTTCCTTCCTGGGGCCTTGTCGCTCGGCCCTTTCCCCTCCCCCAGCGTTGCTTTCAAAAAGCAGGACTGGGTGTGGTTCATGAACAATTAATCTTGTAACACTGAAAAAATAAACGTATTTGGGGGGAAAAAAAAAAGCAGGGCTTTAACTGCCTCCTCTGTCTTCAGGGGATGTCCTACAAGCCTCTTTCTTCTCCACTTTCAACAGCAAGATTTTTCTAGACTAGAGGAAATCTTTCACGCTTCATGTTTCATAAAATCCTAACCCCCACCTCCATACAAAACAACCAGCTGAGGGTTTCTGGAAACCCAAACCAGCAATAGCGGTGTTTACACTGACCCACTACCACCCCTACAAGGTATGTGTCTTAAAATACTATCAAAACCACAGTTAAAGATGTAGCAATTCAGTATAAAATTAGAATTTCACTCAAATATTCCGTAATTTCCTGTGGTATCTCATATTCACAGATATTTCGGGAAAGACATTATTCCCATCTGATAAAATATATTTCACCAAACTTGGAACATAACTTTATAGTTTGGGATCATTTGGTTGAAAGGATCAAAAACTCCTAGGTCAAGTAAGAAGGAAGTTATTTGAAGGTATTATCAGAGACAAGAAAGGACAAAAAAAAAAGTAAAAGCTCGAGTATGGGAAGGCTGGAACTATAAGTCAAAAATTAAGATCTCTCTTTTCTCTTGTAACATATCCCTGCCTATAGTTCTGCTCTCCTACTTTCTCCAAAGACTGGCCGATTCTATTTTTGTGTGGATTCCACAACTTGAAAATGGCCATATTTTTTTTTTAAGATTTTATTTATTAATTTGAGAGAGAGCAGAAGGATTGAGAGAATGAGTGGGAGGAGGGACAGAGGGAGAAGGAGGAGCAGGGAATCAGATACAGGACTCGATCCCAGGACCCCGGGATCCTGACCTGAGCCAAAGGCAAATGGTTAACGGACTGAGCCACCCAGGATGCCTTGAAAATGTTCCATTGTATTGGCGTCATCTTTGGCTTATCATGAATCTTCATCTTAAAACCTTACCTTTGTTCATTTGATTAAGCCCCTCAGTGTCCCCACCCCGAATGATCACAAGAGAGCATCAGAATATTTCAATATCTTCCCAGTTTCCCTTCAGGTTTAATCAACCATACCCCAAGGATTGGTTTGTGCATCTCCTCCCTCTGGATGCTGTGAATAGAATAGGTTCTCTATAAAAAGGTGCTTGGGCAGGAGGCTATGTTGATGTGACCACTAAAATTGAAATCACCATCATTCCTGAATTCTGAAAAAATGTATCTGGCACTTTTAAACTTTCTATATGCTATAAGGTCTTACTTTGCTCACCAAATGATATGATTATGTCTTTCATTATATTGGTAATACTATAGTTAAAGATAATTAATTCCGAGATGGCGTATCATCTCTAAGCTTATGCAAATCCTGGATATATAGCCCTGACTTTACAAATCAACAAACCCACCCAACAAAAAAATGAAAAATAGAATAAACCCTTCTGTCAACTCTAGATCTCTTTTAGTCATAAAGCACTTTTTCAGTCAAACCAAATGTCTCCCTAGTGTTGAGGGTAAGAGACAATCCTTGTTAATGTCTATGAGTACCAAATAAATTTTGTCTTAATTTTTATATCTTTTAGGTGACGAGCCAGCCATCCATAAATTATTTTTCATTACAAATTTTCTAAAAGCTTGGGGTAACTTAAACGGATTTTAAAAGACCTCTGCCACTAGGTGGCACCAAATAGCCATAATTCATAGATTATATCCTAAAACCATACAGGGGCCATCTAAGGACTATCATTCTTTCTCTGCTTATAATTTATAAAAATTAAAAACAAATTATTTGTTCTCTTTTTAGAATAAGCAATAAAAACTAAATGTTTTCTAAGTAACTAAAATTTACTATTATTCCTTTTTAGGAAATTGAAATGTATTCATGTAGTCTGTTAAATTCACAGTAACATTATTGGATTTCAAATATGTTATTCTGTTCTCCTGCTAACGATTGCACCATTAGAAATACTCGGTGTTTATTTCATTTAGAAATACATAAAATGGCCCTTTCTAGAGATTTGTGTGTGTATGTAAGATCTAGTTTCACTGAGTGTAATCCCTGTCATTACAGAGTGTGCCTTTATTTTAATAGTGATGTTCTCATTCCATGGATGCATTTGGATTATGATATAGGTGCTGTGGCAAGAGATGCTGGTTCCCACCTACACTTGTAAATTTCCCTCTGTAATACAGGGCTCACCACACTACTTTGGGTTTTTGTCACCTCAGGGTTTGACTACTGCCATGTCCTCTACCTTGGTTGACAGAGGAAAAGCCCCTGGAATATTCAGCTAGTACAGAATGTGACAGCTTGTCTGTTTAGCAATGCCAACCACACAGAACACATTATACGGATGCTCTATGCATAGCTCTGGCTTCCAACAGTCATTCTAGGTGTTCATTTCAATTTATAAAGCTCTCCAGGGCCTAGTATGTGTAAGTAAGTTATACGACGTCCTCATTCCCTATCCTGGCATTTAAGGAATTTACCAGGTTGTCCTGGATGGGATGATGAGCTCAAAGCTGGAAGTCCTGGCTCTACCATTCAATCGAATTTTCTGACTTGAAAAAGAACTGTATTATAGAAGAAAATTTACAAGCGTAGGTGGGGAGCAGCATCTCTTGCCAGAGCACCTATACCATTCTTCACAATACAGAACTTTCTTGAAAATGTGGGTCCTTAATTTAGATTCTATAAATAGTGTCTATTTGTGTAGGAAGGAGACAGGGACTAGCAGAACACAGGGTCATTTCAGTTTTGTCTACTGATGGAAATAATATTCTAGCAATAGGTACCTCTTACAAAAATTATATGAAAAATGAAATTAACAGAATAGCATAAAACCAGCTTAAATGTACCACAGTTCCTTATGCTCATAACTTGGCAAACATTTATTGAAGGTTGAGTATGATAAAAATACTGTATCAGAGACTGCAAGACACTGCAGCAGTTCTATAAACAGATATTAAATGGATAATTGTAACAAATATAAAACAATAGTATTGAATGACAAGGTTTTTATTGGAATTATACAGTATCACTCCAAAGAAGTTTTTACTTTGGTAGAATATAAAATAAATATCTCAAGATAATAAACTTGCCTGTATTTCAAACAACTAAAAAATCTGGGAACTAAATTCAATATGGATAAGTAAAAATAAATTATCTTGAATATTTTTAACACATAATACATACATATTGTGTGTGTGTAATTTTCTCAATCAGAAACTACTGATTAGAAGAAAACAAGGGCTTAGCAGGTGTTCTATTTCAAATCTGTGCCTTTTCCAGAGCCATGCATTACAAATTTCTTCTACATCCTGAAAAGGAAAGGCAGGTCAATTTGGGTATATTCCCTGATCAGAATCTAGCATATCTAGGAAAGACTCACGCTTTCCTACTTTCAAACATTAGTTAATTAAAAAGCTCTACATTTACCAATTAAAAAAATATAGGTTTTAAAAAGATGGCCAGGGAAACCACAGTGAGAGAAATGAAATGTTAATACATACACGTTTCCTTTAATTGTATAACAGAACGATGGTTTTCTAATCTGTAGTGGTGATAGTAAACAGATATTTTTAACCACCAGTGAGAGGGACTTTTACAAAGATTACAACTTTTAGATCGAAAGAAATGTTTGCATAAGCAAAAAGCAATGTTTATTTTAATAAATTTTAATTATTAAGTTTTTTAAGTTACTGTACAAGCGAAGAGCTCTAGATCTGCTCTCAAGTCCCTTCTGTTTCACTTGCTTCGACAATCTCTCCTTCCAATATCTGTCATCACTTGTGGTTTTCTCTTTCCTGAATCAAAAATAGGTTCAGATTTGGTTTTCTGATTATCTTCAGCCAAAATGGTCTTTCAGCAGTTGCTTCTCCAGAAGTGATGGAAATGCTGTACCCACAAAATACATCCTTGAGTACTTCTGCCTAATGTTTGGTGAGATACCCAGGTGATGGACTGCTAGGCTGCAGTCTGGGTGTCATCTTTTTCCCTCATAAAGCTGACAAGAAAAACTCATAACGAGTATTGGTTTCACTGGCCAGTGACCCCTCTCTAGAGCTGCATTATTAGAAATAATATGTTGCATGTCTATAAAAATGCATGGAAGCAACTGATGAAATTTGTTCTGCTGCAAAGTCAGTAGTCTCCAAAGCAGACCATATGCTTCACTCCCATATTTTGCCTATAATGTATAGAACTACCTAATACTCAGACAGCTGCTAAAAGGAGGAACGGGGATTTCACAAACACATCATCTTGAATATATAATTTTCACATAGCCACATATCTGGCACCGATTTTGACCCACTACAAAAATAACGTGGATTTTGATTAAAAATATGTCATTAAAAGGGTATCCAGGCATGGTTAAAGCAAATCCTTTTGATTTAATTTTATAATTTTAATTTCTAAGGAATAAGAATAATGGCTAATATTTTTAGAAAATTTACTCAGTGTATCAGAAACTACACTAAGCATCTTTTTTTTAAAAAAATTATTTATTTATTTGACAGGGAGAGAGAGATCACAAGCAGGCAGAGGCAGGGGGGGTCGGGGTGGGGGAAGGGGAGAGGCAGGCTCCCTGCTGAGCAAGAAGCCAGATGCTGTATCCCAGGACCCTGGGATCATGACCTGAGCCAAAGGCAGAGGCCTTAACCCTCTGAGCCACCCAGGCGCTCCCTTCACTAAGCATCTTACCTCCATTACCTATTATTATTTTGTAAGATGCCATCAGTAGGGATTTATTGTATACACAAATCTTGGGCAAGGTCACACAGCTGGCTGTCTTAGGTTTGAACCTAGACAGAGAAGAGTGCTTGGATTTTAAATCATTTCAATATAGGGGTGCCTGGGTGATGCAGTCGGTTAAGCATCCAACTAGGTTTCCTCTCAGGTCAGGTCGTGACCTCAGAGTGTGAGATGGAGCCCCAGGTCTGCTTAGGTTTCTCTCTGTCCCTCCCCTACTCTCTCACCCTCTCTCTCAAAGAAATGAATAAATCTTTAAAAAGAATAAATCAGGGGCACCTGGGTGGCTCAGTGGGTTAAAGCCTCTGCTCTCAGCTCAGGTCATGATCTCAGGGTCCTGAGATCGAGCCCCACGTTTGGCTCTCTGCTCAGCGGCTCTCTGCTTTACCCTCTCTCTCTGCCTGCCTCTCTGCCTACTTGTGATTTCTCTCTCTCTGTCAAATAAATAAATAAAATCTTAAAAAATATATAATAAAAAGAATAAATCATTTCAATGTAGAGCTCTGTATGTAATAATAATAATAATAATAGCTTTTGCATCAGTAATTAATATTTTTAACCAACAGGTAATTCTTTATTTTTTGCATTATTATTATTATTGCTCATCACTATAAAAACTCTATTTTACTGGCTTCATTTCGTTTTATCTCAACTATTCCTTTTACTTATGTAACAATTCATGAATATATCCTTATTGGAAAATATTTAAGCAAAAGGCATAAAAGATCAAAGTTGCCTCTCACTTCCCCATTTGGATTTTCCATCTGAAAGACAACATATGTTAAAATTCTATTGTTTACCCATCCACTCCTGTTGCTAAGAACCAACACACATACACATAGAAATATTTTACAAAAACCCAGCTTTGCCTCTTCTTCTAATACCCCTCTAGATATAGAACACATATATGCACTCACAGAAATATCATTTTCATGTATTCATAATTATACTCTACCTATTCTTCCAATACTGTTTTTAATAATTATATATTTTACACTTTCCTTGTAAATCTTCCACATTTTTTTCAGCTGTTGTCCAACATTTCATTTGGATACCAGGCATTTACTGAATTCCTCACCTGCTCAACAAATATATAAAGTATCTTCACTTTTCTTTTGTAATTGTAAATCCAAAATTGACATTCTAATACATATTGCTACTGTATAAGCTTATCTTTATTTCCTTTCTCCATTAACCCAATGAGTCACAAAGTCCATTTAATTTGCGAAAATGGAAAACATGGTATTATCAGATGAGTCCTTCCAAGGACTAATATTTTAGTTAATATTTAGTTAATATTTTAGGGTCCCTCCTTTGGGTTTCTTTTTCTGGGTTTTGTTTGTTGTTGTTGTTGTTGTTGTGTGTGTGTTTGTGTGTGTGTGTGTGTGTGTGTTTTAAAGATTTTATTTATTTATTTGACAGAGAAGAGAGAGATCACAAGTAGGCAGAGAGGCAGGCAGAGAGAGAGGGGGAAGCAGGCTCCCCGCTGAACAGAGAGCAGGATGCAGGGCTCAATCCCAGGACCCTGGGATCATGACCTGAGCCGAAGGCAGAGGCTTTAACCCACTGAGCCACCCAGGCGCCCTAGTTGTGTGGTTCTTTTTGATGATACAAGTTATTTTAATGTATGACTAATATTTGATTAGGATCTTTTATATATTTTTTAAAGATTTTATTTATTTGAGAGAGAGAGAGAGAGCGCACACAAGCAAGGAGAGCAGCAGAAGGAGAGGAAGAAGCAAGTTCCCCATTGAGCAGGGAGCCTGATGTGAGGCTCGATTCCAGGACCTTAGGATCATGACCTGAGCCAAAGGCAGATGTTTAACTGACTGAGCCACCCAGACTCCCTGGGAGCTTTGTTTCTGTGTGTAACAAAAGAACAGACTAATACCAGATTCAACTGAAGACATTCAAATTAGACATTTTCGCTGAAGTCGATGTAATTTTTTAAGCCTGATACCGATTTTAATATAACAAATACCAAAAATATTTTAATCAATAGTTTAGAATCTCATAGACTGTTATATACTCAGTTATCCCCTTAATATCTTGAACCTCATTAATTTATATTAATTTATAATATACCTCATTAAATTATAAAGTACTTTTCTCCAATGGTTTTGTTCTGGTTTAACTTGCAGTCACCATCTCACAAAAGACACATGGCCACAGCTGTGCTTTCCTGTAGCATGTGAAGACACAGGAAATTTCCCTTGTGTTGTCAACTGGAGTTGGCAGTTGGAAGAAAATTCTCGCAATGGTGAGTAAGGGTGAGGAGGGCAGACTAGAGCCCTGCCGTCATGCGACTTACATTCAAATAGGAGAGAGAAATAATAGCACACATATACTTGTTAAGTTAATTAATGAGCTAACTAATGAAGAAAATACTTTCACTAATGATAAGGTGCTATAAAGCACAGCAAAGGGACTGAGAGGATGAGATGGTGTAGGGAATTGAAAACAAGTTAACATGTCAAAAATTATTTTACTTAACTCATTTTTTTACAGAATCATCCTGAATTGTAGGCACCACAATTCTATAAAGATATTTAGAAAGTAGAGAATACACTTGTACAAAAGAAATAAGATAGTTAAGGGTTGGAAGAAGATGCCATATAAGGACAGGATGAAAGAAATGGTGACATTTGAGCACGCAAGCAGATGGTCCAAGGAGAAGCCTGACACCGAGGTTTAGACATTTGGAAAGTTGTCATAAAATAAAAGGAACAGAACAATTTTATGTTTCATATAGGAAGAACTAGACTAGGAATAATAAGAGGGAAGATAAAATTAATATGTATTGGATCTTCACTGTGTACCCAGAACTGTCTGCTGTTTTACAAATATTTAATATTGTCATGATTCTCTTGAGATTTTTTCTTTTAGTCCTTTCTATCAGAACACTTAGGGCCACGAAGTGAAAAAACACACTCAGATTCACACAGATTGTGAGTGGTCGGTCATGCTGGAATTTGGCCTCGAATCTTCTCCAAAGCTAAAGCTCTTTCCTGACACCCTGATCCTTCTTGGTTTGGGCTTAATATAAAACAGAACTTTCTACCATCTAAAACTGCCCCACTGGTGAAGAAGTGGACTTCCCATTACTGAACTGTTACTGAGGTATTCGGGGGGAGGTTCCTGCACCATGTGGAAAGTCACCCCTAATTGTTGTAGGTTCCTACAAACCTCAGAGCCTACAGTTTTCACTAAGTGAATCAGGAAGTCATAGTCTCCAGCACCCCATCCAATTGGTAGGAACTACACACATCAGCACAGTTCACTTCACAGGATTAGCAAATCGTCACCTATTAGAGATCTGGTCCCTGCAGGATCTAGGAGCCTGCTCCATACATGGGAAACCCTGAAACAGAATGAGACTACTGTATTAGACACCATGGGGAGGTGGACTAACCCCAAAGAAAAACTGCACCTACTTCAGAGTTTTGACTAGGACCACATTGCCAAACACCTGCCAATTCTGGGATGGTTTTCATTTTCCAAGGTTGTAATGACCTAGTGGAATCAGTTCTCAATAGTGGAGACCCAGCAAGAATGAAAAAAACATTTTGTAATATCAGGAATTTTTGTTTTGACTTTTTTGGTAAACGTCTCCTCAAATAGGATACACACAAGATATTTCACACTTCACATTGCTTTTATCTATCAGTAACGACTGGTATTTTCACCTCAGGTAAAATTATCAAAAAGCCATAATATCTTCAGCTTAGTAACTAGATCTTTTGAATTGTCAAAACTTAACACATACCCTTTAAATACTAGTTTTAAGTCTGTTGTGAGTTTTTAATTCAAACTAAAAATCATTTTTTAAGTCATTTTCAAAAAAGATTTTATTTATTTATTTGACACAGAGAGAGAGATCACAAGTAGGCAGAGGCAGATAGAGGGAGTGAGGGAAGCAGGCTCCCCTTCTGAGCAGAGAGCCTGATGCGGGACTTGATCCCAGAACCCTGAGATCATGACCTGAGCTGAAGGCAGAGGCTTCAACCCACTGAGCCACCCAGGCGCCCCTTTTAAAGTCATTTAAAAAAAATCTAATTGTATGGGTGCCTGGGTGGTTGAGTTGGTTAAGCATCTGCCTTCAGCTCAGGTCATGATCCCACAGTCCTAGGGTAGAGTCCTGCTCAGCAGGGACCCTGCTTCTCCCTCTACCCCTTCCCTTGCTCATGATCTCACTCTCTCTCACATGTTCTTCTCTCTCTTTCTCAAATAAATAAATAAATTATCTTAGAAAAAATCTAACTGTAGACTTTAACACTAAATGTTCAGTGATTAAGAATTTCATAGTCTGATTTTGCCCTATATTGACACAGATGTATCTCTTTTTGTTGGTTTTAAATGTATACACCATTAATATCCTGCAGCGACTATTTTCAACGTGTTATTGGATTCATTCAAAAAGAGACTAATCTGGGGCGCCTGGGTGGCTCAGTCAGTTAGGCATCTGACTCTTGATCTCAGCTCAGGACTTGAGCTCAGGTCTTGAGCTTAGGGTCGTGAATCGTGGTGTCTACTGAAGGAAAAAAAAAGAAGAGATTAATCAACTTTTGTTATATCTTTTATAATTTTATTGAATTTTAATTTAATTTTAATTTTATTTTATTTATTTAAGTTCTGTTCTACAAGGTTAAATAATGCTAGTTGGCGCAGTTTCTCATTACTGCATTTTTGCCTTCATTGGTCCTCTAAATTACATATTCAAAGTAAGATGAGCAACACTGAGGTTGGGCCTTACTTAGCTAATGAGATTGGACTAAATCATGGCCCAGGGTAAGTTGGTTTGCTAATTTCTCAGAATTAGCAGTGCTGGTCTAAAAACTTAAAGAGTGATGTAAAAGACGGAAAATTAAGGTAGTTTGCCTTTAGTTCCACTTGAGTTTGGGAACCTGGCATTAAAGAGGCCAACCAGAATCCAAATGAATATTAATTTAACAATTAATGAGCAGAAGACAGAATGGGGGGAGATCTTCAGAAAGGCTATCAATGCATTTTTGTACTTTCTACCATTCTCCAAACTTTAATTTGTGAGGACATGTTTCATCACACTTTCAAATTAGCCTAGATTCTATAAATTTTTCTTTTTCATTAATTTTGCCTGCAAGGTATACAGCTGCCAAATATTTCATGTAACAATTTTATATCATCAATTCACGTATAAAGAAGAAAAATAGTATTCTTCTAATCCCAGCACATGCACACACATATATCTAGTGATATAGCAAAAATGTTTTTGCAAAGACTATTAGCAATATATCATGTTGAAATTATTAACATGTAATAAAATAATGTTCTATTATTCATATTTATACTAACTAATAATAAGAGACTGACACTACATGTATGAAAAATAAAGTCATATTACCACCCTCAAATATGCAGGTGATTTTACCAATAGAAGCAATATAAATTTAAGTAGCATAATGCAGGAAACATCATTACCATTCATTAAATCAATAAATATTTATTTTTTCCTAGGTGCTCTGTTAGGTTATGGGAAAATCTTGATGAAGAAAACTGTTCCTGCAATTGAAAAGTTTACCTTCCAGCAGGGAAAGAGACAAACAGATGATTTCTAAAATCATGTGCGATAATGGTTCTCAAAGAGTGGTCTGCCGACCAGCATCATTAGCATCCCCTTGGAACTTAGACTTGCAAATTTTGTTTGCACTGCAGACCTATCAGAATCTCTGCACATGATTTTGATAAAGTTTGAGGACTACCTTGCTATACTTTTTTTAAAAAAAGATTTTATTTATTTTAGAGACAGAGTGAGCATAGAAGCTGGGACAGGGGAGAGGGGCAGAGGAAGAGGGAGAGGGAAAAGGAGAGAATCTCAAGTAGAGTCTGCACTAAGCATGGAGCCCAATGTGGGGCTTGATCTCATGACCATGAGATCATGACCTGAGCCAAAACCAAGAGTCAGGTGCTTGACTGACTGAGCCATGGCGCCCTTGTGTCTTACCTTGCTACAATTTTATGTAATCCCTAGTGAGTAAAATTAAGTGCTGTTGCTTAGGGGACCTTTAAAAGTATGACACAGGAAGTATCTGGTCTCTCAAAAAATGCTGATCCATTTTCAGCTCCTTTCTCTGGTGGGATGAGACTCTTTCAGACATTGGGAATTTAAGGGATGCATTAAAGTAGGATATGGAGATGCCCAATCAGAAGAATCTCTTCCAAGATAAGCAGGTGATTGGAACCAGAAATCATATATTCCAGTGTGCTCCCTTGAGGTAGTTACCCGGGTTTATAAAATGAGTGGACTTTGGGGACTTTCAGCAATGCATAGGTGATCTGGATCTAACCTTTCAAGGCACAAAATGTGGATAAGAACTGTTCTGTCTCACAACGAGGCAGAGACCACAGACGGTGATGGTGCAGATGCCGCAGGGAGAAGGCCCAGAACCTGAGTTCCAAGTCAGACCAAAGCCAGCAGTCCCTGGAGGCTACAAAGACTGACGGGAACAGACACCTATTCTGAACCGGGTTTTGCTTACCTGGTGGTAGATGCAGATCCTCAGAGTAATATGGAAGGACTGAAAAATACTGCACTATTTTGGACTGAGTCACGTTTCTTCAGACCAAGAAGCACACTTGACAGCCCACGAAAGTCCGACAGTGGGCAAATAAATGTCATCCTTCAAGTAATGGTTTGATAGAGAATTAGAAAGGATGGCTGAAATATTTGTTGTCTGGTTGGCCTCTTTCATGCCAGTTGCCCAAACTCTAGGGAAACTAAAGACACGAAGGGCAGGCTCACACGCTTTCCCAAGTGTGAGCTCACACTCAGTACGAGGGAGGGCTGGGAGAGGATCCCCATTAGATGGACTCCTCAGCTGTTCTAAAGGATCTGAGGAGGTGGGGGAGGATACTAGAGTGACTGTGCAATCCTTCCCCCACCGGTTAACAATACTTTCCTCATTTTCCCCTACAGCACTTCAACTTTCTTTCTTCCTACCAGATGCAGTAGTAAACCAGGGTTGTTGCTGTGGATACTGGAAGGAGGGAATGATCTCTAAGTAAGAAATTAGATCTCTACCTTTTAAAACCTATGTGAGAATTCCTAGGGTCTGATGAGGTGAACTGTGCCTTTATGCCCCCTGGCAAAACTCAGTTGACAGTCAGTGTGGCCTTATTACCTAGGGGGTCACAATAGCCCACTAGTTCCATCCTGACTCTCCATGAACAGAAGGGGACTGAGCAGGAGGCCCCTGTTGGACTAGTATTGCTAGTGCAATCTGGACTGGCATAGTGCCGGCACCCAGCACCCCTTCCAAAGAGGAAAACATCTAGCTGTAAATGTACAGAAGGAAGAATAGTCACTAAGGGCAGAAGAATGAACAAATGGGTTATTCAATGAGGAAAATCCAATATTGCTTCCTCAAAAGGCTCGTAGGAAGAGATTGTATCATCTCCTAATTTAATTATGCCAAATATCTGAAAGTATGAAGCCACTTCTGGTTTTGGAATATTCCAATAGGGCAAAGAATAAAGAGCAGGAAACCTAGAGGATATGCAATTATGCTTGAGGGATTTCACTGGGAGTTTTCGAGAGATATAATGACGTGTGTGTGTGTGTGTGTGTGTGTGTGTGTGTGTTCAAATGGCAGCCCTACACCAGAGGATAAGTTATATGAAGAGACCTTGGATCTGGGTTTTGGTTTGTTTTTTTTTTTTTTTTGGATCTGGTTTTAATGAGTAGCTACAATACATAACATCAGTGAGGACAATTCCTGGCAAGACTTGGGCAAGTTGTTTAAGCCTTCTTTAATTTAGTTAATCGGGGTTGTATCTACTCGGCCTGCCAACTTCAACAATGTTGTTGTGAGGCTCAAGTAAGACAATGTCAACGTAATTTATTAAAAGTTCCACGTAAAAGTAAGATCTTAATTTTCTGTACCTTTGGCATCTCTTATTTGCTTTTCCCAGTAGAAAAGCTCTCTGGCACCCTACAGTGGTCTCACCTACACACATTTGAAGAAGCTCTCATTCTTTGACCTCATTTGTTTACATTTCTTAGTGGGATTTGATTTGAAGGAAAAGTTCTACTGCTTTGATTTTTTTAAACGTTCTTTAAAACATTCGGGACCAAAATGTGGCATATGATTAATACTTATGTAACTCTCTTATTAACCTAAATCCTCTTCTTTCAGCACATGTCTTCCATGAATTGTGGGCTTTTTTCTGCAATAGGCTTCATTTAATAAATTTTATCCTATATCTATATTGAAATATAGTATTAAGTGGCTTCATTCATTTATTAAAATGCATTTATCCAATACATATTTATTAGGTGCTATCCATATATGATAAAGAGTCTGTGAGGCCTCTAGAGAAACAAAAAGAATTGGTCCCTGCTCTACAGGCACTCAGAATCCAGAGAAGACAAAACCACTCAGAGAAGTACATGGAAATATTTTCCTTAGTGGAATAGAAATAAAGTGCAGTGGGCCTGGGAGGAGCAATCAAATGCCCCCAGGTCAGCCAGGGGAGAGTGCAGTCCAGGCAAAGGAGACATTATGTGCGTGGCAAATTCTAGAAACTGCAGGGCAGTAAGGGTGAAGAGTAAAAGTCTGGGTGTGGAGGTAGGAAAAAGGGATAGGGCATAGAAAAGGGCAAAACTATACCAGAAGTGAAAGCAGCAGACACAATTGCCTTTTGTGCTGAGCAGAAGATTTTATATTTCATTCTGTATCTAGGCAGAGGTATGGGAGAATTTTGGACATGATAGTGATTCCCTCCCTTCCCAACCTACTTGTGTTTTAATATGTCTAATATAAATCAATATCTTATGTGTGAGATCATATTTGTTTTCACTCACAAAAGTATGTGTCAAATGAATGGATGGATGGATGGATGGATGGATGGATGTTGTTCTCCAGATCTCAAACCTGTTCCATGACCACAGGTAATTACTTCTAATTATTTGATTATGAAATTCTATTCACCACAGCATTAAAAAAAATACTTAGGAATAAATTTTATCAAGGAGATGAAAGATCTGTACCCTAAAAACTATAAGACTTTGGTAAAAGAAATTGAAGACACAAATAAATGGGAAGACATCCTGTGTTCATGAATCAGAAGAATTAATATTGTGAAAATGTCCATAACAGAAGAAATAACAAGTCTTGGTAAGGATGTGGAGAAAAAGGAACCCTTGGGCACTGTTGGTGGGAATGTAAACAGTGCAACCATATGGAAAACAGTATGGAGTTTCCTCCAAAAATTAAAAATGGAACTACCATATGACCCAGCAATTCCACTTCTGGATATCTGTCCAAAGGAAACGAAACACTATCTTGAAAAGATACATGCACCCTCATGTTCAATGCAGCATTATTGACAATAACCAAGATATGGATACATCCTAAGTGTCAATGGATGGTCATAGATACAGTTACAGATTGGTGGTTGCCAGAGGCGAGATAGGGGGTGGGAAAAATGTGTGAAAGGAGTCAAAAGGTACAAAGTTCCATTTATAAAATAAAGAAGTCATGGGGATATAATATACAGCATGGCAACTATAGTCAATAATAGTCTATTATGTGGGATGCCTGGGTGGCTCAGTCGTTAAGCACCAGTCTTGGGCTCAGGTCATGATCTCAGGGCCCTGGGATCGAGTCCCACATCAGGCTCCTTACTCAACAGGGAGCTTGCTTCTCCCCCTGCCTGTGCTCTCTCTCTCTCTCTGACCAATAAATAAATAAAATATTTTAAAAAATAAAAATAATATTCTTTTACATATTTGAAAGTTGCTAAGAGAGTAAATTTTAAATGTTCTCACCACAATTAATAAGTAGTAATTATGGGAGATGATGGAAATTTTAACTAAGCCTCTGTGGTAATCATTTTGCAATATATAAATGTATTGCATCAACTTGTCGTACACCTTAAACTAATGCAATGTTATATGTCAATCATATATAAGTGAAGCTAGGAAAAATAATTCATCTTAAAAATTCATGAGAAGAACTTGATATTCTAAAGCTTAGGATAATTAGAAATAATATTTCGGTTATTTACCAGATGATAAAATTTAGGTTTTAGGAAAATGTGTTTTATTTCTCTTATGCCTTAAGATGCTGTTATCCCGTACCCCAACACACACACACACACACACATACACACACACACACACACACCAACTTCTGCCCAGAGGTTATTTGCTGTTCAATTTGCGAAGCATAGACCTGTTCCTTGGCTCTGCCCTGGGGTAAAGGCCTCTGCCAAGGTGGCTTTACCCTCCTGTTTCTCTGACCACAGTGAGGCTTTCTCATCCATCCAGTAACTTTCTTTTATAATTGCATCATCCCTTCCTTTCTTTGTGTTCAAGGCTCTGGCCGCTGATCACCATCTGTAAGGAAAAAGCTTCATTTTTCCATTATTATACACACAGCCCAGTCCCTTTCTTCTTCTTTTTTTTTTCAATATATACTCTCACTCCCCCTCACCCTTTTTCTCACTCTTATTGTCTCTTCTTTTATCATGGTTCCTTTTTGCCTGACAGTGTCTCACAAAATTCACCGGGGTTAAATCCTTTGATGATTCTTCTTCAAGTGCTTTCTCTGCCCAAATTGTATGACATTTTTGTTTTAAATTTGTTTTACATTTTCTTTGGATTCAAAGTCTAGTGAAATTTTCACATTGCCTTTCTCTTACTCTGTGTTTTTCCTGCCATTTTAATTGCCTGATTATTGAACAAATATTCTTCAATTAGGCCTTTCTAAATCCATCTGGCATGTGCCTTCAGTGGAATAAAAGTGAACATTGGTAGAGACTAGATCACTAGAAACTGCTTGCTACTGATGGCAATGATGATAAAATGGGAGACATATTTCAAATTCAGATTTCATGTTCTCTTGGGTTTCTTAAATTCTATTTTTCATTTGTCCAACATAAAGAGTTCTATGATATTATTGATGTTTACATCGATTTGGCTTGTCTGAGATGTTTGATAGGTTGGTTGGTTGCCCATCCTTTATTAGTTTTGAAAACCTGGATAACAAATCCATACAACCGAATTTATTTATTTATTTTTAATATGACCTAAGACAAATTACTTAACTTCCCTGAGCCTTAGTTTTCTCATTTGGAAATGGCAAATAAGATCTAGTTCACCAGTATTTGGGAAGGACTAAATCAAAGACATTGTACAAAGCACCAAGCTTACTGCTTAGAATATCTTAAGTGTTCAGTAATTGTTAGTTTCCTTCTGTCTTCTTTTTCAATAAGATTATTATTTTTTTAATATAGAACATTTAGATTCTAAGAATGTGCCTTTATCACTATCTTGAAATTACTTTCATAGGTAGCTTTATGATTATGTTAATAATATTTATCTTTTAAAATGACTGGCATTGAGAAAAACACAGGATTTTGAAATTAATTTTGAGTCTATCAGGGTTTTTTTTAACACATAACTATCAAAGGGCCCACATGTGCACCATATGAGTTGATGAAAATGTACATAGGAAGTTGTGATAAAAGCTTTTCTCTTTAGTCTATCATATCTTAAATTCAAGGTTACTCTTATACAGCTGGTATATATTAAATATAATATTTTCAGTTATGTTGAGAATGGTTGGTCTAAAAAATATGGAAAAGTTGAAGAGTGGTTTAAGAACATTTCTTCCTGGGACACAGAGAAGTTGGGATGGAATCTTTGTATTTCTAGAGCATCTCTTCAATAAGGACAAGACATCAGAATTAGAGAAAAAAAATTTGGAGAATTACCTCTTGCCCAAAACGTAGACTTTTGCTTATCTACAGTTGCTTTCAAAACAAACAAATGAGTAAAAATTCATCAGGTCCTGGCACCATGACATATGCTGGTAACAGTGTCATTGGAAAGAGTGCATCTCTAAGAATACTTGAGAAGATAAAAGTTAAAAGAGACCTCAAATGAGAAAGAAATATAATTAGATCAAGGGAAGGTATTGTGGCAAACACTATTCGTTCCGTATCTCTCAGCCATTCCCTCTCATCTCTTTTCTAACAGAACCCTAATTTGTCTCACTTGGCAATGGACTCAGCCCCAAGTGATGAAATATGATTGTTTCAGGGAAGCCGATCATTAAAATGTTGCCTCTTTCCCAGCTGTTCCTGAGCGAGTGATGGCATAGTTCAGAGCAATGAGACATGAGGGGAAGTCTGCTGGGGAGCTTTGGCAAAGTTTTTCTTTCCTATGAAAAGGCATGGGAGAGAACATTCTGAAACTGGCCCATCCCCCCTTTTCTTGCTTTGAACATAAGGCCTGAAGTTTTTGCAAAAAATCTTGCAAGCATCAGGTCGCAAATATGAAGTGAAAAGTTAGCACACCGAAGTTGTTAGAACAAAAAATAAAAATGATCTGGGTCACTGATAACATGTTTAAGTCCCTGGACCAACCCTGAAAGTACGCATCTTCAGATTTCTTAAGGCACAATAAATGATCTTATGGTTTAAGCCAATATTGTTCAAATATGCTGTTGCTTAAAAGCAAAAGAATTCCTGAATGATACGAGAGTTCTCTTTTTGCTTTGGGGTTTGTTATTACAGTTGTTGCTCCTGGTGGTTTTTTGTTTTGTGTTTTTTTTTTTATACAATGTAACATGAGCACAACTATTTGAAAAATGAAAAATTCAGACAGCCCTAACATCCAAAAATTGGAAGCAACCCAAATAGTCATCAGCAAGTGAATAAGAAATTGTAGTACATCTGTACCGTAGAATATCACTCAGTAATAAAAAGGAATGAACTATTGATACATATAATGTGGATGCACTTAAAATCATTATGCTAGTGAAAGAAGTGAGACATAAAGGACATACATATATGAGTCAATTCATGGGAATAGGGAAAATTTACTTGTAGTGTCCTTAGACATTAAGAAATAAGCATAACTGTTTAATAAGGAGGGAGGATTTTTTTTTTCTTAAATACTACTCAGGGACATAAATGGACTGCCTCAGTGGGTGCCAGCCCCTGTCTCTCCTAGCTTTATTACAATCCATGGTCTCCTCTTGTAATCCTTGGTTCTCTATGTTGGTTGTACATTTTTTTTTAACTTTTAATTTTAAAAGAATGATATAGTTACAGGAAGATTAACAAATACTACAGAAAGGTTCTATGGACTCTTCATCCAGTTCGCCCCAATGGGTATATCGTATAGAGCTATAGTGTAACATTAAAACCAGGAAACTGACATTTGGTTTCAGTTCTATGACAGTTCTATGTCTATGACATTTTATCATGAGTGTATTTGCGTATTCATCACAACTATCAAGACACAGAACTATTCTATAACAGTGATGATCTTTGTTTCATAGTCACATGAACTCCCCACACTCCAGGGTCCTAACCCCTGGAATCTACTAATCTGTTCCTCATCTCCACAATTTTGTTATTTTGAGAATATTATATAAATGGAGTCATATAGCATGTGACCTATATGAAACACATATAGCATGTGTTTTTTTGCACTCAGCCTAATGCCCTTGATCCAACCAAGTTACTGTATGTATCAGTTGTTCATTCCTTTTTAGTCCATGTAATCCATGGTACGGGTATAAAACAGTTTGTTTAACCACCCAATTATTGATGAATATTTTGGGTGTTTCAAGTTTTAGACTATTACAAATAAAAGTTCTGTGAAAATTCTTGTATAGGTTTTTGGTGAACCTAAATTTTCTTTTCTCTGGGATAAATGCCCAGTAATGAATGCAATTGCTAAGTTCTAGTAGTGTATGTCTCATTTTTTAAGAAATTGCTACAGTCCTTTCCAGAGAGGCTGTCCCATTTTATATTCTCACCAGAGATGTACCAGAGGGCCAGTTTCTCCACATCCTTGCTAGCATTTGCCATTGCCACTATTTTTTTTTTATCAGTTCTAATAGGTGTGTAATAATTAGCGATGTTAAACATCTTTTTATGTGCTTATTTGCCATTTGTGTATCCTCTTTGATTAAATGTCTCATGTGTTTTGCCAATTTTCTAATTGAACTGTTGTCTTTTTTTATTCTTAAATTTTGTGAGTCCTTTATATGTTCTGACACAAACCTTTTTTTCACATATGTGGTTTGCCAATATTTTCTCCTAGTCTACAGCTTATCTCTTTATCCTTCTTAAACAGGATCTTTCACAGATCAAAAGTTTTTTAAAGTTTTGACGAAGTTCAATTTACAAATTTATTTTTAGTATAATAAGCTATCAGTTTAGTATATACATGTGCTTTTGTGAAGTAATAACTCTCTTCCCTGTTCTGGGTGCTTCTCAAATGCCTACTTTGTAAATAAATGAATCTAAAATTAGCCTAAAACAGACTAATCTCATAAGTAACCAGTTTACTTTAAATAAGTATTACCAAAATTAACTGTGTTATCATTTAACCATCAATAAATTAAACACCTGTAAGTTTATTATCTTTTCTAGAAATCAGAGAACTACCAAAACCAGAATCAGTAATCAAAAATTAAAAATAGATTTTTTTACTGTAGAAAATGTCACACTACACTAAGAAAAATGAAAATGTATTAGTAAAATACTTTCCTTATGTGATTTGAAAAACTGCAACATCTAATCAATTAACGAATACCTATTCCATAAATTTTTTAAATAGCGATTATATGTTAATCTCAAATCTCTCTAATTGAGGTGAATCATTTTTCATGGTAAAGTTATTTTTGTTTATATCATCATTATCTAAAAATAATGACTATGTTCAATCATGTCTCTTCTTACATGCTTTTTTCAGTTGGTATTTCAGAAATCTAGGTCTCTAGTTGACAAAATCATCATGACACCTATTCTGTTCAATGCATAAGACACTATTCACCTGAAACACTTCGAGTTGAGCCTGTTCCACCAAATCTCCACACAAAGCATGCTTCTTACAAGCCCTTTAGGCCTCATCTTATGCTTACTGGCTAGGGTGTGTCCCTAATTGTCCTATATCTTCACCTCAGTGAAGTGAGTGAGTGCCAGTGAGTTCCCTAGAACCAGCACTGCTCAAAGAATGAGCAAGGTAAGGAAAGGCCTCTACAGTCCAGGGTATTCTCAAGGAAGCACTTCCTGAGGTTCCGCTGGAGAAGAGAATAGGACCAGAAAGCCCTTTCCAGGAAGTGTGCTCAGCGCTTATTTTCTCTTCCAGCCCAATTAGCTCTTGACATTAAAGGAATCTTTCTGAGGCATCAAATCCTAGATGAACCTGATTATGGCAGAACCAGGGTTCTCAGAAAAATCAATGTAAAGAATGGTTGCAAAGTAAGACAACCATAAGACCTGCCTTATCCCCTATCCAATGACAATAATGAGGAGGCAATGCAAAGGCAAGGTCCCTTAAGGGAAGTTTGACCCCAGATTCTCTTCTAGTAGGATCAAGAGTTAGCTCTATCATAAAACTTTAGGAAAAATTAAACCTTGAGGAAGCTGACAGGTGGAAGTCTAGTTTTGCCTGGGGGAGAGGGGGAGCAGGAAGGGCAATCTTCCATGAAATAAGTATGTCTAACTTCAGTGTAGACTACAAATTTCCAGGGGTGAACTGCTCAATATGCAGTCAAGAAAAGCACTGAGGGCATTTAATCTGAAATGCAAGAATTTTTGGAAAGAGCTTAGGCAGCCAGTCACCTCTGGACTCTATTTCCTGAGTACTCTTAATGAAAAGACTCCAGGAAGTATCACTTCATAACAAAAATCCATACCCAGATTCTTTAGGAATAATCTTGGATTAAGTGACCTCTAAGCCCCCATCTAACCCAAAGATTATGATTCTAAGATATTAAATATTGACAGACAAATAATGTGGACTCAATAAATATTTGCCGGAATTGAACTGAGTTGAATTCAGGAAGTAAAAGGGTCTATATTTTATGACGACAGGTTATCTAATTCCCACAGTCAAACAGCTGTATGAACTTCCTTTCCTTTGAAAGTCTTACATTTGTTCACCACATTTCCCTGCTAAAATCTGCGAGGTAGAGCTCATCTTAATACCATATTTTAGAGGTCAAATTGCCTTCAGTGGTTTATTTTAGAGTGCCCTTTCTCCAATATTATTATGTCCCAACATAGAGTTTTTGTATCTCTTATCTAAAAATAAATTACCTGAACTTGATTGCATATAGGATTATGGACTAATGAACATGGATTTTTGCTTAACAGATACTCAATTTTTTCTAGCAAAGATACTTTATGATTTATGATCCTTAATGACCTAGTTATTTGAAAAAACCATGGAAGGTATCAATGAGTTTTCTTCAATTGGTTAAAATATCATACATTTCTTTCACCAGTTCAGACATCTTTGTCTTTGATCCTGATTCACAGAATTTAGTGAGGAGGTGGAAAAGAGGATTGTTATAGAAGATGAATCAACAACACGATGGACAAAGGATCATAGAAGTAATGAAAAGATTTTTTAACTTCAAAAAATAAGTCAGAAAATGTGAGAATCTTTAGATAGGGAAATGAAATCTTACTTTAGCAGAAATTTATCTGTCTAGTACATACAATATATTCTTATGAAAGGAACCATATTTATTTATGATCATGAACCCAATAATAATATTCTATATAATAGTTTCCTGAAGTTAACTCAGTAATGCACTTGGTGTTCACAGTTACTTAAGAATATAACCAAAAGAAACTAAATAATTAACATACTCACAGAATATATTCCTATGTCATGAAAATTATTTTATATACCTATTTTATTTTATCAACTTTAACTTCTCAAGGCAATCTAGATATTATGAAAATTATCATACAAAAAATATTATCAGGGTCCAGAAATGGCTTTGTATGGTTTTCCATGACTTAATTTTTTAAAGAAATCAACTGAGCATAAAATTGTTATTTTGGGTTTTTATAATATGAAGACAGAAGGCATTATTATTAACAGATTAGGGAATCCACTTGTTTTAGCATGTTTGTTGTAATTCAAATGAAAACATACTTATTGACTTGCTAATTTTTGCTAAACTAATTTAGAACTTGCTTTGACCTCCTCTACTCAACTACTGTAACTGTGCTATAACCTAATTAGGAAAACCTCAGGAGACAATGGTTGTTTCTTATGATTAAATATAAAGTGAAAATCTAGTTTTACTTTATCAGTTCACGGTTTGTTTTTATTCATTTACCTGGAATAAGACTGAAAATACTTTCACAGTTATCCTATTATATATAATGAAAACAGAAAAGGTCTTTTACCTATATGATTTTTTGATTGGCATATATAGGAAGATGCTATGTTAAAATACATTCTGTTGCAAGTGATTTGTCTAGATCTGGAATGTCTTTTTTCAGGAACAATGTTGTAAATGGTGTTCAGATATCCCCTAGTTCATGAAAGGTACATATCATATGTGGATGATGTGTTGTTTATTTGTATTAACAAAATGTAGAACATCGCTCCACTAGGTAAATTTTAAAAAGCAAGTTGAAATTTAATTTCATATTTCAGTTATGGTTGAGATAGATCTAGTTTATTAGAGGATGTTGATCAGGGGTACTAAATTTGTGGCAATTCTAAAAAGCACTCTAGAGCACTGTATTTTCAAATATAAAATGTGAAACAGTTATTTAATAAATTATTTACTTTTTCCAGTTATAATACATCTTTACTGCAGAGAATTTGAAAATATGAAAGCAGAAAGAAAAAAGAACTCACCTGAAATTCCACTACTTATATATAACCTTTCTTACACTGTTTATTTAGTTATCTGTTGCTGTGTAGCAATTACTCCCCAAAACTTAAAGGCTTTAAGTTAACATATTTTAGCAAATAGTTTCTGAAGGTGAGAAATCCAGAAGTGGTTTGCCTGAATAATTCTTGCTCAGATTTTCTCATGATGTTGGAATCAAGCTGATGGCCAAGGTGCAGTCATCATAAGAAGACTCAATTGGGAAAAAAGGATTTGCTTCCAAGTTCACTCACATGGTTGTTGGCAGCCCTCAGTTCTTCCCTGGCTGTTGCCCGGAGACAGCACTTCCTCACCATGTTGGCCTCTCCACAGAGCTGCTCACAACATGGCAGCTTGCCTGCGCAAGTGATCTAAGAGACAGATCCAAAGCCCTAGACAGAAGTCACACCCTCTTTTATAACCTAAGCGCAGAAGTGACATACCATCACCTGTGCCATATAGATGACCTGGAACAATGTGGGAGGGGACTACCCAAGGATGTGGCTATCAAGAGGTAGAGAGGATCGTGGGCCAGTTTTAGGGATATGCAATGGTGCATTTCTTTCTGGTCTTTTTTTTTTTTTGATACATTTTTATATACTATTGTTTCACCATAAAACAAAAGCATTTCATATGTTATTAAAACATCCTTTGATATTATTTTAGTGGTTAGACTATATTATATGTTGACTATAATCACTTCTAAATATGCACTATTGTAAATAATTCTATGATAAACAGCTTTTGCATGAAGCTTTTCCATCTGCATTTCAGATAATTTCTTTTGGATTGCAATCCAGCTAAGGGACTAATTTAAAAAGCTGTAACACAAGTTGCCAAATTGCTTTCCAATTGGATCGTATCAATTTAACTCACAGAGGGGTTTAAGGGTATTTCACTGCTCCTTTATCTGGGGACTTAAAGGTTTTAAAAGCTAATAGGACTAGTTTTTAATTTTTTTTTTCTATTTTCATGTTAGTTTCCCCATATCTTGATTTCTTACATTGCTAGCTCTGCTCCTAAGCCTAGCAACCATGATTGTATGTGCGTGTGTGCACGTATGTGTGTGTGTGTGTGTGTGTGTGTGTGTTTTCTGGGAAGAGTGGGAGAGAGAAAAAGAGAGAGACAGAATTAGTTAGGAACATTTTCCTGAGTTAAATGAAAAAGAGTCAGAAGAGGGAGAAAAGGAAAGAATTTAACCGAGAAAGTATGGCTTAATGCTATATTTGCTGAACTGGGAGTAGTGTGAGAAAGGGAGTGATAGCACGGAACCAGAATGCCTTGATGGAACAGAAAAAAGGTGATTTACATGGGAAAAAAGATTGGAGGATGCAGTATCCTATGACTGTCCCTAGGGGAGCCTATGGGGCCAGGATAACTGCTTTCCTCCTCTGAGATGCGGAGGGAGGAAAACATGTGAATCTCTCCTTAAACTGGGAACATTTATGTTCTCTTACTTTTTGTTCAGTTCCTGTCTATTATGAAACTATTTTCCTGTGGTGAAATCAGGACAAATTAGGAGTAATCTTTTTATAAAAGTGCACTCTGTATGTAAGAGTAACATGAGATAATTCAGGGAACTGCCTCATACTTCCTCACAGTCCTTAAACCCATGATAGAGACATGTTTTTACCACAACTTCATGCTTTTACCCAAAGATTGTAAGTTTTTCGAGGCTTCTCTGTGGTAAATTTAAAATTTTGGATTAAAAGATGTATAAAGAGAGAGAGAGAAACCAAGAAACAGACTCTTCACTCTAGAGAACGAACTGATGGTTATGAGACGGGAGGTGGGTGGGAGGGATGGGTGAAACAAGTGATGGGGATTAAGGAGTGCCCTTGTTGTGATGAGTGCAGGGTGACATATGGGAGTGTTGCATCACTATATTGTACACCTGAAACTGATATTACACTGTATGTTAACTAACTGGAATTTAAATAAAAACTCAGAAAAATAAAAGATATATTCTTAGATTTGTTTTTAAAGTTATCACAAACAAAAAATAAACAACAGCTTGTTAGTGTAGCCTTAAGAAATATTTTCCCTGGTCTCATTACCTCCTGGATATACCTCGACCTTATGCTGCATTGAATTTCATGTTTTATTGAAATAATCCACTTATATATCTTCTAGCTCTCACTAGAGTATATGTTTTGGGCAGGGACCTAATCTTATACATCTTTAATCCCTGGAATACCTACCACAGTGCTTAGTGTATAAATATTTGTTGAGCCATTAAATAATGCAGTCGGGAATTGGAATGCCAGATTGAATATACTCTCATATCTATCTGCTAAGTTCTTTCGTATGAAAAAATAATGAAAATCTTCAGTTATAACTATTTTAGCCAGACGATTGGGTACAAAGTAGACTAAAAGATCTGCTGAAAATGATACACAGCTAAAAATATATCTGACAATGTTCTGGGAGAATATATTTAACATCTAAAATACATTTGTCTGGGGCATGGCATTCATTCATTCATTCTAAGGAAGATGATTAAATATCACATATTTGCTAGACATATTTGCTCTATCAGACTATAGGACTTAAGATTCAACTCCACTGGCTACAGGGAAGCTTGGCCTAATTCTAAGTGACATGTGTTTCAGATGCGTTCTAGAAAGCAGTGCGGAGGATGAACTGGAACAAAGAGAAACTGAAAATAGAGAAGGTGATTAGAAAGTTATCAAGAATGATCAAGTGAGAAGTGATGAAGACTTGAAGTAAAGCAACACCATGGGGATAGGTGGAAGACAATGGGAGATGAAAGAGGTAACAGTGAATGAAAGCTAATGCATGGATTGTGAGAATGTGGAGGAAGCAGTACATGTGACTTGGGTCTTCTTGGCTTCAGTAACAGGTTGGGTTAAGGGACTATTAACTGTTAAACAGGTGGCATTAGGAGTAGCTGGCCAAGGAGAAAAGAGGGCAAATTGGTACCTTTTCACAATTCATATGGTGCTATCAATAAGCAATTGATTAAACACATCTGGAGCTTACGAGATAAATATCTATGGGGAATTTTGGAAGTTGTCATTATGAGGATGGTGATGTAGACAATGGTAAAGGTAGGAAAAGAAGGAGAAAGATACAGGAGAGTGAGAAGAAGAGAAGCAGAAGGGAAGAGGAAGAAGGTAGATGTTTGAACTTTTGTATTATTTGTTACAACTAACCACTTCAATACATTCTTTGGGTAAACCACTAGTTACTAGAGCCATATGGTTATTAAACCAAAATAAAAATCTACAGTGATGCAGGTTCTTGATATAGTTCATTTTTGCTCATAGCTTTAAAAAAAATCGATGTTATATTTTATCTCACAGCCTCACGTTAGCCTTTGTTTCTTGAGTGTAGCAAAGACAAGCTGCTACTGAGATTATGGGTTTCACCCCTTAGGAGGCCCTGAAGATCATTAACCCTGAAAAACATCATAAACCGTGGTTTGTGTTAGCACCTCTTGCCATCAGTTTTTCTATAATGAACACTTGCAATCAACAGTGATGAACCTCTTTACACTATTGAAGAAATCTTGCAGACTTTAATTGACTTTCAAGAGAAACAAGTCATCAGACTTTTTTTTTTCCTCCCGCGTATTACAGTGGACATGACATGACAGTTAACCACCTTTAATGCCTTACTGACATCCAAAAGTATGGCCGTCAGCGAGCTGTATCAGTTTCGGTGGATGTGAAGAAAATGTAAAGAGATGGGGGGGTGTATGTGACAAAAATGCCTTTTGTGGAGTACGAGGAAGGAGGATTGCACGTCTAGAAATATGAAAGAGTTCAATAATAATGATCAGTTTTACTAATGAGCTGTATAATCTTGCTGTCATCTTTGGATCTTTGCTTTATGATTGGTAAAATGAAGGGACAGGACAAGAGTATTTTGAAGTTTCCTTCAGCTCTAAAATTGCACCATAACTCAGGGACATGCAAACTCTAAGATGAATTTAATAGTAGAAACATCATTGGGGTGCCTGGGTGGCTCAGTGGGTTAAAGCCTCTGCCTTTGGCTCAGGTCATGATCTCAGGGTTCTGGGATTGAGCCCCTGCATTGGGCTCTCTGCTCAGCGGGGAGCCTGCTTCCTCCTCTCTCTGCCATCCTCTCTGCCTACTTGTGATCTCTCTCTTTGTCAAATAAATAAATAAATAAATAAAATCTTTAAAAAAAAAAAAGAAACATCATCAAGCAAAGGGCTCTTGCATCAAGCAACTTAATATATTTAAATCATGTCAGGAAGTAACATCAGGGATTTGACAATTTGGCTATGCTTACTCTTACAGAGATAGATCACTTCTCAGAAGAAGCTAGATACTATTAATTGGAGCCATATGAAATTGTTATCTGTGTGGCTCCATGTTGATCAGATATAGATAGCTTAGTATGATTCAACTTAATATTATTATTTCCAGTGAATGCCTTACCAACATAAGCAAACTGTTACATTCCTTAAAATTTTATTATTTTCTGGAAAACAGAAATTTAGTGCTCAAGTCTCCTTAAAAAACAAAAAACAATAGGTCTAAAATATATAAACAGTGTTGTGTGAAAAAGATGGAGTCCTCATTGCTTGATGGAGGCTTTTAGGTCAGCATTAGAACTGGTTATCCAGTAGTTGTCCTTTTTCTATATTCATTTAGATAAAGCCTTCCTTGGCAAGACTTTATCCCAGAGCAACTGATCTTTGTCTTTGCAGCAGTATTAACCAAAAGTGGAACCTGACAATTTTTAAAGACACTCACAGCCAACCTCTTAGCAGAGATATGTGTGTTTATATGTTTCCAGAGTAGATATACTCACAAAGAACTAGGTTAAATTCGAAAGAGAATTAAAACTCTATTATTGGCTCCAGGACAGGGTGGCCCCTGGAGTGGAGGCTCCGTCTTTTCTATCAACAGACTACTAGAAGCAAGGGAAGGGGAAGGGGTGACTGAAACCTGCAGTCCCACAGCTTATTTGAAAAGACTTTTATATGGAGGTTGGCAGATGTGAGGTATTTATTTATTTTTTCTGAAGATGAGATGACTAGAGACTCCAGATAGAAGCATGAATTCATGAACACATATTGGTTACTTTAGGATTCAGGTAAATTTAGGGTATATGTTATAAAAATACAAACAAAAAGTAGTCTGTGGGGTTTTTTGGGGGTTTTTTTGTTGTTTTTTTTTTTAAGAAAGTTGGGAAAGCTCATTAAGATTTATTATAGGTCCCAAATTTTGTAGTCCCGAAGCTTAACGACAGATGGTGGTGTAACTCCACCAATTTTGCAACCTCTACATTCAATTTGACTCTGTAACATAGATTACCCTTGATTTGACTTCCGTGAAACTAGAATTTTCTCTTTTTCTTAAAATGTGCCTGGGAGGAGAGTGGTGATTGGAGAATGGCTAAGAGGAGTCTGTTTATTTGCTTATCTTCAGAAAACTGTAGAGAACGGGAAAAATAGGAATCCGAAATGTGCCCGTTCCAGTGTGAAAGGAAAAATATTTCACCTTGCGTTTAAAGAAGACTTTTGTTTCAAGCTATCTGAAGTGAGTAATACAACTTTGAAGATGGTATCTCTAAGAGGAAAAATATAACTTGATAAAACGTGCCCCTTTCCCTCTCTCCCAGCGATCTCTCCAGTCTAATTTAAGTATTAGCTGCAAATACAACCAGTGAAATGGCTCTGAAGGAAAAAAAAATGTAATTATTGCTTAACTGAAAGTTTTGGAGAAAATAGACCTAAATGCATGAATAATTGTATTCTTATAACAAATAACTAAAAATCTAAGCAGTTCACTCGGGGAAGCATTGGACCGAAATTTCCTACACGTGTCACTTGTGTAATCTTGCTCTCCTTCATCCCGGCCTTAGTTTCATTTGGGGAGGGTTATTTTGCGCAAGACGCTCAGGCAAGGACCATCTCAAACGAATTTATCTTTCGCCTAGACCGTAATAGGACAGCTGGCTTGGAATTTGTTGATTTGCGGTTTCATTGTAAAATAACCTGATAGCAAATAAATTTTCGTGAGAGAACTTCGAGGTCCAATCGGTGAAACTCCTCAGTTACCTAGTAGCCCAGTTTAACTTTCTCCTGGAACCTTTCTAAATGACTTTTGCAGCCCCACGTGCTGCAAAGGAGACTGGAGCTGTGACTGCGACCCTGCGCGGCGACTACAAGGACAGAATTTGGCTTTCCCCCTTTCTCTGTTAGTCACTGTTTCGTTGCAAGACTGCCACGATCCAGTGGGCTGACCAGTGGCTTGTGCAAAAGAAAACTATTCGTTCGCTGTTTGCCCTTTCAGCGTTTTCCTCGGCTGCGGAAACCCGGTTTTCCTATTATTACACTTCAACTTTTTTTGGAGTCTGTTAGCACAGAGCGCTAAACCCCGGCCGGCTCCAGCAGCAGCGAGGCGAACAAAGCCCGCAGTGTTCGGGGCCATGCTGGGGCGGGGGTGGTGGGAGAGTTAAAGGAATTGCAAATAAATATATTTTATGACCACCCATCAACAAACTACGTGCCACCGTGGCAGCCCCTGGTAGCCGGGCTGTGTCTGCACCGTGGCCAGGGGAGGGGGTTGGGAGAGAGGAGACGGGAGAGGGGCAGCTAGCGGCAAGCCCCGGGCCTGAACTTTCACCTCTCGAACCCGGGCCCAGCCCATTGGCTGCAGGCTGGGGGTTCGCCGGGGGCAGCAGCTCCTGGCAGGACCTGCTTTCTCAACTCGCTGGGCGTCTTCCCCGTGGGAAGGGTAGGTGGCCCGGGGGATGGCAGCAGGCGAGGAGATAAAGGGGAGAAGTTAAGCGGGGGCACCTGGAGGCTGCAGGCTCAGCCCCGCCTAGAAAGACCCCTGGCGAGGGTGCGCGGCCCATTTAGAAAGATGTGCTCCTCCGACTGGGATATCTTTTTGCACCTCTTGGCTCCTGGCTATTTGTACTCACGGGAGAGAAACGTCAGAGGCTGCAAATTTCACCAAAACGTGTCTTTGTGTACAGAAAAGTGAAAGGCTAACTAAACCCGCTCCTTTCCAAGTCTCGAGAGCCTAACCCTTTCTCCTCGTTGGGAACTTGAACTTCTCTTCCAAGTGGCCCAGACTCCTCTATAATAAACCTTTCTCGCTTACTTCCTTGAAACCCCTGGAGAGAGAGGGAAGTAAATGGGGTCCGTGTTTGCCGGAGAGGAAGAAGGGGGAAAGTGGGACTCTGGAGCCTTTTTGACTGTTTTGTTATCTTTATTCACAAACCTTGTGGAAAGGCACATCCTCGGCGCTCCAAGGAGTTCGACACCGTTTCTCTTTTATTTTTCAAAATAGTTTCAGGTTAATTCAGAGAATCCGCCTTTTATTTAGGCTTCTCCGTGAAGCATAAACGCGAATTACTTAATATGAAATTTTCCCCAGTCTTTCAGAAGGGCGAGGTAGGGCCATTTGGGTCTGGCGTTTTCTAATTTTAAAGACTGCCCTCTCCTCTCCCCGCTCTCATCTTGAAAAAAGAAATCTGGGTTATTTGTCCACTATTCAGCCTGCTTTTCGAAAAAGACCATTTTAAAAAGAGTGAGAACACAATTCATAAGCAGAGCACTTAAGGACTACCTGGAGTTTAAAAGCTCACAGAAAGCACCGCAATTCAAAGCCCAACTCTACCGCGTTCCTCGTCCTCCTGGCAGGGGCCGTCTTCCCACGACCAGCCCCGTGGCTTATTGACTTAATTGGTTTCACTAGAAAAGCTGACGGTGTGTTTACAGATGTGGGTGCCAGGGCTGCTTCCTCCCCGGGAGAACTGCGGGTTCTGAAGGGAAGAGTTGGTGCCAAGTGTGTGTGTGAGCTCCCGTCTGCCCTTTAGAGAAAGGGCGCGCTGCTCTTTGAGGAAAAGAAAGACTCAAAGGCAGAAGTTAGTGCTGCTCGCCCGTCTCCCTGGTCACCACCACCCTCCCCAGCCCCCCTTCTGCCACCAGAGATGTTAAAGTTGGTCGGGAAGAAGCCGAGGGCCAGGCTCTGTTCGCAACGGCCTCTTGGCTGCAGCTATTTGGAAGAAAGTTTCAGCGCCTTTCGGAACGCCACGCTTCGCGACTGATTGTCAGCCGAGCGGCGGGCTCAGGCGGCAGCTCGCCTTGAAGGCGGCGGGTGGAGGGTCGCGCAGCCAGCGGGCAGCCGAGCGGCTGGCGAGGGACCGCGGGGAGGAACTGCCTGCCGGGAACGGGCGTGGGGAAGAGACTCCCGAGGAATCCCCCGCCCGGGTCCCCCGGTCCCATACAGGCCCGTCTGGTCCTCCCTCGGCCTTTCCCTCGTCATCCCCTTGGTCCCGCGTGGGCCTGCTGGCCGGGTCACGCTCCACCGACAGGAGCTGGGACCCTGGTGCCGGAGGCTGGGCCCGTGCATTCCCCGCGCCGGCGCCTTGGCTTTGAAGTGCGCGCGGAGCGGACTCTGGCAGTTTCTTCTTTCCTTTCATTCCGGGTACTTTTTCAACCCTCGGTCACTGATAGGGCCCGTCTCGAAAGCCTCGAACCCCAAAAGTCCCAGCTCCGCGGGCCCCTTCCTTCCAAGCTCCGCCCCGGCCGGCCCGCAGCCCAGCCCCACGCCGGAGACGCGGGCTGAGCGACCAGGAGGAAGCCCAAGAACTCCCGGGCCCAAGTGAGACAGGAGCTACGACAACAATGAAGAGTGAGAAAGGCACTCGGCCTCTCTCTAGCCCAGGCCGCAGTGGCGCGCACCGTGAAAAGAAAGGCCAATCAGCGTTTTAACGCACGCTTGGGTCTCCCTTTCTGACTACCATGCACTTTTAACTCCCTGCCACCGAGGGCTTTGGATCCCTTCGAGGCTTTCTGCACTTCACGTGGAATCCCCTGTTTCATTTGCCAGCAGCTCCGTCTGCTGAGAGGACGTACTTTGGGGACTGCCAAGAAGCAGCAGACACAACTCGGCTTTGCCAATACAGCATACGGTTTTGTTCTCTCCTCCCTCCCCACCCCCTTCCTCGACGCGCCGTCTGGGCCGAGCGGGAGGAGGCGGAGCTGGAGGTGGGGAAAATGGTGGGGGTGGGGGAAGATCTGGCGCAGAACAAACAAGTTCTCCAGCGAGTTGTTTACATAGCAGGTGGACCTGACGTCAGCCAGGAGGCTCCACTGCAAATCCGAACAATATTCTGCTCCGCGTTTCTCCCTCCCCTAAAGAAGTTGGGGCGCCGGGGGAGATAGGTGGATGGGGGCGACAGGCTTTCTAACCGGCTGGTTCCAAACCACTTTTGGGAACAACAACAACAACCAACAATAACAACGCAAAGTGAAACAAAACAAACAAGTGGCCCAGCACTACTTTAGAATCCTCCGAGGCTTCCCTTCCCCCACCCCGCCCCTCGGAAGAGAGGCGGCTCCGCGCGCAGTGTGTGTACAGTTTGCATTGCCAACAACACGCGCGCGCGGCCGGGGTGCGCGCGCCCGCCAGCGCACACTCACACACATAGACACACATACAGACACACACACAGATCCGGGTGGGGGGAGCGGCAGCGCGAGACAGCGCGAGCCTCCGAGAAAGCGCGAGACACGCCGGCGCGTGCAGCTCCGCGGCGGCCGCTGCGCCCCGGCTCGAGCCCCGCGCCACCCGCAGCCCGCCCGCGAGCGCCCGTCCCGGTTATTTATGCGGCGGCCGCGTCTGCTGGCTGCGGCTTCCTCCGGCCCCCCCAGGGCGCGCCCCCCACTCGCGGCAGCAGCTGCCGGGACTCGCTCGTGGGTGTGTTGTTTGGGGGCTTCTGCCTCGGCGCCGCGGGTGCCACCTCCCGGGACGCTGCCCAGGCGTCCCAGGTCGCGGTAAGTTTCTTCGCCTTCACTCTGGCGCGCTGCACCTCCGCACCCCACCCCATCCCAGCCACCTCCACGCCGGGCCGGGCTGCGACTTTACTCAGCTGCGCGCTCCTCCCGCGGCGGCGGCGGCGGCGGCAAAGTTTCGCCCCAGCCGCAGCGCTCGGTGCGGCGGGGCGGGTGTGACATGTGTCAAATTTCGGCTCAGCGTCGGGGTCGCCTTCCGGACCCAACATCACCACTTGTTGTTCTTTTTCATTTTGCATTGTGATGGGGGAAGGGAGAATCGACAGAGGGGAGATTGCCGTTGGCTCACGTATGATTTTTAGTTTTGAATATGTAAAATATTGCCTCGTCCAGAGAGACCGCGGCTGGAGGAGAATGTGTGTCGAAACACCAGATGTGTGTTTGTTTACTCTTTTATTTTTATTGTTTGTTGTCTCTTCCTTTTCCTCCCTTCCCCCCTTTCCCCTGAGAGGAGAAACAACAGTAAAAACATCTGGCGGTTGGAAGCACACACTTTATTGATCCAACTGCTGACCTTTATTTACTCAATTGGGCAAGTGCATGCAGCTCCTCCGTCTCTAAGTTGGGCGCTTCAGCGTTCATTTAAGAAGTACTTCCCTGGGAACTAAAGGCGGAGAGGGGACACTCCCGTTTCTCGAGAGAAGAAACTCCTGGCCCCTAGTGATTCTTCGGGATTATGGTGCATCTTGACTGCTGCCCCCGATCACGCTCTTTCCCCTGTCCCCAGTTAGCAGGACCTGCTTCACCCGGATCTCTTCTAGTCCTACTTTTACTGTGATTTGGAAAGGGCTCCTCACTCTGTGGGTGGGTTTAGGGTGAATTCGCACCTCCTGGTTCTTTAGGGAGGGAATGTGGGAGGGGCGCGGGCACCTTGCGGAGATAGGGAGGGCTTCTCTTCTCGGTTGGCTTTTACCTGGAAGTCCGTGGAGGCCCCGGGCGAGCGGAGGGCAGTGGGAGCGCGGGGTTGGCCGTGACCCGGGGAGAGCTGGGGTCCCGACGGCCCTTCGCGCTCGCCGCGGCTCACGTGCGGCGGCTGCACGGCGGGACCCACTGGGTGGCCGCGCGCGCCGCCTGCGCGTCGCCCGCGTGTCTCCTGAGCGCCTCTCCCCGCCCCGCAGGCCGGGACGCGCCCGAACACTCCGACCTCTGAGCGAGTGTCGTCTTGGACCCTCGCTTGCCGAGGGCGTATGGGCCTGTCTAGAGCAGGGAGGAAAAGTTGCCCTACTATCCTCAGACTCTTGAGATCTGGTAGGTAAGTCTCTCAGGGCACCTGGCGCGAGGGGGTGACACGGATTAGGAGGAACGGGAGGGGAAGGACAAGTGCGAGCCTGAGGCTTTTGAGGGCGCAACCGGTGCGAGTTTGCCTGGGGACGACTCCAGAAAGGCCAAACAGGACACTTGCTCAGGGGTCTCCTCAGACTCCGGAATCCCCAAGGAACTAGACCCATCTGGGTATTTGTTTATTCAGCTTTTTAACCAACAGATTTAAACCACTTACTGGACAGCTGCTATCTGTAATGCTTCAGCCCCCACCCCCATTTTCTCTCACCACGTGTTAAAATCCAGTCAGTTTCTTGATCTTGAGGAGTATTCCTCGAGTACTGTTTGCTGCCAGGTGGGCAGGCGTTCCGGACGTGGCCTGGGTGAGTGCTGAGAACGGCCCGGAGGGAAAAAGGGTGTGAAAGACCTGTGGGAGTGTGTGAGATGTGTACACATATAGTCGTTATGGATTCACAAGTGCTTAAAGAGCTACCTCCCCAGCATGCCCACAGTCTACTTGGAAGAATAATTAAGTAGGAGCAGGTAAGCCGAGGGGAGAAAATGACGTCCTAGTGTCAAGGAGCTGAAGTGGACGTTTTCCAACTGGAAGTATTTGGAGAGATTAACTTTTAGAAAACAAAAGTTTGCCTGGAAGGCACATCTTGGCACGCTCTCCTAACTCAAATAGTTTGGCTAGGCAGCGGTGGAGACAGGAGGGGTGTGTTCAATAGCAAGTCTATGTTAGAGGTCAACACTGAAGCAAAGATGAGCTTTTCCTCCTCAGTCTTGCGCTGTGGCGTACCTCGGGAAATGTTTTAAGTTGTCAAGGGACCTGTTTATCTTTTCTGTCACTGTGGGTTATGGATAAGTATATTCTCAGTGTAGTGGAATTTTAAAATGTAATGTTTGTTTAGTGGTGTTAAACAATTAATTTACAATTTCGATTTGTGTATAATATCATTAATAAAGCGGGTATAAAGTTATATACACGATGATCATTAGCGTCATAAAAATTCATTTTAGTTTTGAAGCTTTTTAAAAGTCCTTTTGTCTTTCCTTTCCTTCCTCCCTCTCTCTATCCCTCCCTCCCTCCTTCCCTCTCTCCTTTCCTTCCTTCCTTTCTTCCTTCCATTTTTAGTACTTAACTAGACCCATGTTCAGTAGTTGTTCAATTCAGTACTTGCTTAAGATCCCCACTATTTCATTGTTATCCAAAACTGAGTGAAATAAATGTTTAATTGTGATTAAGTTACTAACTTTCAAAGAGGAGACTGGAAACCTGATGATATATCCCTGTGGGTAAGGGAGAGAGGACACTCAATTTTTCAGCATAAAGTTCACTATTAAGTATAAGAATACAAGAATTTCTTAAGAGAATACTTTTTATCATTCAATTTAAACAGTACAATACATGCTTTCTTTTTATGCATAGATTATTAATATGTTACCACTGCACTACAATGGGTACTAGGATAATCAAAGGAAATTATATACAAATAACAATAATGAACTATTTTTAACTGCTTATCAAAATTTCTCAACTAATATTTTGGGATTCAGAGTGATGGAAATTCTAGACTTGAATATTGTTTTCATAGAATTCATACTCTGGGTGGAGGGAGACCTTTAATTACATTAGGACATGAATAGATTTGTTAATGGTTGTGTCTAAATAAACTGTCACCGAAGTTTTATTTCTTTGCACTGATGATAGTACAGTGGTTTTGCTTTTACTAATAAAATAAATCTTCGTAATATTCTAGAAACCTAAATAGGGGGGATTGTTGTATGTGGCACACCATAAAAATCGGGATAAAAGGCGAACATTAAATTTTCAGATAACCTGTAATGAGAAGTTCTATTCCTTTTGTACAAGCAAGAATTTAAAAACACAGACCAACTCTCTTTGCATAGCTATTGGAATTATACCTTATGAAAAGTATATTTAAATATGTGAAAATAACTTCATGGTTTGACTGAGACTCATAGGGCATATAACAGTGTAATGAACATAGCCAGACACATTTACCAGACATTTTTATTTCAAGAGAAAATGTGAGGGATATGGAACTCAATTACATAAAGGGCATATTATTTGTGATATTTTTAAGGATTTATAGCTGGCTCTGCCTCATCACCCTTGTCTATTTCTGTGTTTATAGTCTCATGTTAGATCAGCTATTAGAACAGAAAACTGAATGGTGGAAGTGGTCATGTATTTTTTGCCTCTCTAAATTAAATCAGAAAGAAGCCACTGACTTGTCAGTAGACAATGTCATTGAGAAGTTCTCTTGACATGATTGTTGCTAGACAAAATTACAAATCACTGTTGAATTCAGAAATAACAATTTCATTACAATTACTGAATACTAATTTTTGACACACTCAAACTACTTTTGCTTTTTTTCTTTAACTTTTCATAGACGGTAATACTCTTAGTGATAATTGAATGGATCTCAAATATTCTAACCAGTGCCCGAATTCATACTGCCCTTTGAATAAAGAAAGCCTGTTTCTTAAATCAGGCCCAGTGAGAGCTTAAGATTTACATAGATTTTCAAAGTAACCTTACCTATGTACCCCCTAACTCATAGAGTTCTAACAAACTTTATCAGACCCAACCCAGAAAGACTGTTGCATATTTTCTTAAGGGTCTGAAAAAGTAATCCAGGTGCTTGCAACTTTCCTTAAACATATTCCGGGGCTTATGATCCACAGAGAATCTAATGCCTAAATCAAATGTTATATGCCATAGTTTACTTTAGTTCTATTCCTTCTTTAGATGACATAAATATTTTCTTAGATCCAACTGTGTATCTCTTAATATACTTGGCCTCCAGTCATGTCACTTCCATAGTCTTTATCAAGAAAATACTTTAGATTCTCAGAGTTGTATTTTTCTTTTCTTTTTTTTTCTTTTCTTCGTGAGGCTTAAGTCCTTTTCATTGGTTTTTTATGGAGTTGTTCTAGAACTTTAGTTTCTTCATTTGTTTTTCAGAACTTGCAAGTGGACCCCATTAATATTTCTTTCAGCAGACTAAGCATAGTTGGGGGGGGTTGTCTAAAAATATCATTACTTTTTTTTTCTTAAGCTCAGCATTGCTTGTGTGAAAATTCATTACTCTTGAATTACGTAAATTCTCAGATAGTAGAATACTCTTTCCTGTGGAATATTCTTCCTTGTGGGTATTCTTACCTGTTAAAATAAATGAGTACTTACTTCCATTTGCTGACTTACTTTTGCCTTGTCATTGCCTCTGATGTATTTTTGTATATACTCTTTTGCTCTGCTCAGTGTATTTATCCGTACCCCATCCCCAATTTTCCAAACAAAACAAACAAAAAAGAGAGTACCTAGTGATATATGAAGGACTATTGTGACTAATTAAAAGGTTAACATTAGAACATTGAGAGGCTGGAGAGAGGTCCTTAAAGATTGATTGATTGATTGATTTATAAAAGATTTTATTTATCTGACAGAGAGAGAGAGAGATCACAAGCAGGCAGAGAGGCAGGCAGAGAGAGGGGAAAGCAGGCCACCTGCTGAGCAGAGAGCCTGATGGGGGGCTTGATCCCAGGACCCTGAGACCAGGACTGGAGCTGAAGGCAGAGGCTTCAACCCACTGAGCCACCCAGGTGCCCCCTTAAAGAAGACTTAGATGCATTATGTTCCAACACTATTAATATTAAATTGAAAAAAATAAACCTATATGTATGTGGTGACTTATTTTCAGTGTGTATTAAAACTATTTTTCTCTGTATAGATGCTTCAGTAGTTTGCTATTTTCTCAAATGTGGTATTTTTAAGTATTGTTCTAATTCTTAGGAGCGTAATCCCAATTTTGTAATTGGAGTGACTGGGAATTTGTGTTTATCTATACAGCTTTTTGCCTAACAGCCAAATTACGAGTATCAATTTGGTATGAGGTATACTGTTAACAATGAGGTATACTGTTATCATCCCCATTTCATTTTTAAAGCTACATTATATTTTAATTATTTCAGCTTTGGATCCTAATAGTTTTTCAGTTTGTAATTATGAACTTTGTTTATTCTTTCTTGTGTTTCTTTACCTGTCCAACTGGCTTTCTATGAACAATTGAAATTCTACGTTACTTCAATTTATATAATTTTATCTAAAATTTTGTTTAAAATGCATTTTTCCATAAATTACCTATGCAGGCCCAGGTTCAACCTTTTAAATTCTTTGATATTTGAAATATGTGTTCTTGGACCTATACTCTAACAATTTAATTCAGTTTCCCATTCAGTTGTATACTTCCCTCTTTCTACAATCTACCAGGGATCTCTAGAACATACCTTCCCATTATATTGATAAATATGTCTTCATTCCTTTCTCTATGGCAAGTTATTTTTATTAGCAAAAGCAAATAATTTAAGTGTTGTAAAAGCACATTGCTGTGAAGCAGATGAATCCCCAGGGGTTTAAAAGCTCTCAGCATTTTTAGTTTATTAATGTTCCTTAATTTCTCTTGATTTCTGACTTAGAAGTCTTAAAATATACTTTGTGGAAGATAATGGTGATTTAAAATTTATTTAACTTTTTAGTGTTTCTTTTTAAAGATCTTTCTAACATAAGCCTAAAAGATTTATACTATGAGAATGTTATACTTTTTTTAAGGAAGTTAAGGAAATTAACTTTGAATTTCTCAAATACGGCATGCTACTGGAAATAGTGTAAAGTTTCTGTGGCATTCATTTCTTTCTTAACTTTTATAATGGCATTTTCTGTGAGAGTTTTTTGTATTATTTTAGTTTTTTGTGTATGTTATTTTAGTTTTGTATCATTTTGGTACATATACCCAACCACAGCCATCATTTTGCAACTTTTTCTCAATTTAAGAAAATAACAAACTTTCTTAAAGTGTATTTTAGGGGGTAAGAAAAAAATCAGTGGTAGACATATTTCAGAGAAAGCATTTATAAAATTTCTCACTGGCAGATAGCGAGGAGAAACTTATAGTACACTAATCCAAATAGCTTAACATCTTAGCATATGTAGACTGTCATAAAATCATCTCATTTAAAAAAAAAGATCCCCAACATCCTTAAGAACTATTCCTCACCATTACTTCACCCAAAGTTATGTTCCAGGATTTGGTTGATCTATATCTGTATGCCTCTAGCTAACTCTTTACTTTTTGTCTTCAATTTTTTTTTTCCCTTTCTCGGTCTGCCTTTAGTTTAGTTAAGTGCCCCACCCCCCGCAAATCTTGTTTTGTACGTTTAGTTGGTACCACCACCGCTGCCCGTCTGATTGGATAGACCATCATCTCCTCCCTGAATTATGGCAAGGGCTACTTATCTCCCCTCTTCTCTCTTTAGGCACCACGTGTTTGTTCCCCACACAGCAGAGAGATCTTTTAAAAATATGTGATTATGTCACTCTTTTCTATAAACCTTCCAGCAGCTTCTTATGTCCCTGAGAATAAAAGACAAAGACCTTATATAAGTCCATGTTATTTGACCCCTGCTACCTATCTGACATTCTTTCCTAACATTTTCTTCTTATTCGGTCAACTCTAGCCACACTGGCTTCCTTGATATTTCTCAAAACAGGATAAGCTGATTCCCACCTCAGAGTTTTTCTCTGTGTTCTCTGTCTGAAATGCTCTACACTCAGGGTATCTTCATGGATTTCATGCCTCTGCTCAAACATATCCTTATTAGAGAAGACTGTCCTGTATAAAATAACAAATCCTCATAGATCTTACTTTGCCACCTTTACCATACATTGATTTTCCCCACAGCACCATCATCAACTGACATTTTTAGAAGTTGTTTATTTATCATATGTCCTCTCGATGAGAACGTACATTCCACGGAGCCAGGGATTTTGTTGTGTTCACAGTTCTAACCCAATGCTTAGAACACTGCCTTGCATTAGGTAGCGGCTCTAAAACTAAAGGAAAGAAAGAATGAGTTGTTGGAGGTCAAGAAATTACTTCTGTCTATATCAGTGCCTCACATTCTGTGTGACTGAAATTACTTTTCACCTTACTCTTTTCATCTTACACTTACTTTATACCCTATCACATTTGGGAAAGCTGTTCACTACTGTATTGACCAAGACGTTGCTCTGCTCTCTGGTGGATATACTTCAAGTTCAGTATTTTGTATCTCTTTTTTATTCTGATCTGAGAAACAATATTACACTTAACTTTTGAAAGATGTGAATGGATGTTTATGTTTCTGGACAACAAATGTTCAAAAGTGGAATGCTTCAATATAATAATGCTTCATACAGTCAAAATGGCATTTAATCATATGTTTCATAATTGTATTTTAATTTAGATATTTCTAAAGGCTACACTATGGATACAACATTGGCCTACAAAGTATTTCTGGGATTGTCTGTGGGGAAGATGGGGGGAAATGGGTTAAGCCAAGGTGTCTTCTGAAAACTTTTAGGTTTAGATGGATTTCCTTCTTTGCATTGGCTCACACACCGTAAGTTTCCAACTTCTCTTTTGTCTCATTCTTTCAGTATCTGTCCTTAAACAGAGCAGATGGAGGATTTATGATTTGATGGAAGATCCATCTCTCCAAATTTAAAATCTCACTCTTGAACTTGCTTAAATTGCTTTTGGACCTATAAGGTCCTATATAAGGACCTATAAGGGTATGGGTTAGTAATACAACTTTCCATAAAACATCAAACAGATACACATATTATTTTATTTATAAATTTTATTTTATTTACATTTAGTTAACATACAGTGTAATACTCGTTTCAGGTATACAATATAGTGATTCAACACTTCCCTAAATCACCTGGTGCTCCTGACCACAAGTGTACTCTTTACTCCCCATTGATTCTTTTCTTATAAACCTAATGCTCTATAGATCTCCTTCTCACATATTTATGTCTATATTTCAAATATGTACTAATTTGTTCAGCAATTTTATTTTAAATACCTTGAGAATAGGGAAAGGAGTCTCTAATCTTTTCTACTGATAATGAAGAAGGGCTCTCTTCTTGGCCTCCCTTCTTCTCATTTTTCTTTCTCCCTCCTCCCTCCTCTGGACTGAATTATGAAATCTTTTCAAAATTATTCTGATACTTTATTATACCATCAGTGAATGTGTAGCCCTTGGAAAACTGTGAAACAAGGCAAAGTGGGCTTTTATTACATAATTACCCCACTTTTCCCTTTTTAAAAAATTACTAACTTACATCTTCTGCTACTCTTCTCTGGCTCCTTAGACACCCAGTGCCCTCCATGTTGCATCTGGCTATTCCAATGTATTCTCCTTCCCTTGATCTGAGTCAGAAATTTTGTATTAAAGCACTTCTGTGGTAATAATAATGCATGTTAGAATGTGAATGAAGATGGATCCTTCTGGAAAGTGTAATTATTATTACAGCTGATAAAATAGCCAATGTGGTTGACTATGCAGAGTTCTGTGTGAAGGAAGTGCCAGGCGGCTTGCATTCTGGTACTTGGTCTGTCTATAACTCTAGTGGGATGCTGAGTAGGTTATTTCCTCCAAAATTAAAAAGATCCTGGATTAGTTTTAGATTATTTTCAATTAAAGACTTTTTGAAATACATAGAACCAAATTTGAAGCTGTGAACCTGTCCTCCCTTTACTGCCATAAACACACACATAAACGAATAAACGGAAGAAAAAGATACTTCGTAAAATAAAAACAAGTAAAACTAACAACAGTTACCACAAATAACTTTGTTTACACAGCTCCGGGGGACTCAGTTAAAATTCAGAAGTATTTTTCTTCTATTACCTCAGCCCGCTGGGTGTTTTCACACCACTCCTCCCTTTCTCCATCAGGAATGGAGACTCCTCTCCTTTAACCAGAACGCTGAGACAAGCAGAGAAGGTAGAGCGCACATGGGGTTGATCACGTCTGGCGTCAGAGCTTCGGAATAAATAAGCACCTGGCATTCTCTCCCCTGAAGTGCGTGTCATTAACTTTCCAAAATATTAATTTCTTCACAATCTTGCTTTGGTCCTGTGCTCATTCATATATTTAGCTCGAGGCGTCACCAATCCAGAAATAAAGTGTGGAGTTGGATAAGCTGTTTGATAAACTTTGTCTTTTAAAATTAGAGCTCCCCTTTTTGATGGACTTCACACACACAGACATACATTTTTAGAACCCACATAAAATGTCGGGCTGCCACATGGTCCAGCCGATGCATTGTGCTGCTTTAAAGGAAACACAACTCCCAGCTACAGGAATACTACATATCTTTGCTGTAGTTTGGCTTAAAGGGAGTGACACGGTTTTATACAGTGTGCCACATAGGAAGTTTTGCCCCAAATCTCTTGAGGCATCTTTCTTTTTCTCTTGGCTACTGCTAAAAAGTTTTTAGATCCTCATCTAGATCAGTCTTCACTGCTCTGCTGCCCCATCCCCCAGTTGTGCAACACATACAGTCATACCAAGTGTATACACCCCACAAAGTGTGCCCTCCCAAAATGCAAAGTATGGTCTCTTTCTTTATTCTGGCTGCTTTTCTTGTGGCAGTCCAGGTTTGTCTTTTTGCAGACAAACCAGGAGAACAGCAACAAAGACTTCTTCTCAGAAGGTAAGGGATTATAAATTGTGGGAGTTTCCAACAGTTACTTAAGCTTGCAAACATGCACATTTCAATGTGTTTTACCTTGTTAGAGAATGTGTATTCCTGTAACTTAAAATAGAATTCATTGGACAGCCTGACTTGGTGTTGTCCCAAATAAAATGATTTTAAACCTATAATTTTGATCACTTTGTACTATTTACTTCCAGAAAAGCATGCTTTTAAGTTCTCTTACCCTTCTAATTCTTTGCTCTTTTGTAATTTTCAAAAATGTCAAACTGTCCCTTACCCTACATGTCTGTTGCTTATACTATTCCACAAACAGAAGAAAGGCAAAGTGATTTGTTATATCTAATTGGTATTTTATTTTACAGATTTGTTTTCTTTGATATCCTTTTAATTGTATCCAGAAAATATATCATTTCCACTGGTTTGTAACAATGCCAAATTCTAAAATATGACGGACATGCTTATTCATATTGCTATATTAAAGGAACATTGTTATAAGTTTTGTTTTCATTTTGAGAGACCACTTGTTTTTCTGACTATGTAAGATCAAATTTTAAGTGCAAATATACAATGAAAGAGAATATATGGTAACAAGCTATGAATAAATAACTAAGAAAAATATTTAATGTTTATTTTCTTATTCCTAGGATTATGTTTTTTATGAGAGGATATTTAAGAAATGGAATGTGAATGAATAATTTTATTTTTAAATGTTAACTATTCATGAGACAGTAAAAATATATTTGGTTATTTTTAAAAAAGCATTTGGCTATACATTTGACTTTTCATTTTAAAATAATATGTTGGGGGACGCCTGGGAGGCTCAGTTGGTTGAGCATCTAACTCTCGATATCGGCTCAGGTCATGATCTCAGGGTCCTGAGATTGAGCCCCGCAATAGGCTTCGTGCTCTGTGAGGCATCTGCTTGGGATTCCCTCCCTTTCCCTCTCCCTCTGCTCCTCCCCAGTGTTTGTGTGCTCTTTCTCTCAAATAGATCTTCAAAAAATAATAATATATTGGCTATTATATTATAGAAATGATTCTGGTAATTTTCTTTTATTGTATCTATTTGATGACACAAAGCATATTTTAATTACTCATCATTATAAAGTTGTTTTAAGTTCTTTAATTTCATTCCATTTTTTATTAAAGATAATTTATATATGGTAAAATTCATCCCTTTTTAGTGTACAGTTCTGTGAATTTTGACAAACATATATAGTTGTATAATCACCACCATAGTTAAGATATAGAAGAGTCCCATCATGCTGCAAAATTTTTCCATATGGTTTTTAGTCTACCCATCCTTTTATCCTGTAGGCCCTGGTAACTGCTGATCTATCTTCTGTCCCTATAGTATTGTCCTTTCAAGCCTCTGAGTTTTTTGGGCAAGCTTTTACACCATATAAATTTATGGGGCCTAGTTTGTTACTTTGATACACTTGTATATTATAACATGTTTGCCATTGTAGTGATATTTATCCTATTACATAATTGTAGTATCATATTGTAATTTATATTCATTATACATTAGGTCTCTATGGCTTATTTACAAGCAAGTTACAAGTTTGTACCCTTCAATAAAGTCAGTTAATCTCTAACACCAACCTCATAACCACTACTTTGCTGGTGTTTTTTTTTAGATTCCTAATGCTAATATCATGCTAATATCACCACCACTTTACTTATGACTTTTTTAGACTCCTCATGCTAATATCATACAGTAATTGGCTTTGTCTGACTTTATCTCACTTAGCATCACGTGCTCAAGGTCCATCCGTGCTGTCCGTCACAAATGGCAGGATATCCTCCTTTCTTATAGCTGAATGATATTCCATTGTTTATATATACCACATTCAAGTCTGTCTCATAAATAGAATCATACAGGGTGTAGCCTTCAGAGTCAGGCTTCTTTCACTTAGCATAATGCATTTGAGATTGATTTATATTGTTGTGGTGTATTATTTTTTCTCCGTAATAATGTACTTGCTTGTTCCCGTCGTAATTTCTTAGGAGTTTAGAATTCTCTCCTTTTCCATTCAAATATATTTTTATATAGCCTCAAATTTTATTTTGCTTTATGAATTGGCATGGCTTATAAACAAGAGACATTACTGGTTAATCATTTCTAGAAATTAATTTTGGGGTCTTTACTGTAGTACTCTTCCCTTGCTCCTGCTCCCACCTCCAGTTTCTCTTGCTTTCATACTTGCTTTCCTTGTGCCCATAGGTGATTACTGTTCATGTCTTCTCACTCTGTGTCATCTGTTTGGAGTATATAAGATGTATTCAGGTAGCCAGTTTTTTAGAGAAGAAAGAGGCTCATCATCAGTTGTTTAATAATGTTTTTTCATTTATTCGTTCACTTATTTGTTTATTCCTCAATCACTGATCATCCACCAGTTTCTGTAAGTGGCAGAAGTAAGAAGAATCAAAGAACCCTAGAAATGAAAAGAGGCTTTGAGATCATGAAACTAATTTTCTATCCTCCCTTCCAAGCCAAATGGGAGATGGGCCTAGGGTTTCTTAAGGAGGAGCCTTTGTCAAATTGCCTATGGGCTGCAGTGTGTAGAAAGGGAATAATCAAAGAGGTAAAGCAAAGGGTCAGGTGGGCTGCTAAGAACAAATTGTCAGTGCGAAGGGGGTAGCTGGGCTGAAGTGGAACAGAAACCAGAGAGTCAAAGATAGGGGTGAAAGCAGACAAGAAGCCTGGAGAAACTTCTGGTGGGTTGGCTTTTTTAACAGACAAGAATTGAGCAGTCAAAGTACATCTGGATGTGAAGGAAGTGATCCCCATGGCCATAATTCTGGCTAGGGGCTTTCAGGAACTTCCATGAATGAAAAATTTGTTATCTTAACATCCAGCATTTGAAAAAATTTAATTCTTCAGAAGTTCTTCCTTATACTGAATTAGAATCAGCCATTATTTCTAGCTCTACCCTTTGAATTTACACAGTTTTTCACATCAGTAACTTTGTAGATGTCTAAAAGCTTTCATTTCTGATAAATCTTTCCTTTCTTAAGCTAAAGAAGTCAGGTTTTTCCCATTATACTTTATATACTATAAGGACCCATTTCATTCTTCACAGTTCTGATTACTCTCCTCTGGGTATGCTTCTATTTGCCAGAGTTTCCCTTTAAAATGTACCCAGAGCTAAATACCAAGAGTATTTACCAAGAGTGTGGCCTGACCGAAACAGAACACATTGAAAATTTATCTCCACTTTTTTTCTCTCTAACCTAATACCAATTCATTTTTTAGTTATGTTACATTATTACTGGAATTATAATTTACTTTATATAAGTTGCCATGAATGAACAATTTGAATAATTTATTTTAAAAGTAGGATTTGTATGTCTGTTAATTTCTTCTTTTACAGTTTACTTAACATTTCAAGATCTAAACAAAATCCTGATTCTATTTTCTGTGTTAGTGACTGTGTCATCCATAATTTGATGAATACATTTCTGTAGCTCTATTCGATTATTTATAAAAAATATTGAGCAGAATAGGGTTAATATGGAGCCTTTGCTAAAGTTGGTGAACTTGGATTCCTTCACTTGTCATTATTCCTTGGGATGTGATTGTTTACCTGCCTGTATACCTCGGAAATTAATTTAATAATGGGTAGCATTCATTGAGCAGGTAATTTAAATAGGCATTTTCTAATCAATTTGTGTGCATTAATTCATTTAATCTTCATAATATCTTTATAAGGAGGTACTGTTATTTCCCATTTTAAAAATGACAAGCTGAGTTGCGAAGGATCTGAAATTTCACCCCACTTGCAAGCTAACAAAGTAGCTACACTGCTTTGTGGATGCTCGTGGAAGACCCAGGACATAGGGGTCAGAGACAGAGGACATTATTACCCCTGATACAGCAAGCAGTGTGAGCTTCTTGAATCTTTTCGGTTCCTTGCCCACCCCCTCCCCCCAGCCCCAGTCCTTCTGACGTTCTGCAGAGCAGCTCAGATTCATGCTGCACACTCAGTGAGTTATTTCACTGACGTGGAATGCCAAGTTTAGGAACCCAGATCTTTTATAACGGGTCATAGGTAAACTTTCCCTTTGTTCCTTGGGGAGATATTGTTTCTGTCTTCAAAGGCTATTTGCTGTACAAACACTCGTGGAAAGAAAGTCTAGAACAAAAGCTCCTGGTGCCTTTGTTCACAACACATGTAGACACATGAAAGACCCATGAAATTTGCCTCTTATCCCAGATGTTAAGAAATTTCCCCAAAGTTACATAAATAGTAAGTGGACGTACCCCAAGTTGGCCATGAGAGACTTCTCTATACTTTTCTTGGTCCAGCAATTATATAGCTACTGCATTTCTTTGACTCACTCATCTAGTAGCATGTCAGAAAAGGAAACAAGGTTTGGCATGGCTTATTTTTAACAAATCCATGGCAGGTTTTTTTTTTTTTTTTTTAATTTAAGTGCTCACAAACCATCTGTTTAGTAACCTGTTCTAGAATTTTGTTGAGGAATAATGTCAAGATCACTGATCTTCATTTTCTAGAATCCTTTTACCTTGAAAAAATAAAGTAGCATTTGCCCCTCTTGTGTATTCTCTGCTCTCCTGTTTGTAACTCTTCAGAGTTACCAGTAACCTTCTGTTACAAGGTTTACTTTTAATGCCCTGAGATTGTCTTCCATTGGTCGTGCATACCTGAAGTCATTTATTTCATTGTTCTCTTATTAATTCCTGAGCTTTGATTTTCTTATTAATCCTATTTGATTTTCCATTTTAGTTTCAACACTTTCCTTTTTGGTTCAGAATGTAAAAACCACCTAAGATTCATCTCAGTAATCTGATAATATACCATTGTCACCAAATAGTAGGCTCATGTCTTCTGTAGTATTTTTTCCCATACCTAAATAAGATCTTGAAAGTGTTCTTAGATTTTTTTGAGGGAAGGAGGAAGTTGATTCAGCCCATTTTAAGTATTTATTAAAGCTTTGAGTCATGTTTCTATACTATTCCTTGTCATGTGATATTACTTCTAGGTCAAATAATCCCTGTGTAAGTCTGATTTTTTTTAGCTATTTTCTAATTTTTTTTTCTTTTTAGTGCTTTCTCAGGCTGGCCATAGGGTCATAATTTCACTTTCAGTAACTCATCATTTCGTAGATATTTATCCCAAGCCATCTTTTATTTTAGAGTTTCATGCCAAGCCATCATGTATTAGGGGATGGCAAATTTTTTTCTGTAAAGGGCTAGAGAGTAAATATAGGTTTGGTGGGCCATAGGTCTCTACCAGAGCTATTCAACTTTGCCATATAGTTTAGAAACAGCTATGAACAATACCTAAATGAATGAATTTGGCTGTGTGACAGTAAGGTTTGTTTATACACTAAAATTTGTATTTCACATAATTTTCTTATTTCACAAAATATTTTTCTTTTGGTTTTTATGCAACTGTTTAAAACTATAAAAACCATTCTTACCTCACAGATCATCCAAAATCAAGGAGTGAGCCACTTTTAGCCCATGGATTATATTTTGCCCCCCCCTACATATGTTCATTTAAATATAAACATAGTTTTTTATGTTTATATTGATATATTAATGTTACTAAAATCTATGCCACATTTATTTGCTGGCTTGGAATTATGAGCTTAAAATTGACATGGACCTTTGAGAATTCTGCGACAAATTCTTTCATGAGATTTCTTCCCTTTTCATTGCTATTCAGGCCAAAGTAGTAATTCTCCTCATTGCTTCTTAAACTGCCAGAGAGAAGAAATTATTTGGATGCCAGTAATTTATTAGATGTTCAACTTTTGTGATTATGAGTATCACAGCATAAATCTGGAGAATAAATTGCAATTATCAGGTGAATCATCAGAGGTCTAGATAGTGAGTCAAGAATGTCTTTCACATGAGTTTTCCAGAGGTCAGGGCAAAACAAAGATGTCAAGAAGGTCCCTAGACAGGCTAAAGAGTCATGAAGCAGCACAACTTTAAGTACGAGACGAATCTTTGGCACAACTCAGAGCTTTTTATGTATGCTCGCAAGTGAGGGTTTGGGTAGACCAGAGGCCCGGGGCACAGTTAGATGAATGAAGTATCCGGCTGGAATGGGAAATTTGAAAACTGGTCACACCAGTGCTCTCAGATCTGAGGAGTCAGATGGCTCTTCAACTAGATTTGCTCCTGTGCCTTTGTATAAAGGGGATCTCCTCCTGTATTTACTTATGGTGACCCTGTAGCTAGGTTTTTCTGTTTATATGTTCCGGTATTTCTTTATTTATATTTTTTAGGTTAACTAAAGCCAATCTTGCAGAGTATGTCTTGGGGAATGATTCTGTTCTTATTTTTTTTTTTAATTTTATTTATTTATTTATTTATTTATTTTTAAAAATTTTATTTATTCATTTAACAGAGAGAGAACACAAGCAGGCAGAGAGGCAGACAGAGAGGCAGGCAGAGGCAGAGAGAGGAGCAGGCTCCCTGCGGAGCAAGGAGCCCGATGCGGGACTCGATCCCAAGACACCGGGATCATGACCTGAGCCAAAGGCAGCTGCTCAACCAACTGAGCCACCCAGGCGTCCCTCTGTTCTTATTTTTGTTGTAAACTTTGTAGATTATATACTCTCAGCTGGAGGAGATGGGAAGATGGATGAAAAGACTAAGAATGAGGAATAGTTCTTTTCCTTGATATTCTTTCTTCCTTGCTATGGGCAAATCCACAATACTCAGCTAGCTAGACTCTTTTTTTTTTTTTTCTCTTCATAATACACATCTCTCTGATAGGAGGCCTGATTGGGGGTAACATTTGTTATTTATCATATGAAAAATTTGTATTTTGAATAACATCATTCCTGGATTTTTTTCTTGGAATTTTAATCCTTTTTTGCTTCTACTGTTCAATGTTTTGAATAAGCAATTTGTGATTTTTGATGCCCACATAACTCATAATGCCCATTCCTCCTAATCTTTCTCTGTGAACTCATGTTGAATTTTCCTTGTTTTCTTTGACCTAAGGGAACTTATGTGAACTCTTTTCTTGTCATTTTAAAGCTCAGAAAACATATCTCTGTCATATAATACTGCATTTTCTTGTGAAATATTTTAGTTCAGAACTATATGAATTTTCTATTTCTGAATATTAAACATTTTTGGTTTATTGGCCTAGGTAGCTGCCCTCTTACTGAGTGAGAGTCCTTTTTATAGTGTAGTATGTGCTTCTTTACCAAAGTCGTCATCAGAATCGCTTTCAGAAGAGAGAGGTTTCAAATAAAGCGAGAAAAATACAGACCAATCTCTTTTAGAGTTAAGACAACAATAAATGAAATATTTATGAGTCAGGGCTTGGCTGTATGAGAAAATACAGACAAGCCTGTGGTTTCATTACATTACTTACAGTATTTGTGTGACCTAAAAAAAACCGGAAAGTGCAAAAAGACCTAATGCTGTCAGGTACAGGGGCCGCTGAGATACGCATCATTAATGAACTGCTGTGGTCTTCCTCAGGGAACCAGGTGCTCTTTTTATTTTTTTTTGAAAATGTTAATAGCAAAGGAGGAAATACAACTAGAGGTAAAGCAAAACAAAACAAAAGCTATTGTTTGATGACATAGGTGAAATAAATCGAAGAAAAACTTAATTGAAAAACTATTACTATCTCTATTTGTAACCCTTAATTTCTGTAAATAAAGAGTTGTACTGTTATTTGTCATTTTTAATCACCTTTTCAACAAGAACATTTAGTCATTTTAACTAGTTCTTAGTTAATTTAAATTTCAGTATGTGGTAATAAAAGTCAAAGTAAATTTAGAGTGTTATTTGATGTGGCAGTTGAATTCTCCCTTGGAAGAGACCTACGAAAATTATGACAAACCAAGCAAAATATATTGTTAGTTGAAGAAATCTTTACTGCTAGAAGATAGAAACATTTATTCAAATAAAGAGCTCTAATATGTTTTAACATAGTAAGTTTATAAAATGTTATAGGTAGTGCTGTTGGGAAACATAGTAAGTATAAATAAGTGAAAAATTCATTTGTGATAATTTGGCTGGTTAAAAGGATTATTTGGGAAAAACTGTTAAAATGCTTACTTCCAGGCCTAACCTGGATTGCTCTGATTCTTTAGTAGCTCTAGAGAGGGGCCAGGAGTCTGCATTTTTAGAAAATATGATTTAAATAAGGTGGTATGAAGACCACACTTTTAGAAACACCAGAGTAAAATATTATAAGGCATGTTTTTTAGGGGTGCCTGGGCAGCTCAGTAGGTTAAAGCCTCTGCCTTTGGCTCAGGTCTGATCTCAGGGTCCTGGGATCAAGCCCAGGGCTCTCTGCTTAGCAGGGAGCCTGCTTCCCCCTCTCTCTCTGCCTCCTTGTGATCTCTCCCTCTCTCTGTCAAATAAATAAATAAAATCTTAAAAAAAAAAAAGGCATGTTTTTTAAGGAAAATAGGGAATTGAAACAGAACCCAAATTTCCCTGGTCATCAGAAATAAAATTGATTTAGAATATAAAATATATAACTACTTCTATGAGAATAAGTTAATCTCCAAAGATCTAACAAATTTTTACTTCCAATATTTTTATTGATCCAGTGAGCATTTTGAGTTACTATTCCTAATCTAAAAAAACAAAAAAACCCTGCAATGTCACATATAGAAAACAAACTGTAGAAAGGAAAGAATACTATTAGCTTCCTTTAAAATAAGACAGAAGCAAGTGGTGGGGAAAGACACAGAGAGAAACATAGAAGTGGTCGTGTGTGTGTTTAAAGCCTGGGATATTTAAGTCTGTCAAGTTGTGTGTAAGTTGCTTCTGTGACAGTTCAGTTAAAATAAAGTTTTTGGTTTTTGTCCTCATTGAGCTCAACTTACGCACTATTGTAGTGATTGACTTACAATTACGGAAAATAAAATGAAGATTAACATATTTCAGTAAGTTTTTTTTCAATCAAATGTATTTGAAGTGGTGTTGGCCTTCCAAGTTTGTCAGTTGGCTGTTTGGAATTGGGAATAATTCTTCCCACAAAAAGAGAATGTTCTAAATATCAATTAATTTACAATGGGAAAGTTGATAAGAAATTGTGTTCTAATACTGTATTGAATACAGAGAATTAATTTAGCTTATTTATTTTAAATGTTTGTGATTGGTACAGTTCTTGAAACTCTTCCCAGCCAGCTAAATGGCTTTCTGTTTTGCAAATGCCCTACCTCCTGGGAGAATGTCTTAATCACCTGGTTTCTGAACCCACTTCCTCCAGTTTCCCTCAGGAAATGGGTCCTCTCATACAGTTGACAGAGAGCAAGAATTTGTAATTTGAGGTACAGCTTTGGATTCGGGGGTGGGCTAGACAATTGAGCGTGATGTTCTCATTGTATACAATAGCAGATGATGATGGTAGTAAAGGAAATAAAGGGGGAAGGAAAGGGAAATAGGGCTACCTTACCTTTTGCCTAGCAGCAAGCATGCTGCCTGGGCAGACTTGGGGTGCAGAGGTAGGAAGGGAAAGTGGTACACGCCATTTTCAGAATACAGCTAGCTGGACTCACCGGCAGTACAGGGATGAGAGCCAGTACCAGGTGGTTAATCCTCTCACTTTTAGAGCATTAACTCTCAACAAGCCAGAAGAAAGCAAAACCAAAGTATGAGGAAACAAAAGTGAGTCTGCTCATCTTTTTATTGCTGAATTCAGATATCTACCCAAAGTTCTATAATGACCTGACTATGGACACTTGAGAAGCAGTACAAGCATTTCCTATTTGTAAAACATTTTATAGCTAATAAGGTTCTTATATTACCTGATTGGATCGTTAAACTAATTCTGTAGGATAATTAAGGCAGATATTATATTACAGGATCTCTGCAGATGAGAAAATACTAGCAATTCTTATTTACCCAAGGTTATAATGCTACTAAGTAGCGAAGCCCAGAGCGAGTCCTCTCCCTTTCCTTAGACTAGTGTTCTTTCCTCTGTGTATACCACACTGCTTCGCACGGATTGGGCATCCGAATCTTCAGAATGCCTGTTAGATGTTAGCTGCATGGAGGTCGAAAGCAATGTCTTCTATTCCTTCTGTAGTTCTTTGTAGCATGGGTGCACACCGTGGAGGCCCAGCAGGAATATTTGTCAACTGAGATGTGGGTTTGACACCATGGCACGAGGAGGGCTTGGCATTAGACAGACCGAGGCTCAGCCACATGCTGGCTGTGTGATCTTGGGCAAATTATTTGATCTCTGAACTTAAATTTCTCATCTGTAAAATATAGATGAAAATTCTGTTTAAAGGTATTATTTGTATGAGTTAAAAATAATATCTGTAAAGATTCTCACATAGTAACTGCCAGATACTAGGTGCCCTCCCTTCTGTGATGACTCTAGATCTTATAACTGTCTTTTTTCCTAGTTCCTCCCCCAACTTTTTCTTCCTCCTGCAGGAGTATTTTGTTTGTCAGCTTTGGTTTGTCTGTTTTTCATCTTAAAAAAACAAAAACAAAAACAAAAAACAGTGCCAAGGGGCTCCTGGGTGGCTCAGCGAGTTAAAGCCTCTGCCTTCGGCTCAGGTCATGATCCCAGAGTGCTGGGATCGAGCCCTGCATCAGGCTTTCTGCTCAGCGGGGAGCCTGCTTCCTCCTCTCTCTCTGCCTGCCTCTCTGCCTACTTGTGATCTTTCTCTGTCAAATAAATAAATAAAATCTTAAAAAAAGAAAAAACAAAAGAGTACCAAGGTTTAGGATGGGGCAACCCATTCTGCTACAGGAGCATCTGTCATATGGGGCCATGTGAATTTTGAGGAACGGGAAGAAAGGAAAATACACCATACCAAAAATACACAATACCGAAACAAATATATCGTGTTCTTCATTTTCTTGCCCCCTTTGGTTGGGCAGTTAAGTTAGAAAGAGCTGCTGTAGGAATATTCTTTAGAGGAAAATCTGCCTTTGTGGATATGCTCAGAGGTCAGATACTCTCTCTGCCTGAATTAGCATATCCTTGGAAGCTTGAAATCTGAAACTTAAAAATTAATTTTAAATTTTGTTTGTGGTATTTGCAAGTGAAGTTACAATTGCTTATTCATGAAGTTCTCTGAAGCTATTAGATGTGGCAAAAGTAGATGTCCATTTTATTTTAAAATTGTCTCAGCTTTATAGTGTTTTCTTTTTTATATTTATCAAAGCCTTAGACCTTATTGATTGGCTTTAAACATGATGTTTTTAGGTTAATAGATTCATCTTTACGATGGAGTCTCATTTTTCTGGAGAAATAGGTTTTGTAAGCAGTCTTATGTAATAGATTTAAGAGATTTCTTCTTTCTAGGTATTATTTTGACTCCCTGTTAGTATTGTTTCTTGCATTCCACTAATGGATTTGGATGAAATTATTTCCATATCATTCAATTTGGCATATTAGGTAATTTCATCTGCAGGGTTGCTGCTCTCTGTTCAGGGGATCTCTTCCTGGGCCTACCACTAAGCTGAGAATTTTACTCTAAACTTGGCTGTGTTTTAAATCTAGGAAGAAACCATTTTTCTTGGATCTGAAATGAAGTAATTTTCTATTTTTATGATAAGGCTAGTTAATAACCAGTTTTTATTGGAATTGGAATCCTCTCCTTTGTGTCTAATGGCCCAGACCGTCGTGTTCTAGGAGGTGAGCTCTCCGCAGGGTACTGCTGTGATCCTGTCATACACTAGCCTCTATGTTCTGTCAGCTATCGTTTTACATGTGCACACTGAGGGAATTAGTTTGAAAATATTGGACTTTATAGGTTTCAGGTACTAAGGAAGCACCAGGAAGACTGTTTTGAAGATACTTCATACTCACGTGTCTTCCCTCTTCTTCAGTGGTAGGAGAACACATTGCATAATTTAGTCAAAGAAGCACAATCCCCTTTCCCATTTGTCTGGAAATAATTATTTACTGAGGCGATATGTGCTCTGTGGAAGAAAGGTTTGGCAAGTGGTACATGTTCTTTAGCTCGTTGATGTTGGGAGCATGTGTTAGTGATCCTCTAATAAAAAGCACATGCTCAAAAAGTGGTTACTGTGTGTGTGTAGTAACTATTCTTAAACAATAATGTGTCATGGGAGGGGCTACATTTCAAGGGGGAATAATGGATCAATTTAAACCAAAGAACAAATTTTGGAATAGTATTTTTAATACCTAGTCTAGTCCTAGAAATGTCTATTCATAAAATATGGAAGGTTGGGAGTCCATTCTACTTACTTAGAGGTCATCAGCAGTAAAATTCTGAAGTAAATATATTTTGATATTAGTGTTAAGTTAAATGTCAATTTAGCAAATAGAGAAAGACAAAAATAAAACTACTTCAATAGTCACATCGCCTGATAAAATGTCAATATGGTTTGCTGTTTCTTTGAAGATTTTTCCATATACTTGCCACATTTATTATTTACTTGATCCAAAAAAAAAAAAAGTATGAACTAAGTTGAATGTTCAATAAAAGTTTAGCATTATAATGTTTATTTTTGGGACCTGGTCTCTTTTGTTACTCCAGGGTTGGTCCCTGTAGAGTTGATTGACCTGACTTCATAAAGTATTACTTAAGTACAATTTAGACCTGAAATTTTATTTCAGGACCAAGACCAATGTCAGGCACAACATGTGGTGAAGTTCTGCATGCAGGTAAACTTGTCCCTTCTCCACTTAGAGTCTGTTCTCCTCTAAAAGCAGCCATTTATGATGTTAGTGCTTCAGTGTTTTTGCTTTTGTTAATACTTTTATTGGCAAGTTGTTATGATTTCTTTCAAACTTTAAGAACTAGTTTTTGTATTCAGCCTTACATTCTTTTTCCTGCCGTTAGACCTGATTATTCTTCCAGTTTATATCTTAGAATTAAGGCATATAAGCGTACCAAAATGCTGATTATTCAAGTGTATTTTGAAACATAAGAATTAGAATATGCGGTTAAGGTAGTCTCTATACAGAGAATTTCATTAATACTATTAATTTAGCAATATTAAATAATCGTAATATTCTTTAGTTTCCTAGTTTTGCATCAGAAATTTATCTACAGAGGTTTTATGTTAAAATTGTTTTGTTGAAAAGTTACAATTTATCAGCAGACCAGTGTTATGTAGAAATTGATTTCTATATATCTAAATACCTATATTAGTTTAAAGATGTTTCACTTAATTGCTACATGTAATCTTGTTAAAATTAGGTTACGTACAATGATGAACTATATCTAGTAATATTTGTCTGCCCTGCTTGTAGAGAAAACAAATAGGCCTGCATATTTAACATATGAAGCACTCACAAGATTATAATTTAATAAAATGATAAACAAGGGAATAGCAAAACTTTAGAGATTTTACTTATTTTTTTTTTGAGGGAATAGCACTTTATATTCTTCATCCTATTTGAAAATTGACTGTGGTTTAAACACCACAGAGGTGCCAAATCTTTGTTGTCCTTCAATTTTGTTTACTCAATAAAATCAGGACATTACAAAGAACATGGTGAATGCTTTGCTGTGTGATGTTATTTGTTGACTTTTAAAATCTATTTTAAAATAAGTCCAGTATTTCTTAGTATAGTTTAAACTATATATATGTCATTGATAAAAGTAGGAAGAATTTCTTTTTTAATCAGTTATATTTTTATTACAGTATTATATATTATGTGCATAGATACCTTTAATGTCATGCATTCTATCTCATCATAATTTGTAATACTATAAATCAAAATAACAATATAATTTTTGTGGAGCATGATTGCAATCATAAAATGAGAATGCATTGTGTTGAAATACAGAAGAGTAAGTTTGGAAAGTTTGTCTCTACAAAACTGAGACTGAGCAGACTTTACATTGATTTTATGAAAGAGCAAATAGATGAGTCATCTAAATTTTGTAACTTTAAGAAATCAAGAGCTGTTAGTCACTATAGAATTTGAAAATGCTGTGTGCTTTAAATGTTAACCTTTAATCAGAAATGTAAGTCAACACATTTATTCACACTTTAGCCCTTCTCTTACAATTTATTTATTTTTACTAAAAATAATTAAAAGAAAAATTCTCCAAAATATTGTTTTTTAAAGAAAGTGTATATAATTTATTTGTTAACTGTTAAATATTGGTCAGAATAGTTATAGTCTTAATTTCATCTGACTGGAAATCTCATATTTTAAGATAGAGATCTCTTTTATTTCCATGAGAGCTTTAAGAATTTAGGATTTGAGCATTTGCTGTGACATATGGTGCATTTTCTGTCCTATTTTGTATACCAGCCCATTAAGAAGAGAAAGTGAAGTAAGTAATCTAAAAATAACTCTGCTGTTGGCCTAATTTAACAAAAAAAAAAAAGTCTTCTTTGCATAAGTGAAGTTCCACATTTTGTCTCCCCTGGTGGAAAATCTCTAAAGCATTTTGCCACCTATTTACAGAACAGCATCTTGTTTGGCATCATAATTGCAGCCAGAAGGGCTGTTTGGACTTTTTTTTATAGTTATGTGTGCTATCCCTAGTCATAGTGCAAATCTTGTCAGTCCAAGGAGACCCACCTTACCTGTTCAGCCACGCCTCAACTCACAGGTGCGTACACCTTTTTCCAAAACTCATTGATTTTTACAAAGCCTTATAGTCTTGAATTGAAATTGAATTGGTGTTTTTAAAAAAGTCAATGGGATAAAAAGTACATATCAAAATTCATCACAAGAGGTGTAGTCGTGTCTTTAAGAGTTTTTTTTTTCCTTTCCAACTCATCTTTGAATTACCTTGTCATAGGACATCTTAAAAATAGTAACAACTTCTAAGATGAAACAAGTTAAATGAATTTCTTTCATCTTTATCCTTTCTTTGGTGATTTTTGCTATTTTGTTTATATTATTTATTGTTTTTTAGATTAACATTTTCATACTTCTCAGCATCTTTTTATCTTGCTCTTTGAGTACGTCGTACAGCTATCAGAAAGTAATGGTTCTTTTTCTAACTTTAAGATTCTACACATTTTGGATCCTTGTATGATAAAACATTCAATATTGATTAGAGGTACAAAGTACCTCAACTCAATAACTTGTTTATGGGACATCAGCAGTGGAATGATGCATTTCCTCATGGTGGGGGAACTTACTGGCACTAATGTTTTTAAAGGCTTTTGCACTTAAATTTAAAGGAATTTTTATTTCTTCCATGAAAGCTTTAAGAATTTAGGAGTGAGCATTTGCTGTGGCATATGGTGCATTTTAAATTTTAAAATACTTTTGAATCCTACATAAGCATTCATTCACTGATATGTTGGACTAGTATGAGCTTAGAACACCCATAAAGGATATTTTAGCTCTTAAAAAGATAAGATATGGCGCAGATAGGAAGGAAACTTTGTAAAAGAATAACATGCTTCAAGTATTAAAAGGATTGGAAGAAGAAGTAATGGCCCCATTAGGGAGCCACTATCATAGATTGTTACAGTAATGGCCTGTAATGCATCACCCTTTCCAGTATCCACACCCTTCCATAGTAACTCTGGTTTGTGTGTGTATCTTTGGCCAGTGGGACACAAGCAAATGTGATGCAAGTAGGGAGTTGATAACTGCTTGCACATTGGAGCTTGCCTTCTTGGAATGCTCCTGTCACCATGTGAAGAAGGCTAGTCTAGTTTCCTTGAAGATTAAAGACCACCTGGGGAGATCTGGCCTGTTCAAGGCCCAGGAAGCTGGAATGAGTTCTGGCCCCAACTGACCCCCCCCCCCCAGGTGAATGTGGCTGCAGGAACAAGCCAACGCCAGATCAGCAGAAGAACCACACAGCTAACTTGTAGAATTATGATAAATAATTAATTGTTGTTTTAAGCCACTAAGTTGGGGGTTGTTTGTTACGAAGCAGGTTTAAAAGGTTATGGGAGCTTATCCAGATACATGATGCAGCATACAAAGTCGAAACAATGAAAGATGACTACCGAAACCAAAGACAGGGAGACCTATATAGTAAAGCTCCTATTTTGCCTCTGAGGTACCTGGTAGTTAAAGTGGAATGTAGTTAGTTATAGAATTTTCCGTTTGGGGGGCGCCTGAGTGACTCAATGGGTTAAAGCCTCTGCCTTCAGCTCAGGTCATGATCTCAGGGTCCTGGGATCAAGCCCTGCATCAGGCTCTCTGCTCAGCAGGGAGCTTGCTTCCCCCTCTCTCTGCCTGCCTCTCCGCCTACTTGTGATTTCTCTCTGTCTGTCAAATAAATAAATAAATAATTAAAAAAAAAGAATTTTCTGTTTGGAAAAGAAGGAAGAATAACATTCTTTAGAAAAGGGAATGTTATTCCATGGACTAAATTCTAAGAGATTTCTCATGTCAGGCCTTACATGGGAGTAATGAGTAATAGAGAGGGCTGTATCCTTGCCAGCATTCTAGCAACAGATTTTCTGAAGATCTCCTGTGTCTGTTTCTGTAAAACCCAAAGATATATTACCAAAGCATAACTCTGAGCTCGATTATGAGAGAGACTAAGATACGTAGTACTCTTCCTATTTCATTGTTAGACGTTATTTTAGACGTTATTTCCATTTCAGTTAATCCTTTGAAACAACTACAGATTTGTGTTTTGGTTTTGTTTTTTTTTTTTTCAGATTTGTGTTTTTTTTTTTTTTAAAGATTTTATTTATTTATTAGACAGAGAGAGATCACAAGTAGGCAGAGAGGCAGGCAGGTGGAGAGGGGGAAGCAGGCTCCCTGCTGAGCAGAGAGCCCGAGGCTGGGCTCTATCCCAGGACCCTGAGATCATGACCTGAGCCGAAGGCAGAGGCTTTAACTCACTGAGCCACCCAGGCGCCCCTGTGTTTGTTTGTTTTTTTTTTTTTTAAGATTTTATTTATTTATTTGACAGAGAGGAGAGAGATCACAAGTAGGCAGAGATGCAGGCATAGAGAGATGGGGAAGCAGGCTCCCTGCTGAGCAGAGAGCCTGATGCGGGGCTCAATCCCCAAGATCATGACCTGAGCCGAAGGCAGAGTCTTTAACCCACCGAGCCACCCAGGTGCCCCCAGATTTGTGTTTTTAATCCCTAACTTCCCCCTTGTGCTACAGGTGAATGCTTACTATACATACTGTGCATCTCTTCCTAAATATTCTTTCTTCCTTGATTTTCGTGATTGGAATGTAAGATAATGCTTTATTTCCAGGTTAACTGTATTATTTCTAGCTCCATAATGCCTTATACTTACTGATGTTCAGCTCCCAGAATGAACCCAGTAGTGATGATTGGTGGACTTGAGTCTGTTTGCCTGAAAATACTGAAGTTATAGAATTCTAAAATTTTGACTTCTATTAGAGAATCAGAGATTGGAAACAGTAACCAAATAGACTGAAATCCTGGATGAAGAACTGAAGTAAAGAAAAGTGAATTGAGTCCTTTACTTTAAATAATTGAAAAGTTTATAAGTCTTATATGAAACAAAAGATAATATAACTTAGTTGTTTTGTTTTGAATCATTGAATACTGTGTCAATTTACTTTTTAATGATTTTTTTTTAATTTGACAGAGATAGAGAGTACAAGTAGGCAGAGCAGCAAGCAGAGGGAGAGGGTGAAGCAGGCTCCCTGCTGAACAGGGAGCCCAATGTGGGGCTCCATCCCAGGACCCTGAGATCATGACCTGAGCTTAAGACAGAGGCTTTAACCCACTGAGCCACCCAAGTGCCCCTCCTTTTTAAATATTACCTGAGTCAGTCTACTTTTCCCTATCTCCAGTACCACAGTCAGAGTCTCAGACACTTTCAGCTCTCGCTTGTCCTAATGCAATAGTCTCCTAAAGTATGTATTAACTGTACATATTTCTGGTATGTGGCTTCTCCTACTTTATCTTTTTTCCCCCAGCTGTATCAGTGCTTATCAGAGTATAGGCACATGGCCGTTGCTCAATAACATATTTGTCGAATGAATGAATGAGTTCTTCATGGACACTTTTGTACTTTGCTAGCAGGTTCTCTAGCATAGTGGCCAGAATGATGTTTATAAAACATGTTTATTTCCATATCATCCCTCTGGTTCTAGTAGCCCCTCATTTCTCTTAGGGGAATGACTCAAACTCTCTTGGTCACAGATTTTGGAGTTATGAATTTTAACATACATACAATGGATAGTTTCAGAAGTTAACAAATGGCACCATTGGAGCAAATCCAGATGCCGTTTGCAAGTGAGCTTTACAGCCTTGAGGGGAGATAATTGGTCTATGGGTTAGCTTTGTCCCCTGGGTGCATTAAGTTCCTTTGGACCAAAGAATCTACCGGGGAACCAGAGTGGCAAAAAAAAAAGTACTTGCAAGAAGGAAAACTCACATCCTTTTTGACTTATGATGACTTTCTTTATCTTTAGCCCTTTTCTGGACTTGCTTTTTACTGGCCATAATAAAGACAAGTTACAAAAAAATAATATAAGTGACCAAGGGAAAAGAAGGTAAGGAAGCTTAGAATATTATTAAAATTAGAAGTTGAACTCAAAATTTAAAAACATTCAAGACATTCAAAATTGTAGCTATAAAGACATTTAAAATGATAGCAATAAACCAGAACAGTAGGGGAAAAAAGAGGACTACTCCCAATTCCAGAAAATAAGGGTAAGAGTTAAAAGTTCCAAGAATAAGTGTGTGATGGTTAAAGAATTAAAGTTAAAAAGTGAGATAAGGGAATATAGTATAAAATAAGCAAAAATAATAAAGTATATGAGTTTAAAATTTTAAAATGCATAAGGTAATTATGATTAAGTATTAATTAGGAAGAAGAGTAATTGGAGGTGATGTGAGCAAGTCTGGAGAGAAGTTGTCTTCACAGAGTTTTCTCCTCCTAAAGCTTTGGGCCTTCCGTCTCCAATTCCCTGAGGGCGCTCACCCTGCCACAGTCCACATTCTCTGAGTCTCATGTCCCCGTCTAAGATGATCCTTTGGGGATACCTGTAGTAGTTGGGAACCCCCCCTAATTTGTTTTTACATTACATGCACTTAGAGTAGATCACAGCAGATACAGCAAGAACCTGCATGCAAATAACGCTCCCCTGAACCTGGCAGGTGAAAATAATTTTATAGTCCCAAGGAAAAATTTTAACTTTAGTTTAACAGATGTGGATTCTACTTTGGGGCAGATCCCCACTAGTACCTCATTTATTATCGTATAATTATAATAATGCTGTATGAATGTCGACAATATACGGTATCTGCTTTACTTTATTTGATCTTTATAGCCACCCATGGAACTTTGATTTTTCCCATTGAGAAGAATCTTAAGCATCTTTTACTTATATTTTAGAGTTGGGAAATCTGAGGCCTTGATAATAAGATTTTAACCAGTATTAGTCAGGCTGAGATTAAAACCTGGGTCTTCTGATTCCCAGGATAGTTCTCCTCCTACCATAGCCTGTTGCCATATTTCCACTGCCTATTTCCTTTTTTCTTTTCTTTCTTTTTAATATTTTATTTATTTATTTAAACAGAGAGATCACTAGTAGGCAGAGAGGCAGGCAGAGAGAGAGGAGTTAGCAAGCTGCCTGCTCAGCAGAGAGCCCGATGCAAGGCTCGATCCCAGGACCCTGAGACCATGACCTGAGCCAAAGGGAGGCTTTTACCCACTCAGCCACCCAGGGACCCCACCACTGCCTATTTCTTGACTTCACAGCGGTTGAATGTTTTGTAACATTTATGAATGAGAATGGCAAAAAAGAATGTGAAGTCTTAATAGAAACTGTGCTCTCATTCCAGATTATGAATGAATTAATAGAGAATTTATGCCACTCTTACTGTCCTTATGCATAATTTCTTATTCTCCATGAAATTTGTCATCATTAAAGTGTGATTTTCAAAATGGGAAAAATTAATGGTTTTCAAAATGACTGAAGATAGAAAAAGTATGTGATAAAGCTAAGGATAGACAGGTATAGTAAATGACTGGTTATATATCAACCTAGAATTCCTTTGACTACTCCTTTCTGACTGGGTACAGTCAAAATCAGGTTTTGAAAAGATCTTGACAGCCACAGAAGTTAACAGATTATTTCACTACACGATAAGTACAGTTGTCGAGGTTTGCACAGGGTGGTCGAGGAAACAGAGAAGGCACAGCTATTTCAGAATGGGGAAATAGGGAGAAGAGAGGTTTCTCAGAGAAGAACTCTGGATTGTTATAGGCAGTTTGACTCATGTACAAAGGTTGAAGATGAAGGTAGTTCTGTGCTTTAGTTCGGTTCTCAATGTGGTTGGACAGGGAGAGTTTGTTTTAGAATTAAATTAATCCTTGAATACAAGTTCAATTTTTTATTCTCATAAGTGAAAAAAATATGCATGGGTTTTTTACTTATGTGAACACTTAAGGACTACTCACATACTCTAAGATAGTCATTAAGGTCTACTAAAATAAAGCATTCATAAACAAGTCCAGCTCACTATGGGAATCTACTAAGGATTCTAATATTCTATCAGAAGTCAGAGAGTTACAAAATACTTACTAAGTTGTTACTGCTCATGCTCTAAAAACAGGTGTATGAAATTACCAACATTTTCTCACAGAATGCTTTGTTATCAGCATATAGGGCAGGATGCCTTAAATTGGTCATGGTTTTTAAATGCTGGTATTTTACTTATGAATTATAAAGGATTGATTTAGATTCATCATTATAATTTTTTCAGGATTGTATCCTTTACTTAATGTGTTTTGTAATTCATATTTGTATCAATAGTATTTTTGGCTCTTGCATGTAAGAGTGAAGACTCAGTCATGCATCATTTTTATCAGAGCTTCCAAAATATTGTCATGAATAAGAATCACCCAGAGAGCTTGTTCCAAAACAGTTTCCTGGGCCCACCCTCAGAAATTCTAATTCAGTAGGTCAGTGCAGGGCCTAATAACGAACTTTTCTAACAAGGTCCCAGGTGATGCTGATACTGCTGATCTTCCAACCACACTTAAAAAAGAATGGATCTGAATGTATTTCTGCTAAGGCAGATGTGTAGGAAATCCATGCAAATATTCCTGTATAATGGCATCTCATTATCATTTAGTCTCTTTCGACTGAAAGGTAAGCAAACATAAGATGGGATGAGTAGGTGGGTGGGCAACAGAGTCTCAGAGTATTTTTGGCCAACCTCAGTCATTCACTTAAAAAAATAGGTTAGGAATCTCCAGTTTTGAGCTAATTCAAGTTATCAGTATGACTCAAACATCATGTGTTAGAAGAACAGAGGAGATAAATCAGTGTGGCTCAAATATCACATGCTAGAAGAACAGAGGGGATAAATGTGGTCAGAAAAATTTACCTGATTATCTAGGGTTTTGTGTACTATACTCAATAATTTGCATTTACCCTGAGGATGGTAGTAAACTGTTGACACATTTAGAACTAGGGGATGGTGGGGTGCCTGGGTGGCTCAGCTGGTTAAGCATCGGACTCTTGGTTTCGGCTCAGGTCATGATCTCCGGGTCCTGGGATCAAGCCCTGTGGTGGGCTCCGAGCTCAGCAGGGTGTCTCCTTCAGGATTCTCTCCCTCTCCCTCCACCCCTCCCCCCATCATGTGATCTCTCTCTCTCTCTCTCTCTCAAATAAATCTTTAGAAAAAAATTGGGGGATGGCATGATTAAAGTAATGAAAATAATTTGTCAAGAAGAGAAGGAGAGACAATAGTTTTGAAGATATGACATTAATGTCGGTGAAAAAAATATAAAGGACCTGGACTGAGTAAATAGTGAGAATGATTAACAGAGCTGAGAGATACTAAGGAGGTGAAAATAATGATTATCATAGCAGCTAACATTTATTATGCACTCACTGTAGCTTATGGCTGATTACTCTTCTAAGCACTTTACATATAGGAATTAATTTAGTGCTTGCAGCAGGCTTATGAGGAAAATACAGGCATACTTTGTTATTTTATGCCTTGTACACACTGCTTTTTTTTTTTTTAGTATATGTGCTGCCGAAGCGAGCACTGCTTTTTTTTTTTTAAAAGAAATACTAGGTTTGTGGCAGTCCTGTGTCAAGCAAGTCCTTTGGTGCCATTTTCCCATAGCATTTGCTCATTTTGTGTCTCTGTGTCAGATTTTGGCAAATCTTGAACTATTTCAAACTTTTTCATTATTTGTTATGATCTGATCTGTGATAATGATCTTTAATGTTACTACTGTAATTGTTTTGGGGGTGCCAAAAACGATACCAGAAGATCAAACCAGCCATGACATTCCCTTAAGCCAAAGCCTAAGCCAGAGCACGTCCCTAACTCAATTCTACGAAGGATGACAGAGGTGAGGAAAGTGCAAAAGAAAAGTTGGAAGCTAGCAGAGTTTGGTTCATGAGGTTTAAGGAAAGAAGCCATCTTCATAACATCAAAGTGCAAGGGGAAGCAGCCAGTGCTGATGTCAAAGCTGTAGCAAGTTCTCCAGAAGATCTAATTAAGGTAATTAATGAGGGTGGCTACCCTAAAAAATAGAGTTTCAGTGTAGCCAAAACAGCCTTATATTGGAAGAAGATGTTAACTAGGACTTTCATAGCTAGAGAGGAGAAGTCAGTTTCTGGCTTCGAAGTTTCAAAGGACAGGCTGACTCTCTTGTTAGGGGCTAATGCGGCTGGTGACTTTGTTGAAGCCAGTGCATATTCACCATTCTGAAAATCCTAGAGCCCTCAAGAATTATGCTAATCTACTCTCCCTGTGCTCTGTAAATGGAACAACAAAGGCTAGATGACACCACATCTGTTTACAACATGGTTTAATGAATATTTTAAGCCCACTGTTGAGAGCTACTCCTCAGAAAAAAAGATTCTTTTCAAAATATTTTTGCTCACTGACAATGCACCTGGTCATCCAAGAGCTCTGATGGAAATGTACTGTGAGATTAATGTTTCCATGCCTACACATACAACATCCATTGTTCTGCCCATGGATCAGGGAGTAATTTCTACTTTCAAATCTTATTCTTTAATAAATATATTTCATAAGACTGTCGCTGCTATACATAGTGATTTCTGTGATGGGCAAAGTAAATTGAAAACCTTTTGGAAAGGATTCACCATTCTAGATACCATTAAGAACATTCATGAGTCATGGGAAAAGATCAAAATAATCAACATTAAAAGGAGTTTGGAAGAAGTTCATTCCAACCCTTCTAGAAGACTTTGTGGGGTTCAAGATAGGGAAGGAAGTAACTGCAGATGTTGTAGAAATACTGCAAGAACTAGAATGGTGAAGTGGGGCCAGAAGTGGTGACTGAATTGCTGCAATCTCATGATAATGATAATGATAATGATAACTTTTATGGATGAGGAGATGCTTCTTACTCATGAGCAAAGAAATTGGTCTCTCAGAAGGGATCTGCTCTTGGAGAAGATGTTGTAAAGACTGAAACAACAAGGGATTTAGAATATTTCAGAAACTTAGTTGATAGAGCCATGGCAGGGTTTGAGAGGATTGACCCCAGTTTTGAAAGAAGTTTTGTAAGAAAAAGGGTATCAAACAACATCGTATCCTACAGAGACATATTTGGTCAAAAAGTCAAAGTCTTTGGCAAAGTTAACTGTTGGGTTGTTTTAAAAGAGTGCCACCAGGCACCTGGGTGGTTCAGTGAGTTTGGCATCCAACTCTTGACTTTGGCTCAGGTCATGATCTGAGGGTGATGAGATCAAGCCTGCCATCGGACTCCATCCTGGGCGTGGAGCCTCCTTAAGATTCTCTCTTCCCATCTTCTTGTGGCCCTCCCCAGCTCCTCTCTCTCATTCTTAAAAAAAATTGCCACAGGCACCCCAGCCTTTAGCAAGCACCATCCTGATCAGTCAGCCACCATCAACATCTGGGCAAGATCCTCCACCAGCAGAAAGAATATAACTAGCTGAAAGCTCAGATGATGGTTAACACTTTTTAACAATAAAACATTTTTAAGTTATGTTCATTTTTTTCCAACCTAATACTATGGTACATTTAGTAGGCTGAAGCATACTGTAAATATAACTTTTATATGCTCTGGGAAAACAAACAGTTTATGTGACTACTTATTTTGATAATTTACTGTATTGCAGTGGTCTGGAACCAAACCCACAATAGAGTTGAGGTAGGTCTATATTATTTTCATTTTACAGATGAGGAAACTAAGTAACAGAAAATCTAGGTTTCTTGTCCAAGGCCATACAGCTGGTTAGGACAGAGCAAGAATTGAGACTCTAGCAGTTGAGCTTAGAACCTAATTCTTAAATTACATGGTCTATTTGATAGAATATGGTGGTCAGTTGGGTGATAGATATGAGGGTGAAGGAGGAGTGTAGGGTGTTGGCAGATTTGTAGTCATTTCTAGTGCTGACACTAGAATAGGAAAATTAGGAGGAGAAGCATATTTGGAATGAGATGAAGTGGAAAAGTGAAAGGGAAAGGATTGATTCAGCTTCAGACATTTTGAGTTTGAGGAGTTTTTAGGAAATCCAAGGTATCTAATGAGCAGTGAATACATATGGATCATGACTGTAAAAATCTAATGCAAACTCATAAAAACATGGTGGCTGGATTAACGTGTGGTCTTGTGAAATGGACAAATCCTATCCGGAGTGCCATATTTAGTTTTCAGCATCACATTTTAACTGCAACCAAAGTTTTTCTGGAGATACCCATGGTATCAAAGGATTGGGAAACAATTACATAAGAAAATCAGGACAAGGAACTGCTAGGTTGTTTAGTGCAGAATTCAGGGGATGGGGAGGTTGAATAGTTCACAGTGTTTTAAGGAACAGTTGTGTAGAAGAGGAATTTATTTTATATAGCCTCACTAGTCAGAATAGGACCAAAAAGATACAAATTATTCTAAGACATAGATGTGCTAAGAATAAAAACATATCCAAAATAGAAAAGGATTGCCTTACGAGTTAGTGCCTACATAAGGAAATATTGAATTATCAACTGGAGTGCCACCCAAAAGGCGTCCTGAAGAGGTAATTCCCAGTGTGGATTATTGAGTCCGTCAGACTTGACAGCATTGTAATGAAATGCTTTAGGTTGTTTTTAAAATCTAGGTTATTAATTTTTGCTATTAGTAGGTCTTTTCTGCATTTTTCTTCATAAAATTTGAAATTGAACCAGATCATTATTTTTTCTAGGCATCACACACACAAGCCATTCCCATCTAACATGATAGGTGCTGGAAATTTGTAAGGATTTTCCATAAACATTAATCCACTTCTCAGGATTGCTCTGTTTGTTTTAGCAGAATGCAGTTGTTTAGTTGCAGAAATGATTGATCGTATCAGTGATTCCAAATAAAGGTAGTGGAGTTTTTTTAATTCCACTTAGAGAAGAATGTCAAAGTAAAGTATAGTTTCTCATTACTGGTTTTATAATCTTTGTATCTCCTTTTTTTTCCTTGGCCACTGGGAGTTTTGTTACCAGCAATGAAATACAACCTTCATGCTGTACTGTGTAGGATAGATACTGTAAATTTTTGGTCTTGCTTTTCCATTGATCTGGATTGCCATCTGGGAATCCTATTCAGCTGATCTTTATTTCCTGAGTCAGAAATTCTGCTTTACCCATCTTTGGGGCTTTCAGCACTATTCTCCGTGGGCCATCAGGTATCGCACATGAAAGAGAAGGTTCAAAGGCATAGAAAGAAGGTTCAGGGCTGAAATGTTTACACTGCATTTTAAAAAATTTTACAAACATTTCTAAGCTGATGGATCAGCATGAAAGCTTAGCAGATCTAAGACTTATTATATGGCATCGTATAGGTTACATTTGAATACACATAATTTTTAAGGAGTGATATGGTAGTCATCAGTTATAAATGACTCAGTGTTATAAATTCAGTGTTACAGAAATGACTCATTTGTGAATTTTCCAGTAAGCATAACTAACAACATTGTGATTGATGTTGTAAGTTTGTTGTTTTTCTTTTTTACAAGTTTATTTATGTCTTATTATTCTGCTTTGTTTTGAGTGTGACAATTAGTATTGAACTGAGGTAAAGTACAGTTGACAATAAAGTAGGAAATTAACAACTCAATGAAATTTTTATAATAAACAGAGATTTCTGGGCGCCTGGGTGGCTCAGTGGGTTAAAGCCTCTGCCTTCGGCTCAGGTCATGATCTCAGGGTCCTGGGATCAAGCCCCATATCAGGCTCTCTGCTCAGCAGGTAGCCTGCTTCCCCCTCTCTCTCTGTCCGTCTCTCTGCCTACTTGTGACCCCTTCTCTCTGTCAAATAAATAAATAAAATCTTTAAAAAAAAAAATAAACAGAGATTTCTGAGGTTTTGCCACTTCTTGCATCATCAACTGCATATATTACATAGTAACCAAAATGTTGAATTTTTTGAAAAAGGTAATGTAGGTAATTAATATGGAAAAGCCAACTATTATACATTTATCATTTATTTAATAAAATATAATTTAATGAGAAAGAAGATCTGTTATCATACATAATAGATTTATAGCGCAGTGGTTTTTTTTAATGTGTCAGTACCTTGTTTGGACATAGTCTGGTTCTCTGTGACTGGTTACATAATTACACATTTGTGCATTAAAAATGTTAGATAGAGGCACCTGGGTGGCTCAGTCATTAAGCATCTGCCTTAGGCTCAGGTCATGATCCAGTGTCCTGGGATTGAGCCCCATGTCAGACTCCCTGCTCAGCGGGGAGCTTGCTTCTCCCTCTCCAGCTCCCTCTGCTTGTGTTCCCTCTCTTGCTACCTCTCTCTGTCATAAATAAATAAAATCTTTAATAAATAAATAAATAAAAATACTAGACAACATTGCTACTTCTTTCAGCTTTGTGTACAAACAAAATATTCAGTATGGAATATAAAAGTCTTGTAAAGGTCTTGTGTTTATCCTTATGTATACAAATGTTTGTAGAACATTTTTAAAAGCATTGTGAAGTATTTGAATTTTCTAACATACAGATCATTTTCTTATTAAACAGATTTTTGACATGTTAAGCTAAAGCAGAATCCATGCTTCTGGGAAATTTACATACATTGAAACACTTTTTAAGAAAATGAAATTAGTCTTCTGTATGAAATTGTGGGAGAATTTACAAAGTGAGCATACATGATTAGGTGATATATCAAAATATTTTGACTTAATTTTACTTTTATGGGTTTCTCTTCCATTTTTATTCAGTGTTGTGTGTATATGTGTGTGTGTGTGTTTGTAAAATTTGTGTAATGTAAACATATCTTTTAAACACAACCAAAAAGGATATTTTTTTAATTCCCAGTTTTACTGAGAAATAATTGATATACATTTCTCTAGAATTTGAGGTCAAATAGCTGAGTGTTTGATTTACATATATTATGAAATGATTACCACTGTAGGTTAACATCTATCTTCTTCAATAAGTATATAATGAAAAGAAAGAAAAAAAGAAAAAAGGAAAAAAATGATCCTTGTGATGAATTAATTTTTGTGAATAGTATAAGATAATGGGTCCAGTTTCACTTATATGTGAATATTCAGTTATCCCAGCGCCATTTATTGAAAATGTTTTCTGTCTTCTCTCTATTGAGTATTTTTGGCTTACTTGTCAAATATTAGTTGACTACATAAGCTTGCATTTATTTCTGGGCTCTTGATTCTGTTCCACTGGTCTATGTGTCTGTTTTTATGCCAGTGCCATACTGTTTTGATGATTATAACTTTAGTATAGCTTGAAATCAGGAAATATGATGTCTTTTGCTATGTTTTTTATGAGGATTTCTTTGGCTATTGGAGGTCTTTTGTGGTTCCATAGAAATTTTAGGTTTGTTTTTTTTTTCCTCTAAAACACACCCATTGGAATTTTGGTAGGGATTGCATCAGAGTAGTTATTTGGAGATAGTTTGGTCCTAGGGAGTAAGTAGATTTATGAGGAAAATGCTGGGAACACAGTCTAATCTCCCTTACTCCTAACTACAAACAGGGCCATTTTCATGTTAAATGTTATCCATGCCAATTTTGAGATTTGAAAAGTGATAATAACTAGCATGTTAAAAGCAGTTGACTTTTTTTTCTAATCATGATTTCATTAAAATCATTCTATAATTTAATTTTAAAATCCAAATTATTTTTGGGGGGCGGATGCTCAGGGTTCTTAGGATTTCTTGTCATATCTGGAGATTTATTGGTTATTTGGTTGCACTGGTCAGTGTCTTTTCTAGGCTCCCAAACAACTCTGATTTTAATCTATAACATGGCACAATTTACCATTATGGACTCTTCTGAGTAGACTTTGAAGTCTTCATGGTCAGGGATACATTTTATTGGTTTTTGTCCAAGGCCAAGTGTTATGTAAAGAGGAAGTGAGCTAAGAGTATGGTTGTTACAGGCAGCCTTAGAATGAGATATATTCTCTTCTTCCTTCTCTTCCTTTTTTCTTTCTTCTTGTTCTCTGTCATCATCTGCTCCTCATCCATCATCATTCTCCTCCTCATCAGCCTCCCTCTCCTCCTCATCATTATCATCATTGTCATCTTCCTTACCTTATATATATCAAGTTTCTTGCACAGTATGTGCAATAATTCATGCTATAATTCATGATTACCATAATCTGTACCACAACTCTATGAGGCATATATTTTATGGATGAAGAAATAAGGATATAAACATTAAGATAACTTTCTCAGTGGGGCATAACTAATAAACAGTGAAATCAGAACTCAAATCCAGGTCTAATACCTAAATTCTGTGCTCTTAACCACTACTGAATTTAATCATGGAATCACAGGTCTGCCCTCAGCTAGTTTGGTGGATTTCTGTCACTAAATATGCATGACCCGGTATTTAATTTTTTTTTAGCCATCTCTCAAATCGCTTCATACCTAACATTAAATAAAAGTTTTAATAAATGAGTAGATGACTGAATGAATGGTTTTCATATTTGTATTTTATTAAATAGCCCATTGGCTTAGTCAAAGATCTTTTAACTTATTCAATATTTTAAAAAGTAAGAAGTGCATAGTTTTTCCTAGTCAATATGCAGATGAATGCAAGTTAATGGCTAGACAATATTATTCTGTCTTCTTAAATAATTGCGTACTTTAGGTGGAGTGTGAATTTTCTCTTCTGGACTTGGATTAAGCATGTGCATCATATTAATCTAGAATGTGAACCAATAGTAGCAGCAAAGGAAACTGGACCAGGCCTAGAAATTTCCAGGAGAAAGAATAATAACTGATGACTGAGGAGAATTCAGAGATCTTGAAATTCAGAGATCTTGAAAATCCCATGAGAAACTTAATCCTTCAGAAATATTCTCTGGGTTATCTGATATTACTGTAGACTGCAAAGCTTCAGCATAGCTTGGATCCCTGGTGGCAGTCAATAAATCAAGATTCCTGCCCTTCCTCCCCATAAGCCTCTTCCTCTACACAAAGCTCAACCACTTCTCAATTTTAGAGCAGGTTATCCAGTGGAGGGATTCCCTCCTTTGGCTCCACATTGATAAGATGCCATCTTTGGCACATGCCCATCAGTGTTATCCATACTTCACAAAAGATTCATTAATATGGTAGTTGGACATACAAAACAAGAGATATTTGGTTCTAGTGAAGAATGTTACCTTTCTTTAGTGAGATTGATATGAAGAAATAAGTTCCTGGGGTCCTGGGTAGCTCAATCAGTTAAGTAGCCAACTCTTGATCTCAGGTCAGGTCTTGATCTCAGAGTTCAAGCCCCACATTACTTAAACAAACAAACAAACAAACAAATAAAAAGCAGTTCATTTGAATTTCATATGAATTCCTTTAAAGTTTTATTGCATGCAAAGAAAGTACTGTGCTATGTCTTTGAGGGATTTAAAGATGAAGAGGACATAGTACTGCTCTCAAGAAAATGAAAATATAGTGGGGATAGATGTATGTGTAAATAGCTAAGTATAATGTAAGATCAAATGAATTCAATAGATAACCAGCAGCCTATGGGAATGTTCTATCCTAATATGAGTCTCAGAAAAAAAATTATGGACATGACATTTGACCTGAGTTTTGAATGATATACAGATGCCCAATAGGTTTACTTATGTAAATATTCAAACATGTAATAACATGCATTCTCAGTGTGAAATAGATATATATGTATAATCAGTGTAATGAATATATATAGTATATGTAGATGTGTGTGTATGTGTGTGTGAATGCATAATCACAATGAGATTAGCTTGTATTCTAAGGTACTTCCATTTCCATGAAATGTGAAAAGGTAGAAAAGTTATTTATAACTCTTTCTTAATTGATGTTTCTGGATTATTTGGCTTGTATGTTGGGTTTACCAACTAAAACTATTGGTAGTCATTATTAAATAGTCTGGTAACCTGTACAATTCTTAGAGTACACATGGATATATGCTAAGGTTAAATAATTGACAAATTTTTAGAATAACCTGGTTATGAAGGGACATACATAATTTTGCAATGGAAGCTCCTAAGTCTAGCACTTTGGTGGCTGTATAGTGTTCAGACAATAATTGGCTTCACCTGGATTAGCCTGGATGAGTAAGGAGCTGTGTGGAGATCATATATTCCTACTCATGTCATTTCGAAATGCTTAAACCAAAATAACCCTCTAACTCAAAATAAGTAAATAACCTACTTACCTTTATAAGTAGGTCTTTAGTTGGTTCCAATTTCCTCTCCCCAAATCTCTCTGCTTTTTTGTTGATGCTGTATGAGGTAGGTATTGTTGCATAATAAATTACTACAAATTTAGTGGTTTTAGACATTACATTTATTATCTCACAGATTCATTAGGTCAGGAATCAGGGCATAGCTTAGTTCGGTACTCTGCTTCATGGTTACTTGCAGGCAGCCATCATAGTGGTAATCAGGGCTGTGGTCTCATCAGAAGGTTCAGCTGGGAGAGGATCGACCCCCAGTCTGATGTGGTTGTTGGAGGATCCAATTCCTTGTGGGTTGTTGGACTGTGGGTCTCAGTTCCTTGCTGGCTGTTGACTGGGGTCTGTTCACAGTTTCTTATCATGTAGATATCTCCACATGAAAACCTTCTTTATCAAAGTCAACAAGGGAGAGGATTCATAGAGTTTGCTAGCAAGATGGGAGCTATAGTCTTATGTAACATAATCATGGTGGTGGCATCTTATCACTTTTGCCATGCCCACTTAGTTAAAAACAAGTCACAGGTCTTTCCCATATGGAAGGGGAAGGAAATTTACGAGGTCATAAAAACCAGGAGATGAAAATCATTGAGGGCCTTACAGTCTGTCTGCTACAATGCCCAAAATTTCTTTTGGGTGGAATAGACCTGGCCTATCATGATAGATAAAAGATGTAGAATTCAAAAGTATGAAACTCATCAACAGTTAACTTTGTCAATGAACAGTTACAAATGACATCAGATCTATTCCTTTTTTTAATATGCAGAGACTGTAAGGAGACAAAGAAGGCATTGAGTCGATAAAATAGAAATTATTGCCAAAAGGACAGATGTTTTTTGAGTTTATGAATTTTATTGGAAATATTCCTTGCTTTCTTCAACTGCATAGAGATTAGGGGAAGTTTTGTTCAGAGATGTTTGGTCAAGTGACTATTTGTAATTAAAACTTTATGAGGATTTAAAGAGAATTTAAAGTCATGGTTTCTTCTATTCTTCCTTTTCTCTTTCTCCTTTCCAGTGTATTCCTTATTTGATGTATCACAGTAGCTGCATATGTTTATAGTTAGTACTAGAAAATAAGAGTAAAAGAAATATAGAAATAAGATGAACATATTTCTTGTTAAATATCTGGTGAATACCAAAACAGTAATGTTACAACATTTGTGGCTGGTTTTGGCAATGAGAATTGATAGTTGCATGACCTGATTATCTCCTTATGTTGGAATATTAGGGATGGGCCATTGGGTTAATGATTAAGTTAGTTTAAACAATGATCAGAGAACTGCATGTGGTAAATTCTCTTATGCTTGTTTTTCTCCTTAATACCTTTTACAGTTAAGGATATTTTATCATTACCGTTTTACCATCAGCATCAGTAAAAGGCCTTGGTTTTAACGTGCAACTAAATCTAAGGGATTTTCTCCAATTCTTTATCAACACATAACATTAATTGTCTTTAGCTAACATAATCATCTGTGGTTGATCAATAAGCAATATTACCCTGAAATGAAAGAAATAGAGTCATGAAGAGCAGGGAATTCAACTTCAGGTCACCACCTCTAATCTGAATGTAAACTACTATTAAATAGACCCTTGTAAAGCTAATTTTTCCTCCTGCAATGACTCAACTTTTGCCTATGAAGCACCTTCTTAGACTTGGCCTTTATATTTTCAGTGTAGATATTCTATTATTAAATTAATTTTGTAAAGATTTATTTTTTTATTTTTAGAGAAAGAGCAAAAAACACGAGTGGGAGGGGCGGAGAGAGAGGAAGAAAGAATCTCAAGCAGACTCCACACCGTGAGTGGAGCCTGACACAAGATTTGATCTGAAACCAATAGTCAGTTGTTTAACCCACTGAGTCACCCAGGTTTTGCTATTATTAAATTTATTTTAAAAACTATTTTTTCCATTTAGTTCAGAAAGTTTTTTTTTTTTAAAAGGTTTTATTTATTTTTTGACAGAGAGAGAGATCACAAGTAGGCAGAGAGGCAGGCAGAGAAAGAGGGGAAATCAGGACCCCTGCCAACCTGGGGCTCGATCCCAGGACCCTGAGATCATGACCCGAGCCGAAGGCAGAGGCTTTAACCCACTCAGCCACCAAGGCGCCCCCATAAAGTTTTTTTTTCCTCCTCAGATTAGTAGTCTGGGATGAAAATTATTTCAAAAATTGAATTTTTTTAAAAGATTTTATTTATTTATTTGACAGAGAGATCACAAGCAGGCAGAGAGGCAGGCAGAGAGAGTGGGGGAAGCAGGCTCCCCGCAGACCAGAGAGCCGAACGCGGGGCTCAATCCCAGGACCCTGAGATCATGACCTGAGCCGAAGGCAGAGGCTTTAACCCACTGAGCCACCCAGGCGCCCCTCAAAAATTGAATTTTTAAAAATTTCTTGGTTAAATATACTTAGTATTCTATCTATATGTTCTTCAACATGTCCATTTTAGTGTTATTTGACACGGATTTTAAAAGCCCCAGGGATTCAAGGACCATGACTATGGAAGTCTTTTTGTGTAGCACTTCATACAATTAGGACACTCAATAAATGCTTTCTGATGATGAAAACCCAGTTAAAAGTTCTCCGAGGAAATGCAGAAGTTTTTTTTTAATTTTTATTTTTTTTTGGAAATGCAGAATTCTTAAACAACCAAATATAGAATCATACTATTTTAAAGACTCTAGTCTTCTAAAATGGCTTCCTTCCTCACAGCAACTTTAGACATGTCGTTTTTCATCCTTTCTGTTTCTTATTAGGACATAGAAAACACCCTGTGCTCCTGTTGCCTGAAATACCTTGGATGTTTGACTGCCAGAACCTTTTCCTCTTGACTTGGTTATGTTGGAGATACCACATCGTCCATTCTCATTTATCCTTTCCATTCAGGATGGTGGGGAGGAGGCTGAGTACATATGTTAGAATTATAGAGCAAGAAGTTCCTTAGGAATAACACAGCTCAGCCTTACAGAAGTGACTTGTCAAGAGTTTACATAGATAATTAGCGGAAAACCCCAGACAAAAATTCAGAGGTTTGAACTAGAAGTTCTGTATTTCATTGTTAGTAAGCCAGGATAGTAGTATTATTTCATATGTGTTGCTTGCAGTCTGTTGAGATCTGGAGACAAAATTGGTATCAATTTGTTTGTGCATTTTGCCATGATCACACATATTGATTATTGGATAATGAAGTCATATGGCAAATACTCAGTACGTTAGCTACTGGACAACTTTGTTAGTGCCATGTGGCAGACCTTATTTTGACTGATTTTGACTGGTAAGATAACCTCAGACTAAAAAAACGTACGGGTTTTTAGAAAATCATAGTAAAATTGAACTTTTACTAAAAAACACTCATGTGTGTTTTCAGAGTATTTTAAGTAAATATCCTCTAATTTGACAAAGTCTAACTGCAAGTCCTGCCTTCTGACTTTTTCTGTGATAACTTAGAATCCTATGCCAGTCCCTTCCTCTTTTCTACTGAGTAGCACTATTTTAATACTAACAGTATTTTGCTCTGTGTTTTTCTATAATTGCTTTCAGTACTTTCACTTTACTGTCATTAACTAGAACTTAAATTTGGCCAAGCTAGAAACTTTCTTATTCTTCTCTTGTACTCTGCCTAGTAATCATCTTACTTCTGGGCATATGTTAGGCATTTAATAAAAACTTTAAAAATTTACTTTTTAGTCCTAAATTATATTTTTTGGAGGTCATTAAAATACAGTGAAAGTAAACCTACATACTTTTCTTGAGAAAAATTTGTTCAAACATTTAGAAAATCTTTCTCTAGAAAACACCAGAAAAATTAGCTCTTAAAAATTCCACACAATTAAGTATGTATTTAATCAGATTCTGTGAACATGCTATTTTGTACACATGTCTATAATGTGATTTTTTTCCTTACAAACGAGTAAGATTTCTTTCTTAAGAAAGCAGAATTAAGAAAAACAAAGTTTAGGAGAAAACCATTCTTAGTATGTTATCACCACAAAATGAAGTTAAATTCCTAGTTAAATGTTAATAATTGCATACTATTGATATGAAAACTTAACTTAGAATATTTAAATTTCTGCCATTCTGGGATTTTTATGTTAACATACTTTATGTGTTGATTTTTAGTGTGTGAAGCAGATATTTTTATGAATCACATGCTATAGAAGTAAAATTATGAAAATATTTTAATAAATCATCTACTGCAGAAAAAGAATACATCAGAGTATGTATTTGAGAAAATTGGGAGTTTATTTTTTTTCCTGGGAAAAAATTTAAACTGCCATTGAATTTCATTTTCATTTAATTTTTTAAAAGGAAATGTTGGCATTGTTATGCTAGATCATTATAAGCTTTATTTATATTACATTTTATCATAATGCACACTGAGTATAAATAAACTCTGGTATGCTAAACCTAATAGCAATTAAACTGGAAGTGTTTGTATTTCATCACTGTGAACTTCGCAGAAATGTTTCCATGACAACCTCCATGCTAGTTAAGACAACCAGAGGTGATCAACAGTTTACGTATTTTTTTCTCTCATAAGAATGGAATTTGTGTTGACAGTTTTGGCCTTTAATGGCACTTTTGTTCTGTGTGAAAGTATTTGTTTACCAGATCATATGTTGTTAACTGTCAGGCTGAGGTAGAGTGACTGCTTTTGATAAAAGGCTGCATTAGAATTTCTAGTCTGTGAGGCTCTTATACTCTAATTATCCCCATCAGTATAGAAGAGTCCATTTGCTTCAGTACTCTACAAATTACATTTTATTAAGACCGAATATTATGAGTAAAATTGGGAAGATCTTGATTTTGTTTGACCATCTAAAAATAGAAATTCCTTTCACCTTCTTAATGAATGCCCCCCCCCCAAAAAAGCTACGTGTGTGTGAATAGTCACATATCCTCACTCACATAGACATATACACGCATGCACACTTTGCAAACAACATCTGAGTGACCTCTTTGGAAAGGGTTATTGGGACAGCATTAGTGATTTTTCTTAACTCACTTCTCTAAAATATCGTAACTATACCAGGAGAGTCTACTACCAAGGATGTGCAAAAAGAGAAATGTCCAAAAAGAGAAAACCTAATTTTGCAGTTTCAAACCAGAATTGCCAAACTGATGATGGAACTGAGGACTTTCCCCTGTTTACCCTCAAATAGAGGCACATTACAAACTTGTCTACTTTGAGATTCTAGGAAAAAAGGTATTTATATACATGTACCTAGAGGACTGGAATTGTAAAAATTCTCCAGAGCTTCGTGAGTTGTGTGGGAGAGGAAAGGTATCATTCACTGAGCGACATTGTGCTTGTCTTTTTCTTGCAACTGTGTCCATGGTCACCTGACAGCATTGTCTAGTACCTGCAGGATAGGACTAAGTGCAAAAGGCATGTTAAATATTTTGTATGATTTATATATGGAAGAGTAAGCTCATTCTTTTCACGAATAAAGCTCAAAAGTTTTCTTGGCAAGTGTGACTTTGTAGATGAGAGGCTTCTCAGAAAAAGAAACTTAAAAAATAATTTAAAAGAAATTGAAAAAGAATTATAAAGAAACCTTTATTTCCATTAGCTTTGTTAAGCTAATATTAAATCATAACTTGCCATGACCAAAAATTATCTTTGCTTTCCTTAAAATTATGTATTATAATGTACTAACATTAGTAAAGTTGACATTCCTATAAAGTAATACATGGTTTTATCTTATTTTAGTTTAAAAACATAACCCTGGTTTTCTTAATTTTTTTTTCAGTCTTTGTCTTGGCATCATCATCCACTTAGTTACATAAGTGAAGCTTAGAAACATCCTTGAAATCTTCTTCTTTCAGTCATTCACTCACTTATTTCTTCTGATGTACTCTAGGCACTGAGGATATAACAGAAAACAAAAACACAAAAATCCCTTCTCTTATTAGGCTGTCGTTTCAGGAAGGGAAACCAACAATAAAATGAATTAGTAAAAAATAATGTGAAATGATGATAAATGCCACGGAGAAGAAAAGAATGTGTATGTGTGTGTGTGTTTGTGTGTGTGTGTGTGTGTGTGTGAGAGAGAGAGAGAGAGAGAGAGAGAGAGAGATTGAGAGTGGGGTTTGCAGTTTTAAATAGGAGCCAAGGAAGACTTTATTGAAAAGATGACATTGGTGCAAAGGTCTGAAATAGGTGAAGGCAAGAGAGAGCTGTGTTGTTATCTGAAGGGAGAGGATCCGCAAAGCAACTCTCTTGAAGCAGAAGGATGCTTGGCAAGTTTCAGAAACAGTGAGCAGACCAGTGCAGCTCGTACAGAACAAGCAAGGGCAAAGAGTAGCGAGAAATAGAATTGGGGACTGAGGAGCACAGAACATAGAACCTTGCAGACAACTCTAGGCCACTGAACACTTGAGTAACAGTACAATTTTCCTCAGCATAACCACTCTGGCTGCTGAGTTGAAAATAGCTCACAGAGGTTGTAGGGATGAAGGCAGGGAAGGGAGCAAGGAGGAAACCAGTTGGGAATTTATTGCAAGAATCCAAATGAGAGACAGTAGCGGCTTGAAGAGTAATAATAGTCATGGCAGTGAGGAGAGAGATCAAATTCTGGATATATTTTGAAGGGTTGGCCAGTAAGATTCCCTAACAGATTGAATGTGGTGTTTGAGACAGAGAGAGGAATTAAAGTCGTCTCAGGGTTTTTGACCTGAAAACTAACAGGATGATATTTCCTTTCTCTGACTTGGAGAAAACCATAAAGGGAGCAGGTTTTGAGGAGGAACATCAAGAATTCTGTTTTGGCCATGTTTGAGATCTCTATTGGACATCTGATTATGGATGTTAAGTAGACAATTGACTAGAAGATCCTGGAGTTTGCAGCAGATGTGAGCTGTAGGTAAACACGAGTAAGCTAGCATATTGAGGTGATTTGAAACCATGAGATGGGTAAGACCAAAAGAGGGCTCCAGAAGGGAAACAGTCCAAGGACTTCTCTTACGTAAGGCCTGGCAGGCTGAGTACCTCGCACTGTGCTACAACACTCCCACTTTATGCCTGGTCCCTGAGTAACTAAGAATTCCTCCTCTCTCTCCGGGGAACCGCTGTGAGAATAAATTACATGATCACATGATGAATATCTGTTATGTCTATTCTCATTTATATCTGCTGCCTTTTCTCTAGTTCATGAATCCAGTGGTCTCCCATCAGATTTCATACCTTCTCTATATCCTCACCTTTCCCACCAATTTTTGCTCTGTTTCCAGAATAATCATTCCATACATAAATCTAATAATATTGTTCCCCTCAGTAGACTTTTCCTGTGGCTTGTAATGTTTAAGGAGCAAAATATATTCTTTAGTATGAAATTGTAAAATTCTTTGTTATTTTATTCTTGCCTCTGTCCAGCCCGTTTTCTTGTCATCTCCCTCTTCCCCTTTTTCTTTTCACTCCTCTAAGATAAGAAATTGATCTCTAGTTCTTTAGAAATGAGGTTTCCCCCCCCCCCCTTACTAATGGGAGCTGCCAGGCAGCTGCTAAGCCCCCAGAAGCTGCTCTCCTACAATATAGAACTGTGTAGGGATGGGGGACTCCACTCTACCATCGCCCCTCCAGAATCTTCCCTACCTACAGGGAGTAGGGGATGGGTGAGTAGGCCCTGCCAGCCAGCTGCTACCCCATGATTGGCGTAGGCTTTCTGTAACACAGAACTGTGGAAAATGAGATCACCAACATTCGCCGATGTCTAAATCCACACAGAAAAGGGAAATGGGCACTGTTCCTTGGCTGCCATCTCCTAGATAAACAGAGCTGCGTGGGATGGGTGCAGTGCCTGTCCAGAAAGCCACACACTCCCACCGTTCTTACTGAATTCTCGTAGAATTTTCTTACGTTTCTCTGTTGTTACACCTCTTTTGATGACACTCCAGAGACTGAACAATTTGTTGTCTTTACTAATTTCGACCAGCTTAATAGAGGCTTCTCAGTGAGAGGTTTCCTCTAATTGCTCATACCACGATTATCGATGTCTCATCTCCTACACCACACCTTTGTGGTATGTGAAACTGAACATATCACAAACACTTCTGCGGTTGTATAAACTCTAAGTATATTTAGTGACCATCACCAAATATAACATATCGTATATCAACATACACCACAGTTACCTGATTCTTTCTGTACTCTTAGGTTTCTTTCAGTTCTTCACCATTATAAATAAAGCTATTATTAACAGGGTTTGTGCATGCATTTCTGCCCCATTTGTGAATATTTCTTTAGTGTATGTTTCTTCTTTTACTTTTTTTTTCAGATTTTATTTTTTTATTTGACAGAGAGAAACACAGCGAGAGAGAGAACACAAGCAGAGGGAGTGGGAGAGGGGGAAGCAGGCTTCCTGCTGAGCAGGGAGGCTGATGCAGGGCTCTATCCCAGGACCCCAGGATCACAACCTGAGCTGAAGGCAGACACTTAACCCACTGAGCCACCCAGGTGCTCCTCTTTAGTGTATATTTCTAGAGGTAGAATTACTGAGTAAAACATGGGGAACATTGCCAAATTTCTTTCCAGAAAAGTTACACAAATTTCTAATCCCTCTAACAATGTATATTTTACTGATTTTCACTAGATTCAAATATTATTTGGTTTTTAATCTTGCCGCTAATTTGATGACCAACTAGAAACTTAACTCATGATGAAAGCATTTTAATCTTGTGCTTCTGATTTTCAGTGCCATTTTTTTTTCAAGTTAAGACTGAAGACTATTTTGTGGGTAAAAGCAAAATCAAAAAGAAAAAAAAAGACAGAAAATCTGAGTGGAACCACAATAACAAATCAAAGATGCTATTTTCATTGCTGTTGGCTATGCAAGGTGTGGTATGGATTTTTTTTTCTTTGTTATCGTGAACAGTATAGGTTTTAGAATACATATTCACTTCTGAGCTTCTTTCATGCTTTTATTTTCTATAAGTCTCAAGAGGGAGAAATGAATGTTTACTTATTTAGATGAAAAATATATGAGAAATTTAATGATATAATAATATATAGTTTATTGGAAAATAAGTGAGAATAGCTTTGAAATTTAAAATATATAAAGCAGTAGATTCAGTGACTCAAGTAGTGTTATATATGAGATCAAGGAAAAATCTGTGATGTTTTAAATCTGTCTCTGATTTTGAAAAAGTTGATTATCTGCAAAATCTGTGTTCTTTCACCTACAAAATGCTGGCAGTCCCCATATATTTGTTGTTCCATCCCTTGAATGTGGAGCAGCTCAAGAAGGTTTAGTAAAAAAAAATGTCTTATTTATGAAATATTTTAATGGGACAAGGTGTTAATTTTAGTTTAAAGTGGCTAGAAGGCCACAAGTACCTTGTGGTAATGGATTAGAGTTGGAAACATCAGCTTTAGATTTAGCTTAATAAAAACTTGAGCATAATGTAGATACAGATGGCTACCTATAGAAATATTTATAGCTTTGTGTACACACACTGGCTAGTATACACATACATATTTCCTTCCTTTGTTAGTTGAGAGGGCCAAAAAGTGACAAGCATACTTAGTGCCCATGTCTTGGTTTCTAATACCATTCTTTAATAAAAGAGCTAGGGATCCTTGGAGAAGTGGGACCTATTCTTAGACTGGGCAGGAAATATACAGGATGATCCTGGAGCTCTTGTAATGCCATAAAATGAAGATACGTTCAAATAAAATATGTAGGATAAATAATGATGAGTCCATACAATACTGATAGAAATAAATGATTGAATTAAATAAGTGGGAGAATAGACGTTTCCTGTATAGAAGAATTCCAAGTAATTTATGTAAATACTTGACGCTCAAGGAGGTGGAGCAGAACTCCTCATTCCTTAATTGTGGGCTATGGATGGTGACTTTACATTAGAGAAACCTGACCAACCCCTCCTCAGCTGGCTTGTCAAGGTCAGCACCAGCAGTGATATGTCATGGTTGTAGTATGTATACTTGATATGATGTTATGAAAATGGCAGTTTACCTGTATGGTCTTCTTTCCCCCCAAAATTCATAACCCCAGTCTAATCTTGAGAAAACTATCAGACAGATCCCAGCTGAGGGACATGGTACAAAATACACGACCAGTACTCCTCAAAACTGTCACAGTTATCAAAGACAAAGTCTGAAAAACTGTACAGCCAAGGGGAGCAATCCTAAGGAGACATAATGACAAAATGTAATATGGTATCCTAGATGGGATCCTGGACAGGAAAGGGACATCTGATAAAGACTAAGGAAACAGAAACAAAATGTGGATTTTAGTTAATGTTTTAAAAAGTTAATGTTAGCATTTCTGTATCTATAGGCCTAGTGTGGCTAAATTGGGTAAGATGGGCAAATAGCGGTGGGTAAGGACTTGTGGTACTGTTGAATAATAGAAATATTTAATACTATTTAGAGCTGACTGTAGGCCAGGCATGCTTTTAAGTACTTTAAATGTCTTAATTTTTTAAAACAACTCTTTGCTATTTTTATTCTCATGTTAGAGCTGAAGAATTGAAAGTAGGTTAAATAATTTGTCCAAGATTAAGCCTGGAAACCCAGGCTCTGGATCCTCTCAACTATTAGGCTTTCCTGAGAATGCTTGTTTTAGGGGGAAGCCACAGGGAACAGTTCCTCTCTGTCACCAGGTTTGGCTTCTGCCAAGGTACGTAGGGTATTAAACATAATAAGACTTCTTTTATTGATATCTGTATCTATTATATGAAACTAGAAATTTTATTTCCTTAGATTATGGCATGTGATTATTTCATGCTCATGTTCTTGATACTTCTTATCCGTTTATATGTCAGCTTTCTAAATTATTCTACATATTGCCGGAGTCCCCAATTCATTAGTTTTTTGGTGACTGGGCAGATACTCTTTGCCAGTATACCTTAGTATAACCAAGTAGCCATTATTTAACTTCGCTGTTGTATTATAATATTTAAAAGTGTTTCTCTCTCTTTTTCCAAATCCGTCCTTTTTTATAACGGCATTTGGATTTTGTTGGCTTTGTAATCCTCAAGTAACAGATAAAGTAACTGAGCCCTGAGAACACTAAATCAAGATTGTACAACAAGTTTATGTATGATAAGCTCCAAACAAGTAATCTTGCAGACTTCTGTTGTACTTTTCTTCCACATAGAAATCCTGTGAAGTTAATCGCTTTTTAGATCCTAGCTGAGAACAAGTTCAATTTTATTATTTTTATTAAAATTATTTTATATTTACATAATTGTAACCCAAAGAGAGTTGATGCTTATAGGCAGAGACAAGTATCTGCCCAGAAAAAATATGTTCTGCCAATCGAGGTGAACTCTTTGCCTATGGCTTGAATCTTTAGGGTGTCCCACCATCCCGTTTCTTGATTTCCACATAGTAAGTAGTGAGGGGGGGGGCACCTGGGTGGCTCAGTAGGTTAAAGCCTCTGCCTTCGGCTCAGGTCATGATCTCAGGGTCCTGGGATGGAGCCTCTACTCAGTGGGGAGCCTGCTTCCCCCTCTCTCTCTGCCTTCTTGTGATCTCTCTCTCCCTCTCTCTGTCAAATAAAGTCTTAAAAAAAATTAGGTAGTGAGGGTCTCATGAGACTGACTTATTTTAGGGCACAGAAAAATTGTTAAGGTGTTTGTGAATTGTATTAAAATTCTATAACCCACAAAAATGTAGTCTCTCATCTTATACCTGCAGTCCATTACATCCTGACCAGAGATATGCCCTGCCACTAGTAGGTAACTAAGCTGTTGCAACTAAGCTTTTTTAATTCAGCCACTACTTCTGGGGTCATGCCTCCCCAGCTTTGTTCATGCTCTGACACACGTAGAAAGTGATGGCATTTGGAGAGCACCTTGGGTTATCCCCTGGCTGGCGGTGGTTGGCCTGAGGGGCCTGGCTGCCCCAGGCTCTTTGAGCCACCCCAAGGGCAGAAGGGATCCGCATCTTGACATACCTGTAATGTGTTTGTGACACATCATGTGCTTTAGCACTTTGTTCTGTGACATGCAATGGCGTGTCTTCCCCAAGCGTAAAGAGTTCCCACACAAAGTTGTGTAAGGCTTTTAGAAAACCAGCTGTGTTGAACCCTAGGTTATATAGAAGACAGATAACGTTACAGTTTCTTCGACTGATTTGAATCTTGCTGTTCAGAACTCCCATTGGACAATTTCATTATGCTGGGTGGGGTGTTTCTCGTAAATAAATCTCCCTTTTTTCCACCTCGGCTCTGAATTAAATGAGAAATAAAAGAGAGGCCCGTATTTACCAAATAGATGATTCACTCTTCCTTCCCTGGCAAGAGATAATAAGGCATAGAGAGAAGACCCAAGAACTCAAGAAAGTTTATGAGTGAGCTCCCCATAAACTCTCAAGAAACAGCATGAGTGGGAAAGAAGCATTTCAGCCAGTGTCAGTAAGTGATTTGCTGTCATTAACTGGACAGCTATGAAAAGTGGAACATTGTAACAAATGTTCAATGTTAGAATGAGAAATAGGGCCTTATAAGGAATTCTTACTAGAGCCTCTTAAGAAAGGTGTTAATTCCCAAGAGTATCTCAAGCTGAAATTTTTCTAGCGAATGACTTAGGACGTTTATACATGTTTTATAAAATGATTTTTAAAAAATCAGACTCTTTTTTTCTATTTTTGGTGGATAGTTTTAACTTTAGGAAGCACAAATATTTCAGAAACAGTATTATTTGTACAAAATACCACTTTTCTTACTGTTACAATAAATGCCAAAGAATCATTAGAACTTAAAAAATGAAAAAATAATTTAAAAATAGAACTTAAAAAATATGTTAATGAATTTCAAATCGGGGAGGGGGGGTGAAATTTCAAGTATCCAGAAACCTTTAGAATAGTTTCCAGTAGGCCCATTTCAAGTAGAAAAGTTTGAAAAACTGAGATCTTCAATTTTACATGGCATTATACCATTTATGTTAACTTTAAAAAAATCTCTTCAAAAGGAATTGGTTGGCATCTGTTATATCTACCTTAACTCAAGACACTCTATTTTCTGGTGTGTGGTTGGGTCTCAATAAATGGTATACCCTTCTTTTCCTTTCTCTCCATCTTGAGTAGTAAATCGTATATAGGCTGAAGTATTAGGTGAGTGGTGCTGTTAATGAAAGATAAAATTAGATATAACTCTGAGGTATGTTTAGGGACAAAGCATTCTGAAAGAAAAAATAGAATACTGTTTTCAAAAAGCCCCCTTCCAACTTGGAGAAGTCAAACCACAATATCCCCAAAATGATGGAGAATCTTTTTATCATTTAAAAATATGCTTCCTAATCCTACTCTAAAATACATGGTTTATCAGAGTAATATTATAAAGCACTATTATTAGGTTCTCTGGAGATTTAGTTTCCTTTCATAGTTTACTCTTCCTCCTAAAAATGGAATGATTTAAAGTAGTGTATTGGATCGGGGTAGTGAAGCATGTTTTCTGCCCTCTGCATGAAACAGTATCACTACAGAAGGTAACTGTGGTTGCACTTGGAGAAGAGAAACAGTATATTTAATATATAAAGGGTTGTCAAAATGAAAAATAGTACCTTATAGCTTTTTATAGTTTGCAAAGCCCTATCACATATTTTATCTTTTTTGATTCTCATTGCAACCCTATCTTGCATATGTATAAAGCTCAGAGGTTAAATGACCTTACCAAGAATAAACTAACAAGCAGCTGATTTGTGACACAAATCCGAATCCTCAGATACCACATCCAGTACCGTTTTCTCAGTACCATCCCACCTAAGGAAAAAAAATGTATTTTATGTAAATTCTGAGTTTTCAGTCAGGGACAATGAGAAGTTTTAAAGAGTCAGATTTTTTTTTCTGGAGTCTTTTAAGGAGTCTTTTAACTGCGGAGATTATTCAACTATACCACTGGCTACCATGACAAGTAACAATGTTTAGAAATGGTTAGGCAGAGGCTAGATGGCCATCTGTCGAGCTTGATGTTGGACTGGATGACCTTTAAGATCCTTTCCAATTCGGAGATTCCATGACTCTATGGTGATAATGATGCTGTTTCAGCCTGTTGCCAAGTAACATGTCTATTGTTTTTCCTGCCTGTCACACATAGCAATGGCAATAACTATCATTTTCCTTATATGCTATGACGAATTTATATCATAGTGTCATATTAACAATTAGCATTTCCGAAGTTTCTGACCTTTATAATGTTCAAATCTATTTTAAAGATGCTGCCAAAATTTCATTCTAAAAAGTGTGAAAATAAAATTCTTTTGATGAATGACATACCCTAAAGCAATATCTGTGATTCCTTCCCCTTTCTTTTCCTTTCAAGGTCCATCAATCACACCCTCCTCAATCTACCATTGCCTGTACTGATTAATAGAGGGACTCACTCATTCATTCACTCTACACATTCTATAAACATTCATTGAATCTATGAGTAGAGCACTCTTCTAAGCCAAGAAAATACAAGATGAGATTCATAATCTTACTAGCTATCAGGGTGGTAAAGCAGAGGAATCCGTTCTTGTCAATTCAACATGTATTCATTAAGCAACTACCAGTAAGGTTCTGTAGTATCGAGTGCAGATCTACCATGAAAAATGACTGAGTTGGTTTCTGAGTCCAGATAAATCAACTAAGTCTAGGAGGTAAAAGGGTTTGCTTTAGCTTACTCTTTGGCTCTAAAGCAAATTAAACTTACCACTCGACACAAGCAACTCAGTATCAGACGTAAACCTATACAAAGGCAGAAACACATGTGTATATAAAGAATTTTGTTTTGAGTGCCTGGGTGGCTCAGTTGGTTAAGCGACTGCCTTCGGCTCAGGTCATGATCCCGGAGTTCCGGGATCGAGTCCCGTATCGGACTCCCGGCTCTGCGGGAAGTCTGCTTCTCCCTCTGACCTTCTCTCCTCTCATTCTCAGTCTCTCTCTCTAATAAAGAAATAAAAAAAAAAAATCTTTAAAAAAAAAAAAAGAATTTTGTTTTGCTAACGTAAAATACTTTATTCTTAGCTCAAGAAAACTCAAGCCCTATTTCAGAGGTTTTGAAGGGTTCTATTGGTTTTTGCTAAATTCTTGTGCTTGCAGTCAACTTATGGCTGCAATTGATGAATATATGTGTTTAGTTCCAATATGGATATTGGTTGATAGTTTGTTTTTGTTAAGGGGAAAGATGTGAGTGAAATAACAAACATATATATTGGATCTTAACTACATCATCATTTGTGCGGGTGACTCCTTTGCTGAACCAGATTATAGTTTTTGTATGTTGGAAGAATATTTTCCCAGTTTTTTGTGCTATTCACACAAAAGATGTGGGCCTATCATTTTGTACCCATGTGGTCTTAACCAAAGGCTAACTCACAACGTGACAACTGGCTTCCATCAGAGTACACACGTGAGAGAGTGTGAAAGACAGAAGTCAGTTATTTTGAAACCTGATCATAGAAATGATACCCCATCATTTGCCATAGTCTGTTCATGAGAACCAAGGCACTGGGTCCACCTCGCACTCCAGAGGAGGAGATTATATGGGACAGAGAAACCAGAGGTAGGGATCATTGGTGGCTCTCAGAGGCCACCACCACAAGTATAAAGCCTCCTAGAGGGCGTTCCTTGCTATATACTTTATCTTGTTGAAAGACATGACATCTACATAAAACCAAGCCAAAATTCCTGAAAGCTGTTTTCAGTTTTCCCTCTTTTGTTCCTTTCTCTTAGGCAATCACTAAGTAAAATGGACATAAATTAATAAATATCTATCACACATAACCTGTTTGCTTCATCTCCACTACCTCTGTCTTCGTTCAGATTTTCACTCTTTCTTATTTGGATTACTGCTTTTTTATTTATTTTTGTGTCCAAAATGTCTTTAATTCCTCTTTCCATGCAGTTAATATTTGACAACAGTCATTCACTAGTTCCACCCCTGCCCTTGACTTTCTTATAGCTGGGGGGTGGGGGGGGCTGCATCATTGAATTCCTAGTGCTGATGACAGTGTCTGGATATGGTGCCTGTGCAAATATTTTTGTCTGAATAATTAGACCTTAGAGGCAGAATGGGAATCAGTATTCAGAACTCCCTAAATATTCCAAAGCCACTGAATCTTCATTTTTTCTTGGCATATCCGATGTTTCTCCTGATGGGAAAAGTGCTGAATCCATCTTTTTTTCTAGTCACACAGAGCTTCTTCTCCTTGTCTTTTTTTCTGAGTCCCAATCTTTTACCTGCTGCTTTTTAAATACTGGTCTTGACTTTTTCTCTCCTTGAAACACCACTGTCCTCTCACGTATTATCATAAATAATGCCAAATGTATACGAATATCAGCTTAAGTTTTTCCATGCCAACTAATAAAAAAGCTAGTACATTAGTTCCTCTATGAAAACAAACTAAAATGAACTGAAAGGTGCAATAAACTCAAATCTTATTTTCTTTATGGATAAGTGCTTTCTAGCACATATCTACAATTTGCTGAGGTTAGAGTATTATTAGCAGCACTAGCACCAAGAATTTCTCCTATTGGGGCACCTGGGTGGCTCAGTGGGCTAAAGCCTCTGCCTTTGGCTCAGGTCATGATAGCAGGGTCCTGGGATCCAGCCTGCATGGGCTCTCTGCTCAGCAGGGAGCCTGCTTCCCCCTCTCTCTGCCTGCCTCTCTACCGACTTGTGATCTCTCTCTCTCTCTCTCTACCAGTCACTTGTGATCTCTCTCTCCTCTCTGTCAAATAAATAAATAAAATCTTTAAAAAAAAAGAATTTCTGGGCCCCTGGGTGGCGCAGTTGGTTGAGCGACTGCCTTCGGCTCAGGTCATGATCCCGGAGTCCTGGAATCGAGTCCCACATCGGGCTTTCAGCTCCATGGGGAGTCCGCTTCTCACTCTGACCTTCTCTCTCTCACTTTCTCTCTTTCCTAATAAATAAATAAATAAATAAATAAAATCTTTAAAAAAAAAAAAGAATTTCTCCTATTATTAATTCCTACCATGCTTTAAATATTTTTTATCTAGCTAACAAATTGCATTCATTAAAGTAATAAAGTGTTTCCATCTTTTGCAATCAAATAAAAATAAATGTCAGCTGGAGCTTCTTGAGCTAACAAGTGAGACCTTTGACTTACCTGCTCTATATAACAATGTGTTGAAAATAAATTAAAAATAAAATATAACAGAATCATGCATAAAATTTAACTTTAGTAGCCGTATCTCACACAAAAAATAATTTCCTTTGAAATTTTTGAAATACTATGGATGTGGTAAACATATTATGGTGCAATCCTGCAAAGAACTCTGGTTCGAGGACTTTTGGTATAAACTGTAGCAGCATTTATAAATAAGGAAGATTCAGGGATTACTGGAGTACCATTTAAAGTATAATTAGATTTTCTAGCAGGTACTAATTTTTTATTTCTTAAAGATTTTATTTATTTATTGACAGAGAGAGAGAGAGAGAGAGATCACAAGTAGGCAAAGAGGCAGGTAGAGAGAGAGGGGGAAGCAGGCTCCCTGCTGAGCAGAGAGCCCAATGCAGGGCTCTCTCCCAGGACCCTGAGACCATGACCTGAGCCTAAGGCAGAGGCTTTAACCCACTGAGCCACTCAGACACCACGGTACTAATTTTTTTTTTTAAACTTAAACTGCAGTAAGATTGAGCAGATATATGAAGTTCCCCTTCTCCACTGATAAGCTTTAAGTGGTCAGTTTGTTCACTTTTAATTTAATTATTAAAAACAGGTAATACATAATACCTTGTAGCCTGCTGTGTCTCAGTTACTTTAAAGGTGTGTAGAGATGTTATGTTTTCAGCACCCAACAAAGCAAGGAAGGTGTGGGACAGCTGGCCCTCCATTTGTCCCAATGTGCCATACATTTGGTATTGGTTTCTATGTATATGCAATCATAAAAAAGCTTGAGAAGAACTGTCTTAAATACCCATTTCCCCCTTTCAAGAAGCAATCACAATAATCAGTTTCTTGGTATTTATCTAGAAATATCAATACATATATAAACATATATATATATCTAGATGTCATTTTTTTCAGAGATAGTAATATAAACATACACACTGTGATGCATTTGGCTTTTTTCACTTACCACTGAACCTTGAAACAATTCCTCTTACTACATGTAGTGCTACGCTATAGTTTTTTTCTGCTGCATTGTGTTGCTTATTAAATAGATGTATCTTCTTTTCACAAGTGGTAAATTTTTAAGAAGGTTCGTTAATATGTGCTTAAAATAGATGTGTGTTCTTAGCAGGATGTCTGCTTAAACAAAAACAACCTGAAAACTTTTTAAAATTGCAATGGTTTATGTCACTGGTGGTCACTTTCCACTTTTGGGGTTTTCTGGATATCAGTTTTCCCTTGTCGGCTGAACTATTGTGTTTCTAGCTGGGCTTTTATTGTACAAGCAGAGCGTTTTTGATCAGATTGTATTTACATGACAGCCTGAAACTGTGGCATTCTGTCAAGTACATCGTACACATTTAAAATATTGTCTAAATATTTATTCACATGATGGATTACTGTGGCTCAGAAAAGGCAGTTACAACCTATTGAGTAAATAATTTTAGTTTTTAAAAATTTGGAAGGGCTTTGAAGGGGTCATAATGATGTCTTATCTCAGCCGTTAGAAACAGCCACTGAATACCATTGCTTTTTTCTCTAAATGGTATTTTAATTCTTAAATGTTTAAGCAACAAGACAAAACAGGAAAAAAACAAAGGAAAAATTCAAACCAGTGGCCTGTAGGTATAGACTTTCCTTCTTCCTTCCCATGATCAGAGAGCATCTCCCCATTATGAAACAACAAATAGACTAACAAAAACACAAACAAACCAAGGAATACTATCATGGCAAAATGTTAAGATTCTTTGACTTTGAAACAAAATTTCAAAGACATAGAGTTAAAGTTGCAAAAATATTTAAAATAAGTGGGTGCATTTCACTCAAATGAGAAAACTTAATTTTTAAAATATATTGTGGTCTGATTTAAATTTGATTTTGTGAAACTTCTGTTTAAAAAATAGTTTATAATTTTTACGTCAGCTTGAAAATTGTGTGCTTTATGCTGTTTCTGTTCTTTCATAAAGGAGACAGGGTTTATGGTCTTAATTAAACTTAAGTACATGTGTGTGAATGTGTGTGTGTGTTATTTTCTTTTTCAATCATGTGGCACCAGGACCTTTCATTTATAATTCAGAGAGTGTTTAGACTTTCCAAACCTTTTGCATTTATTTGAAATTAATTT
>CM052806.1:61545241-61643686 GCA_028533885.1 Nasua narica
CCTTGCTTACTTAAAGCTGCAAGCATGTTACAAGGAGTCTTAAATACTATGAAAGCATTAATGTCTAGACTATGAACTGAAGGTAATTACATATCCAGCGCTGAATAGGATACATTTAGAAAATACTGTTGTCCAGACTCAATTGTCAGGGCAATATAGATAAGGTAGTCGTTTTTACCCCTTCTACTGCTTGTTTGGGCTGAGATTTTTTCCCCCACTTCATAAATAAGCTAATATACAATTAAAGTACTCAGAAATTATGCATAAAATGAGTAGATAGCCTTTAAATGTATATTTATTGATGCTGATATTGGTTGTGCCCTTTTGAAAATGGAAGATTATTAATTTTGGAAATGTGATATCCTTATTTCACTCCACAGTTGTAAATGTGTATAATATATAAGTGAAGGATGTTTAATGTGAAATTTAATGTGTTGTAATAAGCGTGCTCTGTAGACCGCAAGTACAAAGAATCTTGGTATTTTCTAATTTATAGATGTTATTTATATACGTAATTATATATGTTTATTTAGTGGATATTGGTTATTTTGAAATACAGTTAGAGAAAGTAAATATTTTATGTGCATATTTATGTATTAACTAAATTTTTATTAAGTTTAGCTTGCACTGGTTGTGAAAGGAAAGACTACTGGATCAGGACACTTAAATTGAGCTTAAGTCCCATCTGTGCCACTTGCACTCTCTGAGATCTTAGATATATTGCTTTTTTTTGTGAATCTCTCCTATAAACTATAGTGGGATGGAGTGAGCCAGTGATAAAAGAAGTCTTCCCTGTTAGAAGATCCTGGTCATTCACTGATAGCTCATTTTATGTCAGGCATTATGCTTGACCAAAAGTTTATGTAAGTAAGTTCTCTTCCCTAAAATAACTCAGGTGTGAATATTCCATTTTCTGAAATTTACTGCTAATCAAAGTAGAATTTGAAATATAATTTTGTACTTTTTCTAACTCTAAACAACACCTTGGGTGACCCCAGATTTGTTGGGTACACTAGTTTTGATTTTACTTTCCATGAAATGCAGAGGATTACTTCAGCAGTCTTTATAGGGAGATTGAGTCTATCATTTAAAACACACTGTCATATGACAGGATTTTTGCCAAAAACCTGTAATTTTGTTTTGAGTTCTAAATTTTAATGTTGATTTAAAACTTCAGAGCAGGTATTTAAAACCAAATATTTTATTTGACTACCGTAGTGTGGTTTGTTTAAATGTGTTTTCTACAGACTAAGTCAAATAATGACTTGGTAGTTCTCCATGACACATTTTTGACAGGATTTTTTAGAACTTGAAAATAATGGTAATGAAAATTATTAAAAATAATTTCTAAGAAAGACACATGAATAAGACACATTCTCTGTTTTCAGTAGTTTTTAATTACATGTGAGAAATTGGATATATGGATAGGTGGTAGACTAAGTGAACAGTTTTCAACAAAAGCTAGTGAGAGAATGCTATGTGGGTTGATTACTCTGGCTAAGAAAATGAGGGAGTACTTCATGGAGGTGATGGTAACTGAATTGAGGCTTGAAAGGTATAGTATAATTTGAACAAATAGAATTTGAGAGAAACAATCTGGATGGAGCAGATTGAGACTTAAAGGCTGATAAAGGCAAGCGTGAAATGTTTGGTTCCGTTCTGGAATGTAAGGAAGACTGACAGGAACAATATATGGGAGAGGTAGATTAGATGCTATGATGAAGGGCCTTAGGTTTCAGGCTAAGAAGTTTTGGCTTATTTGGTAGATATTGAGGAACCCTTCCTGTTAAATGACACTAATTGATACACTAGTAAGAAAAGGTACCAGGGAAATACTTGCATGATTTGAAGTCAAATTTATTAAATTTATGTATTAATGTGTTCTAGTCCTCCCCCTATGTCAGTCTAAAAGATTCTAAAAACATATGTTTGGAAAACGTTGTCAGATATGGTATATTCTGCAAATATTAATGGTTGGAGAGGTGTTCGAAGATATTTGGTAGATGTGAGGGCTATGAATTTGAAATTGTCATTAGAGAAACAGGAAGAGGATATCATTGTAGAGGTGGAAGAGACATTGTTTTAGAATGTTTTATAGAGACATCTTTTGGTATATATTTAAGAAAACTTGAGTACTCTTGAGTAAAGAGAAGGTTTGAGATTTAATTCTGAAGATATATAAGCCATTATTAATTTGAAGAAGGGTCAGAACCAGAATATTCAAGTGAAGATGTTTAAGAGGCAGCAGAGGATAAAAAGCTGAGTGAAAGGGAGAATGGAAAATTGCATTCATGGGCTGTTTTAGATAATGAAATTAAATAGCAAGCATTTCTTACCATGTAAATGGATTATATACAAGAAGATTTCTTACTGGTTGGTCGGAACACAGACCACACTTTCTTTAAAGAAACCATGTTATATATGCCTTTAGGTCATAGCCTAGCCATGTTCAGTTTGACTGTGAGGTCAAAAAGTAGTGTTCCATCACCCTTACAGAGCTCACAAATATTTATTATTTGTTAATATTTACCACTTTTTTCATATTTTTTTAAAAAATATGAAACTTGTCAGTCTTAAAAATTGACTCTTCTCTCTATGTCTCTGTCTCTCCCACATACACACATGCTTTTCCAGCCTCTCTTGAAAATTCACATTTCCTAAGACTAAGCCTGCATTTCTACACAATAAATGAAGTAGCGAATACAGTCATCTAATGGGGGTTAAAAACTACCTCCTTAGGGGCTTTACCACAGAACCCTACAACTTTGTTTTATTTATACCTGGCTGCTTTATAGTTTTATTTTGGGATAGTTTATGAAAACATGTATTTGGAAAATTTTGTCAGGTTGGTGTATTCTGCAAAGATTAATGGTGAGAGAGGTGTTTGAAGATATTTGATAGATGTAAGGGTGACAAATTTGAAATTGTCATTGGAGAATTGGAAAAAGGACTATCATTATAGAGGTGGATGAGACTTTATAGAATCATTGGTACATATTTAAGAGAACTTGATTGCTTTTTTGTGAGTGATATTTTTTGATCCTGTTGTATTTGTCTACCATATTATTATTCCTAGTAATATTTGCCTTGAAACCTAACCACTGTATGCAGTAACTTTTAAAAATGAGACATGCTTGGATTACAAATGAGATAGCAGGAATAGATTCCCTATCATTCTAGTAGGCTTGAATATCCCCCCTTGCCTTCTGTTGCCTGTAAATCCTCCACAGGACTTCATTCTTCATTCTCTCCTTAATGGTTGGTTGTTTCCTTGGGCTAGAAAGAATATTACCAGATTCACATTTCAGCAACCAAACAAAAAAGTAAAAAACATAGATCGTTTTGTGGGGTATGGGTTAGAGGGAGTTAAGACTGGAGGAAGGAGATTGTATATTCAATAGGAACTTTAACTTTGAGGATCAGGAGAAAGGTGTGGACTGTATGTATCTGTTTGGGAATCATTACCAACAAGTGGAGGTTAATGCTGGAAGTTGAGTGCCTGTTAAGAACAGAAGAGGAGTAGAATGAAGTCTTGGGAAAAGTGACATTGAGGAGGTAGCTGTAAGAATAGGAACTAGCAGACACTGAAAAAAGGTCTGAGAGGTAGGAGATGAATCCAGAAAGAGGGGTGTCATGTAAGCCAAAAGGAGAGTTTTAAGAAGGAAGGTGTGAAAAATAAGCTAAGTGGAATGGGAGAAGTTCAGCAAACCCAGAATTAAGAATTCACATTTGGATTTGTCAGCTAGGAGGTAATTCCTATGCTGATTATAAGATGTTTAACTTCCGGGACATGAAGATTTAGTAAATCTTTGACCATCTGTGTGAATTTGTTAATATGAAAAGAATGGAATCTTGTTTATTCTAATCCCAACAAAATATTTTTGTCACATAATAGCACCATGGAAAAAAAGAAAAACAAAAATTTGTGGTAAAAATAAATAATTAAATGATGAATGAATAGGGATGCCTGGGTGGCTCAGTTGTTAAGTGTCTGCCTTTGGCTCAGGTCATGATCCCAGGGTTCTGGGATTGAGCCCCACATTGGGCTCCCAGCTTGGCGGGAAGCCTGCTTCTCCCTCTCCCATTCCCTTTGCTTGTATTCCCTCTCTCACTATCTCTGTCTCTGTCAAATAAATAAATAAAATCTAAAAAAAAATGATGAGTGAATCAATTAAAGATATTTTTAGTATCATTCAGTATTATATTTTAGTGAATATATAAAGTTATCATCTAAACTGGGATACTTTTAAGAAGGAAAGGGATAACTATGAATAATTTTAGTACATATGAACCTTATCTATCCCAGGTAATCAGGGAAGAATGCTCACCTTGATTATAGTTCATGTTTATTGAGTGCTACCTATATGCCAGACACTGAGATGAGTTCTTTACCAGTTTATATGATTTAATTACTAAGGTTTTAGTTGCCAACATTCATAATTCTGTCTTTGTATATACTGAATTTACTGACAAAAACGCTATATATAATTTTGATGACCTTATAGAGCTTACCTCTTTATTTAAAAAAAACCCACAAAAATTGGTACCTACTGTACACCAAATTATGTCCTAGGGAATGGAGAAATGAAGATGATTAGTACATGGTTCTCATTGCTAATGATCTACCAGTGTAATTGAGAAACTGAGAATAGAATTTCAGTATAATATGGTAAAGTGTCATGATGACAGTAGTTTGTAAGGGCCACGACTTGTATTTTATACATTATGTTCTGTCTTTTTTAAGGTTAAGTTTATAGTGTATTTGAACTTTGTAAGGTAGAGTTTGCTTTTTGTTAAAAAAAAAATTCACCAATGGAAAAAACAAGGTATAGCTAACTGTATGTTTAAGTGGAGTTTTCTCTACCATGGAAAGCATGTTCTGTGTATGTGTACACACGTGTGAGAGAGAGAAAAAGAGAGAGAGAGAGAGAGAGAGATCAACTCTGTATCACAAAGGGATACATTTCCATATCTATAATGTAATTTTAGCCGCACTCAAGCTATATTCTGTGAAGGGTCTGGCATATTTCTCTGACACATCTGGTAGATATGTGTGGCATTAATTAGCATAGGTATTGCTATAAATGACATGTCAGTCCAGAACAACAAAAAGTATTTGTTACTGATGTCAATCATTCATCCTTTGTCAGTTCAAAAGGCTTCCCTAAAGGAATGCACATTGATCTTCACAGATCCAAAATACAGCAAAATCATTTCTGTGTTCTAGAAACAGAAGTGGAACTACCTATGTTTGAAAAGCCATATGGAGACAGTCATATAGAACATGCACGTTTATAAATTTGAGTAGTAAGACTGTTAAATTAGACCAAGATAAATTGAATCTTTTGAAAAGAAAATAGGATTTTCTGTAATCCTAATCTCATTTTGAGTATTTTCTTCCTCAAAGCCTTAATTTTTGGTAGCCTAATTTGTGTTTTTGTTTCACCTTGAAATAATTTTGAGGTATGCATAGTAAATGATTACAAGTATCCTTTACAATGTTTAAAAGCAAAGATGATCAAACAAGTATCAATCTGTGACTATATTGATGTCTTAAAGAGGCACTCTTCTGTCTACACATATCTGGTTTTATGCTTGGCTATTCTGATATGGATATCGGTGGACCTCATTTACTGTAATCCCATCACATTTATCTTTTTGTGATAATAATCACAAGTGTAATACTCTTATATTTCTAAGCAAAAACTGGCTTTCAAGGACATATTTCCCCCCTAAACATCTATATATTATTTCCAACTTTTCTCCAGGAGCTCCCCCTACATTCTAATTTATTATTTAATGGAAAGCAATATGAGTGACTTTAAGATAAGGCAAGAGAGTGTGGTCTAGGGTGTGGTCTAGTTGAAGACATTTATCTTAATATTTAATTTTAATGAGGCAGAAAATACCCATTATTAGAAAACTAGAATTTGATAAAATTTGTAGAATATAATTAATTCTCTTAAAATTATGAATGTTCATACCACCAAAGGGCAGATAACCACACATCACATTTCTGTGTCCTTGTAAAGGGTTGTATGTGTTATATTTTTATATCTTACAGATTTGCTAGGGAATTAACATGAAATGGGATTTAGGATGTATCCGCGTTATATACTTTAATTTGATCAACATGCTTCGTTTAAATAGCAGTTCCTAACCTTTGTACCATCTTTAAAATTTTTACTCCAGATCTCTTGCCCTGCCTACAGATCCTCTGTTATCTGTTTCCAGTCTGTCTCATGCTCCTGAAACCATCTTTTTTTATTATTCCATTAAAATTTTTAAAAATGGATTTTCCTTTACACTTTTCTAATCATCCTGTAATTCTTTAGCTCTAAGACATTAAAATGAATGAGTAAAAATATTTGATACCTAATCGTCTCTGCCAGTCCATTCAAACTCTTGGATTTGCAAAATTATGTTAAAGTCTTTTAAAAATACATTTGAGTAGGCTTTTGTAGTCATTTGGATTTTGAATATTAATTTTCTCTTGCTATGCCGCTTAGCCATAAAAATGAAAAAGAAGATAGATGTGGGTTTCTTTTAGTGGTGTTAATTTAAAGTACTTGATTTATTTATTATAATATTCAACAATGGCAATTCCTATTTTCTCTGTTCACATCAGATCCAACAGAAAATAATGAGAAGCCCACACCCACCAGCACAGTAAGAAAAAGTTTGATGCATTTTGTAATAATTGATTAAAAGTATAATTTCCCCCTAGATCAAACAAATAATAGAAGTCTGTTGAAGCTTTGTCCTGACCTATTCTGGAAGTAGAAGAATACCCTGGAGAAAGGAGCATTGTAAGCACAAAGAATAAGACTCCTCAATCCTGGGAGAGAGAATTAAAGTCTAACCCTCCAAATGTAAGTCATCTGTACTCTGTATTTTCCATCACTCAGTTTTTGTTGGCTATTCAGGTATTAGTAGAAAAATATGTGATAAAAATATTTGGATTTTTTTTTCTGTACGAAATACACAGGTGTTTTGGTTGGTAACTTTAAATTCCTATTTGTGTTAACATTTTCTAAATAGTAACATAAGGTAATGCTTTGCACTAATATTTAATGCAAAATGGATTATTTTTAATTTTATCTTCTGGCAGAGAACTGTTAAGAATTTTGAGAGTATTCTGATGAAAAGAAGGTAACTTCCTTTGATTTAATATCTGCAATTGTGCCATCATAATCCCTTTTTGCTCTAAACTTTAGTTCTTTCTCTTTCTTTTATATTTCTTTATATCTGAGAAAAAGACTATCTTAATATATCTATTTAAATCCACCTTCCAGTAAGACAGATATTAAGTCCTTTTTTTCACTTTACATAGTGAAACTGAGTTGGAATGAATTTGTATCCATAATCCACTATAAAAATATATAAATTTTGTCAGCTCAGTGTGCTGGAAAGACTGATTCCCTATCTTGTTAGGAAGAACTTAAAAGATGTATTTTTGTGATTATATAGAAAGACAGAATTCAGTTGCTGTTTAGAAATTGGTAGAAAGAATGATAATCAAAGACAATACTTGTTTTGGGAAAATTATTTGGAAGAAATTTCTTGGCAATCACAACTTTTATCTGAAAAGTTATTTAGTGCATCATCCTTGTGATAAGGCACTTGATATGTGATATAATGGTTTAACTGCCAGAAGTTTGACTTTTGCTTAACAGTTGATAACCCTTTTCATTCTTCAGTGAAAGAATCAGTGAAAGAGTATTGTTTTGATTTTTAAAAGTCTGAAGCATGAAAATCAATACTTATTAGAGCTGAGTACAACCAAATTATATGTTTCCCCACCCCAATTACCTTAAAAATTGAAACACGAATTTGTATAGGTTTTGAATATGATATTCGTATTGATACAGTATCTGATGAAGTTGTCAAAGTAGTCTGCAGTAAGAAATCTTCATAATATCTAGGTTCACATTTAATCTTTTGTTTAGAACATCTGATGGAGCCTCGAAACACTGTGGCCATTTCTGACAGTCTATAATTGTGAGTTAGGATTTTTTAATTTAGCAGAAACCATGTATGAAAAAAGAAACTTTTTGGTTATGGTCTTAGATAAATTTTTCTATCATTGAACTTGATAGTGATGCCTTGGAGAAACACTACAAACATTATTCCTTTCACTGACATGAAATAATTGCTCCTCATTTATAAGTTTAATATTTGTTATTGAAAAATATGACAAGTTTTTAAAAAGTTATTTAAATTTGATGAGTAAGTAGTGAATTCTTATTTACAAGTTTGAGGTTGATGAAGGATTGGAAAATATCGTTTACAGAAAACTTTTATGATACTTTGCTCTACAGCAATGAAGATAGATAAAGTACAGCAACAGTAACGTGGTTGAATCCCAGAAACATAATGTTGAGTAAATAACCTGAACATGTATGTATGATTTCTTCTTCATAAAGTTCCAAAACTAGAGTATAGTGTTTAGGATGCAAGAAGGGATTACAACAAAATTAAAGATAATAGGTAAATTTTAGATAGGTACTAAAAACTGGGGTGGTTTCTTGAAGCTTCTGGTGTGTCAGCTACATTCTGTTTTTTCACTAAGCTGGTGGTTGCATGGTATTTATGCTATGAAAAGCCATTAATGAAAAGCTAGTTGTGTCTTTGCTAAGATCAGGTACAAGGCAAGGATATCCTTACCATTCCTATTTAATATTATACTGGAATATATTTAATATTATACTCAAAATCCTAGCTAAGGTAGAAGGATAAGAAAAGGAAATAAAATGCGTACAGATTGGGAAGGAAGAAATACAACTCTCGGTTTGCAGATAACATGATTGTCTATGTAAAAAATCTCAAAGAATCAACCAAAGAAAACCTCCTGTAACCAATAAATGATTTTAACAAGATTGCAGAAAACAAGATGAATATACAAGTCAGTTGTACCCAACAATGAACAACTGGGATTTGAAATTAAGAATACAGTACCATTATATTAGCACCAACAAACCAGAAACCCAGGTATAAATCTAATTATAGCTATATCTATATCAATCTGTCTATCTATCTATCTATCTACCTATCTAAATTAGGAAAACTACAAAATCTGATTAAAGAAAATCAAAGTTAAACATGGGAGATATTCCATGTCCCTGGAAAAACATAAATAATATATGATTATAATGTCTTGTCTTCCTTTCTTGATCTGTATATTCAATATAATCCCAATAAAATCCCAACCAGTTATTTTGTGAATATTGATAAACTGATTCTTAAGTTTATGTGAAAAGACCAAAGACCATAAATCGCCAATATAATATTGAAGAAGAGCAAAGTTAGAGGGCTACACTCCCTGACTTCAAGACTTTGTATAAAGCTACATTAATCAAGATGGTATGATATTGATGAAAGAATAGACAGATCATTGGAATGTAAAAGAGAGACCAGTAATAGACATCACAAGTATAAATCAACTGATGTTTGACAGTTACAAAGGCAATTCAATGGAGAAAGGACAGTCTTTTCAGAAGTGGTACTGGAACAATTGGACTTTCATATGCAAAAAAATCTAGACTCAAACTTTACACCTTTTACAAAAATAAATTCAGGGTGGGTCATGGAGCTAACTGTAGAATGCAACATTTTAAAACTGTTGGAAGATAACATAGAAGAAAATCTAAGTGGCCTTGGGTTTGGAGATGACTTTTTAGATAAAATGGCAAGAGCACAGTTCATGAAAGAAAAAATGAAAAATTGGACCTCATCAAAATGGAAAACTTACACTCTAAGGAAAACACTGCTAAGAGAATGAAAAGACAAGTCACAGACTGGAAGAATATATTTATAAAACCCATGTCTGATAAAAGATTTGTATCTAAAATATACAAAGAACTCCACAATAAGAAAGCACATGATTCAGCTAAAAAGTGAAAAGAGCTTTAAATAGAGTTAATGAAAGAAGATATAGAGATGGCAAATAAGCATATGAAAAGATACTCAACATTTTTTTCATTAGGGAATTGCAAATTAAAACGAGATACCACTGCATACCTATTAGAATGGCTAAAATCCAAAACACTGACAGTACCAAATGCTGTCAAGGATGTGGAGCAACCAACACTCCGATTGATTGTTGGCAGGAAGGCAAAGTGATATAGCCATTTTGGAAAATAGTTTGGCAGTTTATTAGGAAGCCAAACATGCCTTAGACTTACCATGCAGTCTAGCTATTGTATTACTCGGTAATTATCCAAATGAGTTGAAAACTTATATCCACAAAAAAATTTGCAGAAGAATGTTTATAGAAGCTTTATTCCTAATTGCCTAAACTTGGAAGCAACCAGGTTGTTGTCCTCCAGTTGGTGAATGAATAAACTAGCTGTGATATATACATTCAATGGACTATTCAGTGATAAAGAGAAATGACCTACTTAGCCACAAAAAAGACATGGAGGAAACATAAGTGAATGTTACTGAGTGAATGAAGCCATCTGAAAAGGCTACATACTATATGATTCAACTATATGATTTTCTGGAAAAGGCAAAACTGTGGAGACTGAGAAAAGATCTGTGATTTCCAGTGTTGAGGGGAGGGACTGAAAATAGGTGGATTTTTTTAAATTTTTATTTATTTTGAATAGGTGCTCTTTAGTGAAACTGTTCTGTATAGTAATGTAAGGGTGGATAGTGACATTATGTATGTGTCAAAACCCAAAGAGCTGTACAACACTAACAGTGAACCCTAACGTGAACTCTGTACGTCAGTTAATAACACTGTTTTAATATGAGTTCATCACCTGTAGAAAGCGTACCACACTAATGCAAGATGTTAATAATAGTAGAAACTTTTTGTATTCTGGAGCTAGGGAAGAGAATGTATAGGGAACTCTGCACTTTCTGCTATTTTTCTCTGTAAATATAAAATTCTAAAAAGCAACATCTTTTAGATAATTTTTTACAAGTCTGATATAATTTAAAAAATTGAAAAGCAGTGTCAATGATGTTGCCAATTACAATTCTGAGAAAAAGTGAGATAATTTCAGATTTGATCTATGTACCCTGAATATTCAAAGTTAAAAAGATATAATTTAAAATCAATACTTTGTGATCTCACAAAGCAGTGCATTTTATTTGGGGGAAGTGCTAATGTCCACAAAGGCAGCCTTCTATACTTGGATATATTTAGTAACTTTTTATGACAATTTATTTATGTAGCATAAACTTGTCCTTATTTTAAGGTAGACATTTCAGTTTTGATTTTAAAAATAGATATTTTTTCAATAATATACCCCAACTTCATTCTATAATAATGAATATAATAATTCATCATTATTGAGTTATTCATAACTTCTTTTCTTAAATTCAATGCATTTTATGCAGTGGTCTATCATCCTCAGAAATGCTTTTTTACTTAAATGGGACTTTAATTTGTTAATTTTAACATTAGTATGTTGTAAAAGAAATGGAAAACACAGATGCTCTTTGTATTCCTTTTTTGAATACAAATTTTCAAATACAGATTCAGTTTAAAAATACCAGATACAGACTTCTTCCTAGTCCCTTTTTAATTTTTCTTTCCTACTTCTTCTTCTCTTCCTCTTTTTCCTTTCTACTTTCTCCTTTCTCTTTCAGTATATTCTATTGTTTTATTTTCCAAGGAGTGAATATAATCTTATTTAACTGGTTGACTATAACAGAAACCAGGAATTTATTATTCATAAAAATGAAATAGAAAAATCCCTCTTTTCTTCAGATTCTGAATATAGCTAGGCTCAACACAAATGTCTAGGGAGAATGCATCTGTTGCTATTGCATTTTTTTTGTTTCTCTGAAAACTTGGCATTTGTAATATATCTATGATTTTGATTTGTCTTGGCCAAAACCCAGATTACCAAGGAATTACATTTTGAACATATTCAACTAAGAATTATCTTTGTAGCAACTTTTCCTTTGCCATATTGAAATTTTGGGAATAAAATCAGATTTTGTTTCAGAAACCAGCTATGTTTCTTCAGTGTGCCAGAATGATTTTTTTTTTTAAGTTAAAGAGACACAAAGCAATACTTAAAACCTAAAACTTATTTTAAGCATACCATGTAGGAAAAAGTCCCATTTTTGCGTTTGACAGACCTGGGTTCAAATGTTTGCTCTGCCATGTAATTTTTTATATTGATCTTGGGTAAGTTTGGTATGTGAGAAAAAAACAATAATTTCTTTATAGGATTAGATGAAGATTAAATCACCAAACACAAAAAATACCTGCACATAGCAGGTACTTAGTTAAGGGTAATGGTCTCTCTCTTACATATTTTCTATATATATATAGAAGTGTGTGTATAAATAAATGTGTATATAAATTTATATGTATGGATATGTTTATATGTATGTGTGTGTTTATATATATATATTTATTTATCTCTATGTTTCTCTTTCTCTTTCTCTATATCCATCTATATGTCTTTATCTCTATATACAGCAATGTGCAATATGTAGTCATTTTTAAGATTTTATTTATGTATTAGAGAGACAGAGAAAATGAGAGAGCATGAGAGGAGAGAAGGTCAGAGGAAGAAGCAGACTCCCAGTGGAGCTGGGAGCCCGATATGGGACTTGATCCCGGAACTTTAGGATCATGACCTGAGCTAAAGGCAGTTGCTTAACTAACTGAGCCACCCAGGCACCCTGTAGTCATTTATTTCATTTGTTAAGTTCTGAAGCAGAAAATTCTTCTGGAAAGGATAGTTCTGGAATTTAGGAAATATGCATTCTGTCACTACATGGAAATATTTAAAGACTTATTATTTCTTTGTGCCCTAGTATTTCTATAATTTTATATTAATCTACTTAGAATGTTTATAAAGTTTTAAGAAGATCTAAAGAATATGTTTTATAAATTCCCAGCAGACAACAGAATTCTTTTCTAATCTCATTCAATGTGTAATTCAGAGAATGATGTATTAGTACATCTTGATTGGAGTTTAAAAATTACACATTGGTCAATTTGAGAAGATGTATGGGACTATGGGAAATAAAATCACTTATTAATGTCTGAAAAGATACATGTCAGTTCTAACAAGACAAAAAACATAAGGTGGAAGTTGAGTCTTTCTGAAAAATTGACATTTGCTATGATTTAGTTTTCACTAAATAACAAAACACCTGTTTCCTGGGGCAGCTTTGTACAACTGTCTCCATAACTGATCTGAATCTTTGTAGAGTAGAAATTCAACAAAATAAAGTATTAAATCTCCATGTTCTCTTACGATAATGTATACTTTTTAGTAAAAGCAACTCTTAATATCTTAAGAAAGTAGCTCATGTATCTTGCCTGAATATCTTCCCTGAATTGTGTCTTGTGACTTCTGAATGACTGCCTTAAATCTTAACTAATTAGCTGTCCTCAGACACTGAAAGAAGGGTTGTAACAAAGAACAGAATGCTTAAAGAAGCAAGAGTGAAATCCATCAGGCTAAGTATTTATAGCATGAAATCCTGACTTACTGTTTTGAGGTGATTATTGTTTTTTAAAAAAGCAAAAACCTAGTTAAAACTTGTTTTTCCTATACCTCTTCATATTTTAAAGACAAGATGGTGAAGGCAAAACTTGTTGTTAAACCCAAAGGGGTCGGTAGCCTCCAAATCCTTTTGAAAGATCAGTTAGTTATACATTGAATCCACTTCCAAGTTAATGATGCAAAATTATATCTGGGACCAGGGCCTCAGGATTCCTGAAATGAATAACTTCTTTTAGTGGGTCTATTGATGATCTAGTTTTGTAAAGTTGACAATTTTACCCATGCAACCACTATTACTTATGTTTAAGTAATAGTGATTTTGATCATAGCCCTGTGGAACAGCATAAGGGAACAACAAAGTGTTTTTGGATCAGGTATCAAAGAGTAGTTTGAAGGTGTATGTTCTCCACAGATGGGTTTATCTAGAGGTCATTTCTGCCAGACTTTCTTAAATGTTTAATGATTTTATTATTGCACAACTTAAAAAAGACTGAAATTCTCTTTTGGCAAATCAGAGTATACCATTTTTTCTATACATAGGCCATATTTTAGGTTTGTCCAAAAGGCATTACATTTACTAGTACTTAATGCCTTTACCTAAAGTAAACATCCATCAGCCATCACAGATAACTCAAGCTCTATAAAAACATTTGTTCATCTGATCTGGGCAAATTTGTTAAGAATGCTTTTCACTAAAACATATTTTAAGTGTTCTCTTTATAATCCAAAGTGATAGCTTTCTTTAAGATTTTTATTTTAAGATATTGTAAATGTTCAGAAAATAAAACAATAGGCACCTAAATATCCAAATTTGACATGTTAATATCTTGTTATATTTTCATCAAATTTCACGCTTTTTAAAAAATACAATACCACAAATATAGTAAAAGCTATGTGCTTTCATCCTGTTCCTTTTTCTCTGTCTAAAGATATTTACTACACTGAAGTTGTTTATTCTTATATTTTATTTTCTTTCTTTCTTTTTTTTCTTTCTTGTTTTTAAGTGTTTTTTTATTTTATTTTATTTTGGGAGAGAGGTGGGGAGAGGGGTAAGGGGAGAGAGAAGATCTCAGGCAGACTCCACACTGAGTGCAGAGCTGGACGTAGGGCTCCATGACCCAACACGGAGATCATGACATGAACTGAAATCAAGAGTCAGCCACTTAACCAACTAAGCCAACCAGACACCTCACACTTTAGTGTTTTTGTGATTTTAAAATTTATGCAGCTGGCATCCTATCAAGTCTGCCCTTCTGAGAAATTTTTTCTTTCAAAATTATATTTGCGGAATCTACCCACATTGATTCATACAGGTCTGATTTTTTAGTTTTTTAAAGTAAGCTTTTATTGATACACACACACATACATATATAATACATTTATGACTTCTGCACTTGTATGATGAAAACTGCAAAAAAATCATAAATTACATCTTGATGACTTTTCACAGAATGAATGTATCTGTATAACTTGTACCCAGCACAAGAAATAGCACGTTCTGGGTACTGTGAGAGCCTCCCCATTCTCCACCAGGGAACCCTTATCCTGACCTCTCACAACATAGATGAGTTCTGTCTGTTTTTGAACTTTATATAAATGGAATAATTTAGCATATAGTCTTTTGTGTCTGGCTTCTGTTTTTCATATTAGGTTTATGAGCTTCCTCCATGTTATTATGTCCATCTAAGTATCTATTTTGAACACTCTCTAGTATTTCATTACATGAATATGCCATTGTAAACAATTTCCATTTTATTTGGGGACATTCAGGTTGTTTTCTTATTTTTAACTGTTAGGCATAATACTACTCGGAAGATTCATGTACATGTCCTTGACATATAATGTGTGTTCTCTATAGTTAGGAGTAGAACTTTTGTACGACAGGATATCTACATCGTAATGTCAATCTAGTGTTTGTATCGTAGGTTACCTGTATCATAGTGTCAACATTAGCAGACACTTTGAGCGATCTTCTGAAATAGTTGTCAGAGTTTACCTTCTCACCATCGTTGGAGTTCGAGTTGCTCCGTATCTTGCCAACACTGAGGTCATCTTTTTCTGTTTTTGCTATTTTGGTGGGTAATAGTTAATTAGCTTTAACCGCTTTACAACATGCCATGGTTTGAATAAAGCATGCTTGCTTTAAAATCCTTTCCTCGGTAGATGAGCACTTTGATTGTTTTTCATTTTCTACCATTTCAAACAGTACTATAGTGAATATATCTGTATATATCTCTTTATGCACAAGCTTGACAGTTTTGCTAAGGTTATAACTTGAAGTAGCATGTCTGAGTTTTATAATGCCATGTATTTATTTTTTCAATAGATGCTATATTTCTACTGGGATTATACTATGAAGTAATAATTTTAGTTTTATTATAATCATACTCTTCAAGTACAGAGAATAAATGTTGCTTATTTAAAAGGCATTATGTAAAACAATATCCTAGAATTTGGGGAAATATTAGTGGGAAGAGATGAAACATGTTGGCATATAGATTAAATAAAGCTTCTGTTACTGTTTTCACTGTTAAAATTACTCATGATTATATTGCTATAAAATGATCATTCTAATGACCATGCAATTCATGTAAATTCTCCCACCATCCATTTAAGGTAGCTTCTTTCAGTCTATGAAATTTCTTTCTTTTTTTTTTTTTTTGAAATTTCTTTCTTTACTAGAATTCTATTTTTCCTGCCTACTGGAGTCATTACATCCATTTGATCTTGATATTTGATTACCCAGCTACATACATACTGAGATAGTTCAGGAAGTTTATATAATTTGAAAAGTTTATATAATTTGATTAATAGATTTACACATTTGTGATGTTCTTACTGAAGATTTGATCCTGAGCAAAATGGTAACGTGGAGTCCAAATTTTGCTTTATTGTTCCCACTGAGGTTTATGAAAAAACCTGTATTTTTATGGTTTTTAGTAGATTATACTAAGATACTTATATTTTCTATTAGATGTAAGAACAGAGAGAGTCAATGTTGGTAGAATGACCAAAGCAAGACCTTTAATTTACATTTTTGGCATTTGATAGTGAGGTGGGTCAACATTTGTCTCAAAGAAAGGAACCTAGTTTATTTGTTGCCATTACGTTTTGTTTTTAACAATTTTCATTTCTCTCATGGCAGTTTTTTCCGTAACCCTTAGTCTTGATGTAGTTGAGCCCTAGTCTTTCTCTTAAAATGAGAAATTCATATTGCTGTACAGAATCTCTTTTAGTCACTCTCCATCCCTCTTTTTCATCATGGACATTAGCACTGTTATCACTAACAAATGTGTTTTGAATTAACAAACCAAACTTTAATTCAAAAATCCCATGTTTATTTTTCAGAATAAAATGGTACATGTAAATTTTATCTAAGAACTCAATTTTTGCCAGTTTCTTAATTTTTCAAAATCTTTTCTACTTAACTGCTTACTAGCATGCTAGTACAAAAGATAATTTTGGTTTTTTTGCACAGTTTTAAAATAACACTTCTATTGCATTCCTGTTTTTATGAATATTTTCTTATGGTTAAATTGATCTGAATTTGAATTTGTCAGTTATTATTTCAAATCTAGTTATATTTGAGTTTATATCTACACAGATCATGAATTGAAGTGGTTTAAAAAATATGTTTTCTCAATAGTTTCATTATAGAGTTGAATGCTAATGTATATGCTTTTTAAATTCAAATACCTGGAAAGAGTAATTTTTGTTTTCCACTAGATTTTAAGAATCAGTGTTTAAGGCATTTCCCACTCTCATTATTTCCGTGCAGTATTTCTTCAACCCTGTGTCTCCAGTGCCCAGAGTGGTGCTGGTATACAGTCCTCATTCAGGAAATACTTGGAGGGTAAATTGCTTTTAATGTTCTTTTTCAGAAAAGGACAGTGTGTCTTTACCCTGCACTACAAAGTGACTGTTAGTCTTCTATATCGAGGTGCATAGTCTTTGGAAGACTATGTTGAAATTAATATGAATTTTAATGGCTGAGCAGTTAACATCCTTTAAGGCTGTGCTTGAAGAAAATGATCTTTGTTAAGTGAGCCAAAAATAGTTCTTTTGAGTTAAAAAAAAAAGTGCAAATCAAAAATCTATCATGTATTATGGTGGGTTCTTGTTTAGCTTTTAAAAAATGTAGAAATAGGGGTGCCTGGGTGGCTCAGTGGGTTAAACCCTCTGCCTGCAGCTCAGGTCATGGTCTCAGAGTCCTGGGATCGAGCCCCGCATCAGGCTCTCTGCTCAGAGAGAGAGAGCCCCTCTCCCTTCCCCCCTCTCTCTGCATGCCTCTCTGACTGCCTCTCTGCCTGCCTGTGATTGCTCTCTGTCAGATAAATAAATAAAATCTTTTTTTTTAAATGTAGAAATAAAAGCATTGCTAGTGTAAGTCTACCCTGAGGGAGACCGGGATGGTGTCATCAGTGTTCAGAAGTGGATGCCACCTTTTCTATGATCTGTGTCTTGGGTTCATACGTTTTTATTCTTGTATTGCCATTAGATAGTATTTTGGGAAGGAATGGATACAATTGTATATGTTTACTAATAGCCTAAACTAGAAGTCCTTTAATAATATATTTTTTAAAGATTTTATTTATTTATTTGACAGAGACACAGTGAGAGAGGGAATACAAGCAGGGGGAGTGGGAGAGGGAGCAGGGAGCCCTATGCGGGGCTCGATCCCAGGACCCTGGGATCATGACCTGAGCCGAGGGCAGATGCCCAAGGATTGAGCCACCCAGGAGCTCCCTTCAAAGATATTGTTGGTAAATCTATAGGACAGTTTTAAACGGTTACCTTCCTTGAAATATTTAACACTGCTGACTGCTTCCTCCCATATCATCTCCTGTTCTCATGTTATGTTCTCTCACTTATTACTCTTGCTAAGTCTCCTTTGAGAGTCCTTTCTTTACCCATCACTTAAATTTAGGTTTAAAAAAAAATTGGTTTTTTTTCTGTGTTCTGTCTTCATCTGCTTACTCTGTATGTACATTGTTATAGATGAGCTCACTTATTCCGAAACCTTTGAGCTTAGTGTTGGGACTTCTGCTTTTGTATTTTTAGCTTCTAATTCTCCTCTGAGTTGGAGATCTGCATTTGTAAGATCACCTCCTTGATCTCTCTACTTACATGTCCTATAGGAATCTATCTAAAATTAAGCTCATTGTAAGGGATGAATCACTACATTCAACTCCTGAAACCAATACTACACTATGTGTTAACTAACTTGAATTAAAAAAAAATTAAATTAATCTCCTTGTCAGCTCTCGTCTCGCCTATTAAAAGCATGCTCTTACTGATATTTTCTTAGTGAGTAACAAGCACTGTTAGACACTCAGTCTCTTATGTCAGAAATACTGGATCACCAATATTAGGCCACCTGGATCTCTCCCCACTTCTCTTCTTCACTCTCCTGGGTCTGTGAAGGCTAAACATTCTCCAGATTTGATTGCAAATTTCTTTCTTTCTGCACATCCCACTGATACTACCCTAGTCTAAAACTTGTACTTTGACCACTGCAATGACTGTTCTCAATTCTCTATGCCTTTTCTCCCCTTAACTCACTAGATAGTAAGACTTAACTTTAAAAATAAAAATTAGATGATTTCTGTTTTCTTACTAAAACCGTACATTTGTTTTTCCTTGAATTTAGGGTAAAATGCAAACTAGCCCTTCAGAATACAAGCCCTTGGAAGAATTGGACCATGCCTGCCCCCCCCACCCCGCCCCGACATCATCTTCCTCTACTCAGCATATTTCTAACTCTTCTTTCTTATTTCATTTACTCTGGCCTAATTTTATTAATTGATGACTTCAAGTTTTTTTGTGCCTTGTGGCTTTTGTGCATATTGTTCCTTCTGTGGGACTTGGTAATGGATGCATACAGTAAAAGATCAGGATGATCCAGAGATTTCAAACTTGGTAATTTTGTTTCCTTTTTCATAGACTTTATCCTAGTAAGTTAATATACATACAATCAAGCAGCAAAGTATAACATGCATATAAACCCTCTCTAGCCTAACCTTCTACAACCTAAAATATTTAAGAGCTCCTCTCTGTGTACTGATTCCCAAAGATATCTTACGTTCCATGTTTCTCTGTCTGTTCTGTTCTCTTTGGAAAGTGCTTCTCTGCTTATGTGGTAGATGAGCTCCTACTGTCCTTTAACACCCAGTCCAAACACAGCTCCTTGGAGGCTGTGAGCCTCCACAGTTGTTGATAGAGACTTCCTTGATGTCTGTCATCTGTGTGTATTTTGCAGCTGTACCTGGGACTTAGCAAAGTTAAGTAGCTTGTTCAGTTACTAAGTGACAGAACCAGGATTTGAACCTTCACTTCTCTGACTTGAAAGCACGTCTTTAACTATCTTTTGCTAGACACTGCCATTATTTAATAAATACTTATTAAATATATAGATTAATAAAAAATAAAATGTTACCTAATAAATTCTTATCTAATCAGTTAGAAAGGCTTTTATGGCATCAATGAGACAAAATGACTTGAATGACAGAGAAGATAAAGATTTGGCAGGAAGAAAAAAGGAAATCCCTATCTGTAGGATGGTTCAACTTCTGAGCCAGTTAGGTTCCGCCTTGCTTTGTAACTCCCCAAGATACCCTGGTTCTCAAAAAAAAGTATGAGGCTAAACTTGGTGAATTAGGCCATGAAATGAATAAATTCATTTTTATTAAAAGTGGCAAACATATATATTTTTTTCTTGTGTTTTAATTGCTTTATGCATTTGTGTCTTGTTCCCCTCAACTTGATTATTAGCTCCTTTTGAACAAAGTTATGCCTTATCTTTTCTTAGCATCTCCTGTAATATCTGGTTCTACTTGATAATTATTTTTTGTGTGTATAAAATAAATGATGGTGTCTTATCTCTTTTTAAATTAATTTTAGGAACAAAATTTCAAACATTTCCACATAGAGTAATGCTGCTGATAATTCATTTATACATACCAACAGTTGGAAGCATTGATGTACATGAAAAATAGAACTAACACTTCACTACTGGGTCTAATATCTTTTTGAGAAAGAAAAATACTCTGGTATGTATAATGTCAAGGACATACTCAGTGAAGAAAAGCAGTTTATGTTGGATCTAGGCTAGAAGAATGCTCTATTCTAGCATTTAACTAGTAGGTGAGTTTAAATATCCATGCAGCTCTATCTTAGGACTTATTTTGCCTTTTACTTTTCATTTTCTTTTGAATATCCTAAGATATTCACATTTGGAAGGACATATTCTTATTAGCTCTAATGAGTTTTTTTGGTAAATGAATTGAATATAAACAACTATTGTGTTTGTCTTTTTTTGTAAGAAAGATTTCAAGCTGAAGATCCTAGTCATATAATTAAAAGGACTAATCCCATTCAATCCTCGAATCCGTCTATAGAAATAGAATTCTTAAAACATATACACAAAAGGGAATATGGTGCCTGTTGAATTTTATATTATGTTCAGTTGAACTATTATACTTCTAAAACAAATTTAATTTTGATTAGGAAAAATGATTCCCTTTTTTGTGCATTTATAAATGTAGACATTGTAGATCATGCCGGCACTAGGGAAGTTAAGGACGGGGGAGAAGTAACACTTGTATTATGTTAAATCAGAGAAATAATTGCACTTGGCAGTTTTTGTTTGCAGAATGCAGGAAAGGCTGAGGGCTTTTGTACAGTTCAAAGAGCACATTCCACAGATACAGTAGTTGGTTGCCTGCAGGGGTCGTCAGGATTGGGGGTGGTGGTAGAGGCCTGTATCACAAAAGTCCAGGCTGTTGGGCTGTGTGTTTGTAAAGAAAAAAAAAATGCTTGCACCTTTTTGAAAAGTTGTTCAGCAATTGTTGTTCAGCAATCCTATCATTTATTTTTAATATAGCACTTTTGCCTCAGAGTTTAATCTGTGCCATAATCAGATGGCATTCTTGTGTAGCCTTTGCTATCTCTCGTTCTTTAATCATCTATTTTCAGATTTAGGTTTACATGTTTAAACATGGAAGCATAGAGCTGCTGACTGTGAATCTGTCCGTTAAAGTACATAGAAAAGTATAACTAAATTGATTATATTTCACAATCATGTATTCAGCTATCATTTATACAACAAGCATATTAAACAATTTCAACAAGTTAACTCAAGACTCTTGAGAGAGGCTTCTTTAACTAAATTAAATATGCCAAAGGTTAGCATTTTCAGCTGGCATGTCAAGACTTATACTGAATTAACACCTGTATCATTTCCCTACAGAATATGCAAGTTACAGTTTCTACTGAGAACTGCATTAATATAGCTGAAAGTTCTCTGAAAGCTGTGAGTTGTAGGGCAGATATAAATTAGCATTATTAACTCGAAATGTCCAGGATACTATATAACTTACGTGTGCTTTATTTTTTATATCAAGTTTTGGCCAAGTATATCAATGTAGTTTCATTAGCTATTTTCTTAGATTTAAAAAAATGGCTAATTAGTGATGTTCTGTTATAATTTTGGTTTTAGGAAAAAACCCCAAAGCCTTATCTTGACCTAGTCTTGAATTCATAAGAATTTGGGATAAAGTATTTTGTTGCATCCAGATGTGTTTTATCTAACCTGTCGTACTCATTTGCTAGAAGATTAGTTAATGTGGTACAAAGCAAGAGAGACATCAGAATTAGAATTATCTGTTGAGCAGCTTCTGTGTCCATTGTCATAAGAACTTCTTTGTTTCACCTTTTAAGATTTGTAACTTTCAGGTTAAGAAATGCTGAAAATACATCAAAAAGGATGGAAACTAATTTAGCAGAATCCATGTACCCACTGTTCAGATTTAATAGATATTGCTATTTTGCCATTTTAATTTTAGATCTCTTTATTAAGAAATCCTCAAAGATCAAAGCCTTTTTTAAAATAGTGCTGAAATACCCATTTCCGAATTGGTTATTTGACAGCAACATCTTAAGGTTCTTAACTGAGGTCTTTCCGGTTTTAGGATCGGGCTTGTTAATATCATTTCCTCAGAATGGCAACAGCTCCTTAACCGTATGACTTAAAGAAGACTCAAGGCCCTTCTGTCCCAGAATTTCAACTTTCCTCCTCATTTTTTCCATAAGACCTGAAACTGTTTTATTTTTCAGTTTTCAGCTATGGGACATTGGGGGCTGTTATTAAATATAAGTGCTTTATGGAGGGAACAACACATTAAGCCATTATTAGCCATTATCATCATCATTCAGAAGCTGGGGTGATAGAGCTGGATGCTGAGGATAGAGTGGCTGGGAGGAAGGGGGCCCTTCGTGTTGGGTCCGCCTACAGTGTTTCATAGATGTGTGGAAGAAGCCCCAAATGAACATACAACAAAGAATCATATAATACATCTCAGAAATTTTCGCTGGGGCTATATGGGAAAGAGAAACAAATGACAGCAACATCATGTGTGGTCATGGACTTTTTGGAAAGTTCAGACCCGCCATTTCCATGCCGTTTAGTCGGTCTATGAAACTGCGAGAGGAGACTGCCTTTTGGTTTGCAGCATGCATTCCTATAATTTCCAAAGTAAATGGTGTTCAATCCATTTTACCGGTGAGACTATGGAGTAACAAGGGAGTTAGGCAGCTTTCTAAAATCTTATAGCTAGGAGGTGAAAAACCCAGAATTTCTGCCAATAAGTCCCCCTCTACTGACTGTTCGCTAATACTTCATGTGATTCATTGCCTTCATTACCAAAATGTACTTCTGCCACTTTAAGCTTATCTAAAGCTTATCTAGTTTTAAAGAAACAATTCTAGATGTATACTTTCCTTAAAACATCCTCCTTCCTACCCTCTCCATTTCAGGACTGTCCTTTCTGTGAATGCTTTCAGTACAAAAGAAAGCATAGACTTTTATGGTCTCTCATATTTATACTATGTATGAATATATGTATACTCTCATATAAATACTAATGTATGCATGTTTGTTATCTTTTGAAACTGTTTGCTTGGCCCCTTAGGATCTGGTCATTGACTTATACTTTTTGGGTTCCGGTTATTGCCATTACAGCACTAAGCACTTACTGAATGCTCAGTAACGCCTGCTTCTGGATTTAGTTCAGGGCTCCATTCCCAGTTCTGACAATTACCAGCTGTGTGATATCAGACAAATCACTTACTATCTCTGAGCTTTAATTCCCTCACTTGTAAAAAGGGGATAATAATAAAGCTTATCTCAAAGGGTTGTTATGGGAATTAAGCCAGACATTGCAATATAAAACGCTTCGCCTAGTGCCTGGAACATAATAGTGTAGTAAACATAAACAGGTAATCATAACTCAATAAATGCTAGCTCTTGTTATTGTTGATCAGTGCAATCAATCTTACAGAGCAAAGAAGGATTGCCCATAAGAACAACTTCTATTAGAAAAAAGTCTCTGATTTCAACTTTTGGGTCCCCTTTGACAAAAAAATGTCTCTCTTTGAAATAAATTCATAGGTTATCAGAAGTTTGATAAAAGAGAACCACACATATACATACACACACTCTCACACAAATACATTTTGTCAATGCTCAGAAATTTGGACCATACTTAATAGGCAAACAACCCAAAAATTCCAACTTTTTCTTGAAGTCATCCATCCTCTCCATATATACTGCAATAGCCTTCTAACTCTTCACCTTCACTCCTGTCCACCAACAGGAGTCCTTAACCTTGGGTCCTTTGCCTCTAGAGTTCATGATAGGACTGAATTTCAACATCATTAGTTTCCTTTGTAATTCTGTGTATTTTATTGTACGCATTTAACAGTATTATTCTGAGGAATGCTGTGTAGGCTTCCCTAGATGGATGGAAGGTCTTGGAGCACGCATACTGCTAAGAATCTCCACCAGACATTGAATTTATATTCGATAGAGCATGGTTATGGTGCTCTACTAAAAAATGTAAATTGGATTATGTCACTCCTCAGTGTTAAAGCCTTTACGTGTACTTGGAATAAAACAGAAGCTTCTTTACTTGGCATGGAGAGGGCCTCCTGCCTAGCCCTAAATCATCTCTTTCCACTGTGTTCCTTGCTTATTCTGGTTTTCTGCCAGTTCTTGAAACTTCCTGACTCAGGGCCTTTGCACTCGCTGTTTCCACTGTTTGGAATGTTTCTCTTCATGCTTGGCCAACCCCTTATACTTCAGGTCTTAGTAAATTTAGGTGATACCTTTTCTCTGGAAGCTTTCGCTGGCTTTCCTATCAGAAGGAACTCCCCACTCCTCTTTTTTTGTTCTTTTCCACAGCTCATTTCACTTATTTAGTTATATGTAACAAATACCTTTGTTTGTGCCTATTTTCATGCTAATTTGTAAATTCAGTGGGGGGCATAGAATATGTAAATCTTAATTAGGCTGCCATTTAGTATAAAACCTGAACCTTTGTGGATCAGTAATTATCTTTTGAATGAATGAATGAATTGGAACATGAATGGTCTGCTATTTGGAATATACGAACTCATGTGTTTATTCATAAATTCATTTATTAGACAAAGAAAAATGAGAGACCAGCTATAACATTTAAATTCTGAATAGCTTTCAGAGTAATTCATGAGCTACAGATGAATGCTTTAATCTCCTCAGTTATTCAGAAATGAAATGTAATAGTTCATTATATGACAAGGGGAACCACCCAGAAAATCAGAATTCAAAAAACGTGCTTAACTTCTTTACATATGTTACACCTTCCATCTGCCATGCCCTAAGCCTATACCCTATTAACTCTGTTTCATGATAACTTTATCATATGATTGACTCACTTGATTACCATACACCAGAATCATGTGTGCATTCATTGCAACTGTTTTTCTGTCATTTATAACATTTATTTAAAAAAAAGTACCTTATCATTTGTATAGAAAGTTACATCTCAAACTTACGACAATTAAATACTTTCGGTCCTGTAGCAGTCAGTCATTATCACCTTTTATTATTATTCTCTAACTTAAAGTATGTTTATTGAATGGATTCTTCTATTAAAATGGAAGCTTCATTTCAGTGATGTATAGATTTGAACAGTAACCCTTTAATATATGTGGAAATAAACCCTACAAGTATTTACTCTTTATTTCCCACCTCTCTTTTAGGGAAAAGTATTCTTTGGTAGAGTTGGAGAAGTTTTGTGTAGTTTCTTTCTCTAACTAGGTCAGTGACAACCTGAGGAGATCTTTATTATTTTTAGTAATCAGTGGTTTTCTTATCCTAGGTGATCTTGTGATCTATAAAAATAAAGAAAACAGCAGAATGTAGTTTATACCCTCATCATTATTTAGAAGACTTTTGTGGGTTAAAAAATTAGGTAGTTCTTTTATTGAAGGGAAATGACTGTTTTTTCCTTATTACTTTTATTCCTTTATTTTTTAAGAGGTCTCTAAAGGCCAGGTGGTTCCAATAATAATTAAAGCTATTCTCTTTTCTTAATTCACTTGTGGCTTAACATAATTTCATAACTGATTGCTTTTAGTATTATTCTTTTCTTGTCCATACTGATTATTTGCAGGGAATTTCATGCAAATGAATACATGTTTATAAATGCATATTTATCCATTTGTTTTTTAAATTTTACGTTGAATGAAATCATATGTATTTGATTTTCTCAGTCTTGTTTCACTTAGCACAATAACCTCTAGGTCCATCCATGTTGTCACAAATGGCAAAAATCTCATCCTTTCTTATGGCTGTGTAATATTCCATTGTATATCTATGCCCTATCTTTTTTATGCATTCATCTGTCAATAAATGCATGTTTACTGAAGAAGCTTTACTTTAGGTTAGTTGGGGTATAACAGGAAGGAAAAACAAGCATATACATTTTTGTGATGTATCCCCCTATTTCTTTTAGGACCCTGAGAACGCAAGGGTGATATTTTTATGCTACTGCTTGAATGATAAATGTCATCTGCTCCTACTATTTCCCTTCTCATCACTGCCACAGCTACGTTATTTCTGATCCCAGTTCTGAATATTTTTGTGCTTTTCCAATTTCCTGCCTCTGTTCTTCCTTTCTTTTTTCTCCTCCCTGCCTTCTTCCCTTTCTTTCTCTCTATCCATTCCTATCCCTTTTCCAAAAAAGATGTAGAATAAATAAATTCATTTTCAGAAAATATAAGGAAACAAACTCATCAATACAAAAAGATACTGTAGTGTCAGATAATGAAATTAGTTTCTGCTTGGGATTCAGAGGGTTGTTGTCTGGTTATATGGAATTAGGGGAGGGGAAACAGGAGAGTCTAATTGTTCTTAAATGTCTTCAGTCTTATTCCAGGTGTACCTAGAACTGTGTAGTTTTGGGCCTCGTATGGATTCGTAGTTTCTTGGCTTGTCCCTGCTGTCGGTCAAAGATTCAGCTTTTTTAACAAAGCTTGTACGCTTTCCAGCTTCTAACATTTGCTGTTATTGTCTTCTCTTTTGAACTTTCTAACCTAGTAGGTGTGTTCCTTTGTTGAACAGTCCTTAGTTGTCATTTTTGTATGGTTTATAAAGGGATGAATGCATGTGGTACATTCTGTTTTGAACTGGAAATTCTAATTTCGTTTTTGACAGAGATATATGAGGTATCTGTTTACACATGGAAGAAGAGAGAGAAACGCTCTTGAATAATAAAAAATCTCAAGAGAGATAGCAGGCCTTGTGGCCCGATAAAAGTATTTAACTTCTCCTATTAGTGGCCTTCCTCCCTAGAGTATGGTTTGAGTTGAGGATGGGGATTAAAAACTGAGTTTTCTCTAGAGGCCCAGACACAGCGGGACACTTAAGCACTAGTGCTTAGAGAGCATATGGTATCAGTCCGTTCATAAACTTTTTCCACTGAAGGATTATGAGCATATAACCTGATTTATTAACTTCTGTTTTTTAATTAATAGAGTTTATTTGTTGGAGAAGTTTTAGGTTTACAAAAGAAATGAGCAGTTACGACAAAGAGTTCCTTGTTTATCCCCTTTCCCCAAAATAGTTTCCTCTGTTACCATCTCGTATTAGTGTGATGCATTTGCTATAATTGATGAACCAAAATTGATACAAAATGGGTACTATTATGAACTAAATTCCAGAGTTCACATCAGGGTCCCTATTTTGGGTGGTATAGTTCTGGGTGTTTTGACAAATATATACAGTCATTTATCCATCATTATAGTATCATAGAGAATAATTCCACTGCCCTAAAAATCCCTTGTGTTCCATCTATTCTGTCTTTCCCTTATTCCTTTTCAAACCCCTGCTGATAACTGATCTTTTATTATCTTTATAGTTTTGCCTTTTACAGGGTGTCATGTAGTTCAAATCATATAGTATGTAGCATTTTCAGACTGACTTCTTTGACTTAGCAATATGCATGTAAGTTTCCCCTGTGTCTTGTCATGGTTTCATATGATATCTCATTTCTTTTTATTGTTGAATAACATTCCCTTATATGGACGTATAACAGTTTGTTTATCCATTCACTTGTTGAAGGACATATTGGTTGCTTCCAAGTTTCAGCAATTATAAAGCTTCTATAAACATTCTTGTGCAGATTTTTGCGTGGACATAAGTTTTCAACTCATTTGGGGAAATACCTAGAGTGTAATTTCTGGGTTGCATGGTAAGACTGTAATAAACTAGGAAACTGTCTTCCAAAGTGGTCATACATTAACTTGTTTTTATATTTTAGAAACAGTGTAGATTGTTTTATGGAGCAGTGTATATGGAAATTGATAGTAATTTGTATTTCACATCATTTTTTACACAAGTAAAAAGTCATTGTAGAGGCTTTATGATTTTAGTATTTACTGCTACATTACTATTTAATGTTGCATTGACCCTAATATTGCTGAAAGAGAGGTTTTGGTGAGAAGAAGTTGCTGTATAAATTTAATCACATCAGTATACTTTTCACATAGTAAAAGCATTCCTTATACCTTCATAGACTTAAGCATACACTAATGGAGAACAACGGGCTGTGTTAGAAAGGTGATTTGTTTATTTGCTTTATACTTAATTTACTCATTTAGTGAACATGCACTGAGTACCTACAGTCCCTGATCTCAGAGGTGTAAATAAGTATAAATATGTTTATACCTAAACGAATGTTCCCTAGAAGAAGTTGCAGCACATCTAGCATCTCTCATCCTTACCTATTAACTATCAGTGGTTCTTATTAATTATTATAGGACAACTAAAAGTACCCTCTCAAATTCTTTTTTTTTTTTAAAGATTTTATTTATTTATTAGAGAGAGAGAAACTGAGAATGAGAGGGGAGAAGGTCAGAAGGAGAAGCAGACTTCCCGCAGAGCCGGGAGTCCGATATGGGACTCGATCCCGGGACTCTATCCCGGGACTCCGGGATCATGACCTGAGCTGAAGGCAGTCGCTTAACCAACTGAGCCACCCAGGCGCCCACCCTCTCAAATTCTTGAAATTCTCAGTAGTACTATTATTGTTGAGAAAGACTGTGTTTGATTATTTACAGGTGAGACTCTTTGTAATTCAGTTTTTCCTTTATGACACATTTTATTTATCCATAAGTTAGTGGTTTCAGAAATCAGATTCAGTGATGGATTATGAATAAAGTCACAACATTTACTCATCTAAGGACATTAGAAATAAGGTGAGCATTGCTCTAATACTCAGCATAGAAAATTGAAAGATGTAGTGTGGGACAGAAAAGGGAAGTTCCTTTTGGAACATCACAAAGCATTCTAGGTGCAAAGCACTTTTTACTGACCTGTGCTGTGTCCCTGAACACTGGAAGTATTGTTCTTAATCTCCTGTGTGTTAAGAATGATTTTACTTTTTGGGACACCTGGGTGGCTCAGTTGGTTAAGCAACTGCCTTTGGCTCAGGTCATGATCCCAGCGTCTTGGGATCGAGTCCCGCATCGGGCTCCTTGCCCCACAGGGAGCCTGCTCCTCTCTCTACCTCTGCCTGCCTCTCTGCCTGCTTGTGTTCTCTCTCTGTTAAATGAATAAATAAAATCTTTTAAAAAAAAAAAAAGAATGATTTTACTTTTTATCAATAACAGAGCCAAGAAGATGGAAAAAAAATTAAAGCCCATTAATATTGTATCTCTCCTATATTGTGTTTAAAATTAATTTATAACTGCTTTTATTTTACTCTCCTTTTTTCTCTCTTTTCATTACTTCGAGTATCTTTGCTTTGGTACTTGCTATTCCTTTGTCATCACTGCTTGTCTTTTCTTTTTACTGGCTTCTTAAATCCTGCTGCATTGCTTTTTGCCTTTCCTTCTTTAATCTTTTCTCTTCTGTTTAATTTTTAAATCCTTTGCCCTTTATCTTTCTTTCAGTCTTTTTAGCTGCTCTCTCTTCCTTTGATTTCCTCTTAAACATTACTTCTTCTTAACATTGTGTTATTTATTGATTTTTCTTTTTGTTTTATCTTTTTAATTTTACACATTCCTTTGTATATATGGAAAACCTACTCTGCCTACCCATACTGAATCAAAGAGAGAAATACTACTAAATCCTCCATACCACATGGAAAACCAAACATATTTATTCAAACTTACTGTGTGGATACTGAAAGATTTATATGACATGTTTTCTCTTGTTTTTATTCTTTTGTTTTGAATCAAAACTCAAATAATTGATGTGCTGATATATAGCAAATTGAATTATATTCCATCTTTCTAATATACCAACTTCAATTGTATACAAAATATACTTTTGAGATGTAAACATTTGTTTGTAAGTAGACCACAAGTAATTTTGCCTTTTATTAAATCTTTGGGCTTAATTAGAATACATTTATAATACTAGTATGAGCATAAATCAAGGGTTAAAATAAAAAATAAGAGATTATAATAAAATTTAATCCTCCCACAAAAGTCCGAATATCCTATGAATTTGGTTTAATAAATGCTAGATTTTTAGTAGTAATTTTATTTATAACCCACTCTTCTTGAAATTTTAGAAGGATCTGAAGGAAATACATTATCAGCTCTGCACAGTGTCAGTATCCAAGGTGCGATTATTGCTAATTAAAAGAAATACATTAACAAAACGCCTGAAATCTTGGGTGTATCCTTTCTGCTTCGAGGAAGACATTTCTTCAGGGACGTTCTCTGGTTGAAGAGAGACCAGGACAGATCAAATGTCTTGCTTAGTTCACACACAGAAATGGCTGAGCTAGGGGACACCTGGGTGGCTCAGTTGGTTAAGCAGCTGCCTTTGACTCAGGTCATGATCCTGGCATCCTGGGATCGAGTCCCATATTGGGCTCCTTGCTCAGCAGGGAGCCTGCTCCTCTCTCTGCCTCTGCCTGTCTCTCTGCCTGCTTGTGTTCTCTCTCTGTTAAAATAAATAAAATAAAATCTTTAAAAAAAAAAAAAAAGAAATGGCTGAGCTAGGAATTGAATTCAGATTTATCAATCATCTTGCTTCACATTTATCTTATATATTTATGTATTCTGTTGATTATAGTTCCTGTCCATGCTCAACTTTAATATTACTTGTAGTTCATTGGATATACAAGAATGTAGTATTCTCAAACATCTCTTCATTGCTGCTTATGATAGCTTTATATACATATGTAATAAATCATATGTATGAGTAATGTATAATTCATTTTATATAAGCCTATTATTGATACTTTAAACAATAGCTCTCTCATCCATTAATTTCACTGAACAAACATTACTGAAGCTTACTATTTTTAAGACTAATAGTTGTTGGGGTGCTTGGCTGGCTCAGTGGGTTAAAGCCTCTGCCTTCGGCTCAGGTCATGATCTCAGGGTCCTGGGATCGAGTCCCACATCGGGCTCTCTGCTCAGCAGGGAGCCTGCTTCCTCCTCTCCCTCTGCCTGCCTCTCTGCCTACTTGTGATCTCTCTCTGTCAAATAAATAAATAAATTACATCTTTAAAAAAAAAAGACTAATAGTTGTTTTTCTCTGATTAGGTGATTTAAATTCTCATATGCTTTTTTTTGATAATGTTGTTGCTATATCTGTATCTGTTGGTTTCCCTCTGCCTACGGTTAGACCAGTTTGCATTTATCCTGCCCAGGAAGAAAGGGCTTATTAAGTAACTGGTTAATGTCCACAGAATTTTAGTGATGCATATCAAATATATTTAAAATAGCAAACTATTTTCTGACTAATGACTTTAGAAATAAAACCTTGGTATTTTGATTGTATGTTTCATGTTAAAATTTTGAAAGGGCCCTTTACCAAGTAACATTTTCTTGACTGAGTTTTTCCACTGTAACTAGGTAAAGGAATGAAACTTACTTCCTTTGCTAATTTGATAATATTAGACTATTAATTCCTCAAACCTAATGAAATTTTTGAAAACTTCATTTTGCAAACATGTCTCACTCAAGATACCCAAGGTTAAAATCTTAGAAATATTAAAATTTGGTATTCTGTGCATTCTTCAAATGCACTTGTGATACTCTAAATAGGTTGTGATTTACACCTTTCATCAGTTTGTGTCAGTCATTTACCAAAATAATGTTCAGCATCATTATCATCTGAGAATTTCTTTTAGAAATGCCAATTTTTTTGGCCCCAGCCTGGGCTTGTTGAATCATGCACTGTGGGTGTGAGGTTAGCAATCAGCCTTTGTTTACATATAGTTTGCAGGCAATTCTGATATAGCTTCATGTCCCAGTTCTTATTTACCTGACCTTCCTTTTTAGTTTGTATAATTTTACTTGCTTTTTAAAATAAATTTGCTTAATATGTAATCTCTGAGTGGGTTTTGATATTCAATGACACCCAATGTGTGTAAGTCCATATATTTGTTAGTACTTGCTGCCATAAAAAATACCATAGACTGACTGGCTGGCTTAAGCAACAGACAGTTATTTCTCACTATTCTGGAGACTGGAACTCCCAAGATTCAGGTGCCAGTATGGTTGAGTTCTGGTTAGAGCTTTCTTCCTGGATTGCCTTCTCACTATATCCTCACATGCAGAAAGAGCTAGGGAGAGAGAGAAAGAGAGAGATCTCAGTTGTCTCCCTTGTGAGGGCACTAATCCAATCATGAAGGCTCTACTCTCATGACCTCATCTAAACCTAATTTAGATGAGGCTCCATCTCCAAATACCATCACATTGGTGATTAGGGTTTCAGCATATGAATTTGGGATGGGGGAGGGAGACAAAATTCAGTCCACAAAAGTCCAATTTTGTTGGCTTTATTCCTTTTATAAAATAAGAAGTGATACTAGAGTTAAAAGACTTCTGAAGTCAAGTACAAATTTCTTCTTTAAGTAATAGTGTACCTCTTTAATCTTAGTTTCTTTCTTTGAAGTTATCATAAAAACGTAGGTGATATGCAGCAAAGGATTATTGGGAAATTAAAAAGTAATAGATATATGAATAAATGGTATTAGGCTAAACATTGTAAAACTGTAATAAAGGTTATGATCAATATTTTTTTTGTTTTGTATGTTAGCTGCCTGTGTTTCAGTCAGTAACCTAATCAGTCCATCTAAGCAATGAACTATATGACCCCCAAAGAGTATAATGGAAAGATCACAGAAATCACAGAAATCATCCCAACTACTTTCTTTCTACCTGATACAGAAGTCCCCGCTAGAGCATCCCAACTTTGTCTTGAATGCTAGCAGTCCTTGTAATAGGGTTCCTCAGAGAAACAGAACCAATAGGATATCTGGGAGGTGGGGGGAGAAAGGGAAGCAGGGAGGGAGGGAGAGAGAGAGAGAGAGATTTGTTTTAAAGAATTGGAGTTGGCAAATCTGAAATCTGTAGGGCAGACACCGAGGCTGGAGATCAGGGGAAGAGTCATTGTTGCAGTTCATGTCCAAAGGCAGTTTGGGGGCAGAATTCTATCTTCTTTGGGACATCTCTGTCTTTTTGTCTTTAAGACTTTCACCAGTTTGGATAAAGTCCACCCACATTATGGAGGGTAATCTGCTTAACTCAAATGTTAGTACCATCTAAAAATTAGCTCTATAATGACCTCTAGACTGGTGTTAAATATCTGAGTACCATGGCCTAACAAAACTGACATGTAAACTTAACTGTCACAACATCCTTTAATATTTAGAGTCAATTCTACTTTGTAACCCTTCTAACTTTCAAATGATATGAAAATAATATATAATAAATATGTATGTAAATGAATGAATGAAGAAGTGAATGGATAAATAGATAAATGATAGCCAATACCAGATATATTTACTTTACTTATTAATGAAAAAAAATTCAACTCCCTCTCAACTCTGGAAAATTTAGCTAACAGGAGTGTGTGTAGAGCACATCAATTGATTCACTGACATAGTAGTGAATCACAAAGCTCTTTGTTTAACCTTACTAGTATGGTTGTCATATCAAGGTAACTACTATGCTGAATGTCTGAATTGAGATCCAAGAAAGATTTTTGGTTTACTGGTGTGAAAATAAGAAGATGAAAATTAATGAGATAAATATAAAATCTTGTTCTTAACTTTCAGAAAAGTTGTTGAAGGGTTGATAAAAAAGCCACTTAGAAAGGTACCTCAGTGGCTCACTAGGTCAAGCATAGGACTCTTGATCTCAACTTAGGTCTACATCTCAGGGTTGTGAGTTCAAGCCCCACATTGAGCTCCATGACAAAAAAAAAAAACCAACAAACAAACAAACAACAACAACAGCAACAACAACAAACCCCACCAACTCAAAATACCACAGATTAGAGGAATCTGGTAAAACAGATTGTCTCTTCAACGCAGCTGTTGCCCAATATGGATAGATTTGACATGTTATAATCTACTCTTGCTAAAACTTTTTGTATTAGAGAGAGAGAGAGAAAGCATATGCCTACGAGGAGGGACAGAGGGAGTGGGAGAGCGAATCTTAAGCACGCTCCATGCCCAGCGTGGAACCCAGTGTGAGGCTTGAACTCACGACCCTGAGATAAGATCTGAGCTGAGCTCAGGAGTCAGAGGCTTAACTGACAGAGCCACCCAGGTGCCCTGAGGATATGTTGGCTTAAATTATATCCTGCCATATATTATAACTAATAAGCTGAAAAATCTATATTTTTCTTTTATATTAGGTTATGAATTTCATCCTATAGTTTGTGCCATACATACAAAATCAGCCCTCAATTAATGTTAGTTCAATTGACCTCAAAGTTAGCATCATGAGGTACCTGGGTGGCTCAGCCGGTTAAGTGAATGTGTGCCTTCAGCTCTGGTCCTTATCCCAGGACCCTGGGATCAAGCCCTTCATCAGGCTCCCTGCTTGGTGGGGAGTCTGCTTCTCCTTCTCCCTTTGCCCCTCCCCCCGTGTGTGTGCACTTTTTCTCTCACTCTCAAATAGACTTTTTAAAAATATTAAATAAAAGTTAACATTGCCATTGGGGTGTCTGGGTGGCTCAGTTGGTTCAACGTTAGACTCTCTATTTTGGCTCAGGTCATGAGTTCAGGGTTGTGGGATGGAGCCCCACATTGGGCTCCCTGCTCAGTGAGGAATCATTTTGGGATTCTCTCTCTTTATCTTCCTCTGCCCATCACCCTGCTCACCTCCTCTCTAAATAAAAAAATAAATAAACAAACAAACAAATAAATAAAATCTTAAAAAAAATGTTAGCATGCCAAATAGCTTTGGGAACAATAACTTCATGTGATATTCTCTCATGGTAGCTGATTGTAAGATAGTAGAACTGCAATCAAGCACACAAGTCATTAAGGGAGAGGTTTTGGTGGAATATGACCTAAAGAATCTTGATCAGCCATAACTCTTAATAGTTTTTCTTAAAACCACTTCTATATATCTCTGAGTTTTGATCCTGACACATGAAATATTTAACCTCTTGAACAATTTATCCAAAGCTATTCTGAACCCTCTATCATGTCCCCTATACTGGGTATAATTGGAGAACACATTATACTGAGGTGTCTGAGCATTTCCATATGGTGAATAGGGAGAAAGGAAACACTGTCAAATGAATACATTATTACATCTTGATCTGTTCTGCGAAATTGTCATTTTTAAATCTCATAGTGCCTCCAGCTTCTGTAAAAGCCAGACGTGGAACAATTTTGTTAATACCAGTATTGATAGGCATATTAGATTAGAGGAATTGCCAGTACAAAGTAGAACTTTCAGTTGATGTCATTTGACCAAGAACTGTGAAACAATGTTATATTTTAGCCCCACATCCCTTCTAACTTCATTTAAATTACATAATTTTAAGATTATGCATCTTGGAATTGATAGAATCTTGGAATTGTTGCATCTTGGAAACTGAAATCCTTCAGTTTGTTCTTATAAATCACTTCTTTTTTTCTTTATAATAATATGTAACTACTTAAAATGTTTTTTTCCAAATATTGACCATTGCCAAGAGGTGTCTTTAATAATTAATAGAAAATCTAACTGAAGGAATTTGAAAAGAGCCATAGAAACTTTGAATTGACAATTTTACTGATATGTGTTTGTTTCTTATTTATTTTTACCTTATGTTGTTCATAAAAGAATTATAGTTTTTTCTGATGAAAATATACTATCTAGGTATTTAATATTGTTAAAGGCATTTCTGGAACCATACACTTGATTATACAGTGCTGATCACTGTAAAGGTTGCAGTCATATTAAATTTCTGTTGAACAAAAGATGACCTGTCTACTGTGTCCAGCACTAAAATTGTGTAGTTAAGCAATGCTGAAAATTCCATAGAGAAAATTCCATAAGGAAATAGGGCAATTAACTTGTTATAAATTTGAAAGCATATTTGATAGTATCCTAAAGCAGTCCAATATTTGGGTTTACATGCCTTGTTAGTTCTGAATCAAAGAATTTCAGAGAATTTGATCATAGTCAAACTTTTTAGGAATTGAAACATTTTCCAGGAAAACTGTTTTCTTTCTCTCATCCCTTTCTCTCTGTCCTTCTGTTATATCTTTTCCTTTACTCCTTCTTTCTTCTCCTTTCCTTCCCTTCATCCTACCCTTTCTCTCTATTTTCCTTTAAGAAATATTTATTTAATTTCTTCTACATGCAAGACACTATGCTAACATGCACAGCTTACAGGGTTATAAGACATAGATTCATAAATGTCATTACCTATTTCAGGTCTAGCACAAGTATCCTGATAATTTTGCAAAAGAGCCATTTTATTATATATTCACAACTGAACACTGCATCTGAAAATTTTAAAATTTTTCTTCATATCTTGTTACCTTTTATTATCCTCTAATTTTTTTCTCTTAAACAGACTTTTTCTTTTAAAGATTTTATTTATTTATTTGACAGAGAGGAAAGAAATCACAAGTAGGCAGAGAGGCAGGCAGAGAGAGAGGGGAAAGCAGGCTCCCGGCTGAGCAGAGAGCCTGATGTGGGCCTCAATCCCAGGACCCTGAGATCATGACCTGAGTCGAAGGCAGAGGCTTTAACCACTGAGCCACCCAGGCGCCCCTTAAATAGACTTTTTAAAGAGCAGTTTTAGGTTCACAGCAAAATGGAGGGGAAGGTACACAGATTTCCCATTTATTTCCTGACTTCACACATGTGTAGCTACCCCCATGAACAGCATCCCCCACCAGTGTTGCAATAAATTGTAACATTTGTTACAACTGATGAAGCTACTGAATGTAATCATAATCATCATAGTTTACCTTACAGTTGAGTTTTGGTGTTATATATTCTATGGTTTGGACAAATGTATAATGACATGTAACTATCATCATGGTATTATGCAGAGTGGTTTGAGTGCCCTAAAAATCCTTTGTGCTCTGCCTATTTATCCCTCCCTATAAAACCCAGGTAACTAGTGATCTTTTTACTGTCCCTTTAGTTGTCTTTCCCAGAATATCATATAAATTATTCCAAAATAATTTCTTTTACTTAGTAGTATGCATTTAAGATTCTTTTCATATGTTTTTTTACATGTCTTTTCATAGCTCGATAGCTCATTTTTTTTTTTTAGCACTGAATAATATTCATTCAGTTGTTTGGATATATTGTAGTTTGTTTTTCTGGATCTCAAATTTTGAAATACAGATTTTAGACCTAACATTGGCAGGAACTCTTTTTGAAATCTTAGATAGTCACTTCAAGCTCTTTAGGCCTCGGTATATCTTCATTTCTAAGAAAGATGTCTTCTTATGTTGTAACAGAATGGAATTTCAGATTGTTAACATTACAGTGACATTGGAGACCTGGTTAAATGGCTTGGGAGAGACAGAAGTGGATTTGAATCATGCCTCTGTGATGAAAGGTCAAGTTACTTAATCTCTAATTTGCATATATAATATGGAGGTATATAATTATACTCACCTAATTAGATGTCTTGAGGACTAAATGAAAAAATGCATATAAAATGTTCAGCCAGTGGCTGGTACATAATAAGAGCTCAATAAATTTTATCTAGTTTTACTACTATGTAATGGATGTTCAGCACCTCTTACCAGTCCTTTTACTGCTTCCAGCTCCCTCTCTCCCTTTCATTTCTGTGGCCAATACAAATTCTTTTTTTTTTTTTTTTTTTTACTATTTTCAAGTTCCTTACCCATTTTCACTCCTTCAGGCTCAACAAAATATCATCACTTTATTTAAATTAAAGATGGTAAGTCCAGACTTTCCTATCACCTCTTCCCGAATTATCTGCATCAGTAGCATCTTTTTATTCCCTTCAGTTTCTGAGGGTAAATTGCCAGCTGTGTCATCATGAAAGATTTCTTTTTTTTCCCCCCAAATATGTTTAATTTTTTCAGTGTTACAAGATTTATTTTTCATGCACCACACCCAGTGCTCCATATAATGCATGCCCTTCTCAATATCATAAAAGATTTCTTAATTTTTGTGTTTCTTTTTCAGCTATAAATGATGATACCAAATTAAATAATGTGAGTAAAACACTTAATCAAAAATATGAAACTCAATAAATGTTAGTTTTTTTTCCCTGACCTTCCCAACTTTTCTTCACCCCAGTGTACCTGTATTCTGGACAGTGAGAGCTGTCTTTGTAAATTAGAGATTAGATTATGTCCCTTTCCTTCTGTGATTGTCCAAGATCTTTTGAATAAAGATAAAGTGTCTTTTCTTGGCTTACCAACCTGATATAGCTACCCTTTATTTCTTTTTTTTCTTCCCTACATTTCATTCAGTTGTTATTTTTGCTGTGTTGCTATTGGGTACGCTTTTCCTCTCTCTGTGTTTCCTTCTCATATTTTCCTTATTTCCCTTTATTCCTTAAGACGTAGCTTAACACCCTAAATAGAACAACAACTTTGAGGTTATGGATAGAGTTGACCTTTGCCATATAGTGTCTTATATAAATCTGTTACTGTATCTGTGTGTTAAATTGTAAATTATTCTTTATATATTCATGTTTAAAAAGTCAGAGAGTATATGAGAATATAAAGACAAAGTAAAATCTAAAAAATCACTTCTACCCTTCCCTCAATGTCATTCTGCAGTAGAAGTATCCTTTCTTCACTTGTCTACCTTCTCCTATAGATAAATCAGCCAGATAGACATATAATGCAAGCCACATATATAATTTAAAATGTTTGAATCATCACATTAAAAAATTAAGAATCAGTGAAACTCATTTTCAAAGTACATTTAACTAACATATCCAAAAATATTATTAACATTGAATGGATATAAAAATTACTGTTGAGTTATTTTGCATTGTTTTTTCAACATTCTCCTTTGAAATCCAGTGTGTATTTTGCACTTAGAGTTCAGTTCAGTTCAGACCAGCCCCATTTTAGGTGCTCAGTGGCTAGTGACTACTATATGGTACAGGGCAGCTATAGAAGAACTCTGAGAACTGAGTTAGTAAGGTGAGGATTTGACTCATAGCTTTGCAGCTTAGTAGCAGTAGGACTTTGGGTATGTTGTATACTGTCCCTGCACGTCACTTCCTCTCCTCCCCATTTTTAACAGTATTTCATAACACTGTTGTGAAGATCGAACAATAGACTCTCCATGTGGTCATCTGATTTTTACTGACTTCCTTATACTTGGTTTTCAAATATACTGTTTTAGTCCAGGAAATTTGTGTATGCAGAAACACAGAGCTAAAGGATTTTCCTTTTTGGTTTCTTTTGTTGAATGCTGTGTTCTAGGCTCCACGTGACACACTGAACATAAAATTTCCCACCTTCAAGGAACTCATGGTCAAATGTTACTTATTGCCTGGTCATTTCAAAAAACACAGCAAAAAATTATTTTATGAAGTGAAAATATGGACACGTATTTCCAAATTTAATAAAGAATGTTATGGATTGTAAATCTCTGAAATCCTCTCTTTGCTCTATTTTGATCTTCATAACTCACATTAAGGATCACACTATGCCTTCTATTTGCTCTGGAAATCTTGCAATGGCCTTGGGCAAAAGGCAGTAAGATTCTGATCTGGGCTGAAAGTGCAGAGAAAAGACCCTTCCAATAATTTTTTGCAAACACTACCAATAGTAAACTCTTAAGTTATTTAAGACATAGAATACTGTGAGGATTATTTAGGGGCTTTGCTGCTTCTGACTTAATTCCCTCATGTGGCTGCCCTTTGGTCATTTCACTGATGCTTTAGAACCTTTATGAAATAGGAAAAAGGTAAAAACTCAGATTATTTAGGAGTCTTGGAAAATTGTTTGATAGGCTAAGAAGATTATAGGTGATCAGTTAAATGGGGTAGATTTGAGTGATACATTTCTTCCACCATGAATTAATTGAAATCTGATGATATATTATCTTGTGTACATCAAATTATTTCAAAAACTATATGCCTTGCAAATATAGAGAGTGACCTTTTTTGAAAGAAATGAATTGCATATGCAAATTTGGAATGTTTTTCTGATTGTAGGAAATAATGTTCCAGACTAATGAAAACATGGTGCTCCATTGAATTTTACTTTTGATTAGTATAGAGTGAGATACTAGGTTTCAGTTATAATGGCGATGGTAAATAGTGCTTTTGTCTTCTTACCTACAATAAATGACACCTAAGAAATTTGTCCACTTTTTTCTTAGGTTCTTCAAATTGGTTAATGATACAATTTATTTCACCATATATTGTATTTTTTACTGTTGCCTTTGCTAAAATAACATTCAAATGTGTTTACAAACAACTTTAATTAAAATACATGTAAAATTAGTGGACTATAGTAAGAATATAATAATTTGTAGTCTAACTACTTTGTTAGGACTTTTTTATGTGGTATGTTATTATTTCTGGTTTATTAGTGTTTATAAATTGACCATCTTTAGAAGTAAACTGAGGACCATGTACTGAGTTTTATTAAACCAGTGTCATAGTTTGAGTTCTCTGGGAAACAGATTAAGAGATAGAGATCAGCCTACATTACAGTGGTGAGGGAATGCTCCTGAGATCAAAAGCTTTGGGAGGGAAAGAAAGGAAGCAGGACTGGGATCAGGGATGTAGTATCAGTGAAGGCATCGTGTACCTCATGGGGGACGCTGAAGCTGGAAGGCCCTTCATGTTGTCCCCCATTCAAGCATGGGCCCAGCCTTTATACCCCTGCACTGATCATTGGATGAAGGGTGAGGAGGTCCCTTCAGTGAAGGCTGCAGCTGGAGAAAGAAGTGCTTCATCCCAGAAGTGAGTTTAGGCAACACATCACAGTATCCACCATACTTAGATAGGTTAGAACCTAAAGTGCTAGATGTAATTACCTAGAAAGAATCCCAGTTCTGGTATAATTCACAGCTACAGACTTGCCAGGACTACGATAGAACCACCTATTTCTTCTTTCTGTTTCTACTATTGCTCCCTTATCCATTCTCTGCATGGTGGACAAAGCAAGTTTTTAAAAATGTGAATCAGATAGTGTCACTACTCCGCTTAAAATGTTCCCATGACTTCCAGTTGGAGGAAGGATAAAATCCAAATTCAGTACTATGGCCTCCAGGCTCTGCCTGATTTAACTCTCGTCTATTTCTGCAGCATTATCTTGTGCCACTTTTCTTCTCACATATTACGTTTTAAACACACTGGCCTTCTGTCAGGTTTTTAAACATGCCAACTTGTCTCCTCATTGAGGGCATTTACACTTCCTATTTCCCCAGGCAGGCAGGCATGCCTCCTTACTTTTTAGGCGATTGTTTCCTTTTTATTCTTTTAGATCAAATCCCGATAGAGGCTTTCCTTGACTACCTTGTAGACTTTAATAGTTGTTTTCCATCTCATTTCACTCTGTTTTCCTTCATGGCCCTTATTACAACCTGTACTTATCTTGTTTATTTGTTTCAGTATTTTCTGTCTTCCTCTCTTGGAATGAAAGCTCTATGAGTCATTTTCCCCGTCTGTACATCTTGCTATAATAGGTCCTTGATAAGTTCCATTATTTGTTACTGAGTGATTTCTGATTATTTCTACATTCTGGGTGTTACAAATAATGTTGCAATGAACATTCCTTTTTTTCGGGGGGGGGGAGGAATGTGTTTTTAGTTCTCTTAGGTATATACTTAGGAGTTCCATAATGCCTATGTTTAACATTTTGAGGGCCAAATTGTTTTTCAAAGTGGATGCACCATTTTACAATCCTATCAGCAACATAGGAGGATTCCGCTTATTATAAGCTGTCTTTTTTTTCCTTTTTTTGTAAAGATTTTATTTATTTATTTGACAGAGAGAGACACAGTGAGAGAGGGAACACAAGCAAAGGGAGTGGGAGAGGGAGAAGCAGGCTTCCTGTCAAGCAGAGAGCCCTATGCAGCTGGATCCCAGGAACCTGGGATCATGACCTGAGCTGAAGGCAGATGCTTAAGGACTGAGCAACCCAGGCGCCCCTATAAGCTGTCTTTTTAAAAATTCTTACTTAATGTTTTTAATTCCAGTGTAGTTAACATACAGTGCTATATTATATATTTTGTTTATTTAAACTTTGGTTTTCTTAGTAAGCATGAAGTTGTATTTCATTGTGTTTTTTATTTCCATTTCACTAATGACCAGTAATGTTGACATCTTTTCTTATGCTGATATTGACCATCTTTTCTTTGGAGGAATATCTTCTTAAATCTTACACTCACATAAAAAAATTAGGTTGTATGCCTTTTATTGTTGAGTTTGTAAGAATTCCTTATGTATTTTAGATACTAGTCCTTTATCAGATACATGATTTACAAATATTTTCTCTATTTCTGTGGGTTAGCGTTTCAGTTTCTTCATTTTTTCTTATATCACTTGTGTTTTTGATACCATATCTAAGAAATCATTGCCTATTTCAAGGTCACAAAGATTTATCCTGTGTGTTCTTCAAAGAATTTTATAGTTTTAGCTCTTACGTTTAGGTCTATGATTCAGGTTGAAATAATTATTATGTATCTTACCAGGAAGGGGCTCCAAGATCATTCTTTTGCATTTGGATATCCAGAGTTCTGGTCCCATTTGTTGAAAATACTGTTCTTTTATTATTGAATTCGTCCCTCATCAAAACCCAACTGACCATAAACGTAAGGGTTTATTTTTTTACTTTGAATTTTATTCCAAGATTTGTATGTCTGTCTTTATGTTGGTACTGCACTATCTTGATTATGTAGCTTAGTAGTAAGTTCTGAAATCAGGAAGTATAAATTCTTGATCTTTGTTCTTTTCAATATTGTTTTGGTATTTCTGTATGAATTTTAGAATCAGCTTGTCAATTTCTGAAAAGTAAAGACAACTGGGATTTTGATAAGGATTATGTTGGTTCTGTAGATCAATTTTGGGAGTATTGCCATCTTAACAACATTAAGTCTTTAAATACATAAACATTGGATGTCTTTCCCTTTATTCAGGTCTTTGTGGTTTTTTTCAATGATATTTAGTATTTTTCAATGTGTAAGTCTTGCATTTATTTTGATGAGTTTATTTCTAAGTATTTTATTCTTTTGGATGCTGTTGCTAGTATAAAAAAATATAGTTCACTATTGTATGTTGATCTTATGTGTTACTGCCTTGCTAACCTCATTTATTAGTTCTAACAGACTTTTTTGTGGATGCCTTAGGATTTGTGTATATATAAGATCATGTCATTTTCAAAAACAGATATATTTACTTCTTTTCCAGTCTTGAAGCCTTTTCATTCTGTGTGTGTATGTGTGAGTGTGTATGTGTGTGTATAATTGCCCTAGCTAGAACCTCCAGTACCATGTTAAATAGATGTGGCAATAGCTGGCATTTTCTTCTTTCTGATCTTAGAGGGAAAGCATTTTATTTTTTACTCTTAAGTATGTTGTAAACTGTGTGTGTGTTGTAGATGCCTTTTATCAGGTTCAAGAAGTTCCTTCCTACTTCTAATTTTCTGAATGTTTTTAATGTGAAAGGGTGTTAGATTTTGTCAAGTGTATTTTCTTTGTTTATTGAGATGATCATCTTAGATTGTTTGAAAAAGAAACGAAGCTAATTGAAGACACACACACACACACACACACAACCAAGAGCAAGCTGATAGCTGTTAGTTGTTGGCCAGTTCAGCTACATCTTCTTGCCATGTTTAATATCTCATGTCTTTAATGAGTAAAATGACTGAGTTGACCCAAAATGTGAAGTTAGAAAAGTATAAATCTAAAATAAAATGTATGCACGCATATTTATAGTATTCTCTGGTCTTGATCAAGGTAGAACATGTCACTATAAAAGGTATTTGTTGTAAGAGTTTATTAAAGTAATCATTGCTTTACTAAAACTACAGGGTTGCCTGGGCAAAACCTATAGTCTCAGAAATCCCACTGTAATTGTAAGTATATATTTCTTTCTACTGTAGTAACATCGTATCTGTCTTATTTTAAATGATGCCAATATATCCTATCCACCCCTCACCACTCCTGTTCCCAAAGCTGTCCAAAAAAAAAACATGTATGTTACTACAGAGATAATTCCTGAAATAATAGTTTTACCTAAGCCCAGGCCAGATGTTTCTCAAGGCCAACAAGAGATTTATTTTAACAATAAGTAATTATTACAACAGTACAACAGGTATATAATTCTACTTATTCTTGTACTGCTGAAATATGTTATTTTTGTTGAGAAAATGAATAAAATAGTCTTTATTAATACTTTACTCCTTAAATTTAAAAAAAATCTTTGATAATTTTTTTTTGAAAAATGTATCCCAAAGTCTTATTAGATCATAAGATAGTTTTATTGGATATAATGTGACCCTCAATGCTAGGATAGTTAGATTAAGTTTCCCTAATTGCTGGCCTGGGCTCATCTCAATATATTTATCCAGAACTTTTATAACCTTATCTCCGGACTTCTTAAATATCTGGGTCATCAGCCAAGTAGAGGCTCTGTCCTAGCCTAGACTGGACTGTGATTTTGTCTTTAAGTGAATCTACTTCTTTCAGTAGATTTTTTATGCCTCTTTATAAATATGTCAGTTTATGGGAAGAAACGAAAATCATAATAGTATGCTAGAAATTAAAGTAATTTTTCAGGTCATCTGGTTTATCATTCAGTTCTATTCCATATAGGTAATTTCTCTGAACAGTGTTAAGTCTTTGATTAATTAACAATTTTAAACGGTTTTAGTAACAAGAAATAGGCTAATTCATAGAGCAGCCTGTTGATTTCAGACAGCTTTTATTTTTTTTTAGAAACTTTGGCTCTTATTTTTAGCGTGTTTTTCTGTATATTGATTTGTACTTGTATCTATTCTAATTAAGATCCAGTTGTCTTAGTATATTTCATGTGTATATTTCATGTGTATACAAATACATCATATGTTACCATTGTGTCAAGTGTTTGAAAATAGTTGTATTTCCACTTTGTCCTCTTCTCTGGGTTTAACATCTCAGGCTACTAATTCATTGATTAATCATTGCAAAATGGTTTATGGCTCTAATTTAGAACTTTGCACACTCAATGTCTGATTGTTGTTAGTGTTTTATCTTAACAACTTAATGAGGTATAATTTTCATACCATAAAAATCACCCATTGCAATTATATAATTCAATGATTTTGATATATTTAGATTTATGTAATCATCACCAGATCCAGTTCCAAAACACTTCCACTACTCCCCCAAATTCCCTCATGTTCATTTGCAGTCAAACCTTGCTACTACTCCCAGCTAGGCAATTGCTGATCTACATTCTGTGTTCATGGATTTGCCTTTCCTGGAAAATTTTTATAAATAGAATCTTACATTATATAATCTTTTGTGTCTGGCTTTTAATTAATTAGCCTAATGTTTTTGAGATTCATCAGTGTTATAGTGTGTTTAGAAGTGTTTTCCTTTTATTGCTGAGAAGTATTATATGGGTCAAATTTTATTAGTTCACCACTTGATGGACATTTGGATTGCTTTCTGTGGTTGAGTAATGCTGCTATGAACATCTGTGTACAAGTTTTTGTATGGGCATATAGATAGTTTTCAAGGAGTATAAATGCAGGTTTCCATGATGTCTGTTTATCCATTAAGAAACTATTAAGCTGCAGCTGTGTATTGGATTTGTTTTTATTTTATTTTGTTTTGTTTTGTGGGTGTTTTACATTCCCATCAGAAAGGTATAAGGATCTCAGTTTTTCTTCATCCTTGCCAGCTTCTGCTATTTTCAGTCTTTGAGAAGAGCCATTCTCGTGAGTATATAATGGTATTTTCATGTGATTTTAATTTCTATTTTCTTAATGACTAATGATAGTCATGTGGCCATTCGTATTTTTTCTTCGGCAAATTGTTCATTCAGTCTCTTGCCCATTTTTAAACTGGATTGTTTGCCTTTTTGTTACTAAGTTGTAAGTGTTCTTTATATATTCTGGATATAAGTCCTTTATCAGATATATGTTTTCCACAAATTTTCTCCTAGCAAGTGCTATTTTCTTAATCGTGTTTTAGGGAGCAAAATATTTTAATTTCAGTGAAGCCCAATTCATCAACTTTTTTCTTTATAGATTATCTTTTTGGTGTTTATGTAAGAAGTTGTTGCTTAATCTGAAATCATAAAGATTTTTCTATTGTTTTTATTTTTGAAATTTAATAGCTTTAGCTCTTATATTTAGATCTGATCCACTTTGTGTTAATCTTTGCATATGATATGAAGGGGTTGTCTATTGAAAAGACCACCCTTTATCCTTAAATTGCCTTGGCTCTATTGTAAAAAATCAGTTAACCGTACCCATTAAGGGCATATTTCTGTACTTTCTCATCTGTTTCAATGATTTCTATGTCTATCTTTATACCAGTACCACTGTTTTAATTACTGCAGCTTTATATTAAGTTTTGAAGCCAGATTGTGTAAGTACTCCAACTTTTTACTTCTTTTAAAAATTGTTTTGGATATTCTGAGTTCTTTGAATTTCCATATACATTTTAGATTCAGCTTGTCAATTTTAACAACAACAACAAAAAGTCTGCTGAGATTTTGATAAGGGGTATTTAAAATATATAGATCAATCTGGGAAGAATTGTCTGAAGGAGTTTCTCACAAGTGAAAATTATTATTGATACCTCAGGATTTTTTCAAAAAAAATTTCAAGGAAATCTTGAATCCTATTTTGTAATCCAGCTATACTATTTTTATTTGAAAATGTTTGTTGATGATTTTTCAAAAATAATACAGCAGGAAAATGTTCATCTTGGAGGTTATTTATGTATGCTCTGGGCAGGGGGGTCATATATGTACCCTAAGATGCAGAAGTTTAGAGAAAGTAATGGACCATTTTATTATTCCTTAAAAAAGTAACTTTGTTTCATTCTGCAAGGTATTTGAAATTGATGTAGCAACTGTAAGAAAACATGGGCCGGATTTTAAAATAGGCTTTATCTTGATTTTGTTGGTTTTAGTGTCTTAATTATTTTATCTGTGTTCTAATTTTACATTTGTTCTGTTTGTGCTATCAAGGCATGCCATGTTGTTGGCTGACATCTTAGTGTAATATTAGTGTAGCAGACAGCTAATGAGTTTGTAAAGGAAGGAAATTGTTTTCTGTTAAACACTTCTTACAGTCAACTACTTAGTGATATGTAGCCAAAATCTTGTGACATGGCTGTTTCTACCTTTACTTACAGATGATAAAAATTGAGGTTTAGTGAGGGTCAGAATCATGCCTAAAATTTCATATATATTGAGGCAGCATTAAAATCTAGATATTCTGATTCCAAGTCCAGTATGGCGGCTGAGAAAGAGTTTGACATTTTAAGATTTGGTTTTCAAGTGTGTCTTGACTTTTATTTTTTCTGTGTTTGTTTTTTCTGTTTGTTTCTTTCTACCCTGTCTCATTGTAGAATGGTCTTAAGGCAACTTAAGAGTGCATAAAATACAACAAGATGGCATAAATTAAAAATAGGAATAAAATGAGACACAAAAACAAGGGTGGGGAAAGTCCTTTTCCCAGAAAAACAACAACAACATCCTGTAAGTGAGTATTGCTGGAAGACTGGAAAAAATTTGAGCTGGAAAAGGCTGTGGAAGTATAAATGGGCTGACTTGGTGTGAGCTTTGGCATCTGTCCTAATCATAATACATGTGAGGAAGTGAGGTTGTATTTGCTTTTGCTTCCTCTAAGTGCGGAGCCCAGTGCCTTCTACATGGTAAGCGCTTCCTCTAAATGCCGAGCTCAGTTCACTAATGAACTTGACTGTCAGCATTCCAACGCTACTAAGCTGTTGGAAATCTTTTTCTTCAAATAGGCAGGAATTTTAGAGTTCTCTATTAGTGTACTTGTTGTAAGCACCATTTCATTGTTTTCTTGATCCGTACTATATTTGAAAGTGTTATTTCAGAAATGCTTATAACTCATTTACACATGTACATCTAGAAATTGCCTCATATAGGAGTGTCCCAGAAAGACATAAGCTCCACTAGTTGAGGGTGTCTGTAAGTTTTCTGCTTCCGAAGGCTGTACCATGATCATTTGCTTTCTATTTGCAATTGTCTCTACTGGATTTTAAAACGAAGACTGTACATTCTGGAGAGTATAAAATTCATAAATATAAAGCATTTCAGTTTGTAAATGCGTCAAAGAATACTAAGGGAGATAAAGTTTATGTTTACTCAGATAATACTCATAATTTCATAATGCCTATTGATGCCATCTCAATTACTGTTTGACCTGCTTCAATTGTAAACATTTCTTCCTATGGATTGAATTTTGTCTCCCAGCCTCAGATCTTTTCTAGAAAGTTTTTAAATGTATATTAAGGTTTATTGCAATTTAATTTTGTCATTTAACAAAGTTATTTTCTCAGTTTGTCCTCAGATAACTCTTAAATATGACCCAACTGTCAGTTACCTGAACCATTGTATTTATTTTGACCCAGCTTCATTTGAATGCTGCGATTAAAAATAACTGAAAAGTGTCTACATAAAATGGTATATTTCCTATTTTGAAGTTAATTCAGTGTCAGAAAAAGTAGAAAGGGTTGACCTTAGAGAAAACCAATTAAACCTCCACCAACCTTGATAAACATAGATCTAGGTATTTGAACTTCACCAGAGCTCTCCCTTTGCAACAGATGATCGTGAAAATGTATTTTTTAAAAAAATAATTTATTTATTTGACAGAGAGAGAGAGAGATCACAAGTAGGCAGAGAGGCAGGCAGAGAGGGGAAAACAGGCTCCCCACTGAGCAGAGAGCCTGATGCGGGGCTCGATCCCAGGACTCTGAGATCATGACCTGAGCCGAAGGCAGAGGTTTAAACCCACTGAGCCACCCAGGCGCCCCATAGTGAAAATGTATTACTAAACCATCCCTGTTAATTCCATAGAGAGGAAGAATAAGGAGTTAGGATGTGGCTCAAGTTTCTGTAAAATATGCTTGTTTTAAAACTGTCATTTCTTGGGGCATCTGCTCCCACTGTTGGATCCATTCTTTTTCCTGTGCTTACCTTCACTTCCTAACTTTAAATAATTCTTTAGTGGGTATACAGTTTGAGGATTTTGTTAATTCGCTGGGGAGCAGAACAGCTCTCAGGCTTGTTGGGAAAATGTCTCCTCTTTTCTGAGAGGATCCTGGTGATTATAATCTTTTAGAAGTAAAGAAAAGTGTTGTACTTTGCATCTTTGTTAGCTGGTGATTAACAATTTGTCAGGATTTTAATCAAGTCTCCTGTTTCCAGATGTATAAAGCATTATGGATATGGACTAGCTTTGAAACATAAAAACCATCTTGGATTGACACTATTAATGATTTTTCAGAATTAATATTTGTAAAGTACTTTAAATATGAGATGCGCTTTAGAAGGGATATTAATATTGTTATTAATATTAATCCTTAATAATCAATTGTATTAAAAGTAAATCAATGCTCCTTTTGATACTTAATCTTTAATATTCAGTTGTATTAAAAGAACATTGATACAGCTTTGGTTAGTTTGTCATGGGAAAGGAAATGATATTATTACCCAGAATTGTTAAGATCCAATCAATTTATAAAAGTAATATTCCCACATCAAGCCCTATTTTATCTGTTTATTTTAAGCCCTATTTTAAATTAAAATTTCTCTGTGTAATCATTAATTAATTTTATTTCAGATTTTCCAATATCTGCATGGTTTTCTGTGTGGTTCCAAGAAGATGGAATTTGCCTGCTTATTTGCGTACAAGAAATTAATTATTAGACACAACCACAAGACGGTTGCTGTTTTTGTGGGTCAAAATGTTTGACTCTGCAGTTTTATATCTGCTTATTATTTTTTTTTGTAATCCATATATTAAATACTGTAATTCATACTGTCAAATCCACAAAAAAGAAAACACAGATGTGTTCCTTTTCCTGTTTTCCTACTGATGGACCTGTAGCCTGGTGGTGTGTGCTTAGTGTTGGTTTCCTAAGATAACTGGGTTTTGGGTTTTTTCCTCTGCTGTGTTCCTATGCCTAGACAGTACCTGGCATGTAGTAAGTGACCGAATGAATAAGTATAGGCCTTCTGACTATGTGCAATCTATGTAGAGCTCTACTTCTATTTTAGCAGACTGCTCTGTTGGGGTTTTAGAGGTTGGATAAATCATATTACTAACAACTCCAGATTTTGGAAACTTCTGACACAGACACAGGTGCCAGGCAGATGGAGATCAGAGCACCAGTTTTATAACGAGTAGAGGCTGAATCAGAGAACATGCATTACCTGTACAGATAAAATGGGGCTCACCTCTGAATTAGGCATTTATGTCCTCCCAACTGCTGGAACGGTTGGACAGACATCCTCAGTCCTCAGCCGTAGGGAAATGGATAAAAACAGGCATGAATGCATCTTCTCTAGGTAGAACTGAACTGAGAAAAAGGAGTTGAACTGGGTACGGTCAGTATGTTCTCTTAAACTCACCAATGAGATGAGTTTCTGCCCTCCTCAGGATAAACAGAGAAGGGACAGAATGAAGCTACTAGCATCTTTTGATCAAAAACCTGCTCATGAAGGATGCCTGGGTGGCTCAGTTGGTTAACTGTCTGCCTTTGGCTCAGGTTCTGATCCCACGGTTCTGAGATTGAGTCCCACATGAGGCTCCTTGCTCAGTGGGGAGCCTGCTGCTCTCCCTGCTTATGCACTTCCTCTCTGACAAATGAATAAATAAAATCTTACAAAAAATCCCTCATGAAAATATGAATAAAGAATAGAGGTTCCCCACAAGACACTCTGAGTAAACATAAATCCCTTCAAACCATTAATTTTTTCTGCAGCTCTTTTGTTTGGTATTTTTAAGAGCCAATTTAAATTACTGTTATATATCTCAACACTTGCAAATCATGAAAATGAGTATTTTGTATAGGAGTCAACATAGGTAAACATTGAACTAATCTCGTAGAATAGAAGCTTGAGCAAAGTAAGTTAAACAGTAAAATAATAAATAAGAAAAGCATTTTCATGTTCCCATTTTTATATATGATGTGTACAATATATTCATTCACTGCAGTCTTGGTTTTTAGTAAAAATACTCTTAGGTTTATCTCCTAAGTACACATCTATGATATCTAGTTAGCTGAGTTGGTGTTCTATTTTGTGAGTCACTATTGTGAGTTAAAATATTTGGGTCTTCCATATTTTCTGTCTCTACTTTCCATTTGAAACAAAATAAAACTTTATAAAGAAGTAGAATATATTACTAAAGACTACTTTTATACGAATCTCATAAGTAATGATCTTTACAAATAAAATCATAAGTGTTATCATTTAAAAATATAATAAAAACATTTTGGTTTGATAATATTAAAAATGATTTTAACCTATAACCATTAAAATCCCACTGATCAGTTAACAACTAGTAGGCCTTGAAGAAAATAGCATTTATTTCTTGTTATCGTCTGGGATGTAGTCTTTGGCCTGTAAAATTGACTCCCTTTTCTGAGGATAGACCATGTTAACCAAGCTCATGAAATTAATGTTTACAACTAAAAAGATTAGTTTGTTGGTTTATGGTATAAATTATTTTAGTAAGGACGAAATGATTGGAATATACAGAATCTGTGAGTTCTATCTGTGTATGTAAAAATTAAAATTAGGAATTTGGTTATTAGAAACTTTTTTTTCCCTAAAAGCAGAACAGCACTGGAAGCTAAATAATAATCACAATCACAATGTTGATTAGGGATTGTGGAATCAGAATTAGAGGGAGGCTGATATGTTAGATGTTTTATGGTATTGGAGGAAGGCAAGCTGGTATAGCCATATCCACCATAGGTATGGTGTTGCTGTTGGAGTTAGAATAATGAAGTTTATTGGCTCCAAACCTTGCCAGGTAGGGGAAAAATATTTGAAATACAGTATCTAAAATACTGTCTCCGCAAATAGTGCTTAAGTGAACATTTTTGGTTACCTCTGTGACTTATTTGCTTCTATACTTTAATGTCTAGAAATGGATTTTCTATAGGAAAGGAGAGGGATTAAAAACAAATAAAAACTAACCTAATTTTAGGCAAATTATCCAAATAGAATCATACACTGAGTACATTAAGTTGTAAAGTATAACCTTTGCTTTTCTGGCAGAATTACAGTGTGCTCATGTGATATTTTACTTGTATATCTTGGGCAGTGTCAACCATTAAAGTTGGCCAACTTTGTCCCTGCCTTGGAATTTATATATGTGATTATAATGTAATGCAATATAATTCTTACTAGAGTGTATGCAAGTACAAAATAGAGGGGGAACATAGGCAGAAGAATCAGTTCATTTTATTATATATTAGTTTTATAACCCAGGGAAGTCAAATTAAATCAAGATAATATCAAATAAATCTTTAATATAGCAAAGCTTTGTGTTTTAACTGGGGGTAAATAGAAGAATAAATGTTCATTTTCTCTAGAATGCTTAAAATCATCACAGTACAGGCCAATTATGATACATTTGACCAATATCATTACAACTGAATATAGAGAAGGAAAAATGTATAATATTTAGGTTTACAAGGACTTTTCCTGGATGAGGCAGCAGTAGAGTTGAATCTTGAAAGTTGAATTTTATAGGTAAATATTAGGGTTGGGAAGGGAACAGTAACAATGTGTAGAGAGGAAAGATGTGAGCGAAGCAGAATCTTGGAGTCAGTTGTGGGAGAAACATGAAGTGATCTCTTTGTTATAGAGAGTACTTGAAGAGTAGAAAAAGAGGTAATGATCATAATATGAAAGACCTTACATGTGAACTGATGTAAATCCAGTAGACCTTCCTGACCACTGAAGTGCATATCATGATCCATTCTACGCACTAGAAAGATGAATAAGGCATAGTTCTTGGCCCTTCCAGAAATTCTCAGCCCAGGTTCAGGTTGATGTAACATACTGTAATACAAGTTTCACCATGGAAGTGAGAAGGATAGATAAGACAATCTCTCCTTGAGAGAAGGATAAATACAATACTCTAGGAACCAGAATGATGAATTATTATAGAGATATTAGGGAAGGCAGAAAATGTGAACGGGGTTCTGTCAAAGAATAAAATTTGAACCACTGGAAGACTGGTAAAGTCACTAGGTGCATAGAAAGCAGGCGATGGAATGTGACAAGATATGGACTGTAAGGTACGTGGTAGGGAGAAGGGAGACATGTGAAGCTGGAGTGACTGGTTGGAATCTGAGTACTAGTCAGTATGGAGTTGGGAAGCTAGTTGAGATTGGAGCCAGACACGTCCATTCAAATTCCATCCTTGCCATATACTGAATTTTTTTTAATTTAATTTAATTTTTTCAGTGTTCCAAGATTCATTGCTCATGCACCACACCTAGTGCTCCATGCAATATGTGCCCTCCTCAATACCCACCACCAGGCTCACCCAACCCCCCACCTCCTCCCCTCCAAAACCCTCAGTTTGTTTCTCAGAGTCCACAGTCTCTCATGGTTCATCTCCCCCTCCGATTTCCCCCAATTCACCCTTCGTTTCCTTCTCTCAATGTCCATGTTTTCCCTTATGCTCCACATGTGAGACCATATGATAACTGACTCTCTCTGCTTGACTTATTTCACTGAGCATAGTCTTTTCCAGTCCCATCCATGTTGATACAAAAGTTGGGTATTCATCCTTTCTGATGGAGGCATAATATTCCATTGTATATATGGACCATATCTTCTTTTTCCATTCGTCTGTTGAAGGGCATTTAGCTCTTTCCACAGTTTGGCGATTGTGGCCATTGCTGCTATGAACATTGGAGTACATGTAGCCCTTCTTTGCACTATATCTATATCTTTAAGGTAAATACCCAGTAGTGCAATTGCAGGGTAATAGGTAGCTCTATTTTTAATTTCTTAAGGAATCTCCACACTGTTTCCCAAAGTGGCTGCACCAACTTGCCTTCCCACCAACAGTGTAATAGGGTTCCCCTTTCTCTGGTAACTTTCTTAAATTAGTTTCCTAACTTGAGTAATGGGGATGATAATAACAACTTAGAGTTACTGTTGTGACTAAAAATTAATCTACGTAAAACACGTGATTACGTGAACTCTTTCCAGTAACACATGAGAGTGAATAATACTTTATTCTCAGGGTTGCGGTAAGAACTGAATGGTAAAAGAGGACAAGCATGGGACACTGTTTGACATGGTGCTCATGCTGAAATAACACTACTAAAAATAAAAGTTTAAAAATTATTCCATGCAGTTAATGGAATATTGCTTGTATAGAGAATAATTCCCAGAACTCAGAAAAAAATTTATCATTGTCTATGTCTATGAAACTTGGTCTGTAAATATATTAGCCTGTGTTGATTCTAGGTCCCTCTTCTCAGTGTAAGCCTGGACTCCATGACAGTGGGCTTTATTGACCTGTGTGATTTTAAGATAATAATTTGTGCATGTATGCACACCCTTATAATACATATATTACAATTAATTGTCATTTTACCTTTTTTCTCCACTAGACGGTGAGTGCTCTATCCCCAATGCTTCAGAAAGTGTTAGGCTTATAAATGTTGGTTGTAATGATCTTCAGTTCAGAAAGGTTTAACATGCATATGTATTCTTAGTGAATAGTATATAAGACTATTTTTTTGACTTTCATATTTAAAAGCCTTGGTGCAATTGGGTTATACTACCCTTTACTCTCTGAGCATGACCTCTCTCTGTATTCCCAAATTCATGGGTTTAGATACATGTATTATTAGAGTAGTAGAGATGACCCTCAGCCTCACCCCCAGAAGAATTCTTCTGTCTACTACATTCCTGCTTACCAAGCAGCAAGAATGATAAGGCAGCTCTTAAATATAGGTCTTGTTTATAGCAGTTCAGTGTGAAAAAATGCCCCTAGGCCCTCTGAAAAGACTATTTTCCATATAATGAGAGTGACTCTTCAGAGCTGTGTAGTATTTAAAGACAGGAAACTCATCAAGAAGGCTACATTTTCTATTCCAACACATAATAAGCAATAATGGGATCGATACAAGAAAGAAGATAGAATAAGAACAAATAAAAAATAACCTAATTGAAGCGAAATCAAAATAGTGTCAAGCACTGAATATATTAACTATGAAAGAGTAGTCTTCATTTGTCTGGCAGGATTGCAGCGAGGTTCTATTGTGTGCTATTTCAGTTGCATATATTGGACAGTGTCAGTCATTAAGGGAAGTATTATTTATCCCGAGCATCCACATTTCTATAGCAACACTATACCTGTTTATGCAATTATATATTATTATCACAAATCATGCTTAATATATTTCGGTACCAGTTCCTGTTCTAAACTCACAGAAGTTTTGTATATATTCACTGCCTATTGAAAGTCTGTATCTGCCTTCTTTCTTCAGTCTAGGCAAGTAACATGTGAAATGAAACAGTAACTTGAAATTCAGCATTTAGACTGAATACAAAAACTCAGATCTTGTTTTATTTTAATTTAAAAGCTACTAGTCTTTGAAATAGATTAATTATACTATTTTTATAAGTAAGTTATACAGTAATCAAATTCTTAATATAATAGTTTTCCAAATATAAAGAATTATATAAAATTTTAACCATATCATGTAAACAGATCCATTTTAATGATAAAAATTCATTACCCAATAGAAGGAAGGGCATAGGATTGATTTTGGGGGGGGGCATAGGATTGATTTTAATGACAATAAAAATAATGGAAATAGTACTTTATTATATAATAGAGTTGGCTAAAAAAATAGAGCTTTAAAGGAGTGTAATAACATATGATCTTTACCTCTTAGAAGAGAGTTAGCATTTTAATGTATATGCTAAACTATATATTCTTTTCCCTGCTTTTGAGTTTCTCTTATCAGTAGAATAGCTGTCTTTGCTTTATATGCTTAGCAAAACTTTAGAACCACCTACTTTACCAGATAAAACTTTTTCCATATTGCAATTTTAAGTCACCTTATTTTGTGAATATGATTTTTTAACCTGTTTGTATTTGGTTTTATTAGTAAGACTCATTTTACTCCTGTGTAAAATAACTTTCTTAAAATTTTAAATGACTTTAATGGATACCTTTTTTTTTTTTTAAACCTCTCCAGTGTATTGGTTCTTCATTCACTGGTGTTTGATTAATAATTTCTGGGGGCGCCTGGGTGGCTCAGTGGGTTAAAGCCTCTGCCTTTGGCTCAGGTCATGATCTCAGGGTCCTGGGATTGAGCCCAGCATCAGGTTCTCTCTGCTCAGCCGGGAGCCTGCTCCCCCCGCCCCCCCCCCCGCCCGCCACCTGCCTCTCTGCCTACTTGTGACCTCTCTCTCTCTCTCTGTCAAATAAATTAATAAATAATCTTAAAAAAATAATAAAAATTTCTGCCTCTTCTCTACCTATTAATTTAGTTTCATTGTCCTAGTACAGGCTAATCACATTGTAGTTATAGCTAACCTGAGATTTCTGTTTCTGTAATGCTATCTTAAAAAGTCATATATAAAGTTTTATTGTGGGAGCCAGTGGCAGTTGTTTCTCTTTTCCTAAAAATATTATAGTATACAAGAAGAAATAGGAAAAAATATTGATAAATGTATGTTTTTATGTAACAGTGTCTGTTGTCCATATATTTACATGGACTCATAACTGCAATCATCAAATAGATATCATTTCAAAATCCTAATCATTCCTTTAATTTTATATCATGACATTATTTTGATAATCATTAATTTTAGTGAATATGTACCATTCCTTCTTATTTATAATGGGAATTTACTTGCTTCAAATTAGCATTATTCCTAGTTGCATCATTTATCTGAAATGAACACTATTTCAATCAACTTCCCTTTCCCTTTCGTGGTAGTCTTTATTTGATCTATTTCAGACTATCTCTGTGTAGGAGAAACATGACAAGAAAAATGGCAAATCAGACATTGTTTTTTCAAGCAGATTTTTTTAAAATTAATTAATTAATATATTTTTATTTGAATATAGTTGACATACAGTGTTACATTAGTTTTGAGTGTAAAACTGACTGATTTGACAAGTTTATACATTATGCAATGTTCACCACAAGAATATCAAGCTGTTTTTTAGTCAAACAAACATCACCACTTTCATCACCACTACCACAACAGTAATATAAATATATTCAGTATTTACTTTAATTAAGTTCTAAGGTTAATGGACTAATGTCATGTTTTGAATGTTCTTTTTTCTTAAACATTATCCAAAGAAGGCATCAATTCAGACTTCTTTTGATGAAAAAAACTCAAGTTCCTTCTGAATTATAAATTGTTAGTTTCTATTAAGTGGTGTTGGGTGATCATCATCATCATTCTAATAAGTGGTAGGAACAGTGATAGCATGAGACTATGTCAGTTTTAGGACACGTTTATGATACAGTAAATTTCCAGTGTCTGCTGATTTTTATATGTATTACAGTATATTCTATAATCAGTATTTTAAATATCTGTCACCAATCTCTGGTTACTGAAGTTTAATTTATGATTTAAATGACTAAATTTTATGACTTTAAGATTTTAGTTTTACTGACTTAGCCTTTCTGTCATTATTTTTTCATAACTTTAATACAAAGCCCTTAAGTCAGGATTCAACTCTGAATTATAATATTCTTCATATGGGTAAAAACAGTTCACTTTGTGGTTTTCTATTTTATGATGCAATTTCCAGGAAATTGCTGGGGGGAAATGGATACTGCCAAGACATTTTTTTTTTTTGCACTTCAAAATGTCCTAAAATTCATGGCCTAGAAGTAAATAAATAATTCCAATATTTTTTAAAGAAATCTTTGGATGTACTATACTTGGGGCAAAAAGAACCAAGGGGAAAAGAGGTATAAGGATCAGTCCTAGGCAAAACAGGAAAGTATCATTCTTTTTCATGGCTGTTCTATTTTTTGGTTATCCCCTTTCTCTTCCCAGCCACTGGGTAGTGTCTCTTCCAGCTTCTCCACATGGCACATATTTGCCCTCTTGTCTCCCTAAGGCTGTGCATTGTATACTTAAGCATAGTTTTTGTGTCATTATTATGGAACCTTTTTGAACTGAATGACTTTAAATAGCTAATAAATTAATGATACTATGAGGCTCCTGATCTTAGGCTCCGCTGGTAGAACTCTGGCCATGACTCAAGATAAATAACTATTCTCAAGACTTGTTGGGTTCATTCTTCATGATTTTCTCCTAAGCTCTCCTCCAGTTCTACTCGCCATCAAGACCAAGCCACTGGCTGCTTGTTCCTCTCAAGGATATACTACTGACTTTTTTGAGTCAGATAAAAAGTGTTTATGGCAAAAGGAGATGCAACTATTTGCTCATGTGAACCAGAATAACCCCTATCCCCTAGGATAGGAATAGACCACTTCAGATGAACTTCCCAAGAGAATTTATGTTCAAGTGCTATATAGTGGCTTGGAGTAATCCTTGACGTTGTCTCCATACCTCATGTTCACTTATTCAACCATTCATTTATTCACTTTGTATTTATTTCAGTTTGTATTTTATATATATGCATATAATGCACACACACATGCACACTAATTAAATATTAACTATGTGTTCAGCAATATGTACCATGCTGGGGATATAAATAATTCTCTTCACTTTTTGCAGTTTGCTTATAGTCTAGTAGAATCACTAGACTATAAACGTCCATGAGAAGAAGAGGTGAGCAAATATGTTCATATTGAGATATGTCATATTAAGATCTGTTCATATTAAAAGGAGTTTTCATGAGTTACTTCAGGGCATAAAGGCAGTATTTTAAAGTATACTATCCCAAGGATGTAATGGTTCTGGAAGAAAGTACATTTGAGTTGACTCTTGATGGATATGGAAGAATTAGTTACAAGGTGAAGAGGAAAGGACTCTCGGAGGAAAATGAGGGCTGAGATAATGTAATCTCAGAGACCAAAAAAAAGTGTAGAATAAATTGACAAAAGGATTACTCTTACTAGTGACATGCGAGAATGCCAATTTTCCTGCAGCTTTGTCCACAAATAGCATTGTAATTTATCAAAATATTTATTGCTAGTTGAGTGAACAAAACAATAAGCATTGATATCTAAATTTGCATGTCTTTGCTAGCAAGGATAAACATTTTTTCCATGTTGTCTTCCAGCAGTACTATTTTGGTTCATGTAGTTTTGAATTTTAGTTTTTTCAATTTGTTTAACCTCTGATATTAAAGACAGTAACTTACTGGGTTTTTTCTGTAAATAATTATTTATAATCTACTTTTATTACTTAAAAATAGATGTTTTTCATAAAATGTTTAATTATTGCTATTTAGTATTTTATTAGAAATGTTTGTTAAAATTTATCTTATGCCTGTTCATAGGCATATTGATGTGAATTAAGATGCTAAAGATACGTACATTGAATTTTCTCATCAATTTTCTCATACTTTTCTTTAGCCGTCACTAACAAATAGAATGGGTTCATGATTTTTCCTTTGAGAAAATAGTTTGCAGATTTGATTCCCTTTGATTTTTGGGTGTAAGTCATACTCATCTATTATCGTCCTACGATATCTGGTATAGGTATCTTTAAATTGGAGCTTTAGAACCTAAAAACAATTTAAGGGTTTGTTTAATTTAAGGGTTAATTTAAGGAAAGCAATTTAAGGGTAAAATCTTTTAAGGTCTTTATTATTTTTGCCTTTTTATAGTTTCACAACCTTACCTAATTTAACAATAGTTCTTTTTCTTAATTGACTTAGCTTTATTGAGTTTTTCAAAGTTTTTAAAGCATTCTACTCTTCTGTTTTTGAATTCGTCTTTTATTCTAATACCTAATGTTTAATCATGAAATTACAATAACAAGTCAATAGGAATAAACAAGTTCAGATGGTAGGAAACAGATGGCATACTCAGATTAATTCAAGGAGAGTTTAATAAAGTACTTTTAGGCAAGAATTTAGTCAGAGTGTAGGGAAACCAGAAGGGATTATGCATCATCCAAGAACAGTTACCCTAAGGTCATGCTACTTCTTCTGACTTCTCACCAGTTGGACCCAACAGGAAGCCAGAGATGTGTACTAATGTGTGTAGTGTAGTTCACTTTGGTAGAACAAATCAGAGAATGAGAAGAGTAGAGAATCACTCTGGATAGCAAGTGAAAGGTATCTGACACACTTGAGAGCCAACGCAGTGGGTCCTGATTTAGCAGGCTGGAGAACTGTATATGGGTCGCAAATGCTCAGATTCACTGTGCTATGGATATCAGTCCTCCCTAAGAGGAATGCTATAAATGCAGAGAGGAGTTAAGAGGGCTTTTTCTCTATTTGGCCCCCAAAACTGTCAGTAACATACTTCCCCCAATTTGTTCTGATCTTCATGTCCAGATTAATCTGGATTTCTGTCTTGATTTTTCTTTCTCTCTCTCTTTCTTTCTTTCTTTCTTTCTATTTATTAACATATAATGTATTATTTACCCCAGGGCACATGTCTGTGATCTGTCTTGATTTTTCTAACTCTTCCCAAATTAATGTAGCTTTCTTTATTCCTCTTGGCTCCAGTTTCCATATCTGTATTAAATACTCCAGCAAATAAATCCTATTTAAGAAAATCTCAATTAAAAATTTGGAAAAAGTTTTCCCTGGTGGTTTGGCTATTTCTAGGGAGTTGCTTTAATTTTGGTTATTGGGTTACTTTCTTTCTCCCTGTTTATGTTAGTTGGTACATACAAAAGAATGTATGTAATATTTTTGTAAGCTCTGAAACATAATAAAACAAACATTGTGAATCCACACCCACTAAAGGAATTAGAACATTACCAATAAAATTAGTTAATTCATTTTTACTATTTAATATTCTGCTGCATGATCATCCCACTGTTTACTTATCTGTTTTATTATTGATAGGCATTTTTTGTTTGTTTTGCTATTGTGAACAATGAAAATTTTTGTTATATTTCATATATACTTGTTGGTATACATAAGCAAGATTTTCCAGAGAGTCTTTCTTTAGGAATGAACTAACTCAGTCATAGAGTATTCATGTTCCCCTTTAGAAGACAGTGTGACATTATTTTCCAAAATGATGCAGCAGTTTACACTTCTACAAGCACATATAAGTGTTCTACTTGCTGTGTATGTTCATCAGCGTTTGTAGGACAACTCTTTTTTATCATTTTTTAAATTACTCTGAGGGGTAAAAAGATGTCTCACAAAGGTCTTAATTTGCATTTCTTGGATTACTAATCAGGTCCATCACACTTTCATTTGTTTATTGGTCGATGGGTGTTCATGTTTCTTCTTTTCCCATTTTTTTTTTTTTACTTTTGGGTTATGGGTCTGTTGTATATTGATTTGAAGGGATTCTTTGTATACTATATATAAGTAATTGTTGGGTAGATGAGAGAGAGAATTAGTAGATAGTGAAAGCAGTCTCCTATTTAATGAGTATATATAATAAGTAAATTCGCCCAATTTTATGGTATATCTTTTTACTTCCTTTTTTTAATATTTTATTTATTTATTTGACAGAGAGAGAGAGAGATCACAAGAACGCAGAGAGGCAGATAGAGAGGGGGAAGTAGGCTCCCTGCTGAGCAGAGAGCCCGATGCGGGGCTCGATCCCAGGACCCTGAGATCATGACCTGAGCCTAAGGCAGAGGCTTAACCCACTGAGCCACCCAGGTGCCCCACTTTTTACTTTCTTTAGGACACTTTTTTTTTCCTTTTTTTTAAGAGGAAGAAGCTGGGAGGAGAGGAGCAGAGGGAGAGAATCTAAGGCAGGTTCCACAGCCAGCACAGAGTCTGACTCCAGGCTTGATCTCATAACCCTGAGAGCATGACCTGAACTAAAATCAAGAGTCAGATGCTTACCCGACTGAACCACCCAGGCACCCCTTTCTTTAGAAGATTTTTGATGAAGTTCTTCAGTTCACCAATTTTTTTATGATTGCATGTCTATAAATCACTAAGTTATTTTTCTTTATTTCCTTCAAAAAGCTTAAAGTTTTACCTTTCTTAATTAAATCTCTATTCCATCGGGAATGTATTTTTTTTTTGTGGATGGGATGATGGGGCTGAATTTCATTTTATTCTATACATCTAACCAATAATTCTGATTTTTGAATAGCCCATGTCTTCTTTGTCATATACTGTTTCCATTTATATATGACCTGACTTCTAGGCTTTATTCTATTCTATTGGTAAATCAATACATTTCTGAACCTCACTACATTAATTACTGTAGATTTCCTTAGATTTAATTTTTCTTAAAAGTGTCTTGGCTGTTCCTAGGCTGTTACTTTTCAATATGCATTTTTCAATCAGCTTGTCAGTTTGCATGAAAACCTTTGGGATATCCATGGGAATAACATTGACTCACCTAATCAATTTGGGAGAAACTCTAAGCAGTATTTGGACTTCCACTGATGAACATTTTATTCCTCACTGTACATTCTTCTTTTAATAAAGTTTTACGATTTTCTTTATAAAAATATGTACAAATCTGTAAATACCTATATTTTTTAGAATCCTTATCCCTTCTTTAGTTATTTTTGAAAAATAGAATTCCTATGTTAACAATTATATCATGTACAGATCACTATAGTTTTATTGCTTCCTTCCCTAATCTTCTACCTGTTATTATTATTGTCCTTATTTCTCAGCTGAAAAGAACTTCTGCTAGTGTTGAAAGAATCACTCAGGGGGCCTGGGTGGCTCAGTGGGTTAAAGCCTTTGCCTTTAGCGCAAGTCATGATCGCAGGGTCCTGGGATCGAGCCCTGAATTGGGCTCTCTGCTCAGCAGGGAGCCTGCTTCTGCTTCTCTGCCTACTTGTGATCTCTCTCTCTCTCTTTCTGTCAAATAAATAAATAAATAATCTTAAAAAAAAAAAAAGAAAGAAGCACACTCCTAGTGGGCATCTCTGTTTTGTTCATGATTTAAGGTAGCATTTGATGATTTAAAGGTAGCATTTCCAATGTCTTCGGAAGATAATTAATAAGATTAAAGTTCTGTTTCTAATTTTTTTTTTTAAAGATTTTATCTATCCATCTGACAGAGAGAGATCACAAGTAGGCAGAGAGGCAGGCATAGAGAGAGGGGGAAGCAGCCTTCCTGCTGAGCAGAGCTCAATCCCAGGACCCTAGATCATGACCTGAGCCAAAGGCAGAGACTTTAACCCACTGAGCCACCTAGGCACCCCTCTGTTTCTAATTTTTAAGAGAGATAAAAATCTGAATAGATGTTGATCCTTATCAAATGTGGGGTTTGTTTTTTTTGCAATCGAGAAGAGGTTCACCCCTTTCTATTGAATTTAAATTATAGCTTTCCCGTTATTATATTTCCCTTGCATATTGTGATTAAACCCTTCTTGATCATAATAGATAATAGATAATCTATTGTTCTTAAATCCTGCTGACTTCATTTGCTAATATTTGTTTAAGATTTGGTCTATAATTTACCTTTCTCATACAGTACTTTTTTGAGTACAAAACAACAATTTTTGTTTTGTTTTGTAGCATAGTATGCAAGATTAGAAAGATAAATTCCTTCAAAGTTTGGTAGTTTGATAGAATTTGCCTCTGGGTTTTGTATGGCTTTCTTTTTTTTTTTTTAAGAAAATACTTGTTCATCTTATTTTGCTTCATAATTTCTCCTTGAGTAAGTTACATTTTTTAGTAATTTTTAACTTTCCTCTAAATTTTGAAATATTTTATTATAATATTCATGTTATTCTTTTATTTTTCCGCTGAATTTTTTGCTTGTTTGTTGTTCTGTTGTTTTGTTTTTTCTTTAAATTTGTAGTAAATGCTTCATATATGCGAGGCTGTCTGCCAAAAAGCTTTAGAAAAATCATTACATTATTATTCCCATTTTACTTATAAGAGACTCCAAGAGGGTAAGTAACTGGCCAAAGTCACATAGTTGGTAGTGGAGCCGAATTGCACATGTTTTTTTTTAAGAATCATACAGGCTCTTTTGGGTAGAACATAATATCCATTTACTAATCCTTGAGTTGAAGTGAGCCATGACATTTGTCTAAAAGAGTCAACTTGGAGGGAAAAAAAAACCCACTCACAAAATGTTTTGCCTTCCATCTATGACTTTGAAGCACATTTTATTTTTTATTTTTGTTTAGTTAAAATGAACTCAGTTTGTGTTTAAGAAGCACATTTTAAACCACTTCAGTTTACATTTTTATCCTTTATTGAAAATCCTAATAAACTCTCTTTTGAGCTTTTAAGAAAATGTTATTATGGAAATATTCTTATTGTAGATTTTCTCTTTGTACACCAAATAAACTTCAGATCATTTGTTTGACTCACAGGAACCTACTGTGGTGACTCTGGATGCCTTTGTGCAATGACTTGATGATTTTCTTCTCCCAAACATAGTCATTGGTAGTTCTCAGTCACTCTCTTGGAGATGGAAAAATTCATGTGAAACTTGAAACTCTTCACCACTTTTTATATGTCCACTAACCTTTGGCACCTTTCTTTACAATGGATAGGCTGTTTTATGTTCCTGTAAATATTTACTTGGTCTCATCTTCATTTTAATGTGCTTCAGTGAGAACAGCATGCTCTTAGAATTTCTTTGTCTAGCAGATTAGAAAACTAGAATTTCCACCTTTCCAGGATATTTAATTTGGAAGCATTCATTTGCCATTTATGCTTTCAGCTTTTGAAAATTTGCCATTTCATTATCTCTCTTCCATTTTTTTGTCAGACAAGATAGTATGAATATCTTTATTGTGTCTGTCTTATTTATCTAAATCTTTGTTTTCATTGTTTTGATAAATTTTTGGCTTTGTGCTGTAAACACCACTGGTATGTTTTTCTCTTACAATCTTTCCCAATATTGATTTCTGCTTCAGTTAACCTACATAGTAATCCTTACTTATTTTAGTAGTCAGCTGCACAGGATTCATTGAAATCCATTTTATTTACAGCTGCTTGATTATTTTGAAATTATATACTCCAACATGTTGAGCCACTGAAATCTTTGCAATCATTTTCTACCCTTAAATCTTTGGTTTACTAAACTAAAATGTTCTTTGTCAGGTTTCATGCAGATCAGAAATTTTGGTGATGCACTTGCAATAATTACTTGTTAATTGTTATCATTCAGAAAAATAGGGAATATTATTTAGAGTGTTTCAATAATTATAGATATTATAGGCAGGCTACAACATTTCCATTATTTTGTTATGGTGAAATTGCTATGAGCATGGAAGAAATTCAAAGGGTTTGTGGCCTGACTTCAGGGTTGAGGTTCAGTTCCCTTCTAGCTGACGTTTTATATTTTAAATCAGTCTGTCTTTATTTATTTATTTTTTTAGTGTTTCTAGGAAAAAAAAAAGTTTTATGCTTGAAGCAAAGACCCCAAACACGCAAACAGTATTCTGATTTGTCTCTCTTCAAGTCCCCAGTGCATTTACTTTCCTGAAGCTTTGTGCTTTCTTTTTCTTTAATAAACACTTAAAAAATATATTGCTTGCAGTTGTAATTCAGCACAAGGACCTCAGAGTTTCAAACCTTTCATGAAAACTTGTCTTAGATTTCTGCATTTTACTTACATTGTAAAACTTCATTTATACAAAGTTAGAGCAACATTTTATTTATTTATTTAGGTGGTATTTGTTTTTTGTTTCTCTTACAGTAATTTATTTCTACCCTTGTTCGAAAAAGATTTGAGTCATTTAGTACAAAAAATTATGAAGTGAAGAAATCAAGCAAAAGAAAAATATCAGTGCAAAATTTAAAATGAAGAAAGGAGCAAAATTAATACAAACATGGACAACATCAAGTCTAATGTACTTCCTAGAGATGGGCCACATACTGAGCTCTTTCTAAACACAGATGCCAAAAGAAATATGATAATTTGTATGACTCACACAGTATCTGAAATACCATGGGTACTGAGTGTATGGTGCAATGAACACTTTCGATGATACCACTACCTTCAGTGAAATAATATATTTCATTGGGTTTTTTTTTTTTAACATGTTTCTTAATTTATTCTGATGGTGTATCAGAAGACTCATAGCAACAAATTTAGCTCTTTGAAATACCAACTATTCTAGTATAGTACAATACTAACTGGTCATCTGACCAAGTCATTTGTTAAGTTTCACAGGATGCAAATATATGGTCTCCAAGGTGGAATGGGCAAGACTGTCTTTGAGTGTTGCTGGAATGACATATTAGGACTTTTTTTTTTGGTATTTTTATTTTGTTTTAGTTTTAATTTAAAAAATAAGCTTTATTAATACCACATTAGTACCTCAATCTATATAGATTGAGACTAATTACCTCAATTGGTGCCTTTGTTAGATTTTCACATGTCCTTTTAGATCCAAGAGTTACCTGTAAGGAGAGAGTACCCTGTGAGGCACAGGGTTTAATAGGTGTATCTTCATTATTTCATTACACTTCATAAGTGTATTACACTTAGACAGTATCTGGTTAAGTGGATTTTCAGAAATGCTTAATTTTGTGTTACCTAAACTAATCATCATAAAATAAGTGACTTAAAGAAATTGTTGTTTGAAAGTAATAGAAATAAGTTAACACAGGCAAACACCAAGAAGAAAAGAACTACAGCCTCCTACACCTATTCCTTTGCCATTAACAAAACTAGTTATAAAACCATCTGAGTAATTCTGGCAAGAAATCATATAAGTCATAAAAATATCTGATTATCAGAAAGACTATGATAGGTAGTCTTGCAACAGTAGATACTGTGAATCCATTATAAAGTATATGATACATTTAAAACTAAATATCCAAAAAATGAAGACAAATTACATTTTATTCAGTAGAATTTAGATTCAGTTGATATTCAATCAAGTATTCCACAAAATTTCACCAAACATAATGATAAATATTCAAAAGTCCTATTTGTGGTTTTAATAGCAAAAGGCAAAAAGTATACCATCTGGGAAATCTCATATCCTCCCTATTATAAGAAGTTTGCTATTTAATTTGATGAAACTACCAATGTTGGTAATGTACCTCAGCTTATATTATTTCTAAATTTTAAGTGAATTAATGAGTGAGGAAAAGATTTAATTGGAAAAAATTAGCATTCTGAAAATATATGTTGTTTTCAAAAACATTTTTGAAAATGTTTCCATCATTATAATGCTTTTTGGGGGGGTGAAAACAATATTGTGTCATCTATAGAAAGTCTTATGTACTTAAAACAAAAATAACTTTTTTGATCTATTTTAAAGATATACAATATTAAATGTTTTCATGAGCTTTGAAGCCATTTGTCAAATATCTAAGTTCCAAATAGTTTACAAAATCAACTGGCTGTAGAGAATATGAAAAATTCAGTAGATGAAATACAACAAAAACCTTTATATAACTCATAAAAGAGACTGGAAATCATGATCCACGTGAGTCATCTTTATAAATTTGTATCATCTCATGAAACCAAATATGATATAAAACGTGAAATTAAAAAAATTTAAAAAATTAAAAAGCATAGAACTGGACCTAATATAAAGATACCCAAAAAGAGAAGCATGATTGGGAGTGAGGGAAGCAAGATGGTGGAATAGGAAGCCCCTGATCTACTCTTCTTGCACAGAAACAAAGATTCAATGACAATATATGAATTAATTTCCTTTATGAGAAATTCAGAAACGAATTAAAAGATTCCTGCCCCCCAAGTAAGCATGGAACCAGCACATTTATACTAATAGGAAGTTTGTTGCACCCTCTTATTATACTCCCTCCCCTTTGCATGGCACCATGTGATGAGGAGGAAACACCCAGTTCCAATTTCTCCCTGGAGAGGAAACTAAAAGACTGGACCATATATCGAATGTTATAGCTTTTTGTGGGGCTGCCTGAGAACTGGCTTCTGTTTCACCTGTCTCAGAGTGCTAATGGGACAAGGCCTACCCTAGCTGAAATTAAAAAAGAGTTGGGCACCATAATTCTGCTCCAGAGAGCCTATAGGACAGCATATAGAGAGCAATACAATTCAGTGGTCTTTTCCTCAGGCAAGAAAGAGAACAGTGAAATGTATGTAACCAATGTTCTAATTTTGGGAAGGACTGCCTAAGGAACTGACTTCTCACTAGCTCAATTCAGGTTGCTGTTGGGATCTGGCATACTTTAGATACCTGGGGTTGCTGCTGAGAACCAAATGCTGTTAAAATTCTGTTAAAAATGCTGCTATTTAACAGAACCCACAGAACAACAGATAGACCCCAGAGAGAGTAAGAGATTACAAACCTAAAAAAGAAAAAAAGAAAAAAGAAAAAAAGAGAAGAATAAAGAAAGAAAGAAAGAAACCAACAAATCCCTCTAATTAAGAATCAGCAGGCACAAATCCGGGAAGACATATCCACAGGAAAGATTTGAAAGTCTTATCAAAAGTTGAGCCAGGCAGATTGGTGAAGGACTTTTCCTTGTACAAAACTAGTCTGTAAAGACTGAAAGAGGCGACTGTTTTTCCAATACATAGACACCAACACAAAGTTACAAGGAACATGAAGAAACTGAAAAATGGCTCAATCAAAGAATAAAATAAATCTCCAGAAATGAACTCTAAAGAAATGGAGTTATATGAAGTACCTGACAAAGTATTCAAAATAACCATTATAAGATGCTCAACCAGATTAAGGAAACAATGCATGAATAAAATGAGAATTTCTGAATAAGCCTCATCTATTAAAGAAACTTTATCCGTAATGAATAATCTTCTAAACAAAAAGCACCTGGCCTAGATAGGTTCACTGGTGAATTCCATCCAGCATTTAGGGAGGAAATTATACCAATTCTCTACAATCTCTTTCAGAAGGTAGAAGTAGAGGGGATACTTCCTAAATCATCCAATGAGGCTACCATTACCCTAACACCAAAATCAGATAAAGATATTTCAGGGAAAGGAAACTACAGATCTCTCTAAATTAATATCTCTCATGAACATATATATAAAAATCCTCAATGAAATATTAACAAATTATATCTGATGTATGAGAAAAATTATACACTGTTACTGACTGGGATTTATCCTGAGTGTGTAAAACTGTTTCAACATTCAAAAATCAGTTAATGTAATCTATCATGTCAACAAAGTAAGAAAAATCATATGATCATATCAATAGAAATAGAAAAAGCATGAAAAAACCCGACATGAGTCATAATTTAAAAACTTTCAATAAACTAGGAATAGGAGAGAACCTCCTCAGCTTGATAAAGAACATCCATAAAAAATGTAACACTAACATACTTAATGATGAGAAACCAAAATCTTTACCACTGAGATCAGAAACAAGGCAAAGATGTATTCTCTTACCACTCCTTTTCGATATACTGGAAGTCCTGACTTACATAATAAAACAAGAAAAATAAAAGTATATAGATTAGGAAGGGAAAAAACTTTTTGTTTGCAAATAACGTGATTATCTATATAGAAAATCTGAATGAACCAACAAAAAAGCTCCTGGAACTAATGATAATAGCAAGGTTGTAGGATACAAGGCTAATTGTATACAAAGGCTAATTGCTTTCCTATATACTATAGGATATATCTTGATAATATTATCAAAATGTCAGTACTTCCCAATTTTTTGTGTAGATTCAATGTAATCACAATCAGAATCCCAGCAAGTTATTTTGTAGGTATTCACAAACTGATTCTAAGGTTTATATGGAGACACCAAAGACTCAAAATAGTCAACACAATATTGAAGAAGAGCAAAATTGGAGGATTGACACTACCTGACCTTGAAACTTAATACTATAAAGCTACAGTAATCAAGGAAGTGTGGTATTGGTAAATGAATAGACAAATACATCAATAGACCAGAAGACAGAGCCCCAGAATTGACCCATATAAATATAGTCACCTGATCTTTGACAAAGGAGTAAAGGCAATTCAATGGAGAAAAGGCAGTCTCTTCAACAAATGGTGTTGGAACAACTGGACATCCGCAGTCAAAAAAAGTGCATCTAGACACATGTTTTACACCCTTCACAAAAGTCAAAATGAATCATAGACCTAAATGTAAAATGCAAAACTAGAAAACTAGAAAATAACATAGGTGAAAATCTGGATGACAGTGTGTTTGGCAATGACTTTTTAGACACAACAGTAAAGGCATGATTCATGAAAGAAAGAATTGATAAGCTGAAATTAATTTAAATTAAAAATTTCTACTCTATAAAAGATACTGTCAATAGAATGGGGGGAAAAAGCCACAGACTTGTAAAAGATATATCTGATAAAGTACTATTATCTAAAATATATAAATAACCTTTATAACTCAATGATAAGAAGACAAACAATCCAGTTAAAGAATAAGACAAAGACCTTAACAAACACCTTAGAAAAGAAAGTATCTAGATAACAGATAAACACATGGATAGATGCTTCACATCATATATTATTAGGTATATGCCAATTAAAACAATGAGATCATCACTACATGATTACTAGAATGGCCAAAATTCAGCTCCCTGACAACACCAAATGCTGGAGAGGATGTGGAGTCTTATTCATTCCTACTGAGAATGCAAAATGCTATAGTCGCTTTTGAAAGATAGTTTGGTAGTTTCTTACATACAATACTAAACATACTCTTACCACTTGATTTGACATTTATTCTTCTTCATATTTAACCGAAGGAGTTGAAAACTTACATCCACACGAAAACTTGCGGACAGATATTTGTCGAAGCTTTATTTATGATTGCCCAACCTTAGAAGCAACCAAGTTGTCCTTCAGAGGATGAATGTGTAAGCTGTGGTACATCCAGTCAATAGAATATTATTCAGTGCTAAAAAGAAATGGGCTATTAAGCCATGAAAGTACATGGAAGAACTTTATTTTTACTTTTTAAAAGTTTTTACTTATTTAGAGAGGGAGAGAGAGAGAGAGAGCATAGAGGGATGGATGGAGGGGCAGTGGGAAAGGGAGAAAGAGGAGAGTCTTAAGTAGACTGCATTGAGCATGGAGTCCAACGAGGTGCTGAATCTCAGAACCAAGGATAAGATGCTTAACTGACTGTACAACCCAATGGAAGGACTTTAAATGCATGATAGGAAATGAAAGAAAGCATTCTAAAAAGGCTGCATACTCTATGATTTCTACTATATGACATTCTAGAAAGGCTAAAACAATAGACACCATACAAAAGATCAGTGATTGCCAGGGATTGTAGGAAGAAAGGGATGAATTGTCAGAGCATAGGATTTTTAGGACAGTGTAACTACTCTGTATGATGTTATAATAGGACAATAATTTGTCCAAACTCAGAGAATGTACATCATGAGCACACCCTAATGTAAACTTTAGAGGCTGTATGCTAATGGAATGCCAGTGTAGTACATGGGTTGTAACAAATACACCACCCTGGGGGGGATGTTGATAATGTTTGAGGCTATGCATGTGTGGAGATAGGGAGCATATGGGAATTCTCTTTGTACTTTTCTCTCAATTTTATTTTGAACCTAAAACTACTCTAAGAAATAACCTATTAAAAATAGCATCCTTTGGAAATTCAGTTATTTATGGTTCAGAATTCAGCTTTTTAAACTGACATTTGGTAAAAATGCTGTACAAAAATAATTAGTGACTTTTTCCTAATGGTTGGGTGAATTGACTGATTCATCTATTTTCACAAATGAGACAAAGTATTATAGCAGCTCTTCTTTTGTTTAATTTTTAAAAGTGAGGGAGAAACAAGGTCTACATTTATGAAGTTCCTTCTGTCTTTTTCTTTTTGTCATTCAAAAGTGTTAACATCTGGTGAATAAATTCCCACATTGTATTGTTATTAATTCTGCCAGATATTTTGATTGGGGAGGGGTTAGTGAAATATTTAGCGTTACAATGGGTAATCGAACTGAGGCATCTTTATCATAAGGATATATGTCATGAATTTCAAGTAGTAGATGTGTAGGTACAGTTTTATATTGCTAGTCTGTAAAATTCCTGCAAATAATTGTGTTGACATTTTCATTTTAAGGTGAAAAATTTTGTGAGCTCTACCTCCTTTTTCATGTTTTAAGCATGTATATAGGTATTTTTATTTGTTTTGGTAGAAAATGTTCATGTACTAAATGTGGCGGCAATTGGTTTTGAAACATACTGATTTCAGAAAGAAAACATCTGTAGAAGAAATAGTGTATTTGGTTTGGTTGAAATGTGGGTGGAAGACAGCTGCTTTTAGACTTTTTTCATAAGTCAGTCCCACCCCAGTGGATATAAAATGCTAGAGAGAATTTCAGGAACATGGAGATTGCCTACTCAGCCAAAAAAGCATAAACAAAATAGTTAAAAGATATCATCATGTTACCATAGTTACATGAGCATCTTCGTTTCAGAAGTTAAAAAAAAAGTAAAAAAAAAAAAAAGATCTGTATGAGTCTTCTACAAGGAACGACTCTCCTTACATGGAATTCTAAGGTCTGGACTAAGTTATAATTTATTTAAAACATATTATATATTCTGTGATGTTCATGTGGAACTTTTTATGTCTGTATATGTCTGTGTATGCACGCCTGATTTGGAAAACAAAATATATTTAACATGTATTTTGCAAAATACAGGCAAGAATTTAAAGCAACTGTTTACCTTCAAAGCAATATCTAGTATGAAGACAAATGTAGCATTTCAGCTTTCCCTTATCAAGCTTCCTTCATGAAATAGTCACATGATTGGGGTTGGAATTGTCCTATTTTTTATCTTAATAAATGTTAAAAGATGTGTTGTCTTCCTTGCTTCTATAGAAGCAAAAAAAAAAAAAAATAGCATCGAGAATTATGTGCTTCACCTTTTTAAATAGGAAAACCTATACTTCTTTATATTCATCCTGAGATTGTTAAAAATAATTCTCTTCAGATTCTAAAGTATATGAATTTTCCCTATATTATTCAAAATTTATTATATTACTTCATATTTATTTCATATATTACCTTGAAATATTTGAATCTTATGTGTACAGATTTTTTGTCAATAGAATAATACATTCACAAAATGTGGGTCTAAACTCTGATATGTCTTTTCCTTAAGAATTTATTTCCTTCAAAATATGAAAGCCATGCATTTTTTTTCACGTCTATTTGTTTCTTTAAAAACATACTTTTATTTCATGGGTATCGTGTGCATCATTATATGAGGAGTTGCTATAGGAATTGTTTTAATCATTTATTATTATAATTAAATTAGAGAAGAAAAATTACATCATGGCTTTAAGATCTCTACCTAATTTGCTGTAAATATTACTAAAAAGATTTCTTAAAAAATAGTCTTCTTTCAAAGCTTAAGCTGCTCTTTGCAGGTAGTAATGACTTTTAGACTTTAGTCTTTCCTTAAAGTTGATTTTTTCTTTAAATTTTATATGGATAACTGATGCTTCAGGACTTTTAGCCAAATATGTTACATGAATATTTACATCGCTGTTGTTACCACTTCAGTATTTGTTTTATTTCTATATTTAATATTAAGATGTTTATTGATTATTCTACTATAAGTTATTGGCATCACATTGGCCAATAAAATCATATAAAGATTTCAGGTATTTCTATATTGGATTTTTATAACTTCCTCCATAGGATGATTCTGTTAATAAGTATTGAAATTTAGATAAAATGTGATCAGTGATTCTGAGATATTTAATTCTCCATGAGCTTCTAATGCCTTTCTGATATTCTGATGACATAAATGGTTGTCTATCATAAGAGCTGATAATGAATTTAATTTTAAGATTCTATTACCACAACCAGGCATTTCGTGTATACAATTTTATGGACTTAAATGAAACAATAACAACACTTAAGACATATTCTGCCTTTTAAGAGCTTTTATTGTAGTTTAAGAGGAGAGGATGTTTATATTCCATTTTTTTGTCCTGTATATTCATTAAGTTTTTTTTTTAATATCTATTGTAAGTATGCCAGGTAAAACTGAGACTATACATGATGAATAATACTTAATTTCTTTTCTCAGGGAGCCAGAATAAACATAGATAAAGGATTAGCTCTGCTAATTATTACTGTATTAAAAATACTGAATTTGAGGTATACACAAAGTTATGATATTGCAAAAGACTAAATAATTAGTGTTGGGCATAATAATGGAAAATTCCACAGATGGTTTGACATGGGCTTTGGCCTTGATATGAGTAGCGTTTGTCCTACCACAGAATGTCAAGAAAGGCATTTTAGTCTATGTGAACTTTATGATCACACATTTAAAAATGTGTGAAAATACATGATGAGCTCAAGGAGTATAAGAAATCTGGTGTGGCTATAATCCTGGGTACATAGTGGAATGATGAGAAATAAAACTGAAAAGGGAGATTTGGAGCCATGTTGAAAAATTTATTTTATTCTGTAGGTAATAGGAAACCATTAAAGAACTTTATTTTTTAAGTTTAAAAAAAACCTAGTTAGTTAACATATAGTATAATAGTATTGGTTTCAGTGGTAGAATTTACTGATTCATCACTTACATAAAACACTCAGTGCTCATCACAAGTACACTCCTTAATATCCATACCCCCATTTAGTCCATCCCCCACCTACCTCCCCTCCAGCAACCTTCAGCTCTTTTTTTTTAATTAACATATATATTATTTGTTTCAGGGTTACCGGTCTGTGATTCATCAGTCTTACACAATTCACAGCACTCCCCATTGTTTGCTCTATATAGTTAAGAGTCTCTTATGATTTGCCTCCCTCTCTTTTTTCCCCCTTCCTCTATGTTTATTGGTTTTGTTTCTTAAATTCCACATATAAGTGAAATTATATTTGTCTTTCTTTAACTGACTTAATTCGCTCAACATAATACATTCCAGCTCCATCCACATCATTGCAAATGGCAAGATTCCATTCTTTATTATGGCTGAGTAATATTCCAGTGTGTGTGTGTGTGTGTGTGTGTGTGTGTGTGTGTGTGTGTGTAAAATGTGTGTGTGTGCATACCACTTCTTTATCCATTCATCATTAGATGGATATTTGGGCTCTCTCCATAATTTGGCTATTGTGGATAATACTGCTATAAATATCGGGGTGTATGTGCCCCTTTAAATCAGTATTTTGTATCCTTTAGGTAAATACCTAGTAGTGAAATTGCTGGGTCATAGAATAGTTTAATTTTTTTAGTAAAGATTTTATTTATTTATGTATTTGAGGAAGAGAGTGAGTGAGAATGAGTGAGAAAGCATGAGGGATGGGGAGGCCCAGAAGGGGAGGGAAAGCAGGCTCCCCGCTGAGCAAGGAGCCTGACTAGGGACTAGATTCCAGGACGCTGGGATCATGACCTGAGCTGAAGGCAGACACTTAACTGACTGAGGCACCCAGACATCCCTATTTTTAACTTTTTGAGGAAGTTGCATACTGTTTTCCAGAATGGCTACACCAATATGCATTCCCACTGATGGCATAAGAGGGTTCCCCTTTCTCCATATCCTCACTGACATTTGTTTCCTGTGTTGTTAAGTTTAGCCATTCTGGTGTGAGGTGGTATCTCATCGTGGTTTTGATTTGTATTTCCCTGATGATGAGTGATGTTGAACATCTTTTCATGTGTCTGTTAGTCATCTGTATGTCTTCTTTGGAAAAGTGTCCATTCATGTCATTTGCCCATTTCTTAACTGGATTGATTATTTGTTTTTTGGGTGTTGAGTTTGATAAATTCTCTATACATTTTGAATACCATTTTTCAGATATGTCACTTGCAAATATCTTTTCCCATTCCATAGATTGACTTTTAGTTTTGTTAATTATTTCTTTTGCTGGTCAGAAGCTTTTTATCTTAATGAAGTCCCAATAATTCATTTTTGCTTTTGTTTCTCTTGCCCTTGGAGACATATCCAGCAGGAAGTTGCGGCTGAGTCAAAGACATTGCTTGCCTGTGTTCTCCTCTAGGATTTTGATGGTTTCCTGTCTCACATTTATGTCTTTCATCCATTTTGAATTTATTTTTGTGTATGGTGTAAAAAAGTGGTCCAGTTTCATTCTTTTGCATGTAGCTGTCCAATTTTCCCAATGCCATTTGTTGAAAAGACTGTCTTTTTGCCATTGGATATTCTTTCCTGCTTTGTTGAAGATGAGACAACCATTTAGTTTTGGGTCCATTTCTGGTTTGTCTATTCTTTTCCATTGATCTATGTGTCTGTTTCTATGCCAGTACTACACTGTCTTGATCACTGAAGCTTTTTGATATAATTTGAAGTCTGGAATTGTGATGCCCCCAGCTTTGCTCTGCTTTTCCAATGTTGCTTTGACTATTCTGGATCTTTTGTGGTTCCACACAAATTTTAGGATTGTTTGTTCTAGCTGTGTGAAAAATGCTGGTGTATTTTGGTAAGGATTGCATTAAATATGGAGATTGCTTTGGGTCGTATAGACATTTTATCAATATTTCTTCTTCCAATCCATGAGAATGAAATATTTTCCATTTCTTTGTGTCCTCTTCAATTTCTTTCATGAGTTGTCTATAGTTTTCAGAGTACAGATCTTTTATCTCTTTGGTTAGGTTTATTCCTAGGTATCTTATGGTTTTGGTGCAACTGTAAATGGTATCGATTCCTTGATTTCTTTTTCTGCTGCTTCATTATTGGTGTATAGAAACACAACAGATTTCTGTACATTGATTTTGTATCCTGCAACTTTGCTGAATTCATGTTTCAGATCTGGCAGTTTTTGGTGGAGTCTTTCAGGTTTTCTACATAGAGTATCATGTCATCTGCAAATAGTGAAAGTTTGACTTCTTCCTTGCCAATCTGGATGCCTTTTATTTCTTTTTGTTGTCTGATTGCTATGACTGGGACTTCTAGTCCTATGTTAAATAGCAACAGTGGACATCCCTGCTGTGTTCCTGACCTTAGAGTAAAAGCTCTCTCTTTTTTCCCCATTGAGGATAATTTTGACTGTGGACATTCTGTATATGACCTTAAAAGGACATTTTAAAATAGGGAATGATATAATTAGATTACTTCCATTAATATCTGCCCAATCTAAACCACCAATGTTATTCTCATTAGTGCTCTCCCGGATTCCATTTTTTCCCCTCAACTGAAGTCACTGTTATACTCGAAATCTTGCAGGGCCTCCCAGTGTGCTTAATGCAACAACTTTCTGGTTATTCATGGTTACACAGAGATGATTTTTGCTCTTATCTGCTTCTGTAGTATTTTAGCTATTTTCCAACCGACTGACCTCCAGCCATGGAATGGAAAAATGTAGTGATAGAAGACTGTTATAAGACTATTGGAGTACTTTAGATGAAGATACAGTGGAGCTAAACTGGAGTCATGGCAGTATTACGGGATTGAAAGGATTTAATTTGAAAAATACAGCCTATAGGAGATGTATTGGAAAAAAAGATGAAAAAGACATGAAAAATGACTTCCATGATATGAGAGAAGTTTCAACTAGGTTGCCGGAAAAAAGTGATTTCATTGATAAAATTAGGAAAGTAGGGTACAAACATTTAGTTTGGGATTAAGTACCATATACCAATTGGGATGTCTGCTCTACTTGCAATTTCTTCTATAATTTGTCTGTGTTACCGCAATACTTTGCCATAAAAGTTTTTACAAAGTTGGAGTCTTGAGTCAAATTTACTAAATGACCATAACCCTATGGCCATTTTTTGTTGGACTGTGAGTTAGCTTCCAGAATTTAAGACTGGGACAATGAATGTCAATATCTTTGTGTCTGGGACCATTACATTGTGAATTTGGAGCTCAAAGATTCCTTTAATCCACTAACTTTGTGAATTAACAATATTGCTAGAAAGTTATTCCCTAGAAAAAAGAATCAAAGAGGTGAGAAACAGACAGCAGAAAAGAAGGAACATACTCTCCTCCTCTCTCATACTTCTTGAGATGTGGCTACATTGTTACCTCTGAATTCCTTTAATTAAGTTCTCTTTAGTACTAAAGTTCCTTTAAGCTGGTTTGTGCCCTTACAAATAGAAATGTACTGCCTAATGCAGTTGATCTTGGACTTGTCAAATCTGAGCTTCTGGTAGGATTCCTAAATTGGAGTATATAGCACCTACATAAAACCACAGGCCTTAGAGTCAGAAGAGAATTCTGTCTTGGGTATGAAAATTTAAAAGTCATTCAGATTCAGATTATATTAACTTTCTTCAGGCTCTTCCTATTATTGCCCTGGTGTTGTGCCAGTCATTTTTATACTTATCCATACAACAATGTAGTGATTTTCTGATTCTCTCAGGGGAACAAGGTGTGTGCTAGTTGGGACTGGGACTAAGGGTTGAATCTCAAGGTGTTGACCAGGACTCACTGAAGGAACGAAAATTGAAGGTAGCAAGCTCAACCCACTGAAGATAACTGTACTGATTCATGAACCTGAAAAATACAAAAACAAAGGTGAAGTTTAAAGAGAAGGTGAGGGGATAACACATCCAGAATGACATTAAATTTACTTGTCATGTCTGCTTAGGTTCCTCTTGGCTGGACAGATCTGAGTTCCTTTTTAACCCCAAAATTATTTAGGAAACTATCTCTAATTTCAACTAGTTGGCATTTTTGGTTTTTATTCTTCCTGTGGTGTATACATATTTGACCCATGTAATTTAGTTTTTGAAATTTGTTGTCATTTTCATAGTACCCTATAATATGGTAAATATGGTAAAAGTATTATGACTACAAGTCAATGAGATTTATTTTATAAAAGGTAGGACGTTTGATACATATTTTGTATATACATACAAATTTAACTTTGTCATACTTTTTTAATCATATTTTTCTTATTTATTTATTTTTAATTTGCGTGTAGTTGACACACAATGTTACATTAGTTACATTAGTTTCAGGTGTACAACATAGTGATTTGACAAGTTTATATATTGTGCTGTGTCCATCACAAGTGTAGCTATAATCTTTCACCATACAACACTATTACAATATCATTGACTCTATTCCTTAATCATATTTATATTTAACAAATATTTTTATTCATTCTTATACATTTAATGTATAAGAATACTGATAGTGGCATGTTATACCACTATCGTGATATACTGATAGTGGCATGTTAGAATCTTCCCAAACACTTATGTTTCTGTCAGTTTTTCTTTGCATTTCTGATGATGTTTTATACATTTTATTTTATTCATTTTATAAACATTCATGATCACTATTTTTTTGTTATGGAACGTATCTTGTTTTCTACTCTCTTGGTCCAATTTGTTTCCTCACCTTTATTTCTACTCTGACAGCAATATTGCCATCCCTGCTTTCCTTTTACTCTACAAAGTGAGTTGTACAATGTGCCTTGAACATAACTGATGCTCAAGTATTTGGAGAGTGAATGAATGAATATGTCCATATTTATGCCTGTTTATAAGAATGTGAAAAATAGAGGGTGAATGCAGGAACTGCATAGACAAGTTTCTATGGAAGAGCCAGCATTTCCACATATATGGAATATGTAGGGTTTTTTCCCTATTCTCTAAAGCCTCACACTTTTTCATATAACTGACTCCGCTTACTTCTAGATCGAAGCATCTGTAAATATCTATATACCCAACCAGACATGTTCAGTAGCCACCATGATGTGAAAGAAATAGAGGAACAAGAATGTTTAATCATAACTCTTTTTCTCAACACTTAAGATGTGACTATTGCCTATCAGTGTTTCATTTACTTGGCATTTTTGCTTGCTCACTGTTTTTTAAAAGTAATTCATCTCACAAATAAAAATGCATATTATTTATAACACTGAAGATGGCATATGCGTTTTGTAACTGAAAGATTTTATTTTCATCTTTATAAGACATATATATAAGTGCATAATATCTATAATTACAAATGTTCTAAGTGTATGAGATTTAAGGTTTAATATTCCAAAGTTTATTTTTTTTCCTGTGGAAGTATTTTATTTTCAGAAATACACTGGGACAAAACTGTGTTAAAATGTTATTGTAGAAGAAATTGTAAGAATGAATCAAGAACACAAATATGAGCTATTCACAGACAGAATATAAAAGTGATTGCCCTCCAGCATTAAAAAAAAGTATAAAGATAGTTTGAAGATTCATTGAACATATCTACACAGGCACAGTGACATGATAAATTTGAAATAGTAGACAGTGGAAGCCAAATTGTTTCCACTCCTAGAATGAAACAGAGTATCTCTATATGTATGATATTCAGAAATAAGCTAATTGAAGAGACTTCACAATATATTCTTAAAGTTAAACAAGTTTCTATTTTTAGTCAGGCCAAATTACCACTTTTTTTTTTTAAGGTTTATTTATTTATTTATTTTTGTGATCTCTACAACCAAAGTGAGGCTCGAACTCACAACCTTGAAAGTCACATGTTCTTCTGACTGAACTACCCAAGCACCTCTAAATTACCATTTTAAATGAGGATTTTCTTCAAAGAATATTTTAATCAGTTGAATTTAACAGATATTTACTGGATTAAGCCTTTATGCTAGGGATAAAGTAGTGAAGAAAATAAAAACATTATGCTTATCAAACAAACTCTTAGCTTATTCCATTTAATAATATACTTCTCCATTTTTTAAAGCATAGTTAGACTCTGCTTTAGGTATAATCTTTAAATCATCAAGGAAAGTTAAGGTAACAAAGTAAGAGAAGTAGCATCAATTGGCCACATACTTTACAGGACTTTATATATGTTTTTTATACTTCATTAAAAAGTAAAAGGAAAGGCTTATAGGCCGTGGGTCCATTTTATGTTTAAGGAGTATAATGTTTAATGAAGTCCTAAGTCATTCATTCAGTGCACTCAAGAAATATTTATTGAGCCTTTACATTATACAGGACATAGTTCTAAGCACTGGAGATTTAGGGCACACAGCTAATAAGCACTAAGACCAGGATTCAAATTCTTGTCTTACTCTTAAAACTTGTGCTTTTTGCAGGATGCCTTTTAGAACCGTTGTTGAATGAATTGTCTTCGTAATTAGCTACTTTGTATGTGTAGACAGAGATACCAGAGACTCGAGAGGACAGGTGCAGTGTATATGTTATCTACACTTAGACTAAGTTACCCGAACCTCATTTTTTAAATTCTGGTTGACCATATTGTATCATGTAGAATTATCTTTTCAGAATTCTACATTCATATTTTACATGCGGCTTTCTCTAAATACCTTTATGCTGAAAGGCACATTTAGAATCCTTGTATTTAATTAAAATTGTTTTCTGGGTAACATTTTTTATTTTTGACCACTCTGTCTTATAAAATAATCTCGTGATAAATTCTTCTCAGAATTATAGAGCTATAACTTTCCTCTAACAGGACTTGAGATACAGTTTTCTTCCTTTTTTTAAAATACATACTTTGTAATATGGTTTTATTCTTAGTATACCTATTTTATCTATGAGTATTCCAGGGACTTGCAAATATATATATTTATAACTAAGAACTTTTCTAAAGCTCTCTACCTCAGTACCTCACTACTTACGTACCTAATACACCTTGATAATCTCTCAGATATGTAAAATTAAACCCAATTAAAGTAGTAATCCATCATCTTTTACCCCAGATCTCCTTCTCTTCTGCTGCCTATGTTTAGAGTGACAATAATCATCTCAAGTCAGACAATAAGTACTAACCTCTGTTTCTTTCTTTTCACACACCCAGTTAAAGTCTCATTTATTCTACTTCCTTTAGACTTCTTCTATCCCTCTATTCTCCTCTTCCTTCTCTTTGCTACTGCCTTAGCGAATTATCATTTCTATGTAGCTGTACTTTTCCCACTGGCAGTCAGCCTCCTCCTTAATGAATCTTAGTCCTGAGTCCCAGAATGAATAGGGTCTTGTGTCCACAGAAGGATTCTAGTACTCATTGTAATTGATGTTATACTGGCTTTGCATCTTTACCATCCACTCCTTGGCTGGAAGGTCTTTGAGGATAGGTGGATGTCATAGCTTTGCAATCATTGCATAGTGCCTACTATGTAGGAGATATAATAATAGTTGGGAGATGTAAAAGAATGAATGAAGAGTCTATCTTGAAACTTTTTGGAAGTACTTTGGATAAAAATAAATAAAAACTGAAAAATAAGTAAGTACCTGGTCATTCAGATTATAGTTTCTTCATACCTGAAAAATCTGTTGTTACCATTTAATTCAGACAATGTTGAAGTTTTGCTTACTCTTGGCTACAAGTGGATTTTACAAATAAATATCCATTAAAAATAAGGCTAAAGAGAAGGAAAAGGAAAATATTGAGTTGACTTATTTTTCAGTTCTGTTCTTGTCTACAGTAAAGACTGCAGGTACATAGAGTTAACTTAAGAGGGTTATTGAAATTGGTAATAGCTAAAACTTAATGTAACACTCTTTTGTGGCAGGCACTGTTCTAGGCATATGTAAACTTTTTATCTTCACAAATAAGGCTGATATTATTTATCATTAATTATTATTTCCAATTTACAGTGAGTGAACTGAACCACAGAGGGGCTAAGTGTTTTTCTCAAAGTCAAACAGCTGATACAGGATGGATTCAAACTTAATCCTGTTTCATTATTCAAAAAATATTTGTTGATTTTATCCTGTGTTCTTGTTTTCTTGGCACTGGAGATGCAGTGATGAACAAGACAAAGTCCCTGCTCTATATGACTTACTATATATATATATATATATATATATATAGTATATATATATGGAATGTCAGATAATAATATGTTCTATGATGAATGATAAGGAACGTAAGGGGAAAAGGAGTACCTGGATTGTAGGAGAGTGGTGTTTACCATTGTACAGAGAGTAATCAAAGTAGGTCTGTCTTGTAGGGTAACATTTAAGCAGAGACATGAAGGAAGTAAGCCAACCAGATACACTGATATCTTGGCAAAAAATAGTCCAGGGACGTGTAATGACAAGTGCAGCCTCACTTAGATAGGAGTGTAATCTGTGTTCTTTTTTTTAATAAAGATATAATGTATTATTTGCCCCAGGGTACATGTCTGTGAATCATCAGGCTTACGCATTTCACAGCATTTACCATAGTACATACCCTCAAGAACAATAAAGAGGCCTGCATGTCTAGAGCCCAGGAGTAAGAGAAAGAAGAGTAGTGGGAAGTAAAGCCAGAGAGAGATAGAGAAAGAGCCATATTCTATGAGATTTTCTAGACAACTGAAGCACTTTGGTCTTTATCCCTTAAAATGGAAGCTATTGTAGCTGTTTGAGAAGACCAGTCTTGAAACATGATCTCTCTTCTGTGTTAACATAATCACCTTAGCTGCTGTGTTGAGAGTAGATGATAGGGGCAAGAGAAAAAGCAGAAAGATTATTTAGGAGGCTATTACAGTTATCCAGATTAGAGATGATGGTGGCTTCAGACCTATCAGTAGTGGTAGAAGTAGTGGTGTTGAAGAGGTTTGAGCTATGAATACATTTTCAAGGTAGAAACAGTAGAATTCGCTGCAGGATTATGTCTTAATCATTATATTATACTAGTATTTGGTGAATGCTTTGTGATTGTCTGTATACAGAGCAAGAGCAAAAGGCTGGGGTTTGATCAGGTATGTCAATTATCTTGTGAGAATGGTATTATAGCATCACCTCTTCAAGAATGAGCATTGTTGCAAAGACTGGTGTGAGGTTCTGGAATGGCCCAAGTCTACCAAAACTGTATGAGAGAATGAAAGAAAGGATCCAGGGGCACCTGGGTGGCTCAGTGGGTTAAGCCTCTGCCTTCGGCTCAGGTCATGATCTCAGGGTCCTGGGATCAAGCCCCGCATCAGGCTCTCTGCTCGGCAGGGAGCCTGCTTCCCCCCCCACCCCCGCCTGCCTTTCTGCCTGCTTGTGATCTCTCTCTCTCACTCTGTCAAATAAATAAATAAAATCTTAAAAAAGAAAAAAAAGAGAAAAGAAAGAAAGGATCCAAAGAGAGCAGTAAACACATCGTCAACTGGCACGTCCTGGAATATAAAAGAAAATGGAAAAGAAAAAGCCACTGTTAGTAATTTTACTTATAACTGTTCAGTTTGCTCCCATAATATTATAAAACATTAAAAACTTACAGCAGTGCTCACGACAATATTTTTTTGACTTATAAATCAAATTTGACATTGTCTTTTTCTCAGGTTGAATGTGAAGAAGTTTTCTGTCTTAAAAACATCAGAAACATTGCATAGTAGACTAGCTGAAGAACCTCTAGAAAGTTTCATTTATATGAACATAAATTGTAAGGTTTTACAGTGCTTGGACTGCGATAAAGTTTAAGGTACCACAGTTAAGCAGAGAAACCTGGGTAAGCGATTAATAGTTTAGTATCTCATTTCCTGTGGGAATGTGGCTTCCATTTGAAGAGGAGAATATTATAGTCTTATTTAGTATAAAATTCATATATTGTGGAAGAGTATGTTAGAAGTCCCAGTTGGGTTTCACCTGAATTTATTATCTTACAAAGTCAAATACAGATGCATCTTTCATAAAAGGAGTAAGCTTATTCTAAAGAGTAATATCTGAAACTCTTCGATCAACTTATTACATTTTGATGACCGTTTCAGACGATGAACAGTAGATACAGAATAACCAGAAGAATACAAATGAACGTAAAAAGTTGCTGATGAACAGCAACAGAATTCAAAACTCAAAGCTGTTAACAAATTTTTCCCAGACTGGGTTACAAAAGGAATAATTACTCTAAGATACATTAAAGCTGTTTGCACTTAAACAGGCCATTAAAAAATTCTGCTTTGGGCCATTTATGTTCAGTGACCCAACATTTTAAAATAGATTTGGCTTCTGAGGTAAAAAAAAAAAATTCAAAAAGAATTCCTCATAATATCATTTTCCTTATAAAGTATTTCCTTGACTGGGAATGAAAGATAAAGCCAGAACGTAATAGGAACCAGAGAAAGATGTGAGAGTCTTAGAGGTATCTACTAACTTCTTAATTCAACCCTTATTTAGAGAGTACATGATGAACAGCTCTTCTGTCATATGGTTGCTCAGTCATAAAACAGGTTCCTAACAGGAGAAGCAAATTAAATGTGTGTAAGTTGAGAGAGGAGAATAAATAGAAAAAAAAATGGATAGGGTCATTAGGACCTGAGATGTGAAAATGACTGGTAACTTGACATGGAGAAAAAGGACAAAGCTTAAAATACAGAATTGTAAATTGATGGAGTTGATGATGGGTTTTCCTAATAAGAACTGAGTCAACAAATTCTAAATTATTATTTATAAGAAGTCCGAAATAATAGATCCTAGAAAGATTTACATCTGCAGTGGGTTACCAAAAAAACCTCAGATTTCCCCCAACCTTGAATGCATGTCTTCTTACAATGTGACTTGGCAGCTTCTCCCTTGAAAAGTCTCTTTCTCTACTTTCTTGAATCAAGGAAGGAATTATGAATTAATTTGACCAACAGAATGTGGCAGAAGTAATCTTAGAAAATAGCCAAGTACACCAATTGAAGAATATAAACAAGTTCCAAAAGAATTTGACTGCCTTCTGGAGTGGTAGATCCTAGTGAGTTATTAGAAGCAAGTTACTTTTGAAGCCAACATCATGAAATTATCTAAGAAGTTGTAATCACATAAAGTATCCTTTGACGATTGTATTAAAAACAAAATCCTGTGCTGAACAGACCCCTTCATGGACCTGATTTTTCTGAGTGTTTTATTATATTTTAACATATTGAAACAAATATTTGCTTTATTTTTAATAGCTAAAGAACAAAAATCCCTATGAACAGCTAAGGATTTTACACTTTCCAGTTTTCAAACTCTTAAATACCAAAAGAACCCTTCAGATTTTAGTTTTATTCTTTCTAATTTAAAATGAGGTCATACATCCTTTAAAGAAAGAACCAGATTCATACCGCCGGTGAATATCTTAGTGGTTAGAGCTGCACAGGTAAGTTTGTATTGTAATGGTGTTTTAAAAGACATTCCCAGGCAATTAGCTGAACACATGAAGAAAGAAATTAAAGAGTGGGTGGAAGAAGAGCTGCATATTTTTGACAATAAAACAATAGGAGATGGTTTTCAGTTTGGTACAAGAAACAAGGGGGTGAATGTCTGTATAAGATTACTGTCTCTCTCTCTTTCTTTTTAAATAGTAAGAGATGGTATAAAATCTGTGTGAATCTGTTAGAGAGCAGTGAAGTTTCCTTTTGTTTGATCTGCAATTGTTGTTGTCTGCCATTAGGTAAATTTTGATGCACTTTCAATAAAAAGAACTATTAATGAATTAATGTTTATAAGTCTCTTTGAGCTCATCAGATGAAAGATGTTATATAAGTGCAAAGTAGTAGTATTGTGGTGGTTTCCATGGCAACGGTAACTTCCCCACCTGACAGGAACTCGCAAAGTAAGGTGGGGGAGTTAAAGTTGCTGTGATAACTTTTTGCACTTTGTAATTTAAGGCATTTGAAGCTGGTCCTTTAATATTGTGTACATATTTTATTTTCATTAACATAAACTGTATCTGTTCATGTAGCCTTTTCTACTGTTGTTACTGGTGCATTTCACAGTATTCTAATTATCGAAGGCAAAGACAGTTCATCTTTAAACTGCCTGGATGTGGTGCCTTCTGGTTGGATGGGGGTCCGTGGTGGTGGCGTGGGAGGAGAAAGTATTCACCCAAGGCAGAACAAAACAGGTAGAAGTTTCTTGAACACACTGCAAGAGGGCAGCAAAGGAGGGACTGTCTGTCAGGAGGTAGTGAGTGGTGAGGGGCTGCAGTTACAAGATGGAGGGAGGAGTATGGAACATACAGAATTTTCCCTTTTTGTTGGTCATTTTAGGAGCTGTGCCTGGTAGTAAGTAGCCAGTTAGTTAGGGCCTATGGCTATTTAGAGGTGGGTTAGCTAATGAGCCTGTTCGCAGTCAGCTCACTAGTCACTCTGGGCCCTTTTGCCTTGCTCCTGTTTTCATTGCTCAAGGCTTTTGCTTAAAAGCAGCCTCTACTCTGGATATTAGTACTTGCAAAATATTATTCCTCTTCCTTATTCCTCTGTTCTTAGAATTAGGAAGTTCTTGGGTTCAATCTTATCTTTGCTACAGTGTGATCTAAAGCAACTTTGTTGTCTCTTCTTACTCTGTTTTGTCATGTGTAAAATGGAAATGTAATAAAAACTATCTCAAAAGATCATTGTGAGGACTGAATGCGGTCATATATGTGAACTGTTTAGTACACTGTCGGATGCATAATAAATACACAAGTACTCAATATAGAGAACTAAGTACTCTACATTGTATTATTTTCTACCCTTATAATAAATGTACTTAGGGTCTCTTTATCCATTAGAACTTACTATTATTATGGAAACATTATATATCTACATTGTACCACATGGTAGCACCTTGAGCACTTGAAATCTGGCTAATGCCATTAAATTGTAATGAGTGGGAGAGTTTGCTTTGTGTGAATGGAGATCTCAGTTACTGAATTCCCCAGGAAAAGATTTAAATGAGAATCCCCTTACAAATAAAGATAGCCTGAAGGAAAGTAGCAGGCACAAAGCAGTTCATTGAATTTTTTTTTAATGTTTTTATTTATTTAACACAGAGAGAGAAAGATAGCGAGAGAGGGAACACAAGCAGGGGGAGTGGAGTGGGAGAGGGGAGAAGCAGGCTTCCCTCTTGAGCAGCAAAGCCCAATGCGGGGCTCGATCCCAGCACCCTGAGATCATGACCTGAGCCGAAGGCAGACGCCTAACAGCTGAGCCACCCAGGGGCCCCAAAGCAGTTTATTGAAATGAAAAGTATACTCTATGGGTGGGAGAGTAGGCAGGTTCCAGGGTGTGGAACTGGCCCCTGGGTTGTTTTGAGATTGGATATTGTTGGGTCTTTCCAGGCTGGAAGGAGTTGTATATAGTGGAGTGCTCTCTGAGGCTGCTTCCAGTCATTTGGGGGACTCCTCCCACGGAAAGTTTTTGACGCTACAAGGTTTGTACTGGAATCCTCATGGCAGCCTTTCTCCATGGGGAGCAGGAGGGTGGAGAAGAGGGAGGACGACTAAAACCACAATGCAAATACATTATAATGAGCCTAAGGGTTACCTTGGGGCATAGGTGGAAGAGGGGAGCAAACGCTCTGCACCTGTGGCTCTTAATCTGTCAGTCTCTAGGTCTTGGAAGCCACAAGGTCAGGATGTTGTGCCCTTAGGGTGCTAATGTGTAAGCTATTTATCACCTCCTTGCCTCCAGCTCCTGTCTCTATCATTGCCCTTAAAGGACCTGGGACTCTGCCTCAGGGAGTTCTTCCTGCGGCTCATGTCTAGCTTCCAACTAACGAAATGACTGAATTTTAAATTTTATTTCATTTTAGTAAATTGAAATGGTCACATGCGGGTAGAGACTACCAGTATTGGATGATGCTGATCTAGTGTAAACCTTTATTTTTTTCCCCTGAGAAACGATCTTATTAGCATCACAATTGGAATCCTAGGGTGTCAATCTCTGGCATTTCCCCCTTCTTGTTGACCATGCACACGAATAGCAACTAAAATTTTTACCTTTTTTTCTCCTTTAATTCTCTCTTTTCTTTCTATCTTAGTTCTGTTTCTACTCAGGAACTTCTTGTCAGCTTCTGAAATACTTCCTTTCTAATGTAGTCCTCTGCTCATTTTTCTATTACCAGCTAATTCCCTATAGCCTTAGCCAGCCTTTCTCCTTTTAGCTCAGTGTCACAGGGGAAGAGGGTTTTTTTTCTTTTGATAAACAAAACTTTCTATTTATTCTTTTGACCTAATTTTCTCCTACCTCCTTTGAAACCTAGCTCCACAGTCCTTCTTCCTTTCTTCAATCTTTTCCTCAACACCAAGCTCTCTCATTCAATTGCAAATAAAAGATATTGCTCACTCTCCTTTCTTTCATTATCAAAGATCCAAATGAGTCATCTATGCTTATTCCAAAACTTCCTCATCTTCCATTTTTAAGTATCTTGTTATTTAGTCCATCCTATACACTCCCTTTTTGTAGCTGATCAAAGACTTTTTGACTTCACTTTCTTAATCATTATTTTCCTTGACTTTAAAATACCTGGCACAATTACTCCATCTAATCTTGAAATTTACTCTTCCTTTGGCTGCTTCATACTATACTGTCCTATTTTTAATAAAAGATTTGTTTATTTATTAGAGAGAGGGAGCACACACAAGTGGGGAGAGGGGCAGAGAGAGAGGAAGAAAGGGGCAGAGAAGCAGACTCCCCGCTGAGTGGGGAGCCCTATATGGGGCTCAGTCTCAAGAGCCTGAGATCACGACCTGAGTGGAAAATAAGGTTGGATGCATAACCGACTGAGCCACCCAGGTGCATATATATATTTTAAAGATTTATTTACTTATTTTGTGGGGCGAGGGGCAGAGGGAGAGAGAGAATCTCAAGCATGCTCCCTTCTGAATGCAGAGCCCAAAACGGGGCTCTATCCCAAGACCCTGAGATCATGACCTAAGCTGCTATCAAGAATCAGGTGCTTAACTGACTGGGCCACCCAGGCGCCCCCTATGTTATCTCCTGATTCTTTTGTAACTTTAGTGGCTCCTTTAAGATTTAACCTTCTGTTTTCTTCTTATAGCTCTGTCCTGTGTACTTAGTGCGGGCTCCTAGTAAACTCTCTGATAGGATTCTAACTGATCTTTAGTCTGCATACCCACACTTCCATACCTATTTCTGTCTTTTTAAAGGCATCCTTCCAAAGTCAGCTCACCATCGTATGATGGTTTTGTACAAAAAATCTTTTATATTTACCTATTTTAAATCTATAACTTGAACGTCAACAAAACTGGGCATATTCTACCTCTGTTTATTTAGCCTCCTTATTCACATCTTTCCCACTCTGTAACCTGGCAGTTCTTAAAGTGTGGTCTAGGGAATCTAGAGGGTCTCTGTGATCCTTCAAAGATGACTATGAGGTCAAAATTATTTTCATACTAATATTAAGATCTTATTTGTCTTTTTCACTTTTCACTCTTACTCTCTCATGAATATACAATAGAGTTGTCTAGAGACCAAGTGACATTTGATGATGTCATTGTTCTGACAACTAATGGAACATGTACTTGTCTAGTCTTGTGATTTAAAATGTTCTGTTGGGCGTCTGGGTGGCTCAGTGGGTTAAAGCCTCTGCCTTTGGCTCAAGTCATGATCTCAGGGTCCTGGGATAGAGCCCCGCATCATGCTCTCTGCTCAGCAGGGAGCCTGCTTCCCCCTCTTCCTCTGCCTACGTCTCTGCCTTCTTGTGATCTCTCTCTCTCTCTGTGTCAAATAAATAAATAAAATCTTTTAAAAAAAGTATAAAATGTTCTGTTTTAATAGCTAACAAAGTAAGTATAGAAAGAGATCATCTGCTCAAACAAAAGTGGGGTTTTTTTTGTCTTGTTTTGTTTTAAGGGGGAAGGTTCTCAATATTTTTTAAAAGGGTAAAGGTGACCTGGAAGTAAATGTTTGAGAACTTCTATTATAACCTCATGTGACTTTCCCATTGGTGTTTTGTCACAAAATTATGACCATATTTTCTTTCCCACCCGTTTTAAGTATCATCTACATTTGAATGTTTAAGATAAGGTGCTAAGTCCTTCATCAAGCCTTTTCCTCATCTCTGCTTTCATCCAAACCAATGTATAATCTCTCTTGTTTGTGAATACTACCTGTGGTACTTTATTTGTTTTTTTGGTTTTTTTTTTTAATGATGTTTATAGTGTTAGTATATTTAGGGGACTACTAGATTTGCTTAATTCTTTGATTAGGGAGCATATAATTTTTAATCTTTCTATTTCTACTGAGCTTAACATATTTTAGGTACTCGGTAATTATTTAATGAGTAAAATTTTCAATAATTCAGCTCTCAGTCTACTCAATAAGAATTTATTTAGGGCCATCTCCGGGCTAGATGTTTGAAAAATGCTCAAGGAGCTTAATGTCTCATAGTAGGTGATAAAATGTAAACATTAGTATCTTAATCGTCTTATAACATGCTATAAAATGTTTGAGTAGGGTTCATCAGGAGAAAAAAATGAGCAAGTAGGCAAATCTTTCTGTGGAAATGGGGTGTCAGAAAATGCTTTAGAGGAGAAGTTATACTTGAATGAAGATTTTGCTTGACCCAAATCATGTAAGCCAGCAGCGTCCTAAGAGCACATACCTGGTATACTTGCTAAGACTGAAAAAATTATCTTTCAACACTTAAAAATACTAGCTTCCTGGATCCTAAGGAGAGCAGCCTTTACTCTCTTCTTGATAATCTTTCCTACAAAAAGCTTATGAAGTTTTTGGAAATCTTACCAGATTTCCAAGAACATCTTCAGTCGTTTTGTTACTATTCTGCATTAAGTTATAAGTATCACTCCTACAAGAATTTTAGAGATTTACTCCTACATGAACATGTAAATTATTTATTAGATTAAAAATTATAGGGGTGCTTGGGTGGCTCAGTCAGTTAAGCCTCTGCCTTTGGTTCAGGTCAAGCCTCGTGTCAGGCTCCCTGCCCAGTGGGAGCCTGCTTCTCCCTCTCCATCTGCTTCTACCCTCTGCTCATGCTCTCTCTCAAATTAAAAAAAAAAAAAATCATTAAAAAAAAGACAATTCTTCAAATATATAAAATAAAAAAATAAAATCATAAAATATACTTAGCATAAAATTTACCATTTTAACCATTTTTAAATATACAGTTCTTTGGCATTGAGTGCATTTGCATTTTTTTATGTAACCTTTACTAAAACTTGTCAACTTATAAAATTGAAACTCTGTAACCATTAAACAGTACCTCCTAATTCCCCCTCTCCTAGCCCTGATGACCACTATTCTACTTTCTGTCTCTATGAATTTGACCACTCTAGTTATCTCATATAGGTGGAATCATACAATATTTATCCTTTTATGACTGGCTTATTTTACTTGGCATGAATGTCTTCAGGGTTTATCTATTTTATAGCATGTGTCCTTTTTTTTTTTTTAAAGATTTTATTTATTTATTTATTTATTTGAGAGACAGAGAAAGTGAGAGAGAGCATGAGAGGAGAGAATGTTAGAGGAAGAAGCAGACTCCCCGTGGAGCTGGGAGCCCGATGTAGGACTCCATCTGGGAACTCAAGGATCATGACCTGAGCAGAAGGCAGTCGCTCAACCAACTGAGCCACCCAGGCGCCTGCATGTGTCCTTTTTAAGTCTAAATAATATTCCGTTGTACACCTGTACCATATTTTGCTATCCATTCATGCTTTGATGGGCATGAACATGTAAATTGGAATTACACTTTTCATGTATGGAACTTACTATAATCAAATCAAAAACACTATACTTAGGAAGGATATGAAGTTAAAGTTGTTTTGTGGTTATACATATTTGTTCAAGAGGGAATCTACAAATATGTGGGGTAATATTAGAACACATTTATTTAACCAGAATCTTGGCAAATAAGAATTCAGGTTAAAGTTCAGATTGGGTGCAAAAATGCTCAGTTTCTGAAAGCTACTACTCCAGTTTGTATGCAAGCTACGTATTAGACTTTTTTTCATCATCCCAAATACGATGTTTGCCAGAATATAGTGTTTTTTTTTAAAGATTTTATTTATTTATTTATTAGGAAAGAGAGAGAGTGAGAGAGATCATGAGAAGGGAGAAGGTCAGAGTGAGAAGCGGACTCCCCATGGAGCTGGGAGCCCAATGTGGGACTCGATCCTGGGACTCGATCCTGGGACTCGATCCTGGGACTCGATCCTGGGACTCGATCCTGGGACTCCGGGATCATGACCTGAGCCGAAGGCAGTCGCTCAACCAACTGCGCCACCCAGGGGCCCCCAGAATATAGTGTTTTAAGAAAGAGACTAACGGGTGAAAACAGCCAGAACATTTTTACTAGGGCTGTGATCCTAGAGCTGTTGCTTCTGATGTTCTTAGAGCTGTTGTTTCTTTATTGTGTACTGTTAGTGCCATTGCTCATTCAGATGATTGGTGAAGTCTATACACTTCACAGGCTAAAATGAAGAAAATCAATTTCGGACTCTTAAAGTATCCACAGAAGACACACAACTTCTATGTCAGAGGTCACTCATTTTTGGTACTGCGACTCTGCAACACTATTATTGCTTTTAAAGAAAAAATTGGAAAAATCATAAACAGGACTAGTCAGGGACTATGAGCGTGTGTACTTGTGCACCCCTGTGTGTGTGTGCGTGTACATGAGCATGCACGTGCATGTATGTGTGTCTGTTTTCTAGTATATATTTCTGGATTTCCACTGCTATAGATTAGTAGCCCTAAATTATAGGAGACATGAAAAAGGTGAGGAAATAAAATTTTGCTTTTGTTGACTATTTTGTTGAATATATCTTTTAAAAGAGTATGATCAATAATTGAGAAGAAAATAATTCTCCCTTTGTTTTGGACAACTCAGACCAATAATCCATTAAGCATTGTATAAAGACAACATTAACTCACTGTGTTTATACCATTTGTTGTTGTCCTTGAAATATAATTGACATGTAACTCCTTTTCTTTTTTAGAAAGATTTTAAGATTTTATTTATTTATTTGTCAGAGAGATTGAGCACACAAGCAGGCAGAGTGGCAGGCAGAAGCAGAAGCAGAGGGAGAAGCAGGCTCCCTGCCTAGCAAGGAGCCCGATGTGGAACTCTATCTCAGGAGCCTGGGATCATGACCTAAGCCGAAGGCAGCTGCTTAAACAACTGAGCCACCCAGGCATCCCTGACATGTAACTCTTTATCTGTATATTAAAAACTGGTCATAGAAGTTTGATTTCTCTATGGCTAGCTGAACATTCCACAAAGATATTTTCTTTGTTTCATTTTATGAAGTCATGTCATTTGCGACTGGATATTCTAAGCAAATAAATAATACACATACTTCATGTAAAAGTTTCTAACAAAAAATTCAGTATGGTTTAGATCTTAGAGTATACTTAGGGATATAGCAGGAGAACAATATACAGTTGTAATTAAATGTACATTTTGTAGAGGATAGTCATGTTGATATTTTGAATAGAGATAAAAAGGTAGAAAAATAATTATTTGGATGAAAGTAACTTTAAAAAAGAAAGCATTTTACATTTGCAATGGAAATTAAAGATCCTGAATGAGAAAGTAAAAGTGACAGTTAAGAATCTCCTTGCCTTACTTATTGGTATACACTATTCTTGAACTAAATAGTTTATATTTGACACACAAATTACACAATCCTATTGTGCTTCTTTCAAAATTTACCTTAATACCATTAAATTATTATGCTACTAATATGGATCTTTTAAATAAGTTAATGCAATTCTCTTTAGTGTATTTTTTTAAAAGCTCTTGGTCCTTCTATTGTTTGTCACTATCAGTAAGACATGAACTTTAGAATTATGTTCTCCCCACACTGGTGTTAGAGATACATTTAAGGGTATCCATCAGAGATCACTTCATTTTATATATACAGTCATATGTTTTTACACTAATGATCTTTTGTCCATCCATTTTGAGACAGATATTTAGAGAACTTACATGGCAGGCAGTTTACTTGACTTTCTTGTGTCTTGGTGAACATGGCTTACCCACTTTCTCCCAATAGTTCATGGCCAGAGAATGATTGCTCTGTGTTCATGCTTTAAAGAATAAAGAAATATGTAAGAGAATGCCCCAAAAAAAGCAAAAGGAAAAAAATTTTGATCTATCTGTATGCAAGGAAAGATAATTTTATAAAATTGAATTTTCTGGATTGTATTTGAGAATCTACCAGAAACTTGACTTATTTTTAAAATAGTGTAGTTGAAAAAAATCAGTAAAATTTCAAATTGCTATGTATTTCTTTAGAAAGTAGACTAAATTTAATTGTATCCTTCTAAGTATAAGTTTTCTTTATATAATACAGAAATTCCTAACTTATCTAGAATGCTTCATATTTCTATAATTTACTCAATGATAAATTAATTTTCTCATTCTATGATGTTACATGGACCCACACAGATAATAATTATAACACTTCTCCAACAATGTATAACATCTCTTTAAATACATTATATGAGATCTAATAGATAAATAGGCCAAATGAGAAGAACTATTTGTTTTTTGGAAAAGAAATTTGTATCCAGATGTCTTGATAAATCGTTATTAATCCAATAATTTTATGGAAATTTTGTCAGTGAAAATAAATAGTGTTGTTGCTAAGATTAGTGTCTGATGTGGTGGATACAGACACATTAGGAAAGCCTAAAGAGTTTTAACTAATTTTCTCCCCTTCTGTATAGGCTTCTAATCTAGATACCCAAGTGCTTAGAAATTAGAACTCACTAAACGAATAATGAACTTAATCAGGAAGGTTATTTGTAAGGACGACTCTTACTGGGTAGTAAGAATTTAGTAGGGCCAAATCATTGAGAAACATTTTCACTAGCTAAATGAGTATATTGGCAAATATTTTTTCTTGTCTTTGATCATGCTTCTGTGGGCCTTCCAGGTAGTATCCCTAAAATGGCTTTCTAAAATGTTTGACTTGATAGGCCATGAAGAGTGCTTTAAGAGAATTCAGAAAACAGTGTGAAAATGGGGTTTTGAATTTCCTGCTGAAATGTCAATGATATATCTTTCAGTTTGGGGAGTACCTAGTGAGCATCTTGGCAGTTTGGTTTGGAATCTGGGCAGATCCTAGCAGTGCTTGAGGACTGTAAATCCTCAGTGAATGTTAGACCATATATATATAGTTTTGTGGCTAAAAGCCATTAGAAAACCTCCCTGATTATACTTGGAATCCAGTTTCCTATAGATTTTCATCTAAATAAAAATATACATAAAAGGGTGCAGACCTATCAAGTTGCTGCTGTCAATTTTCAAGTTGTATCTATTTGAATATTTGAAAAGATAGTATTTTGTAAAATTTCTCACAAGATAGCCATATAATCAGAATCTCTATTTCAATTCTACAACCAATGATACTGCTGCGAATTTTCCTACCTGCTGATCTTGATAACCTTATTTCACACGGTATGTTCCTGAAGTATCCACTATTTTTTTTATTTAAAAAAAGAAGAGGAATTGGCAAAATGGATGTTTTAATTGGAATACAAAGAAACAGACTCTTTCTTAGTGATTTTAATGCAATGAGACTTTTATATGAATCTCATCCTATAGTTACAAGAGCATTCTCCCAGCATATAGAATAAAAATAAATGCCTAGAACCAAATAATGACTAAGAATTATTTTGGGGTACCTGGCTGGCTTCGTCAGTAGAGCATGTGACTCTTGATCTCAGTAAGTTCAAGCCCCATGTTGGATATAAAGATTACTTAAAAATTAAATCTTAAAAAAATGTTGACAACAATAAATAAACAACATAAGAGATAACTAGCTAATAATGAATACTATTTCTCTTGATGAAAGTAGAAAAAAAGAGAACATAATCTTTTTATTTTAGAACTTCTGGGCTGAAATTTGAATAATCTGTATCCCATTCTTTTATTGAGTTAGAGATGAGATAACGTAAGGAAATTCAGTCTGTCAAAAGATTTTGTTTCATAAATCACATAGCTGTGTTGTTTTATTTTAATAAATGTATAGAATAGCTTCTCTAGATGAAATATATAAAGTATATTTGTAAAGTAAGCAGAATTGGAAGGGAGAGTCAGTGCTGTGAAGTGGGCATACTTCCTCACTGTATCTCAGCTTTTTTGAACCCATGTTCTTTGTCTTTACAGAAGTTAAGTGGACTTCAGAAGGGAATCCATTATCTGACCTAGTACATTTTAGTAGAAGTGATTTTTTAAATCATTGCTCAGTTCTCGTTGCATTTTATCCAAGAGTTTATATTTTCTAGAAAAAAAATTTTTTTTCAATCTTGGGTTATGTGGGTAGATTAGTTAGATGATGGAAGTAGATCAGTGTTGGTGGAACTTCAACTGAATAGTCAATTAGAGAAGATTGAAGTATTGAATTAAAAGCTGTGGATAGGAAGGAAGCCAGAGTTTCATAAATTTAAGTAGCTTTAATATTCATTTCACATTTATGAAGCATGTACTATATCCTGGATGACAGTATGCTGGTGACACCCTTGTTTTTCCTCACAAAACATCAATATGTAGACTATACTCCCCACTGTATTGTGGTTGAAGCCAAAGGAACAGGTATCAGGTTGGGACTATAAACTTGCCCAAGAGATTAGGGGGAAGGAATTATTTGATGAGTGCTAGAGAGAACATAAAAATTTCAAGTCACCCAGGGTTATCAGACTCCTTGTATAGTTGTAACTGTGTATCCTGCAAGTGACAGGGAAATCCTCCAGCTCCCAACATCCTAAATCTTGCTTACAGAGACTGAAAGACTTGCCCTGAAGTTGGAGTTCTGGTTCTCTGGACTGCCTGCCTCCTGTTGCCTGCATCCCATTTCTTCTGGATTGAAAGAGATTCTAGTGTCAAGAAAACAGCTAGAGGATTGAAAGAGATTCTAGTGTCAAGAAAACAGCTAGAAAAATTACGTTTACGTTGTCCACTTACTTCTGTATGACCTCTTTACATGCTTACGCACTCTGTTATTTGCTGAAGATGAGACCTTTGTGTCCCCGAGAATCAGAGAGGAAAATGGGACAATATAAAACCAGGGATTTGTTGTGAGGATCACAAATGGTGATCTGCTGTTAAATGTGGTTCTGTCTCTTAAACACAACTTCTGGTCGGCATCAAAAGGAGGATGAGTTTACTTATTCTCTTATACAAGTAAAAAGGAAAGGAAGAAAGAACCAAAATAGGAAGGGATGAGTAAGAGCGTAAAAGAAAAGAAAGAAAGCACTTTTAAGTCTGATGCATTTTTTTAAGGCTTAGGCATCGAAGTACAATAGACATAAAAAAAAGTCACAGCTGTTGGTGTTCTGTATACTCTGTGTTTAAATCTGTGTTAGTAATTCTAGAAGTCTCGTTCTTGAATTTTTCTCTGCCATTTTCGTCTAATTTAATCTTATACTCTCAGTCAAAAACAACAAAACCAAACTGATTTTTGTTTTTGTTTTTGTTTTAATTTTTTATTAAATTAAATTTTGTTTTAATTTTTTATTTGCCCCGGGGTAAATATCTGTGAATCATCAGGCTTACATATTTCATAGCATTTGCCATAGCACATACCCTCCCCAATGTCCATAACCCTACCGCCCCCCCCCCCCCCCCGATCTCCCAGTAACCCTTAGTTTGTTTCGTGAGTTTAAGAGTCTCTTATGGTTTGTCTCCTTCCCCATCCCATCTGGTTTCATTTCTCTTCCCCACCCCCCCATAACCCCCTGCCCTGCCTCTCAAATTCTTCATATCAGAGAGATCATGTGATAATTGTCTTTCTCTGACTTATTTCGCTTAGCATAATACCTTCTAGTTCCATCCACGTCATTGCAAATGTCAAGATTCCGTTTCTCTTGATGGC
>CM052806.1:61644186-61769186 GCA_028533885.1 Nasua narica
GATTAGTTGACCATAGAGTTGAGGTTCCATTTCTGGGCTCTCTAATCTGTTCCATTGATGTATGTGTCTGTTTTGTGCCAGTACCACACTGTCTTGATGATTACTGCTTTGTAATAGAGCTTGAAGTCTGGAATTGTGATGCTGCCGACTTTCGTTTTCTTTTTCAACATTCCTCTGGCTATTTGTGGCCTTTTCTAGTTCCATATAAATTTTAGGATTATTTGTTCCATTTCTTTGAAATAAATTGATTGTATTTTGATAGAGATTGCCTTAAATGTATAGATTGCTTTAGGTAGCATAGACATTTTCACAATATTTGTTCTTCCAATCCATGAGCATGGAACGTTTTTCTATTTCTTTGTGTCTTCCTCAATTTCTTTCATGAGTACTTTGTAGTTTTCTGAGTACAGATTCTTTGTCTCTTTGGTTAGGTTATTCCTAGGTATCGTATGGTTTTGGGTGCAATTGTAAGTGGAATCGACTCCTTAATTTCTCTTTCTTCTGTTTTGCTGTTGGTGTATAGGAATCCAACTGATTTCTGTGCATTAATTTTATATCCTGACACATGACTGAATTCATGTATTCTAGCACTCTTGGAGTGGAGTCTTTTGGGTTTTCCACATAAAGTATCACATCATCTGCAAAGAGTGAGAATTTGACTTCTTCTTTGACAATTTGGATGCCTCCAAAGTGATTTTTGAAGAAATTCTCTTTTATTAGTGGTCCATTTTTTGAGCTCTTACTGAGCATATGCCTCTGCAGAATGAATTAAAGTCAACTCCAACCTGTGTTTGAAACTAGGAGCTTGTTTTCAACTATTACCTATGGTTTTAAAATTTTTTGAACTTGGTTAAGAATTCATACTTTAATTGTATTGCCTGAAGTGCTTTTTCTCCCCTCTCCAATTTTTAATATTTTACTCTGTTAGTAATGGTGTCAAAAGTACTGCGTGGTTTTTTTCTCTTCCACAATGTATTGGAAATACCAAATAATATTTATGTTATTTTGGAAAGTTATTATTCATTTTATCTCTTATGGCATCATGTATTTACATGTTTAAGGTTTATATGACTTTCATAGTTCTGATCTACATTGTGACAACTATTTTAATAAAACAGTTCTAATAAGCTTGGAAGTTTTTTATTAAAGTTATGTGTCCCATGAAAAGTGTGATACGTCTACTTGATGAGCCTTTTTTAAACTTTAATGTCATTGAAACTATTTTCATAAAAAGGGGAAATTAAAATGTATGCAAAACTGCTTTAGCTTTTAGAATATAAGAATTTTTCTCTTTATTACTGTATGAGAAGTTCGGAAGGCTGTTTAGATTTGATTCAGGCAGGTGTGTCCTTTTTTTCCACCTGCCTCATAAATAATTATTTTCACATGGAAAATTGCTATTATAGTTGACACCACCCTGTGCTTACTTTCGTTTACATGGTATCACATTTTTAACTTATAATTTCTCTCTGGCCTCAAGAAATATTCTTTCAAAGGCATGTTTACTGCATGCTTACTCCGTCCTTAAATAGTCAGCAAGGAGAGTATCTTTTATCTCTGTGTCTCCAGTCAATATTAAACCTGGTGCTTAATAGGTGTTTAGTATCTGCAATGATTGAAGAGGGAAAAAGTCTTTTGTACAATTCGAAATTTCAGCCATTGCGGTTCAACAGATACAAAGTTTCAGTTATATAAGGCGAGTAAGTTCTAGAGATTTGCTCTATGACATTATGCTTATAGTTAACAATAGTGTATTATTCACTTAAATATTTAATGTCTCAATCTCATGTTAAATACTCTGACCACAATAAAAAAGATATCAATGAAATTTAATTCTAAAGCATTTTTACATATTTTCATAAATACAGTAAGGCATTTTTACACCGTTCCACCTAGCATTTGTTCTGTGTGAAATCCAAAAAAACAGAATCCTAAAAGTAAGTGTACTGGCTTTATCTTTTCCTTCAATAACGGCCTGTTCACCTTCTACCTTATCTATAGTATGTTATTGATTTAATTTTGATTTTTACATTCTCTGACTGATCCTGCCTATAAAATGGATATGTTCAATTAAAAACGAGAAACAAATTTATAAATGTAAAAGATGTTTGTCCTATCCCTGAATAAATATGTTTTGACCTGTACCTAGAATGTCAGCAAACTTAATTTTCATTGTGGCTTCAATTATTTTCAATATGAACATTTATCTCAGGTCAATCTCTATGAATTATCTCCTTACTGGTTTGATAGGGATGTGGTGGAGCCTGAAGCATCATGGGCTCCACCTTCTTAGATCTGGATGCTATTAACTATGGGTGGGTCAGCCCAACAAGAATGAATCTTGTCTAGGCCCCGTTCTGCAGAGATAATAATGCATATGTGATTCATCCGATGTAGCTAAATGATAGTGAATCTAAGTTTTTATTGGTAATTGGAGTACCTCTTTTTAGCATTTCTGGGATCTCCTTTTACCTCGTACTCCATAAAGATGACAGGGGGAAAATTGGAGAACCAAACTCATAGAATAAATCTCGTAGAGTAGCTGTATTTGGTATTTATGTGTATATGTTTGTACAAGCTACAAAGCTTTGCATCATGGGCAGGATGGCTCCAGGATTAGCCACCAAAACTACAAATCCAGTTTTATTCAGGTGTAGTTTAAAATCACCAATTTTCAAATTTTCAAAACGATATTCTATACTATGTTCTTAATTAATCTTATTTTAATTTCCACAATTAAATGAATATTGTGCTGTATTAAATCAAGGCAGTGGAACAGAACACTACTTTGTTTCCATGTCTAACCTCTTTTAAAAAATCACTGAATGAAATTTTGCATCTGGATTACCAAGGCAATATCTCTGTCCTGGTTTAGATCCATCATCCGTTCTATCTAAAATTTCGGTTTTAGATTCCCATGCCTATCTAGTTCCATGATGATTAGTCAATGAATGGATACTTTCATTAAGCAAATATTTATTGACTGCCTACTATGTGCAAGGAAGTAGGTTAGGTTTATTGGACTCAAACATGAATTGAACAGACAAGCAAGCCTCTCTGCCCTTGCGGATGCCACACTGTTTTAACCTGAGCTGGGTTGCTAATTGTAGTGAGCTCCATGCATCTCTGGACTTAGTTTGGCAGCATTTAGCCTTTACAGAGCCAGCATTTAAAAAAATCTAAGCTGGCTCTTTTCTTGATATTTGTAAAATCTGTACAAATGATAATAATATGATGTTCCTCTCATGTAAATGCCTGCTAGAAAATGCCTTCTGAGTCTTTCATAAATTATTAGGAATAAAATAACTGTTCCTGTAGCATATGAACTGACTGCCTTCTGAAAAATAACTTCCTTGTTCCCCCAGAAGTCTGTGGTTGTTTCTTGAATCCTGCTAGTATATATCCCCGTTACCCAACAGCTGGAAGGAAAGTTAGGCGATTATTGTTTTGCTGGAGTTTTGTTGTTGAATTATTCTCACTGATGTGTTGGTTATAATATCAAGCCTTTGTAACCGACGAACAATTATTTGCTTACTCTTATCTGGCCAGAGTTAACTACCTTGTTTCTAGATAATAAAATAATTCTTAATTCTCACCATTCTCCAAGAAGACATGCTGTAGAATATGAAAACAGTACTGAAAATGTTCGTGCGGTTTTTACTTTTGAGAATCAGTTTACACATTATGACCTACATAACAAATGTATTTTATTTACTTCATATATTTTTAGTATATTCTTCCAAACTGTGGGATTCACTGGACTAAGGATTTTGTATTATGCTGTACAGCTTTGTATGATGTAATTTTTTTTCTTTTTTGTTTAAAAAACAATTAAGTGATAGGATTTCTTTTAGGACCTATCTTCACTTTTGTTAACTAAAAGACAAGAGGGTAGAAAATATTAACAAAGTGTTCCAAGTGACACATTAGAACACTAACTCTCTTTCTTATCAGCGAGTTCTTAGAAAAAAATGAATACAACAAAACTAAACCACCTAGTAATTGTTCTCTTCATGGAATACAGTTCTTACAGAAAACAAGTCAAACCCTTTGTGAATATCAGAGTGGTGATCTCCTCTCCCACCACAACGTTAAATACATTCGTAATGCACTTTAAAAGGCTAGAAGAAATGTGTAAATGTGAACCACATAGAGATCCTTTTATCCAGAAAGTCTTCTTTGACTTAAATTAAGTGCTGCCTATACACACACACACACACACCCCATGTTGCTCAGTACACTGTAATAACTATTCATTACATATTCCTCATTATACTGCACACTCTATATGAGAGCAGGGTTGTGGCTTTATTTTAGAGCCTGGTCAGCCAATCAATGTGTATGAATGTGTGTGTGCAAGAGAATTTTAATTAGCCTCTTTAGTTCTGGGTTTGCCTTTTCCTTTACTGGTTTAAGTTGTTGTTGCTGTTTTTTAAATTAAGTGATCATTATGAGAACTGTGGTCTGTAATCCATGACATATTTTATATTTTCTTACTTGAGCTTTAAGTCACTAAAATAATACCTACTTATTTAAATAATATAAACAATATTAATAATGATAAATTAATAATGCTTATTTAAGCAAAATGTTTTATTTTAGTAAAAATGCAACGTATTATTGTGATAACTTCTTCGTTTACTTTTAAAATTAGCTTCTTTTGTATTTAATTTTTTTATCAAAAAAATACATGCACACAGCTAAAAAAATCAAATGAAACAGAAATCTTAATATAATGAAAAATAGCATTCTTCTGCCTTGTATCTTCCTGCTACCCAGTCCAACTATATAGAAGTAAAAGTTTCTGGAATTCATATCCACAGTTTAATATATATATCTCCATAATTACAAATGATAAGTTTATTGCTATTTCTTGATTTATCAATTCTTCAAATTGATATAATGAATAATGAATTCATTTCAAATGAATAATGAAAATGGAGAAGCTAGTGGGAGAGAAAAATGTGCAAATAAAAAAGTGAATAAAATCTAAGCTAACATATTCTATAGTTGATATCTGCACAGGGGGGGTTTGGATCCATAAAGAACAGGTAAGTATTTTAGGTCTCCCAAATTACTTTTAAGAGTAACTGTATTATTTATATTTCCATTACCAGTAAACAAGAGAATGCTTATCTTTCTGCATTCTTGAAATACAATGTAGAATCTGGCATTCAAATATGTGCTCTTCCGATGGCACGAAGTGGTATCTCATTGTATTTTTTTAAATTTGTGTCTTCCTCATGACTAGTGATTTTGAACATTTTAAACTATACTTGATAGCTGTGCTGGCTTCCCCCTCTTTGAAACTGCTTGTTCAGGGTTTTTGCTCATTTTTCTGTTAGTTTTCTCTGAGTATATATTTTAATATTAATTCCTTGTTGGTACTTGGTCTTCTCAGTTTATTTATAACATTTACTTATGGTATCATTCATTGAAAAATTCTCATTTGGTTTGGCCAAATCTATCAATTTGATGCCTTACTATTTTATGTCTCATTTCAGAATTGTTTTTTTATTTTAGGTGTCAAAAATAGTCACCTAAGTTTTTCTATTAGCTTTGAAAGGATAACTTTCATGTTTAAAACTCTTTAATCTCATTGGAATCCAAATTCGTGTATGGTATAAAATAAGGAGCCAAGTTTATTTTTTGCCATATTCTGAGCTGGTTTTTATTTGTCTATACAATAATTCAGCACAACTTTTTCTTTTACTTTGTGATACTACCCTTACTATATATAAAACTCCCATTGATGTGTGGATTTGTTTCCAAACTCCATTTCCCTATCTGCACCTGGCTTTGGCAGTAAGCCTAATAATTGGTAGAATGGATTCCTTCTTTTTGTCCTTTATTTTTGAAATTTAGTTTGAGCTATATAGCATATGCTTTTAAAATGGATTTGTGGGGGCGCCTGAGTGGCTCAGTGGGTTGAGGCCTCTGCCTTCGGCTCGGGTCATGATCTTGGGATCCTGGGATCGAGCCCCGCATCTGGCTCTCTGCTCAGCGGGGAACCTGCTTCCTCCTCTCTCTCTCTCTGCCTGTCTCTCTGACTGCTTGTGATCTCAGTCTGTCAAATAAATGAATAAAATCTTTAAAAAAAATGGATTTGTGGTTTTCTTTAAAAATCTAGAATTTATAGATTGAACTAGGAAAATTTGATATCTATGAAAATGAGGAGAAAATAAGCCAATATGGAATTAGGAAATCATTTAGATTGCTGCCTATTAATAAGAAATCTGTTTCTTTTAGTGGCATATAGGAGGCAAAAAATTATTATGGAAGAAAGATTAACACAAGGAAAAACGGGAGCCTGCTCATGTGCAAAATTTTATCATTCAGAGAAAAATGAACAAAAGAAGCAATAGAGAAAGACTGCTAGGATGTGAAGAACAGCCATTTGAATTACCTTAATTTTTGTGACTTTGAGTTACCTTGATAACTAAAATAATGGTTTCAAACTATGCTTTGCAGAATACCTAAGACTTTGTAGAATACCCCCAAGGTGCCTGGGAAGAGAAAACTGGTGGTATTGACTGTTGGGCGCTCTGATTCAATCAGAATACTTAATTTTTTTTTAATATTTTATTTATTTATTTGACAGAGAGAGAGAGAGATCATAAGTAGGCAGAGAGAGAGAGGGGGAAGCAGGCTCCCCGCCAAGCAGAGAGGCTGATGTGGGGCTCGATCCCAGGACCCCGAGATCATGACCCGAGCCAAAGCCAGAGGCTTTAACCCACTGAGCTACTCAGGTGCCCCCAGAATACTTAATTTTTATCTGTATAACTAGTTGACCCATCACTAAGATTTCATTGGAAGAAAGGATTTTTAGCCAGAAATGTTTGGGAAAAATTTAAATAAAATTAGTGAAATGTCTAAATGGTATACGATGTCATCCATCCTTTTTAATGCCTGTGGAAGACATTGCTGATAGAATACAGGACTCCTTCCTGCTAGACTCAGATTTAATCTCCATACAGCTTCCCATGTGTTCAGTACCAATCAATCAAGTTGGTGTGTCAATCAAAACCCATTTATTACCTATGTACTCTTAAGTTCTGTAATTTTCTTGGTACTTAAGAACACTTATTTTAGCCTAAGAAAGATATGAGCTAAATCTTTCAGATTAAAGAAGGAGACTAGAAAAGAGAGTTGTTAAGTAGGAAATGGGTCTAGGAAATACATTCAAATAACTATTAAGGTAATGACCCTTACATTGCAATTATAAGGAGTAAATGCTTACTACCAATTTGTTAATTGTGGAAAGGACTACAAAACTCATTAAGTATGTGTTGAAGAGGCAGTTGAAATCAGTCTTGTTTTCAGTTGGGAATCTTGAGACAAAAATAATTGTATTCTGTAAATTATAAAATTTAATCACCAAAAGTTTAAACCTGCCAAATCAATGTAAGAGTGGAAATAAAATCAGCATGTTAGAAATGTATCTCTTGCTGTCTCCAAGGTCCTTGCTTTGATCGAAACAATAGATTTTGAAATTTTCAAAATTAAAATGTAGGAGAGCATTTTCATACACATTTGAAGAGTTCCAAAGCAACGAATGAATTAACAATTCTCTTTATTTGAGGTTGAGTATGTTTTATGTGCTATGAAGTCATTGAACTAATTGTGATATAATTTTAAAATTAATTTTTAAAGCAGTGACAGTTATTTGTTTCTATTAACAGGGCTTTTCTAATGTGATGCTGGGATTGAGTTTACCTAGGACTCCATATCAAGGTTGACTCGAAATTCTTGTGGAAGATCTGGGACAGAAATTCGTAAGTGACCTTCTTATGATAATTATTTTTGGTTCATTGTGCTTTTGTCTGTTTTTCTAATGTTTATTTTATTCTTTAATTTTTTGGTTAGATGTCTTTGCCCAAATGTTAAAAAAAGTTATCAGTGAACCATAGAGACTTGTCAAGTATGACAATAGAAATATTTATCATGTCTCTTCTCTTGCCGTTCCCATTTCACTCCTTGCTTTGCTTTCCCTCCCTATTAAACTTGGTTTCTTTTTTTTTTTAATTATTACAAATTTATGCAGAAGGAATTTGGTTTTGAATTATTGAAAGGAAATGATTAGTCAAGAAAAGCACTTGGATTATTTTTAGTTATCATTATGCGGTTTTTTTTATACTGATGTGTTCAGTATTACTTTATTAAGATTGAGTTGATATTGAGGTTTTGGGGGGAATCTAGAAATTTTTTTTTTTTTTTGGAAACTTTGATTTTTCTTATGAGCTTTTTGAAATCCAGCATGTCAGCTGTTTAGAAAGCATTTGTTTTTGTTTGTTTGGTTGTTTGTTTTTAATGATGTATTCTTTAAATCTAATGGGAGTTTTCCTTGATGTTTGCAGCGTCAATTTAGAGAACTTTAAATCCATTTTTTGGTATAAAGCAAGGGCCACAGACCTGGCATGAGATGCATTTCCAAGAGATGTAGATTTATTTCCCACTCTTACACAATATATAATGTTTCTATAAAGTTATTTTTTCTGTGTCACCACTAAACTATGGTATTAATTAAGCAGTATGTTATAGCTGGCCAAATCTGTGAAAATATAATTATGAAAAGAAAACTAAAAGAAATTTTGGGTGAGAAGTTCATATCATTTCTCATCCTAGACTTAACCCCAAAGAAAAGGGAACTATGGTGTCTGGTTTCTTCTGAATTATTTTTTATTTCTTTCGCACAGCCCCCCAGAATTCTTTATCAAAGGGGTTCACAGAAAATGTGGGACAGGTCTTAGGATCCTCATTGATCTGCTTATATTGCTCTACCCATTTCTGAAACTTTCTCCAGATAGTTCCATATCTTCCCTAAGAGTTATTTTTTCAAAATTTCAGTTTGAATTATATAGTCGAATATTTCTCAAGCATTTTACCTACTATTTTGCCTGTGGACTTCTTGTTTTGTACCAACTTTATTATTTTACCAGATATAGAAAGAAAATGATTCTCCGTTTATTTAGGATTTAAGATTTTTAAAGCACTTTAGCAACTTTTTGTTTCATTTTACTCTTTCACTAAACTCATTAATTTTACTGTTGCATTGCTTATGACATAAGGATGACCTTATTATCCTTTGCTTAGTAAGTGGAGAAACTAAAACACAAAGAATTTAAATGATTTGGAAAAATTAATATAGCTTGTTGTGGTTTTATAGTTAATAATAAATAACAAACAATTAGGTAATACTAGAATATCTACTAAGGCCCAATCTTTTTTCGGGGTTAAGTCATTTACGCTTACTTTAGACAATGGTTTTGTTGATATATTCCATCTTTCTAAGACCTTTTAATATTTAAATCCTCGTTTTTTTGAGGACATTTGTTTTAATAATAGTAGGGAGATTTAAAGCTTATGAGTGGGAATTACCTGACAATGAACATCATGGAACCATGAAAGAAATGAATTTTGGAAAATAGAGTCTTTTTCCCAGAATGGAAACATAATTATGTTTGAAGTTAGTTCTCAACACTGCTTCTGGAACTTGCTAATTAGACTTTTTCTAGACGTATACTTATAGTAGTTTTTATATTTTTAAATGAAGACCAGCCACATATTGGTGGAAATAATGCATATGCAAAATGGCAGTGGTTCATCTTAATGAAAAAATATATTCTGAAAAAGTGGCTTTTTTTCCTTGGGAAAATATAGAATTATGGACCCTAGAGCTGGAGGCATTATAACAAGAGAAGAGTACAATGATGGCGAGGCAAGGACTGGGAAGTCAGGTAGATAGGACTTTGCATCCCTCTGGCCATATGCTAGCATTTTTAATAAACTTTGGTTAATTTCCTTAAATTGTTGCACATCAGTTTTCAAACTGTAAAAACAGGAACAGAAATAATGGTTTGTTGGATTATTGTAAAAAATTTAGCACAAATACATTACTATTTTCAAGAAATACTCGTTTTTTTTCCTTTCAATTACCACTGTTGTGTTCCCTCCCCTCTCCAAATCCCTAAAGTGAATACTTGGTTGAGTCTTCCTCTTTTTAAGCAATTTGTTTAGCATTATCCCCATTTTACCTCTCAGAGAGGTTAAATAACTTGCCCTAGCCTCTACTTCTAAAATGGTAACTAAAATGTTGTTTCATATAACTTAAAACTGAGACCCATTGTGTGTATGGGTCAGTGGGTAGTTGGCTGAGTGTGGATGTATATGTGTGTATTTTACATCATCATGGTCACAATTATTTTCAGAATTTCCATCGTAAGAGTGTTAAATACAATTGAAATGTAAGTTTTAGTTATTTCAGTGTACTAAAACTTTATTCTCATACTTATAGAAATTGCTATAAGCTTCATATATGTTAAAAATTAAGCATCATACATGACAATTTATTTGCTCAAATTTTCAAGTTATTGAAAAGTAAATGGACCAAAAAGGAAGCTGATTTGGCTGATGAGGGTCTGGGTCAGTGATTCCTATTCGCGGCATACTGACATTTTTTAGCAAAAAATAGAATGAACAAAACTGCAGATAGACAGGCTTTATATACAGTGTAGCGTTGAGACTGGAGGCTTGGAAATCAGATTGTCTAGATTTGAATCATGGGTCCAGGACAAACTTACTGTCTCTAACCCTTAATTTCTGTATCTAGTATATAAAGATAATAGTACCTACTTCACAGAATAGGCTTGAGGACTTCATGTATACATTCATATAAAAGGCATAGCAAACGTTAAAAAAAAAATCATGCCTGCTAACCCAAGGCTAAATGCAGCCTACCCTGGTAAGTTTATACTCTCAGTAAACTGAGTTTTATACTCTCAGTAAATCCTCATTCTCCAGAATCTGCCAAAATCCAAACACTCACCTTTACTCTCCATTATTCTGATATAGATACTTTGAACTGCTTGCCTTACACTTTCCCACTTTTTTGTCATTTCACATCCTATTGTTTTTTTCCCTTTCTCTATCTCCTTAAAGCACATTTACATCTCTACCTCTTCCATCAAACTTGTCCTGTTTCTTTCCTCCTTTTCAGCCAGCCCAGGACTTTTCCTACTTGGTATCTTTCATTTCCACAGATTTCATCACTGTCCTTGGCTTTGTGGGGAATATAAGGATTAATATTATATTGAATATATGGTCTCTAGAGTAAATGTAATTTGATAAGTATGTATATTTATAAGATAGTGGCCCAGGTGAGAAGAAAATATGAAATGTTTAGATTTCACCTATAATACTGATTTTTCTAATATGCAGAGGCCCCTTTTAATCTCTTGCCTTTTGATCATATCAAAATGTTGGGTAGGTCTGGATGCTGGTCTTGTTGTTGGGTAGGTCTGGATGCTGGTCTGGTACTGGTTCTTTTGTAGAATAGCTGTTTGGATTAGTTAAAAACACTTAAAGAATCTGAGCTTGCAGAATCTATTCTACTAACCCATCATACTAGTTTTTTGTTATTCTTCTTTAATGTTCTTATAGTGTTGTAAAGGGCAGAATTATATGGAAGAATCTAGATGTAGATGAACACATATTTGGGGTGTTTTGCTTTGAAATGTTGAATTCACTAGAAATATAATGTATTTGGTCTCCAGAAAAGTGGGTTGAGAAGTATATATCTACAAATATTAGAGCAACATTGTTTTATAAATTCCTATTAAACTATCATTCCAAATTTCACTCTTAATTATTCTACTGTGATCATAGAACCTGGCAGAAATACAGCATTATGGGCACCTGGGTGGCTCAGTTGGTTAAGCATCTGCCTTTGGCTACAGGTCATGATGCTGGAGTCTGGGTATTGAGTCCTGCATCGGGCTCCCTGCTCCATGGGGAGTCTGCTTCTCCCTCTGACCTTCTTCCCTCTCATGCTTTCTCTCTCTCTCTCTCTCTCTCTCAAATGGATAAATAAAATCTTAAAAAAAAAAGAAATACAGCATTATATTTAAAAAGGTAGAGACTTATTTCTATCAAAAACAGAGAGAGAGTTTACATTTATAATTTTAAGTTTGTGGTTTGGAGCGATCCACTAGTAAAATTTCTGATACTATTATACACAACAGCAAAATATGGATTTTAACTGGCTTGCTTTTCAGTTCAATTGAACATTAAGTACATTTTTAATGGTCTTATTTGCTGGGAAGAATACCATTACAATAATCTGCTTTTTATAGCCCATATCAGATATGAACCAGCATCACTTATTACAAAGTTTGTGCTTTGGGAGACATTTTCACGGCATCTATCGGTTCTGCCCCACATTTCTTGGAATTAGTCTTTAATGATATCATTTTCCAAAATGAGTTGTTGCTCAAACTTACTGATTGTTTTGTGGTTAAAACCTGATCCAGCAGCTATATTTAAAATGTCATACAAATTTGTAAGGAAAGGTCCACTGAAACTACTGTTACATTAGTAATTATGTGAAAATGTTGTAAAGAAATGTGATGCAGCTTAATTAATTAATTAATTTTTAGTTTTTCCCCCTATATAATATCTGAGGGGTGAATGAAAAAACCTCATTTTTGACTGTTGGCAATTCCGGTTTTTACTATTGTCTGCTGGAGAACAGAGGACTATTACTGTAGATGTCATGTAAAATAAAGTTGGAGGCTGAAGCCTTCTTTGAGCTGTCAGCCTTATTAAGGAGCTCTTCATGTGTTGAACCCAGCACCCGGCATTGTAAAGCGATGCATGGGAGAGCCCGGGGAGACCTTTCTCTCTCTGCGCCGTGGCTTTATTAGGCCTGGCTCTCATGTTCGCTGTTGCTCTGCCTTATCCAACTTTCTAGCTGCAACTCACAGCACAGTAGGTCTAATATAGATTGACGCCTTTGCCTCAAGACTGATTGAAACTTGTGTCTCAGAGTTGCTAATGCTCACTGAACCATTTTATTGAAGATAAAGTAAATAAAATAGATTGCCATATGAGAATTCGCTGAAATCAAATGGAATAATTTGGCAGGTTTAAGCCTATGAAGAAGGCAAAGCGGTGAAACAGATGTGAATACTTTTTATGTTCAGCATATCGAGGGATAAATATTCAACTTATATTGGGCCTAAATATTCATTTTTGTCCCCACAATTAAATATTAACTATAATTCTCAATTGCTATATTATTTTTGGTCTTAAACAACGGGTCCTCTGTAAGAAAGTAATATGAATAAAAACTTTGAGACTACAATATTGTGAGGATTTTTTTCTTTGCCTTTCTTTTCCAAGTACATGGATCAGTGACCTCAGAGAATTTAATAAACAACACAAATGAATGGATTTACCAAAGTGCACTCTAGAATCTTAAGATTGGAAAATAACAGTAAACCTTAGCCTACTAAAAGATGCTAGTAATCTTGAGTATTTTATTTATTAATTAAGAGTTTGTGTTCACATGAGAGCAACCTTTTTTGGAAACAGTCTTATGAAGTTTTTTTGTTTTTTGCTTTTTTTTTTTACTATAACTATTAGGTTTATGTAAAGAATTTTAAAATACGTGTTTTGTGTATATTATCATCTGAAATAATTTGGGAGGAAAAAGGAAGTTAAAGTGACCTTAGCATCTTGAATTCTGTGAAATTATAATGACAATAGTATATGATAGCATATAATATATATTGACATATTTAATTGGTAAATTACGAGGATCTGAGCACTTGCCTAAAGATATGCGAAAAGTCTGATGCAGAGAAATGAAGATCTCTTATTTGATTGCCTAGGTCAGATTAAAAGCAAATATTTATAAAAGAAAGATCAATAAAAGGGTTTTGTTGGAAAAGTTTCTGAATTTGCTAATTAAATATAGTGTTTCTCTTCAACCTTATAAAGAATCTGTCACATAAATACTTTCTTCTGTAATTTCTCTTGTGTTTTTCCAAATACAAAATAGTTTTAGTTTATACCCCTCTTAAATGTATAGTTCATTTAAAAGAATTTGCTAATACATTTTATTCATGTAGTTCTTAGATAATGATTCATGCTTACTTTTTAGTTATGTCCATTAAATACATTTTTCTTGTCTCCAGGTACCCAATAGACCATCAGTTCTCACAACTAAGAACTATTTACGTTATAATGATTTCAACTAACTCTGTCATCAGTTAGACACAAGACTTGCATTTTATTCTCATCTAACCAATGAGCCATCTTAAATATTTGACAATCTTTTTTTACCATTATAAATAATGTTACCTATCAAGAATTGCTAGTTCTTAACCATAGATTTGACCCTTTTTCCCCCATAGAACTCAGTCAGTCTCAGGGTTTGGGGTGTCTCCGACAGCATGCAAGGCTGAGCAGCCATAAACATGCTTCATGTTTTCTTGCAAGTGAACTGGAAGAGAAGTTGTACTCACATTCCAGTTTTTTCGTTTAGTAAGACTGAAAGTATAATTAGTTATTCAGTATTAAGTAATGTTGTATTCTTAGTGTTCAAGTACCCTTTGTTTTATGTTTATCTTCCTTGTTATATTCTGTACATATTTCTCTCTGGTTATTCAGAAATGTTGAAGTCCATTCCTCCATCCAAAACTACATCTCATTTACTCTGGTCTCCAACTATTTATCTCCTTTGAGATTTTGGTTTTCAATATGAACCTATCTTCCAGGACGTGTGTGTTAAGAAATGCTGTCTTGAAATGAGGAGAGCATTATTCTGAGACCGTGAGAAGACTTAGTCCCTTTAACAATATACGCTAGATGTTTAGTGATATGACAGACTGCAAATAAGAGAAACTTAAGTAGAAGAGGTGCATTTAATGAGTCCATTCCTGATCTGACCCTTGATTTTTTTATACTCTACCTCATCTCTGGTCACCCTTTGTTCCTGCTTTGCCCTTACGCTTAATTCTGCTTTTCAAAATACTTTATCGTCTCTGTGCATCACTTAGTTTTGGGAAAATGTGTGTGCTTTTGGCGTTAATGTCTGTTCCCCTCAGACAGCTCCCTGGGCTCCATGTGATGGTGATGATGTTGATGTTATTGTTGATCATGATGACATTACTACTACTACTGCTGCTGCTGCTACTACTACTATTAATACTACTACAACTACTACTACTACTTTGGCTACTGCTACCACCTGCCATTTATTTAGTACCAAGTACTCTTCTAAGTGATTCACTAGCATTAACTCATTTAATACAACCTATGAATTAACTACTTTTGAGGTAGAGATCATTATTGTCCTCAATTTATAGATGAAGGAGGGGGCCCAGAAATATTAAATAATTTGCTCAGTGTTTTACAGTTTATGTGTGGCACAACTAAATGTGAACTAAGGCACACTAGGTCCAAAACCTCCGATGCTCTATTTCCAGGATGTTGAACAGTCCTTCTTCTCTTGTGGTTCTACTCATGGCCCAAAACGTACTATATATTTAAACATAAAGAGGTTTATTGGCCAGTTTATCACTCTGTATATTCATTGTTTGGAAGCTAGCATAGTCTAAATGAGTTAATTCTTGAATTATTGGATATATTTAAAAATAAGTCACCTTTCTTCTTTCACTCTGCTTGAAGCAGACACTATTGGTTCTTGCTCCAACATCTTTTCTTCTCTGCTAACGGAACTCTGATGTTATTGAGATAAGCTTCATTATTCCACATAGCATATACTTCATGGGAAACTGACCCTATTCCCAGCTCCAACAGGTAGATACTAACTAGTTTAGGCCAATTATGTAATTCCATTCCCTTGTCAGAAATTATTTGTTTATATTTAATTATTAAATTAATAAATATTAAACAATGTTAAATGATTTCATTAATAAATTTGGTAATTAATTAATTAATTATATCTAGAGCTCTCCTTACCTCTTGTCAAGTGAGATAGTAACTTTTCTTTTCATTTAATACTTTTTTATTTAGATATTTTATTACTTAAGCCTATAAATATTCTAATATACCCATCTTAATCATTATTTGAAGAGCTGTACCCTTACCAGACTTATACTTTATAGGGATCTCTATTTGCGTAATGTGGGATCAGCTTGGTGAAGTGGGGGAAAACAGGGATGGGGGTTTACCTCTCAACAGTTCAGAAAGGTTATTAAAGGAATAGAAAAGTAGTTTCTGTGCCTTTTGTTTTCTAAAAATAATTTAAGAAAATCAAAGGATTACATAATAGCCATTTACACTATTAAATGGCACAGCAATATTCCTGGAAATTTTTGAGAAGTTTACTTACAGGAAGGTTTATTCCAGTTTTTTCAGCACCTATCCCTACACCCCCTCCCCGGTGTCCCCTCTCCACTCCCTCCTCCACATATACACACACACATGAAACTTCACTCTTGGTGGGATTTTGAAGGGAATGGAAAAGAGATTCAAACTACCATGTTTTCCCCTCATCTGAAGTTTGCCGGCTCAACTTCTTGTCGTCCTGTTACAAATTAGGCAGTTAGATCTATGGATTCTTATGTTCCCTTGTATCACAGATAAGGAATCAACCTAATTCACCATGGCAAAGGAAACTATTTAGATAAATTATGTCATATTTAAACAGTGGACTAACAAAGCATATTGAGGTAAGTCAGTAATGCATTTTATACAACACTATTTCAGAAACATAGGTCTTAATTTAGGAGGACTTCTGTAAGATGGTGGCATGGGAAGATCCTGAACTACCCTTCTCCCATGGACACTCCAAATCTATAGCTACACATGGATTATTTACCTCTGAGAAGGATCTGAAAACTAGATGAACTACTTCTTCACGACAAAGGATAAAAATACCACATCGAGACGGATAGGAGAGGTAGATACACCGTCTTACCCCCACCTCCCCTGGTATAGTGACTTACAATAGGAATGGATCTCACCAGTCTGGTGCTTCCCCCAGAGGCTTGAAAAGTTGGGGCTCAGCTATACCAAACCCTGGGATCTGCACAGGACAGATGAGCCCCCAAATGTCTGACTTAGTAAACCAATAGGGCTGATGTTGAAGGGACCCAAAGTGTTGTAGGAAACTGAAAGCCCCCTTTTAAAGGGCTTGTGTATAGTCTCACTTGCCCTCAGACCCAGAAAAACAACAAAAAAAGTTTGAAAAGTGCTAGACTATATTTGAAGGAGATTTATTTGCTTATCTAAAAGCATCTGGCTGACTCAGTCAGTGGAGTGTGCAATTCTTGATCTCATAGTTGTGGGCTAGAGCCTCACCTTGGTTATAGAGTTTATGTAAAAATAAAATCCTTAAAGAATCTGCTGGAGGAGGAGAGTGTTGAAACTCTCTTCAGAGACCAAGGCACTGGTGGATGTCAGTGTTAACACTCTCCACCAAGCTTGCTGGCTTAGCTGGGTGAGCTTGAGTGTGGCACTGTCCTTACCTTGCTGAAGCCAGAGAGTCCAGGCAGTTACAGCACTCTCCCACTCCCTGGCTGGGGCTGGTGAGTGCTAGCAGTCATGGCATTCTCCTGCTCCTAGCTTAAAGCTGTGCACAGATAAGACACTTTCCTGCCATATTCTGGAAACCATGGGTGAATGCAATCAAGGCATTTTCTTGCTGCCTTTATGAAGCTAGTAAGTGTGCCCTGGCCCCACCCTCTCTAGCTGGTTAGCTAAAGCCAGCTGATGTGTACAGTCCACACAGGAGATGCCCCTTGATCACCTATTCCTGGTGGCTGAAGGGGCTGGCATTCCCCAGACCCACGGAAAGGTAATAATTGGAAGGAAATTTCTTGGTATGCCACCAGCCCAGAGCACTGAACAGATAGCACACTGAAACATAATCCCAGTCTTCCTGTGAAAAAGCCTATTTCCTTAGACTGTGCTTCAGCCCGAGGGTCAGGCTTCAGGTTTCCCACAGATCTGGAATCTAAGAAGACACACCCAGGGAACATAAGCAGGGAGACAGCATCCTTGTGTACATTTTCAGTCTTTCTACAACTCAACAAGACCTCCCAGAAAGCTTATATGCTCATCTAGAACTCCGATTTTGCAACTGTCACCTCAGGGATAGATCTATATGTCCTGGGATGGAGGCCAGAAGGGGTTAAGATTGTGGCCCTACAGGACTATATATAATTTCCATAATTCAGAAAATGCTACTTGAGGGACTAGCTTCTAGTCAGCCCAAAACTAGGTGCTAAATGAGATTCCTCCCTTTGGAACTCTGACAGGTCTTGGCACACCCTTAACAATGGGAACATATCAGAATGAATCAGTGGTTTAGACAACCACAAAGTTTCAAGAGACCACCAAGAGCTAGGGCAAGGTTGAAGAGAAGATTTATCACCAACACAAGACCACTCCTTTAAAACTAACAGAGGTAGCCTCTTCACCTAATACATAGAAAGAAACACAGAATCAGGCAAAGTGAAGACACAAAAAAATATGTAACAAATGAAAGAATGAATGAAACCTCAGAAAAAGACATTAATGGTATGGAGTTAAGTAACCTGCCTGATAAAGAGTTCAAAGCAATGGTGACATTCAGTTCTGAACTGAACTCCTGAGAAGAATGGACAAACACAGTGAGAAGTTCAACAGTGAGACACAAAGTATAAGAAAATACCAAATAGAAGTCACAGAGCTGAAAATAGATTAACGGAAGTGAAAAATACCTTAGAGGAGTTCAACAGCAGTCTGGGTAGAGTAGAAGAATGAATTACCAAGCTGAAAGACAAAGCAGTGGATCTTACCCAGACAGAGCAGCAAAAAGAAAAAAAAGAATTTTAAAAAATAAAGACAACTTAAGGGACCTGCTGGACAGCATCAAGCAGAATAAAATCCACATTATAAGGGTCCTAGAAAGAGGAGAGTGAGACAGATAGCTTCAAGTAAGGCAGAAGACTTACTTGAGGAAGTAATAGGTTAACACTTCCCTATGAAGGAGGCAAACATCCAGGTTCAGGAAGACCAGGGAGTTTCAAATGAGAGAAATCCAGAGATCCACACCAAAACACATGATAATTAAAATGTCAAATGTAAAGATAAAAAGAGAATCTTTTAAGCAGCAAGAGAAAAACAAATTGTCACATACAAAGGAATTCCCATAAGGCTATCACCAGATGTCTTAGAAACTTGAAGGCTGGAAGGATGCAGTGTGACCAATTCAAAGTACTGAAAGGAAAAAACTTCCAATCAACTACCTAGCAAGACAATCAGATTTGAAGGAGAGATAAAGAGTTCCTCAGACAAGAAAGATCTACCTAAGAACTTCATCACTACTAAATAAGCCTTCTAAGACTATAAAGGGACTTTTAAGCTGAAAAGAAATGGCACTAAATAATACCGAGAGAACATAATGAAAGGAAAAAAACCTCACTGGAAAAGGAAGGAAATAATAAGGATCAGAGTAGAAATAGATGAAAAAGATAATATAAAAGATCAATGAAACTAAGAGCTCATTCTTTGAAAAGACAAAATTAATGAACTTTCAGCTAGAATCACCTAAAAGAGAGAGGGCTCAAATAAATAAAATTGGTAGTGAAGTAGAAGAGGGTACACCTGATAGCACAGAACTACCAGGGATCATAAGAGACTACTAAAACAATTATATGCCAACAAATTGGACAACTCAGGAGAAATGAATAAATTCCTAGAAAATTACCCTCTTTCAGGACTGAATCATGAAGAGATAGAAGACTGAATAGACTAGCAAGGAAATGATATTGGTAATCAAAAACTTCATAACAAACAAAAATCCAAGAGCAGATAGCTTCATTGGTGAATTGTACCAAGTATTTAAAGATTAACCTATTCTTCTCAAGCTCTTCCAAAAATTAAGGAGGGGAGGAATGCTTCCAAAATCATTTTAAGAAGTCAGCATTACCTTGATACCAAAATCAAACAAGCACACCACACAAAGAAAATTACAGGCCAATATTCTTGATACACATAGATGTAAAAAGCCTTACAAAAAATTCTTGGAAATTCAATGAATATTAAAGAGATCATACACCATGATCAAGTGGAAGGCATTCCAGGGAATGCAAGAATCATTCAACATCCACAAATCAAAGTGATATACCACATAAACAAAATGAAGGATAAAAATATGATCATTTCAATAGATGCTTAAAAAAGCATTTGACAAATTTCAACATCCATTTATAATAAAAGCTCTCAACAAAATGGTTATAAAGGAAATGTACCCCAACATAAGGGCATATATGACAAGCCCAAAGCTAATGTCATAGTTAATGGTAAAATGCTGAAAGTTTTTTTCTAAGATCAAGAAAAAGACAAGATGCCACTCTCACCACTTTTTTTCAGCATAGTAATGGAAGTCCTAGCCATAGTAATTAGCAAGAAAAAGAAATAAAAGGCATACAAATTAGAAAGAAAAAATTAAAACTATCACTATTTGCAGATGATATGATACCATACATAGACAACCGTAAAGACTCCACCAATGTTTTTATCTGATAAAGGGTTAGTATCCAAACTCTATAAAGAACTTATCAAACTCAGCACCCCAAAACCAAATAATCCAGTTAAGAAATGGGAAGACAACATGAATAGACATTTTTCCAAAGAAGACACATAGATGGCTAACCGACACATGAAGAAAATGCTCGACATCACTAGCCATCAAAGAAATACACATCAAAAGTGCAGTGAGATATCACCTCACCCCTGTCAGAATGACTAACATCAACAACACAGGAAACAATAGATGTTGATGAGGATGCTGAGAAAGGGGATCCCTCTTACACTGTTGGTGGGAATGCAGATTGAAGCAGCCATTCTGGAAAACAGTATGGAGTTTCCTCAAAAAGTTAAAAATAGTACTACCTTATGACCTAGCAATTGCACTACTAGGTATTTACCCAAAAGATATGAAAATACTGTTTCAAAGGGACACATGCACCACAATGTTTAGAGGAGCATTATCAACAATAGTCAAACTATGGTGAGAGCCCAAATGCCCATTGACTGATGAATGGATAAAGAAGAAATGGTATAAATATACAGTGGAATACTACTCAGCCATCAAAAAGAATGAAATCTTGCCATTTGCAAAGGCAAGATTATCCAATGAGGAAAGAACAATATCTTCAATAAATGATGTTGGGAAAACTGGAGGGTGATGTAAAAGGATGAAACTAGACCACTGTCTTACATTTACCATATTCACTGAAAATGAATTAAATGTCACTTATCAATAGGGAAATGCAAATGCAAGCCAAAACCATAATGAGATATCACCTTAAACCTGCTAAATTAGCTATTATCAAAAAGATAGGAGATAAGTATTGGTGAGGATGTAAAAAAAGGAAACCTTTGTGCCTTGTTGGTGGTAGTGTAAATTGGTACAGCTCCTATGGAAGGAGGTATGGAGGTTCCTCAAAAAAATAAAAATACGGGGCGCCTGGGTGGCTCAGTGGGTTAAAGCCTCTGCCTTCGGCTCAGGTCATGATCTCAGGGTCCTGGGATCGAGCCCCGCATAGGGCTCTCTGCTCAGCAGGGAGCCTGCTTCTCCCTGTCCCTCTGCCTGCTTTTCTGCCTGCTTGTGATCTCTCTCTCTCTCTCTCTCTGTCAAATAAATAAATAAATAAATAAATCTTTGAAAAAATTAAATAAAATAAAAATGCGAGTACCCATATGTTCTAGTAATTCCACCGCTGAGTATCCATACAAAGAATATTAAAACACTAATTCAAAAAGATACATGCATCCTTGTGTTCATTGTAACGTTTCATACAATAGCCAAGATATGGAAACAATCTAAATTTCTATTGATGGATGAATAGATAAGGAAGATATGGTACAGGCATACATCAGAGATATTAAGAGTTTGGTTCCAGACCACTAGAATAAGGCAAAGATCACAATAAAATGAGTCAAGTGAATTTTTTGATTTTCCAGCATATATGAAAGTTATGTTTACACTATATTATAATGTATTAAGTATGTAAATAGAATTTCTAAAATATAATTGTAGTATGTAGCCTAATTAAAAACTTTCTTGCTAATATATGCTAGCCATCACCTGAGCTTTCAGCAAGTTGTAATTACTGATCACAGATGACCATAACAAATAAAATAATAATGAAAAAGGTTGAAATATGGAAAGAATTACCAAAATGTGACTCAAACATGAAGTGAGAAAATACTGTTGGCAAAATGGTGCTGATAGACTTTCTTGGTACAGGGTTACCACAAACCTTCAATTTAAAAAAAAAATGCAGTATCTAGGAAGTGCGGTAAAGCAAAGCACGATAAAACAAGTTATGCCTGTACACACACACACACACACACACACACACGAATACTATTCAGCTATTAAAAAGAATAAAATAGGGCGCCTGGGTGGCTCAGTTGGTTGAGCAACTGCCTTCGGCTCAGGTCATGATCCTTGACTTCCGGATCGAGTCCCACATCGGGCTCCCAGCTCCATGGGGAGTCTGCTTCTTCCTCTAACCTTCTCTCCTCTCATGCTCTCTCTCACTTTCTCTGTCTCTCAAATAAATAAATAAAATCTTTAAATAAATAAATAAATAAATAGTAAAAAGAATAAAATATTGTCATTTGCAACAACATGGATGGATCTTGAGGCTACTGTACTAAGTGAAATAAATTAGAGAAAGACATACATCACCTGATTTCACTTAGATGTGGAATTGTAAAAACAAAAACAAACAAACAAAACAAAATGAAACTCATATTTGTAAAAGCAGAGAACAAATTAGTGGTTAACAGAAAGGAGAGAGTTTGGCAGGGGAGAAATAGGTAAATGAGTTCAAGAAGTACACACTTCCATTTGTAAAATAAGTCATGAGGATATAATGTACTTTAGCATGGGGTTATAGTCAATAGTATTATATTAACTTTAGGGGTGCCTGGATGGCTCAGTTGGCTTGGCTTCAGCTCAGGTCATGATCTCAGGGCCATGAAAAGGAGCCCCATGTGGGCTCCATGCTTAGCACAGAGTCTGCTTGAGATTTGTTCCTCCTCCCTCTTCCTCCCCCTCTGCTCTTCCCCCTGCTCTCTCTCTCTCAAATAAATAATCTTTAGAAATAATATATTAACTTCATATTTTGACAGTGATAACTAGACTTACTGTGGTGATCATTCTGCAGTATATATAAATGTTAAATTACTATGTGACATACCTGAAACTAATATCATATGTCAGTTATTCCTCAAAGAAAAATAACATGTTTTGATTAAATTCCTTAATTATTCATAGGAAAATTATTAGAAATATGTATATATTCTATATATACATATATTTGGCAAATATGTGTATTATATGTATCATACATTATATCACGTTTTTATGTACTATGCATAATACATATAGATTATGTATATGTTTGTGTGTGTGTGTGTGTGTGTGTGTGTATACACCGAAATGTTACTGGTGGTTATTTCTGGGGGATAGTTTTAAGTTTTTCATCTTCTCATTTATAATTTTCTGTGTAATTTAACTTTGTTCATTGAACATGCATTTTTTTCTTAAAATAAGAAAAATATTTTAAGAATAGAAAATAATTATTAAATTGTCAATCACTAACAATTATCTAATTAGTGTGTAATTTACTGCTATATATGGTTAATCAGGTGCTCTATTGCTCAAGCATTCTTAGGAATAAAAATTTACTGTAGCTTTTCTGCTCAGAACTTTAACAACTTTAAAGACAATGATGTTGTAGATCATGTGGTTCAAAAGCCTTTAGAAATTGAAATTTTCATCCATAGAGGATTTTTTACTTAATACTGTACACTTTTCAAAACACTTAAATATTAGCCTCTAAGTTACTTATCTTTTAGAATTGTCATTTATAAAACCTGAAAAGGATTCCTTTCCCTGTATAAACTAATTTAAAATTAATCCTAAGAAGAGATGGAGTAGGCCAAGTGCTGTTTAACACTCTAAGTCATAGTCCACCATTTGTAACAGATATTTTATAATTTTCCTTTTACTAATATGAAATGAAATTCTTAGATATGTTTTGATACATATAATTTCAAGAATCAGTATAATAGAAAGTGTAAATGATCAGGCATGACAAAATTAGAAGATTTTATGAAGTAGTCATGTAGTTGCCCTACTTGTAGAATAACTATAATTATGATAGCTAAAAATAAAAGGATACATGAGCCATCATTAGTGTCGTTTCTCAAAATGGTGAAAATGGGACAATTCTGAAGAAAATAAGTATTAACTTGATCTACAGTATTACCGAACTCCTGATAAATTCAGTGTATATGAAAAACATGAAAAAATACTTTATATTTTATATGTAAAATAAGGTTAGGTCCAGTCACATGTTCTTTATTTTCATGAATGTTTAGAAAAGTCTTATAAGATGTAGTAACAGTGTCTCAAATTGTTACAACCAAAATTTCTCTCATAAATTTCTACAACTCCCTTTACAAAGCAGTATGGCTCCCATTGAGAAGCTTTGGTTGCAAGGTTAAGAGACTGGTTTTCTTTGTCTTTGCTACTATCTGTGAACTTGACAAGTCTGTTTATCTTTCTGAAGTTCAGATCCATGATTTATTGGTGAAAAATGATTTTTAAAAAGGCATTTTGCACTAGACTTCTATGATCTCTTTTAAGTATCATATTTTGTAAATGCGTAAAATAAAGTCGCTGACTTTTACCACCATAACTTGTCAAAGTCCTCTAAGAATGTTTGTTCAGGCTTACCTTCTTAGATGATTCCATTGTGTCTCAAGGTCTGGTCAACATCCCAAAGAATAGGTTATTTCCTCCAATCTGCAGCGCTTGGCACTTGTATAAATTCTCTGTGGTCTGCCACCTAATTTTTTAGTCAGCTCATTGAATGTAATTAAAAGGGTGGGGGTATCACTCATCACTAAATAATAATATTTGAGAAATTGAGCATTTGTGATTGGTATAATAGAAAGCAGAAGTAAGTCCCCGAGGCTGGTGATTAGCAGAAGTCAACTCATAACTTACTTTTATTGAGTTTTAACTGTAGATTTCAATTACCATCATGATTACTTAGCAATATTTATTGACTGCCCTCTTGCATGTAATTCCATATTTTGATCTTTGTTAACTAATTGAATGCTCTTTAGGAATTCCCATGTTCTTACATTGGTTGGCAGAGAATACATTTGTATATATGCAAATATGAAACATCCAGAGAAATGACAATTTACATCTTTACAGTCGCAATGTATGAAATTTTGAATGTAAAATATATTGAGTTATGAAGTGCCTGGGTGGCTCAGTCGTTAAGCGTCTGCCTTTGGCTCAGGCCATGATCCCAGTGTCCTGGGATCAAGCCCTGCATCAGGCTCCCTGCTCACCAGGAAGCCTGCTTCTCCTTCTCCCACTACCTCTGCTTGTGTTCCCTCTCTTGCTGAGTCTCTCTGTCAAAGAAATAAATAAAATATTTAAAAATATATATTAGGTTATTAAAATGTATATAGGTGTTCAAATACTAATTTAGTTAATGCAAAATTCTGTGGAACTTGCTGCTTGCCAGATACTTCTCTAAACTGTTTTAGGTTAATTAACAGCCCTCACAACTACTTTAAGAGGAGATAAAATCATCCCATTTTAAGTTGGAGAAACAGACATAATTAGTAATTTGTAAGGGTGGAGCCAGAATTTAAACCAAGGCAGTCTGATTCCAGAGTTTATAACTTTAATCTAGGAATGATTTAATCTAGGAATTATTGTGATAGACATACCCAAAGGTGACTCCATAATGAGTCATACCTTTGTATAATCCACTGTCTTTGAGAGAGGGCAGAACCTATGACTTGTTTCTAACCAGCTGAATATTGCAAAGGTGGTAGGATAGTCATTCCTGTGAATAAGTTACGTTCTATAAAACTCCATTTTAACAAATTAGAGTCAGAGATTATCCTACTATGTGTGAAGAAATAAGATAATGCATTTTGAGAGTACCTGAGAAATTGCTGTGTTTCACAAGCAGCTTCTCCGGAGCTAGGACACCCCCGGCCTATAGCCAGTAAGAAAATGGAGCCCTCAGTTTTATAACCATAAGGAACTGAATTCTGTCTGCAATCGTGGGAAACAGATTAAAACAGAATCTAGAGCTCCAGGAAGAACACAGCCCAGCCAACCCCTTGATTGCAGCCTTGTGAGAGCCTGGGCAGATGACCCAGCTCAGCTGTGTCCGGAGACCTGACTCATAGAGATTCTAGAATAATAAATACATGTTGCTTTAAGTTGCTAAGTTTGTGGCAGTTTGTTACACAACAGTAGATAACTAAAATAATTATGAATAGTTGAAATAAAATCCACATCACTTACTCTTAAGTAATTGTCATAGATAATGTGAAACTTGATTTTTAAAGGATAAAAGTTGAGCTGTTTGGAATTTTATCTACACGATTGTAAAGAATCTTACACACACTTAAGAAAATATAACTGAAGCTAACAATATCTACATTTGGGAAGATTTGAAGATATGTTTGGAAAATAGGAGGTATTTATTAAATAGTTTTCTGATATTTTAAAGTAAATCTCAAATATCACAGAGTGATTCTAAAAAGTCATTGAGGGATTTTAGTAGAGGGCTTGTTTGATCAGCGTGCTGAAGTCAAGAATAACTTTCACAGAAGCATTCATCTTTCATGCCCTCTGATAACCAGACCTTATCTCTTTCTTTGTAGATCATTTTCTGCCTTTGTTTTATAGTTAATCTTTCTCAAAAATTGATTTTTATTCATATTTCCTTAATATTGTCTACCTTTCCTATTGGTGGTATGCTTTAGAAATCTGAAACTGGTATATCTTTATCTTTTTGAAAATATACTTTTAATCTCAAAGTTTTGGAAAAATTAGTTTCTTTACTGCTCATATTGATCAGTTGGAAACTTTGTGAGCCATGATGATCAATAATTTACAAAATAACTAATTTTAATTAAAGTATGTAAGATTAGAACATTAACAGCATAAATAAACCTATGCTTCCAGAGTGAGGAAAACATAATTTTTTTTCAGTTATTAATCATTTTACATTTTAAAGCTGTAGCCATTATCATAGATGTATTAAATACCTTAATAAAACTCTATTTAATAATTTTTTAAGAATGATGATCAAAGTAAATGTGCTAGATATTTAACAGAAGGATCTTAAGTGAAATTATAATTAGATAACTTAGATAATTAGATAATTGCAATTAGGTATAACAAATAGCTACATTTTAGTTTATATAATAACAAATAGGCATATGGGTCTACTTAAAATTTTTAAATTTCTCACTAAAGGATTTTCTGTTCATGATGTAATCTAAGTGATCTAGTATTTATAGCCACAGAAAGTAGTAGCCTTTAAAAAACAAACATTTTAGCTTCTACAGGTCTTTCATTTTTACATTTTAAATGGTTCAGTAATCAGCCACTTGGAGGATGGTAAGTGTATGTGTGGGGTATGTTGGGGGGTGCTCTTGCTGTACTAGAGAATAAAATATGTAAATAAAATAGATAATAAAATAAAATGTGTAAAATTTTAAATAAATATCCTTCACTGTTAAATCGTTATAATAGAACTTGCAAATTGAGATTAGGTGATTGCAATATTTCTCTGTAATCCATCTTCTCTTAGTTATACTTTTTCTTTACTGATTATAGTTAATATTTCCCACATCTCCTTTGCATGTACAGAGAAGTGGTTTCAAATATTTCTGTAACAACTTTAAAAGGAAAACATTTAAGACTAGAAAATAATTTTGCATGCTGCAAAGAAGACACATTACATATACAGTTAATAGTAAGCTAGATGTCTCATATATGTTTATCTTTAAATATTTTTATTATGCCTTCTTATTCTGGATATCTTTTAGCATTATTATTTATATTCATAATATGAGAATGGAAAAATACAATATGTTTGACCTCGTTTGACTTTTTCGGCGTTCAGTCAGTTAAAAGGGTTGTAAGACGTTTAATTACCAAATGGTATGATCATTATTCATCTCATCATTTGATATGTAATGTCAACTGAATTGCCTCCCTGGAGTGCACTGTGTTTCACAGATCAATAGATTTACCAAGAGCTTGAAGGAGAGCTTTAAACATTCATTGAAAAGAAGGAAAAATATATCCCTCTTGTAAAATGGCTCGTGTAGTCATTTCATCCGCTTCATAATTATTTTATTTATTTCTGTGAATAAATCTCCTTATAACAATAGTTTTAGAGTATTACAGCTCCTTTAAGTAAATTAAATTAGAGTGTTAATCAGATTTGTTTTACTCAAAGGCACTGAAGACGATATAACAGAAATACAGAGGCAGATTTCTTGAATCAATTCTGCTTTTGAGATCTGTCTTGGTCTACCTCTATTTAAAATACGGTTCTCAATATTCTCTACCTCTCTTTAAATAATTTTTATAAAAATATTATTTTATATCCAGTCCTTATTTCTTATGAAGAAATTGTCAAAATGAGAGCTTTGGAGCTAGAAGGACCTTTCTTTCCCACCCTTTGGATTCTCATCAATCTTGACCAAATCCTACTAGAGGCCATCTGGTAACAAAAACATTTAAAATTCATTAAGTGCTATTGTGTGCCAGCCCCTTCTAGTCACTTTACATACATTAGCTCATTTAATGTCTCAACAACCTTGCAAGGTAGCTGTTGCTATTTTGACAGATGAGTTACATAACTTGCCAAGGTCACACAGCTAATAAATGAAAGAACCAGGTTTAGGACTTTGAAAGTGACTCTTAAGCACTTATGCATACTGCTCTTTGGGCAAAAGAGGAAAGTAGTAAGCAAACTATTGGCTTTTAAAATGCCCTATCACTTTTTCCTATGCCTGCTATCTCTGGTGATTTGGAGAAGGGAATTTACATATTAAAGTATGGGATGCTCAAAGATCTATTTGATTATCCAGAGAGCATCAGGTCTGGTATTTGATTTTACCCTACTTACAGTCTAGTAAGTCACTCTATTACTGTTTCATGGATGTGGCAGAAGACATGAACTCCTAGATCAGAGACAAAGGAATGTGTTAGTTATAGCACAGCAAGCAGCCTGAGCATCAGTCAGCATGTTTGCATCAGTTTTTCTTGCTCCCAAGTGCTGTGGACCAATATAGCCCAAGTTGATGCTGTGAACCCAGTGGGGATATGTTATAGCTGGAAATCTGTTACTTTTATAGAAAGCAGTAAGCAGGCCTGTTCTTTGTCCCAGAGAAAGAGAGAGACTATCTCATCCTTCAAGGTTCCTCACTGCACATACAACCTTGAGCAATGGACCAGGTGAAGATAGGATAGGGTCTTGCTTTTTTGGTACATCTGTAAGGGCTGTACAGGATGAACCTTATACTGTGTTTGTTTCTTATTGTTGCTTTAACAAATTAATATAAACTCCTACATAAGACAACACACATTTTTTACCTTATAGTTCTGGAGGTTGGAAGTATGAAATATGGATCTCATGGGCCTGAAATCAACATGTCAGCAAAGCTGTATCCCTTTCTGGAAGCTTTAGGGAAGAATCTGTTTTCTAGCCTTTTCCAGCTTCTAGATGCCATTGCATTCTTTGGCTCTTGGATTCTTTTCATCTTTGAAGCTGGGAATGGCCCATGAGTCTTTCTCACAGCACATCATTCATACATTGCTTCATCTTCTTTCCTCTTCCAAGTTTAGGGACCCTCTAATTACAGTTGGCCCACCAGATAACTCAGGATAATCCCTTCTATTTTAAGATCAGCTAATTAGTAACTTTAATTTCATCTGCAACCTTAATTCCCCTTTTTAATATAAGGTAACATTGTCATAGGTTCTGGTGGTTAAGATGTAGACATCTTGGGAGGCCTTTATTTTGCTTTATCACATATACTGTCTTGGCTTCTGGTGCATTTTCATGAGTTGGCTACCTCGTTGGCTAATCTGATTAACTTGACTGACAGAGGTTGAGTCAAACTGTTCAATTTGTATTATAAGGCATTTAATTAAGACTACTATTAATGGGATTCCAAGCAGCAGGATAAAAACAACCTGTAGTATTGATCTGTTATGCCAGCAGAATCCTCAGAAAACTCAGCCAATTTTGTATAAACACCAAGAAAGACTGGTAGGTCTTGTTTTAGTCAGCCAAGATAAGTGTAAGGCCAATTAATTTTCCATTATGACCCACACAAGGAAGTTTAGACTAACAAGCTGATCTTTGGTGTCATTGCCAATAATTACAGGAGGAAATAGATGGGCTAAAAAGCAACTCTCCAATGGAGACATATTCTATGACTCAGTCTCCGTCACATAAAAACATGTAACTGAAGGGGCCCATTACTCCTCTTTGAGTTATGTTGTTGAGGTTTATTTGGATCATCGATTTAGACTAGTTTGGTTAAGTCACATGGACAAGATCACTGGATAGTTGCAGTTTGGGTTGCCATACACTCTATAACTCAAGGCCAGTGGGCATCAGGAGAAACTATTAATTCATATCAGGAATATTTAAACAAGGTTTAAGGGTCAAGGAGTATTGATCGTTCCTCCCCTCTCCCATCTCTCAGAGTCTAAGGCCTTCCTTCCCTGGTGCCAGAGTCTAAGGCCTTCCTTCCCTGGTGTCTAAGGCCTCCTTCCCTAGGAGCTGGGTGAATAGTATACTCAACTCAGTGGTCATTATACTTATGTCCTAGGATTTTGTTAATCCAACTATAGTATACAGACGACTGAACTACAGTTAAGTTTGAATTCTGTTTGAATTCTCTTGCTGAGGGGCGCTAAAGGAGTGACCCATACAATCTGATCAGTAGCCACAATTTCCCCCCATAATTTGTAGTGCTAGTGGTAGGTGTCTTTATGTGTCAGTCTGTGATCTTCCAGGGACAGACCACACAGTTGGACCATTGGCAATAGTCCAAGATTTAGTAAAAAGGTAGCATGGTTCATCAAGGAGAATTTTGGTTGGGGCTACAAGGACTGCCTTGAGTTATGCCTACTGAGCAGGATGACTAAGCAACAACAGTAGGATAAGGAACATTATCAGATTTCCATTTAGCCAAAGTATCAATGAAACAGATTGAAGCATTTAGGGTAACCTTTGTGAATTGAGGTACCTATGTAGACAGCAGCTTCATTTGGGATAGTGGAATTGGGGAGGAAGGTCCCCCCAAAGTGGTAGCTGCCACTTATTCATATAAAATTGAGATATCACTAGGACCAGACTAGCTGGCTCCTGAATGTATCATTTTTGGCAGAAAAGGCCTGTCAGACCCTTTCCACCTTAGTTCTTCCTAGCTTCTTTCAGACAGCATGGGAAGAATGTGGACCATAGACCTGCAGTGCTCTGAACCACTTGAGCAATCTCCACAGAGCGGTTTTCACGTAGTCCAGTTGGATGTGCAAGCCTATTATATCATATTATAAAACTACATGTAGCTATGTCTCCTCAGGCAAGGGAAACAAAAGCAAAAATCAACTATTGGGACTATATAAAAATGAAAAGCTTTTGCACAGTAAGGAAACCATCGAGAAAACAAAGACAACTTCCTGGATGAGAGAAGATATTTCCAAATGTCTACCTGATAAGGGGCTAGTATTCAAAATGTATAAAGGACCTCTACAACTCAACACCAAAAGAATAAAGCAAAACAAAAACAAGACAAAACAAAATCTAATTTAAAAATAGGTAAAATAGACATTTTTCCAGAGAAGACATGCCAGATGGCTGACAGACATATTTAAGAACCTCAACATCACTAATCATTGGGGAAATGCAAATAAAAACCACAGTGAGGTATCACCTCACGCCTGTTAGAGTAGCTAAAATCAAGAAGACAAGAAAGAACAAGTGTTGGCAAGGATGTGGAGAAGAAAACCTGTGCACTGTTGATGGGAATATAGATTAGTAGATTGGTACAACCAGTGTGGAGACAGTATGGAGGTTTCTCAAAAAATTAAAAATAGAAATACCACATGATCCAATAATTCCACTACTGGGTATGTACCTAGGGAAAATGAAAACATGAACTCAAGAAGATATATGCACCTCTCTGTTTATTGCAGTATTATTTGCTACAGCCAAGACATGGAAACAGCCTAAGTGTCTATCAACAGATAAATGGATAAGGAAATGTGGTACACACACACACACACAAATTACAGTCATTAAAAAAGATGAGATCATGCCATTTGAGACAAAATGGGTGGACCTAGAGGGTATTATACTAAGCAAAATCAGTTAGACTGAGAAAGGCAAATACCATGTGATTGTACTCATAAATGGAAGCTAAAAAAGTACGTAAAACAAAAAGCAGAATCAGAACTATAAATACAGAGAATAAACTGGTGGTTGCCAGAGGGGAGAGAGTGGGAGATTGAGTAAAGTGAGTGAAGGGGAGAGAGAGATACAGGCCTCCATTCATAGAATGAATGAATCACAGGAATAAAAGAATAAGGAATGCACTCAATGATATTGTCATAGTGGTGTAATGGGACAGATGGTATTTGTACCTGTGGTGAATATTGCATCAATTATGTCAAATACTTGTTAAATCACTAAGTTGTCCACCTGAAACTTATAGAACATTATGTGTCAACTATACTCAAAACAGAGCAGAACAAAACTAGATACAGTTTTGTGTAAAATGACTGTGAAACCCTTCCACTGAATGGGAGTTTGAGACTAAGAGCTATATCTTATTTATCTTTGTATCCCTAGGTACCTAGCTTAGTGCTGGTAATAGTAGATACTTAATAAGCACTTGCAAATTGAATTAATAAATAGGTGATCACATTGTAAATTTGGAAAACAATTTATAATTGATAAGGTATGTCTATCGAATCAGGAGTATGGTTTTTTATTGTGCTGTCTGCTTCATCATTATCAACAGCTGTGTGTTGTGTTAGATTTGGCTTCAATATTTAATTATAATAATTAGGAAAATGGATAATGTTTCTTTTTCTGTTCCATATACAATGATTATGTAGAATGCTACTTGTTTAACTTCTGTTATGAATATATTACTAACTTATGAAAGGAAAAAAAAGCGGTTACAAAATAATAAGCATTACCTTCAGGCATCCTAATAGTTGCTGCAAAAGGTGTCAACAGGGTACATATATTTCGCCTACTAACCCTAAACAAAATCAATCCAAGTTACTATCATTGTCTTTGTGGTAGCTTTTCCCCAAGTTTCAGAAGACTTAATTGGTTAAATTTCCCCTTTGGGAATTTTTTAGGCAATTCCCTGAGAATTTAACAGTGCACAAAAGAAACTAAAGGTCATTAAACAAGTAAAATAATTTGGGCTTTGATTTAGGTACATTTTCTGATTTACCTAATTTAATATTCATGAGCATGCATTTTATAAAGGGGTGAAAAGTTTAAGTACTGCCAAACCCCACACAACTAGTAAGTGTTTCAGTTAATATTTAAACTTGGGTTTATCAATTTTTAAGTTTCTGTTCTTTCCAGTTAGTCAACCACTTTCAGTTGATGGAACCATGTGGTTAACATGAATGTCAAACATACTGTTGTATGGAAGATTGCATTCTTTTTTTTTTTTTTCTTTTTCCGTGTATGTGCTACTGCAGCAATCACTGGTGGATTATATTCTTGTCTACAGACTTCTCTGTGTATCCCTACCAGTTGTGAAAGTTTTTGAGTTTTCCTTTCTATAGTTCATATATGATAAAACCACTGTGTACACATACATACATGCAGTCAATTTTCATTTCCACTGTACTCGTGTTCTATAAAGCCACCACAAACACTGAGTCAGTGAATACTGAGTCATTGCTTCTACAGGACAGACAGGGTTAGGTTCTTGTGAGGCTCTGGTCACAACATTTTTATCAATCAATATATAACTTTATTATATGAATGTTTCTGTCTAAAAACACCTTACTTAATGTATATTGTTGATTTCTTAACTTTGAATTCATGGCCAACATTACTGTAGCTCATGCGTGAACAAAACTCACCTAAGTAACATATATAAAGAAAATATATATGTGTATAAATATAAAAATATATGTTTTAGCCTCTTGTGGTTAGGAACACTATACAGCACTTTAGCACCACACTTGGGGACTGTTTTGAACAGTGTAATCACCAAGAAAAAGTTACAAATATGGCACTGCATAGACCACTGAGAGAACATTTGATTACAGTGTAAGAGCTGAAACAAGAAGGCAGAATGTCACCTTGTTCAGCTTCAGTTAGAAATGTGCATGTCTGTGAAGGACCACAAAAATCCTGTTACTATTGACTTTGGGGTCACAAATCAATTTTAGCACATAAGTGAATTCACAAATATGGAATCTATGAAAAATGAGGAATAAGCATGTATGTATTATACATATATACATGTATGTACATATATATATATAATTACCAAAAATTCTTTTTTCCAAAATATGTAGATCTTCCAGTTCTCCAACATCATGTTTTTGAACGACACATTTATTCAGCATATATGCCAAGCATATACTTTGTGACAGGCATTGTTATAGGCCCTGTGGATATAATAGTGAGCAAAACAGATAAAATTCCTACCTTCACTGAAGTGACAATATATTTTTTTTAAAGTGAATAATATGCAGGTAATGATCACTGCCATAAAGAAAAATAGAGCAGGAGAAAATAACAGAGACTGATGTTAAGAGCTATTTCATGTAAACTGGTAAGGGAAGGACTAACTGATATGGTAGCCTTATGGGAGAGACGTGAAGTACATGAGGAAGCAAGCTCTGTGGATATGAGGGAAGATATTTTTTTTTAACTAGACATGTGAATAAGATCATACAGGATTCATCTTTCTTTTTCACATTTATTTCATTTGGACTACTGCCTTCGAAGTCTATCCATGTTGTTCCAAATTGCAGGATTGTTTTGATTTATTATGGCAGAGTAATATTTCATTATACCTATATCACAACTTCTTTATCCATTCATCCATTGAGGGACCTTTAGGTTGTTTCCATATCTTGGCTGTTACAAGTAATTCTTCTATGAGCATGGGAGTGCAGATATTTTTTGGAGTATGTGTTTTCATTTCCTTTGGATATAGTCCTAGAAGTATATGGGAGTTTTATTTTTAATTTTTTGAGGACCACCATACTGTTTTCCATAGTAGCTGTACCAATTCATAGTCCCACCAATAGTGCACAAGGGTTACGTTTTCTTCGCATTCATGCCAACATTCATTATCTCTTGTCTTTTTACTGATGGCCATTCTAACAAGTAGGAGATGATGTCTCACTGGGTTTTGATTTGCTTTTCCTTAACGACTATTTATCTTAAGCATCTTTTCATGTACCCGTTAACCTTTTGTAGATCTTTTATGGAGAAATGTACTTTCAGGTCCTTTTCCCATTAATTTTTTTTCCTAAACAGTATGGAATTTCCTCAAAACATTAAAAATAGAATTACCATATGATAATGGTAATGCCACTACTGAGTATCTACCCAAAGAATACAAAAACACTAACTTGAAAAGATACATGCCAGTATTGCAACATTATTTACAATAGCCAAATTATGAAAGCAACACAGCGTCTACTGATAGACAAATGAATAAATATATAGTATATAATGAAGTATTATTCAGCCATCAAAAAGAATGAAATCTTGCCATTTGCAATGACATGGATGGATCTAGAGAGTATAATGCTGAGTTAGAGATAATAAGTTAGAGAAAGATAAATACCAATGATTTCTCTCATATGTGGAATTTAAGAAACAAAACAAAAGAACAAATAAAAAAAAGGTAAACCAAAACACGGACTCTTAAATATTAGAGAACAAACTGATGGTTACCAGAGGGAAGGTGGGCAGGGGATGGGTGAAATAGGTGTAGGGGTTTTAAGAGTACACCTATCATGATGAGTCAGACTGATTAATGCATGGAATTGTTGAATCACTATATTGTACACCTGAAACTAATATAACATTATATATAATATATATAATATAACTATACTGGAATTAAAACTTAAAACTTAAAAAAACAAATTAAAAATTTAATTGAGCTTTATGAATTCTTTATATATTTTGGATATTAACCCTTTACCAGATGTATGCTTTACAAATATTTTTTCCCATTCTGCAGGTTGTCTTTTCACCTTGCTGATGATTTATTTAGCAGTATAGAAGCTTCTTAGTTTGATGTAGTTCTACTTATTTCTTTTTGATTTTGTTTCTTATGTTTTAGGTGTCATATCTGAAAAATCATTACCAAGACCCATGTCAGGGAGCTTTATTCCTGTTTTCTCCTAGGAGTTTCATGGTTTTAGGTTTTACATGTATGTCTGTAATACATTTTAAATTAGTTTTTGTAATGGTGAAGATATGGGTCACGTTTCATTCTCTTACATGTGAATATCCTGTTATCCCAGATTTATGGAAAAGACTATCTGTTCTCCATTGAATATTCTTTTCTCCTTTGTCAGGTATTAGGTGACCATATATTCTCAGGTTTATTTCTTGATTCTGTTCTATTGGTCTGTTTATCTTTGTTTCTGCCAGTACCATACTGTTTTGCTGACTATAGCTTTATAGTATAACTTGAAATCAGGAAGTGTGGTGCCTCTTGCTTTTTTCTTTCTGAGGATTTCTTTGGGGGCCATTTGGGATGTTTTGTGGCTCCATAAAAATTCCGGAAGTGTTTTTTACTTCTGTAAAAATACACTGTCATCTTGTTAGGGATTGCATTGAATCTGTCTATAGATAGTTTTTGGTAGTGTTGACATTTTAACAGTATTAATTCTTCCAATCCATGATCATTGGATACCTTTCTATTAATTTATGTTTTCTTTTATTTTTTTCATCAATGTCTATTATTTACAGAATAGAGATCTTTTATGTCCTTTGTTAAACTTATTCATAAGTACTTTATTTTTCTTACTGCTTTTGTAAAGGGAATTGATTTATTTCTTATTCAAAAATTGTTATTAGTGGGTGCATGGGTGGCTCAGTGGGTTAAGCCTCTGCCTTCAGCTCAGGTCATGATCTCAGGGTCCTGAGATTGAGCCCCATATTGTACTCTCTGCTCAGCAGGGAGCCTGCTTTCCCCTCTCCCTCTGTCTGCCTCTCTGCCTACTTGCAATTTCTTTCTCTCTGTCAAAATAAATAAATAAAATCCTTTAAAAAAAGAAAAAGAAAATTGTTGTTAGTATATAAAATGTTACTGAGTTTTGTATGTTAATTTTGTATCTGCAACTTTACCGAATTTATTGATTAGATCTAACAGTTTTTTGGTTGAGTCTTTAGGATTTTCTATATATATAACCATATCATGTAAAAGTAGATGCAGTTTTACTTCTTTTCCAATTCTGATAACTTCTTTTTCTTGCCTGATTGCTTTAGCCAGGACTTCTGGGTTTATTTTGAATAGGAGTTGTAAAAGTAGGAAAACTTGTCTTGTTCCTGATCTTAGAGGAAAAGCTTTCAGCCCTTTACTATTGAATATGATATTAGCTGTGGGCTTGTCATATGTGACATGAATTATATTGAGATATATTCATTCTGTGCCTAATTTGTTAAGGTTTTTTTTTTTATCATGAATGGATGTTGAATTTTGTCAAAGGCTTTTTCTATCTCTGTTGAGATGATCATATATTGCTTTTCTTTTATTCTATTAATGTGACATATCACATTGACTGCTTTGCATATATTGAACCATTCTTGCATGCTAGGGATACCACTTGATCATAGTATATGATCCTTTTAATGTGCTGCTGAATTTGGTTAGCTAGTATTTTATCGAGAATTTTTGCATCTGTATGTATCAGGGATATTGGCCTATGGTTTTCTTTTCCAGTAGTGTCCTTTTCTGATTTTGGTATCAGAATAATGCTGGTCTTATAAAATGAGTTTGGGAGAGTTCCCTCCTCTTCAGTTTTTGGCAGAATTTGAGAAGGATTGGTGTTGATTCTTCAAATGTTTGATAAAATTCACCAGTGAAGGCATCTGGTCCTGGGCTTTTCTTCATGGTAGATTTTTTTTATTACGGATTCAACCTCCTTTTCAGTAATTGATATATTTAAATTTTCTGTTTCCTTCTCATTTAGTCTTGGTTAGTTCTATGTTTCCAAAAACGTTCTAGTTCTTCTAGGTTGTCCAGTTTGTTGGTAGATAGTTGTCCATGGTAGCCTCTTATGGTCCCTTGAATTTCTATGGTATTAGTTGTAATGTTTCCTTTTTCATTTCTAATTTTGTTGATTTGTGGTCTTTTCTCTTTTTTCCTTGGCGAGTCTAGCTAATGGTTTGTCAATTTTGTTTATCTTTTCAAAGTTCCAATTCTTAATTTTGTTAACCTTTTCTATTGGTTCAGTCCTGTTCTCTACTTCATTTATTCTCTAGTCTTTACCATTTCCTTTCTTCTGCTAAGTTTGGGCTAAGTTTGTTCTTTCTCTAGTTGCTTAGGGTGTGTTCTAATCTACTTTTAATACTCTCTATTGAATTCTTCAGGTCAATTGTTATATTTTTCAATTAAGATTTCTGGGGTTTTTTGATGGTTGTTATTACCTTGCTGAACTTCTCATTTTGTGCATATATTATTTTCCTAATTTTACTCATTTGTCTGTCTTTTCTTATAGTTCACAAAAGTGCTTTAAAGAGGTTATTCTGAATTGTTTGACAGTTCATAGATCTTTATTTCTTTAGGGTCACTTCTTGGAACTCTATTAGTTTCTGTTTGTGGTTCACATATACCTAATTTTTGGTGATCCTTTATTCCTTATGTTAGTATCTCTGCATTTGACTAATAGGGTTCCTCTTCCAGATTTTATACATTTCCCTTGGCAAAGACAGTTCTATACCAGTCAGCTGAGTTGGATTTCTGTGAATATCTACTGGTAATGTTCTTGGTCATTTAGGCTCACTATTATAGTCTATTTTTGGGTGAGCAGTTGTTCAAGCTCTAAGGATGGGGATAGGGGTGTTGTGCCACTGGCTGAGAACAGCTGGATAAGACTACTGGCTTGGTTCCCTACCCAAGAGAGGCTGTAGGGTGGGCTCTGAGGTTCTCTGGGTTCTCTGGTCTGGTTACTAGATGGTTGGGAATGGGTACTATATTCAGTAATAAGTGGGATTATGAATTAGCGTTCCTGCCCTGGTGGAGTTGTAGGACAGAATGCAGGGCCTGTACAGCTTATTGTTTGGGACCTGAATTAGATCAGAGTATGCACTGAGCTTCCCTGGTCAGGTGAGGCAACTGGTTTTCCTCTGCAGACAGGAGAAGCCAGGGGCTATGCTCTCTGTTCAAGGGTCACTGTACTTTGTAGGGCTGTGGAATGGGTTGTGCAGCGTTCCATCAGCTCTGCTTAGGTTCCTTGTTGGATAGGCTGAAGGCTTTATTCAGTGGAGAGTGCGGCTACAAATTAGATTACCTGCCCAGGCACAGAAGGAGTTTATCTAAAACTGATAAAATGCTTTGCTGTCTAATCTAACTAATCAAGTCCACTCACTCCCCAGTTTTCCTCACTGAACAGGGCCCACTGGCTTTGTAATCAGCTCGGCCCACCCACCTCTCAGCTCGAGTGCTACTGGGCTGCAAGTGTCTAGAAGTTGTCTCCAGCCCTTCTGGTCAGACGGCACTGGGATACTCTCTGTAACAGGAGGGGCTTTTTTTTTTTCAGATCCTCAGGAAGGGGAGGAGGCTCTCCAGGGTATTCTCAGTTTTTTAAATAGGCTCTCTGGTTGAGAGGGGCCAGGAGCTACCCTCAGCCTTTGCCTGGTACTACCTTTGTTCTGGTGGCGATCAGCTCTGTCTGCTCCCCTCTCGGCTCCAGGACTGCTGAGCTGCACTGCTTCCAGGGGTTGTCGCCAGCACTTCTCGTCAAATAGGGCCGAAAGACACTTTCCACAGAGGATGGTATTATAATTAAGTTCTTCGTGTGAGCCTGGGCAAACTGGGCTCTAAGGCCAGCAAAATTCCTTGTTTGGGGATCCACGGGAGGTAGACCTGCATCCCACCCGATTGCCTGGTGAGAGTACAGCCCCGACTTGGTTCTGTAGATGAATAAAACTGCTGGTTGGGACTACTACTTAGGCACCACAGGTATGAACTCGGTCTGCCAAGATCTGTGTGCTGGTTGTTGTAAGCCTCTCTGCCTCCTTCTCTGTCACAGTCAGATTCCCAGTGGTGGAGCCCTGCTGATTTCCCTGCAGTCCTAGTAGTATGAGATCAGAGTAGGGGCTCCTGCAAGTGAACCACAGTGCTGGGAAAAGCTGGTTCAGAGATAGTCATCAGAGTTATAGCTCATCTTGACTTGAAGGTAGATGTTTTTGAATACAAGCAATTGATTGAAGAAATACTTTATTGCAATGAATGGACTTGAGAAAGTGGTAATGGCACATGACACAGTGACAGTCAAAAATTGTAGGATAATATTTAACCCATACAGTGCTTTTTTCATAATAAATGCTTAGTAAGTGCTTATAATTAAATGAATAGAAGAAATGAATGATTTGGCATTGTGTGGGCTCCACTAAGATATGCACGGAATTCAATCATGGCTTCCTGTCTCCACCTCTGCCACCCTGTTCCAAGCTCCCATCATCTTCTGTTTTTATTCTTGCCATTGCCTTTCATCTGTGTAACCCCATTCTTGATCCCCTACAATCTGTTTTCAGCACAGCAGTTCACTATTAAAACCTAAATCAGATCATGTCCCTTTACCATTCAAAACCCTTCATTTCCCCCTCTTCCTGTCTCAGATTGTACTGCCATCTCCTTAAAAGTGAGATTTTTAAAACCTTAAAATGGCTCTCTAAGACCACATATAATCTGATCTCGTATCTTACTACCCCTTCTCCACTCTGCTCTTGGCCACATTAACCTTCCTCCTGTTTCTCATACACACTAGGCATGCTGCCTTTGCAGTGGCTGTGCCCTCTTCCAGGCTTCCTCTCCCTGCACATACCTGTATGCCTACTCTCTCACCTCTTTCAAGTCTTTGCTTAAATGTCACTTTCTCAATGAGGTCTTCTGGAACCATCCTGCAATTCTCCTGCCACATTGAGTAATCACCTTTATCCTTCCCTAAATGTTCCCATATCATTTACAGCCATTTAACATTATATAAAACTTACTATTTTGTAAATTCAGTATCTCTGTTAATCCCCTGGAATATAAGCCGTTTGTAGGTCAAGGGGAGGCTTTGCTCAGGGTTTGCTTTTTTTTTTTTCCCCTCTCGAAATGCTTCCCTAGATCTAGACCAATTTGAATCCCACTCATGATTCAAGTTCCAGTTCAAGTATTTAGGAATTCCTGGCAATTTTCCACCCATACCATATTTTCTACTTAGCATAGTGACTATCTTTGTACTATCAAAAGATATGCTCATTTTAGTAGGAAAATCAATAAAAATCTGGGCATTCATTAATTTGACTCCTGGCAACTAGTTCATTTGGATCTATACTGAATTAAAAGAGCATTGTCACAATGATGTTTCTAATTTGTACATCTTGTATTGTGTTTTATAACTATTCACTTGCTAACTTATTGCACTGCAGATCCTATAGTTGGAATCTTTAACATTGAGGTAGATATCCCTAAAAAAATCTCCTTGTTTCTTTCACTGATGAAGATTTCAAATTTGGAATCACATTGGAATTCTGGATTAAAGCATTCTATTTCTTCCTGTTTGATAGAAGAGTACTTTGGAACCTTCAGAAGATTCTTAAATATCGTGGGCAGTTTGAGTCCAAGACTTTCATCTGCTCCCATTTCACCAGATTGTGACTTTTTTGTTGTTTTATACCACATTCAGTACTGATTCACAGGGTTCTAAAAGACTTAGAGGGCTAAAACTTTCTAGTTATTTAATCACTCTATCTTGTATAGTAGGAAGGATTTATATATTTTTAAAATACTTGAGGAGCCATTCTGAGCTTCTCTTATTAGTGCTTAACCAAACTGGTCTACAGTCTGTCTTTGTAGCTGCTTTCAGCCTTTCAGCCTTTCACACCTTTCAGCCGTGTTCTTGGGTTACCTTGAACAATCTTGTCAAACTCACATAAAATACACGGTACTTCTCAGACAGAGGCCGCAGCCTTTCTAGTCCTACACTGAGATAGCAAACACTTCTAGCTTTTGGCAAACTTGGGGCCTAGGACAAGCATAGGGCCAGAGAAGAAAGAAGGGAAGGAAGGACCAGCGCAACCTTCAGCAGTGATCTAAAGATCTCTGCTTCCTCGAGGCTGCTGTGCTTTTAAGGCAACATTTATTTTATTAAATATTACATTTACAATTCTAAGGTGAGCAATTTGCTTTGAATTATTTCACCATTGTTTGAACTGCTTCAGCTAAGGAAGGACTATTTGTTCTACATTTGTGTGACAAAAGGATATGTTGACAGCCAGTCTCTCCCAACAATAAGTAAGTGAATGAACGAATGAATGAAAATAAAAGAGGGTAGGTGTGAAGGAGCCTTGCTTTTGGTGCAACCATGAATATCTAGTAACTTTTAAATAAAGTTTTCTCACTAAAAGTAGTTCTCATTCTGCTTCACCAGGAATTCTGAAAGAAATTGACCCTTGAAGCAGTATCTTGTAATTCTTGGGCATTATTCTCCACTTCCTTTTTTAGCAAACCTATATGTACAATGCACAGTAGATAATAGAGAAATGTATAAAAGATAATTGTGACTCTCAAGATGTTTTTGCAAGCTGGTAGGGTCACAAAGACATGTATATAAAACAAATTAAAATTTATTGAGCATTCATTCCGGCTACTTTTTTGTTTACATTATTTCATTTTAAATTTCTCAAATAAGTTTCAAGATAAGTACTTTTATCCACAATTTACACATAAGGAAACTAAGACTCAGGTTACTACAGCTGGTAAGTGGAGAAGACCAGACTTAGTCTATAGGCTTTTCTGTATCCAAAGTCTGTGCACAATTACCACTTTATGTTGATGATCTTATTATTAATTAAAAATAAGGGACGCCTGGGTGGCTCAGTTGGTTGGGCAACTGCCTTTGGCTCGGGTCGTGGTCCCGGAGTCTTGGGATCGAGTCCCGCATCGGGCTCCTGCTCCACAGGGAGCCTGCTCCTCTCTCTGCCTCTGCCTGCCTCTCTGCCTGCTTGTGTTCTCTCTCTGTTAAATGAATAAATAAAATCTTTTAAAAAAAAATGCCATAAGAATTTCAGAGAATTACTCTATATAAAACGTTATTTTTGAAAACATACACTTTGCCCTTGTACACCACATTAAACCTTAATAACCCTATTGGCTATGTATTATTGCTTTCAATTTTACAAACAAGAACTCTGAGATAAGGACTGGTTAAGGACAGTGTCAAAAATCTACAAATTTTTAGTGGTAGAGTCTATATTTGAAACCAGATCTTCCTAAGGCTAGAGTTAATATTCTAAGGAATGTGGTTACTTTGTGTTTTACAAACCTGGTATTCACATTTGTCAGTGACAGATGGCAAAATGTAGGGTTTATTGTATATTAATGATTTGTGTTTTGTTATTTATCATGTACTGATTTGATTGTGCGATCATACAAAATTAATTTATTATATGACATACATATTCATTTGTGTCTGAGGAAGATTTAGATTATGTGTGGCTGCTTCTCATATGTGACTTCCTATTTAAGCCAAATTAACTTTTGTTCTCATAAATATCATGACGATGTATGTATTGAAAGGCATGGGTTCTTTGGAAGATTTATCTCTAAATCATTAATATCTTTTGCTTAATTTGTTGCATATTTTATATTTGATTAAGATTAACTTCTGTATGTTTTAGTTCACGTAGAGTATTTATTTCTATATATCGGGGCATGTCTGTGTATGTGATTTTTGGGCACGTTTTCACCACCTATGAGTTTACTCCCTAGTGGATGTAAACACATCAGAGCCTCTCTTCATGCAATTACTATCCATTATCTATTTTAATTTTACAACAAATAATTTCAAAATGGAACAGTTCCTATTACAGGAGGTTAAACTATAATTTGAGTTTATCTGCTTCAGACTAAAATTAGCACAGCAGTATATCGCCTTTGTGATTCTATAAAACATAGCTAAATCTTTCCCATTGGTTTTCTGCACAGAGAAATCCATTCATTTTACAAATATAGAAGAAATGAATCTTTTATCTATTCCTTAAGTATAAAAAAGAGAGGGAGGATGTATAATGGATTTATATATGACCCATATGTATCCAGTGAGAGAATGGGTTTCGTAAAGGTCTTCTCCTCACTAGGAAAAGGTGACCATTCCAGGCAAGAGTGACAGTGATTTGTCACTCCCACATCAAAGCTGAGCCTTTGCAAAAGGGCACACGTCCCAACTTTCCAGTTTATCCAATTACTCACTTTTAGAAGAAGTATTATTTTCCTACCAATTGGCCATTTAAAAAGAATTGTGTTCCAGTATTCTTGTAAGCCAGTTTTATTTAAACAATATGAAATACCAATGAAGAACTTACAATTTTCCTTCAAGGAAGAAGTGCAATATAAAAACTCTGATGCTGTTGTTATTTTTAGAATTTATCTTTATTTAGCATTTTACTGTCTCAAGTGGCTTCACAGCTATTACAACTATGAAACAGACTAAGAAGTTCTCACTTTTCTAGATTAAAACTAGATGTTATATGTTGGAGCTGGAGTTATTCTTCAAGGTGTAGAACTCTATAATTTTTACTTAAAAATCTTGTCAATCCTTATGCCTATCAATATTTTGGAGCTGAGGTTTTTTTCCTCAACCACCATATGTTTGATTTTTCAAAGCAAGTGATTGTGATTTTGGCCTCATCACAGTCTTTACACATAGAATATGTTGTTGGAGTTTTTTGTCACTAGAACCTTCCCTGTTTTAAATTCAGCACCATAAATCCCTCTTATTCTTTCCCTCCAACTCCTCATTTTCACTTTTTCTTAATATGCTTTTGAAAGGTGTTCTGTTCATGTCTTTGACCATATCCCAATCTGTCTTTATGTTCAGATACCACGCTTAGTACTCTTCGAGTGAGATGTGCTCACTGTTTATTTGTGTTTTCTGCATATTTCAAGCTTTATTACTTTTTCCTTTTTCAGGAAAATTTGTACTTGTGTATCATCGGTCTCCTTCTTCCATACTTTTTACTAGATTACTATTTGCTGATATTGATGAGCCTGATATTGAAGCACCAAACAGCTTCCCATCCCTTGCTTTGTCTACAGTTGCAAACAAGATCTGTCTGCTCTCAAAACATTTCCTAGTCCCAATAATCAGAAGATAGGAAAGCAAACTCTCTTGGCCACCATTGTCTATGAATGGGGTTTAATAACTAATCCTAATTACAGAAATGATACTATATAGTTATCACATTACCTTTATGTCCTATCAACACATTTGTTTGGGAAATTTTTAATATTTATTGTTTTAATCTGTTCTTTGCTATGTATCTGTGATAGTAATCATTTTATCATAGATTATAATATTCATTGGTAAGAAGGGATTCATGATTTTTACATCAAACTTCCATGTATTCAACATTATGTACAAAAAAATTCAGTTAATACTTTAAAAAATTTAATACTGTTGCTTATAACAACAGTGTCTAAAAGATTCCCAACTTAATAGAAGGTTGTTTCTCATATTAAGGGAGAATTGGAGCACTGGACAGCAGAGAAGTTAGATAATTTCTGAACTTTCTTGTTTCTCATACCATGTACTCAAACTCTCTAGGTTGTAAGTTTATAAAATGATTGGTATATTAAATTCCAGATAGGCCCTCATTTTTGACTCACTGTAGTCTCTGAGGCCTTTTCCTTCAAATCGAATTAAACATTTTTGCTCTCAAGAAAATACAAAATGTATGCAAAAATGACATTTTTATTCTGCGTCAAACAGCAATTTCAAAATGTATTAGGAAATAAGGAATTAAAAAATAATCAAGATGGGTAATGAAAGAACACTTCAAGTTTTTTTTAAAGCCATTTTCTCAAAATACTCACATGCCTGTAAACATTATATTTCCCTTAACTTAAAAAGTTAAATGTAACTTAAACCCTTTTTTTCTTTATTTTTTAAATTTTTTATTAACATATAATGTATTATTTGCCCCAGAGTACATGTCTGTGAATCCTCAGGCTTACACATTTCACAGCACTTACCATAGCATATACCCTCCCCAATGTCCATAACCCTACCCACCCCCCCACCTCCCAGCCACCCTCAGTTTGTTTTGTGAGTTTAGGAGTCTCTTATGGTTTTTCTCCTTCCCCATCCCATCTTGTTTCATTTCTCTTCCCCACCCGCCACGACCCCCTGCCCTGCCTGTAACTTTTAAGGAGTTACAGGATTTTGTATATTTCATCCTTTCAGAGTGGTTTTAACCAATTTAAAAGCATGACAGTAAAGGATAGAATCAAAATGAGGGAAAATATATAGGGGAAAACTATAAAGCCATAGTAGGATTAGCTCACAGAAATATTTTCTCTCTTGGCCTTTCAGTTGCCACAAATCTGCCTTTGATCTATTTAGCATCTAAATTAAAGGAGGCAGCATACTTATACTATGAGATGAGTACTGTTTATATTTTTTTTAAAAAAAGCAATTTCTAGAAGGAATCCTAGTTTCTTCAGGTACTTACACCTGCAGGAATTTTTTCCTGGTCCTCATGAAGGCACACCATGTACTATAGTAGATAAGTAGTAACCACGTATGAGGCACAATAAAGCCACCTCTTATAGTATCTGTCAATATATGCCAAATCGGTAACCCCAATGTGACATTGAATAAAAGCAATTTTAAGAGGTGCTAAAGCATTGCATTTATAGTTAGAATTAGTTCATTCATGATCTGGGCGGATTGAGATGTAAAATTTAGACTATCTGGCCTGAGTAATGGATGCACTGTATGTCATTTAGGCAATCCTCCATAAATATTATTTTTTTCAACTAGAATTTTGATAAGGATTAGATAGTGAAGAGTACAAACTTTGTACTCTTTGGTAAGAATGTGAAGTTCAGAAATCATACGTGGCTTAGATGGCTTATCTAGAGAGAATGTAAAGTGGAGGTTTCTGTAAAATAAGGTGCCTAAGTCAGACCCCTGTCTGAGATGGCTCCTGTTTCCACCTAGTCATGGGAATGGGCTTAGAAAGGACGAATGGGAAGGATGAAAATCTTTTGCAAAAAACATTTTTGAATTCACTCCAAAGGAGGTGACTAGAAATTTAAGGCATTGAAGTTTATCCTATGGAATGATCTGTGGCTTCTCATTGGCTAGTACTTATTTGGGGGCTCAGGGACTGTGCTGTCACTGCAAGGTATTTGTGAATCCAAACATCTGTTCTCCAATGTCTTTTGGTCAATAATAAAGCCAAAGTAAAGGCTGGCACACCGGGACATCTTTTATACAGTGTTTCGCCAAATAAAGATACTCCACGCATTTTTTTTTTTTTTTTTTTGGAGCCTGGCCATGATAATCATTTTGTTCCTGAAAATATTCAAAGCAGTTGTTTGCAGCCACCTACCATAGACACAGATACAAGTTGAAAAAGATTTCAGTAATGTTTACTTTTAAGCAGTTTACCTCCTTTCTGAACAGGTTAAGACACATGTCTTTAATGGCTCAAAAAAATGAGGGTTGATATGGTCAGCAGTTTTTACTAACCTGGATAGAGAATCTTTCAGATGGCCTTCATTGCTCTTCTTTCTCAGAAGCTTCACATAGGCGTGATTATTCCTTCCTGTACGCAACACCCGCTTTATTAATGTCCTTTCATTCTTGGGGTCAGAGTTCAGAGATCCACGTCCTCTAGAGAGCCTTCTGACATCACAGGCTCGATTACGTTTTCCTGATCTATGATTTCATTGCATCCTGGGCTTTCCTTTCCCATCAGTGATCACACTTTGCAATTATATATTTGTGGGATTATTAATTTTTGTCTAACTACTTCATGAAGGTACTGTGTCCATTCTTCTTCTCTCATCTAGGTACTTCACAGTAGCTGATACGTAGTTATTCAGGTGTTTGTTGAATGAATACATGAATGAGTGAGCAAACAAATGAATTCTAAATTTCTTATCTAGTCCATCAACTTGTGATTTGTTAAACTTAGTCATCATTCATTAAGTGTTTTGATTTTTGGAGTTATTATGTATTTCTTGATATTACACAGGTTTATAGTACCTTTTATAGCAGGTTATTCTACTTTGTATTTTATTTTCTTTCCATCATATTCTATTTTTATTTTTGGACATGAAATAACAATAATTCTTCTACCTGGAGGTTAAAATTCAAGGCACTTGAAATAACAAGAACAGAACTATGAACTCAGAAGCAAGCAAGTAAGCAAGCAAAAAAAAAAAAATACAAAAAGTTTCTAATTCATGTCTTACATTCCATTATCTTTATAGTGGAAGCGATACTCTGTACCCCCCATTGTTTATTTGACTTCCTGGTCCACTTGCCATCTAATTCCATTAAAATCTCTTGAAATAATGCACAGATTAGCCATGTTATACTCTGTGTTCATTAAGTGAATGGCGAGTGGCCCTGCATATCAATGGCCCTGTATAATTATTTTAGGACTTTGTTTTCATGACCACTGTAAAAGAGATCAGGTTTTTTGGATGTATCTGTATACCTTGAGAGAGAGAGGAATTCTTCATCAGTAAAGTATTTTGAAATCATGAGCTTCCATTTGATTTAAGTGCTCCTACAAACAGGAACATTATATTTTTGGCCTATGTGAAAAGCTGGATTATGTACTGATTAATGGTGTTTGCCTTGAGTCTCTTGGAAAAATAAATAACTTGTAGCACTTTATTCCCCATGATAATGGATAAATGAAAGCATTTAGTTAGATAATAAAAGTTACTTCTCTGAGAAAACACATTTCATGAGCAGGCCTACCTCTTTCACTTTATATGAATATATACATGCGCTATCTTTCAGTATTTGCCACAGTTTTCTTTTTTTAAAAAATATTTTTAATTTTTAATTGCCTCAGTTTTCTTTTAGGTTGTTATGTATGGGAAGCTTTTCTTTATTTCTATTTAACTCATTTTAATGAGTTCATTTTAAGTCATCTCAATGAATAGTTCTTGTTACTCTTGATTCTGACCTGTAGATTTTTGTTACTGTAGTTTGTTACTATAGTTGTGTTACTTTTGATTCTGGCCTTGATTCTTGATTCTGGCCTATCGATTTATTTCCTCTGATAATATTTTAATAAATATTATCCCAGTGTCATGATGTTTATGCTTTCATATTACTCATTGAAAAATAGGATTAGACTTATATTTTAAGCAGGAATGGCTATTCGTGAATCTTTTCCTTTGTTGAGCAATTTATATTTTACCATTAAAAAGTTTCATTCTGAAACAAAAAGTTTCATTCTGACTTATGAGGCATATGTGAAACATGGCAAAGATAATGAAAGTTTATAACTGAAGGAAAAATATTATATGAACATACATATGTCTGTATGAATATCTATGCATAAAGTTTTGGCAGAATGATTCTAGAAGCAAAAATTTTTAACTCCAAAGAGATTTATATGAATTATAAACATAAAGTAACTTATAGGAGGACAAATTATTAAAGGTATCCAAATTAGCTTTGAGGATAGCCATTAATATTGGTTATTTATTGACAATATTTTCATTTTATATAAAGAGCAGACAATACATTTGACAAAAATTTCTGTTGATATTCTCCTCAAAACACCAAATAAACTAAGATAGCTATGTAGGCAATTTAAAGCATTGTTTCTAATAACACAAGTAATTTGTTTATTAATGGTGAATAATGATTGGCAGTCCTTTTTAAAAAAAAGAACAGTATTTCTATTAAACATTATTACATTGCCCTATAATAAAGATTATATTTAAAACACAAAATTGTGTAAATGTGTTCTTGAGAGTCTGTATTGCAAGGGTATATAGGCAAATACCAGCTGTTTAAGAAGAAGAGAAAAATATGACTCAAATTTTTTCAAAAATTTTATTTATTTATTTGACAGAGAGAAAGAGATCACAAGTAGGCAGAGAGGCAGGCGGAGAGAGGGGCGGAAACAGGCTCCTTGCTGAGCAGAGAGCCAGTGTGGGGCTCGATCCCAGGACCCTGAGATCATGACCTGAGCCGAAGGCAGAGACTTTAACCCACTGAGCCACCCAGGAGCCCCATGACTCAAATTTTTAACGATGGTTATCTCTGAGGGACAAAGGGATAAAATTATATGTATAGAGGCATTTCTGTGTATATATAATTATTTTTTTTAATGGAGTGTGAAATGGTGGTTGGAGGTTTTTGGGGGTCTTTTTGCATTTTTTTCTTTTAAAAATTTTTCTTTATTCTTTTTTTTAAAAGATTTTATTCATTTATTTTCAGAGAAAGAGTGTGTGTATGTGAGTGGAGGTGAGGGGCAGAGGGAGAGGGAGAATCTCAAGCCCACTCCAGGCTGAGCCCCGAGATGACAGAGGGCTCCATCACACCACCCCGTGATCATGACCAGAGCTGAAATCAAGGGTCTGAGGCTAAACCCACTGAGCCACCCAGGTGCCCCTTTTTCTTTTCATTTTTAAAGCATAAGCCACAAAGATTCAGAAAGTAGGACTGGCATTATTTAACACTTTAATTTAGATTTGATTGTGGCCTATAAAGGCACTCTATGGGAGTCAAAATATTTATAAAAGACACCTATAGTCTACCAGGAGGCTGAACTAATGGGCTCCTTGAAATCATTGCCTTTGAAATTGTGACTTCTAATGTCTCACTGGACAGAAAGGGGCCTCAGAGTTCATTATGGCATAATTGAAGACAGAAATAAATGGCTGTCTATCAGTTTAGCAGGTAAAGATCAGTTTGGTGAAAATTTGGATATATTAAAGTCATGTAATTCAACTGTTTAAAAAAATCCACTCCTGGGGCAACTGGGCAGTTAAGTGGGTTAAGCTTCTGACTCTTGGTTTCAGTTCAGGTCTTGATTTCAGGGTTGTGAGTTCAATCCCTGAGTTGGGCTCCATGCTGGAGTAAAGCCTACTAAAAAATAAAAAATTCACTCTTCATTTGACAGTTTATCTAAGTGGATACACATTGAAGAAAGGACTGGAGTAGGTTCTTAAAGATTTAAAATTACCTTCTAATTTTATAAATGCCCTCTATATCCATATTTGCTCTTTGAAAGATAATATTTTGAACCTATGAAATGTTTTAATCCTCAATCCAATCTTCTTATATACCTATCCTAGATACATGGCGTATGAATGCCATAAATCTAACAAAAAAATTACAAAGTTTTTCTGTAATTTGTTGTTGAGTAAAACTTGTCTTTGCATTCTTTTCCTGTGAAGTCCTTGGGTGATTCTGAAGTCCATCATGAAGTTTCCTTATTATATCTTTTTAAATTGTCATCACTTGTTATTTAAATCATTGGAATACAAATCTCAGCAAAACACAACCTATAAAACACTTTATGATAAATAGGAAGAATAAATCTTTCAAGGATTAAAAAATAGTTCACAAACTATAAAAATATACATTCGAATTATAGTTTTATATATACTACCTGAACCAATGATAATATCCTATTATAATGTGTTTTTCAATTCCATTACTGGACATAAGTCTCAGACTAAAGTGACAGGAATAATGGTTAAAATAGGAAAAGACATTATAGTGATCAAATATAAAGAGGATCTTTCAATATGTATATATAACCGTGGAGGAATTAAAGAGTATGTCAGCAATAATAGCTAAGATTAAACACAAAGATGAAGCAATGAAGCTTGATGTATAAAAGTTAATATTCTTGGCTACTGTGTGGAGGAATGTGAATTGATCATTGGATTGGCTGTGGAAGAAAATTTGTCACCTTCTACTCAGGCTAGGAAGGCTTTGTTCATTTTCTCTAAGGAATAACGTTACTTTCTTATAAAATGTCAAATATTCTTAACTAGAATAAGTGCATCAAGTCCTTTCCTGACATTTTCAACAGTCACATATCATGTGCAACCAGTGACAACTCTGTATTAACAGAAAGGCATACCCACCTACTAAATTGCCAATAGTTTGATTAATCCCAGTGAAGTTCACCAGATTGTTTACGCTCTGTGCTTGTGTGTCTAGACATGGAAGTGTGTGGGTGGAAATGTTAGAGCAGAATTCCAAGTGCTGGAGGTAAAAGAAGTTTAATGGGCTGAATTTGGACACATGCAACATTTACTGTTATTCAAATAATTTAGTAGACAGAATATGTATTTTTCCCACTAGAAGAGAAAAATTCATTACCTTAACTAAGGGTGATTTTTTTTTTCTTCATAATGAAATGGGCTTATAATTATGTAACAAACTGGTGTTTGGGCAATTAGTAACAAATTATTATTTTTTTATCCTTAGAATTTATTTATTTTTTTTAATTTTTTTATTAACATATAATGTATTATTTACCCCACGGTACAGGTCTGTGAATCATCAGGCTTACACATTTCACAGCATTTGCCATAGCTCATACGCTCCCCAATGTCCATATCCCTATCCACCCCTCCTTAGAATTTATTTATTTATGTATGTATGTATTTATTTATTTTCAATTTATTTTTAAAGTTTTTATATAAATTCCAGTTAGTGTACAGTGTGTAATATTAGTTTTAGGTATATAATATAGTGATTCAACACTTTCATGTAATACCCAGTGCTCATCACAAGTGCAGTAAATAAGTGATGGGGATTAATTAGTAACAAATTATTGCTACGTAGAGTTCTACCACGATTTTTCAGTGTGGAGGATTGTTCTTAATGTTTCTTGAAGATACAACCATATCAAATAGAATTTATGGCTTGATTAGTACTTTGTATCTGTCAGTCTATCTGGAAATTACTGTTTCACATATCATTATCACATACTTTGTTTTTTCTGAGCAACACCTTTTTATTTTCTTTCTCCTAGCTGCTATTCTAGAAGAAAGAAAAGTTGAGACTCAAAATAAGGGTAGATTGGTTGCACCAGTTCATTGCCCTACTCTAACTCTGTCAATGCTGTTGCCTAGCATTCTGTGGTTTGTGAGACATCAGTGAGGAGTGAGTTTTCAGGTGTTGGCAATGCTGACTCTTTTTCCACGGCTGAAAATGAAGAAGTATCAATGATAAATCTTGCCATAGAAGGAAAAACATGTTATGTTATTGAAAACCATCAAAAATCTTCTGTTTCTTATTTCTGTGAAAGAACTATTGAAAGATCAGGATCGGTGCGAGTTGGAAGACCTGTAGGATTTATGGAAGATGCATTTCATGAAAAAAAAAAAAAGTTAGGGTACTGCAGATTATTCTTTCCCACAAGGCAAAAGTTGGCATACCAGTTTTGGAAAAAGAAAATGTCTCTTCTAAGTGAGTCCATGCCTTATGTTATTTGAGGGAAAGAGTAATAGTAATAATAATAAAAAGTTTTAGGATAATCCCCCAGCCCATCCTTCTTCCATAAAAGATTATTCATTTGGAAAGTTATTCAAGGATTGCTAGCTTCCATTTTAGTTTAGTTTAGAGAGGAATTTTTAGAACCAAAGAGTTTAATAAGTCACCTTTACTTTTACCTTTTCCTACTGTTAAAATTTTCCTCACTTAATTTTTTCAGTGACTATAATTAAGTTCTCCTCAGGCTTCTATGATTAGAGGTTATTTTCACCATTCACAAAACAAGCAGCTACACTTATGCTTGCATGAATAAAAGTTTTCTCAAGATTTTTCTTCTTTTTTTCTTTAAATGAATTCTCCATGAAAGTTTAAGTGCTGTGTGGCAGTATGTTGCAAAGGATATACAAAAGGATTAGATTGGGGGTCACTATTTAAGAAACTGCTTTTTTAGAGTTATCAATTTTTAAAATTTTTCATTGTAGTTTAGTTTTCTCACTTCTTGATAAAAATATGAAACTGAAATCTTTTGGATTCTGTGTATACTAAAACAAAATGTGCTACAGATCAACCATGACCCATTAACGTTAATAAACATTGATTCATTGCTCATGTTCTAATATTGGGTTAACATTGTATTTAACACCTGGCCTTAAAATTCAATTCTATATTTATATGGGATTAAGTCTGGGAAGTAAGAGAAGAGCTCCCAAATTTACACCTCACATTAAAAAAAAAGTGATTTTTTAAAAAAATGAAATGACAATAATGAAATGAATTATAAGAAATAGAGCAGGGTCATTTGTGGTATAAATTTTCATATTTATGCATGATTAGTATGAATTTTGGAACTTAACATAGTTTTCAAAACTGATTTTGAAATTTAAATAAATAATATAACTCCTGCTGAACCTGGCATTTTAGTGTGTGGTGCTTAGTTCTTCTTGAGTTGGTGGAAAAATATCTATGTCCCTCAACTGAATGGGAAAAAAAAGCTGGAGAAACGGTTTGAATTTTAGATGTAAGTTTTATTAGGGTTGGAGTTGATATTTACGTTCCATCTGAGTTTTTTCCCTTTCCCGACAACTGGCTTTTGTTAATTAAAAGAATGAATTTATTCTGTTTATGAAGTGACACTTCTTTGTTTTCAGAGATATAAATTGATTGTAAATGCAGAAAGTTTTATGAGCTAGAATACACAATAAGTAGATTTTTAATAAAGACACAGATACAGTAGACTCTATACTTGTTTATCTTTGAAGAATTAAAAGGTATTCCTAATTTTTTACACAGAAGTATGAACACTGGATGTGGTTGCAAAATACTGAGCAATGAATTATGTTGCCACTCTGATTTTCTACAAACTCTTTATCTGTGTAGTAGCTATATGCTCAGACTTTGAGAGTATAAGAAGTGAAGTACCCTGAAAAGTATCACATGATGGCACTGTTTCCATTTCCACATCCAATATTATGAAATAAAGCTATAATAAACTGGTATTAAGAATGGGTGTAATGCCAATGTATTTTGTATAATTTATGTAAAATAAAAATGTAACCACTAAGGTTATTAATACAAGTACTAAAGTAGAGTCCTAGATTTTTCACAAAGGTTTTTGTAAAAGTTTGTGTTTTTATCATGTCTGTAACTTAGAACACAAAAAAACAAATTTATCTAGAATGCTAGAAATTTCAATATGACAGAAAGGAGTTTCATTAAATATTTGAGTTGCTTTATGAATTATTTTTTATAACTGGCATAGTATATTTTGTATTTCAGTTTTATTTTGGAAAGGCTAATGCTGTATCACACATGAGATTTAACAGTGGTAAATATGACTACTCACACAGAAATATTTCTGAGGAATGCAAAGAAAGTGTGGAAATAAGGCTAACAGGAAGAAAGTACATGTATCAAAGGTTGAAGGGATCTAGACTAATTTTAGAGTGAACAAAATTCAAATGTGGTCAACCTGAATATTTAAAATATTCATTAATCTGAAGAATATAGAGGTTAAATGGTATGTGATTTCAAATCCGTATTTTATTATGGTTAACAGTGTCTCCTAAATAATAAGCATGTGGAAAATAGCCTTGAGTAATTATCATTTCAAGTATGAAAGTACAATAATTTTCTGTTCACAACAAACAAGAAAAAAGATTGATCAAAATATGATGTAATATACATTGAAGTATAACTGATGTAGAAGTGTATGTCTAGAGATTAACCAAGCATGAGGATTTCACCAAGTTTTATCCTTAATAATGAATTAACAATAGTGGATATTGATGCATCTTCCCAGTGGTATGATATATACATATAAAGCTATGAGGAGAGGAACTGATGCCCCCCTAGTGATGAAGAACCTAATGGGCAGAAATTAGTGAAGTGCAGCAGGTCAGTGCTTTAAGACTATTTTACATTGTTGTCAGTTTTGTTTATTTTGATATGACAGAAAAAACAGACTTTGCACAATTTTCCTTTTAGTTTAGCTGTGAACGTGACTCAGGGAAAATAGATGTATAAGAAGTTTTCCAACTGTTGTTCTTTTTAAAATAAATATCTAAAATCATCATGCATGTAAGCAAACCACACATATTTATCTTCATAAAATGCCAAAATCTTTTATATGTGAGGCATAAGCCTTAAACCTTTAATCATAGGAAAAACAAATACCTCCTACAAAAGAAAATGTGTATGGAATGTAACGGCTCTGATAAATGATTGTTTTAAATTATTTTTCACTTTTAACTTTAAACAAACTGTTACATTGTCATTATGGATATAATAAATATCCTAGTAATCCATTTTAAAATAAGAGAATCTCATACCTCATAGTTTTAAGGATACATTGGTGTCATATTATCTCTTTTGTGAGAATGGAGTTTGCATAGTATTTTTCAACAAAAGAGAAAATTTTAAATTGTGATATTGAGGAAATTGTTGAAAACTTGCTTAATGGTACAGTGATAAAAAGTATTCATAAATCAGTACTGGAAAAGAGAAAATATCCACTGCAACAATCTGCTCATTTGTCTTTTATGAGAGGGGGGAGGAAACCCCAGCATACTGAAATGGGAGATTTCCATGTTCACTGTATTGCACCATGCAAATTACTTGCAATTTCCAAATGCCAGTGTTACTTTTCAGGACAAATTTCACACAAAAGGAATTCAGTGATTATTCATCCAGTTTAATTAATTCAATTAAATAAGTCTGATGCTGTCAGGTGTTCTTTTAATAATTGAATCAACATGCAGATACATAATAAGCATAAAAGCGTTTCTATGGCTGCAGTTAATTTAGATCCAAAAGAATCTGCTGTTCCTCTACATTTGATATAGATTATTCTATAATATTTCAGTAATGGGTTGCACAAAGGCTGGCTTTTAATTCTTTGCTTTCTCGAATGTCTTTATATATAATGGTTTAAAACAGAAGGTGTTCAAGAGAGGGTGACCTTTTTTCCATTACCATGGTTCCTGTCATTAATGCATTATAATTTTCTTTAGAAGTCTGGAAAAAAATGTGTATATATGCAGTACATAGCAGGTATGAATCAAAGCATGTTAGTGAAAGTTTAGAATTGTCTGTTATTACTTTTAAAAAGGAAAGATAGGACACATTTTATTGTTCTCAATATATATTTATTTTTCTTACTATGAGCAGTTGAACTGTTTTTACATATTATTCTCATCAGACTTAAAAATTTGGTTTTCATATAACAATAGTCATCTTACTAATATTCCTAAAATATGTATTGTAACTAAATTTAAATCAAAGAGGAAAGTGGTTCCTAATTTTGATTTTTGCATAATGGTAACCTTATATACAGCATTAAATTATAAAAGGATGTTAATCATATATAAAGAGGAAAGATTGGGGTAAATGATTTACTTGGAGTTCTCAGCAGTGCTTGATGTCATAATTATTGTAAATATTAATTGCTGTGCTAAAAATGTAAGCAAGCCGATTTTGTATTAGATGAAAAATGAAAATAGACTGTGTACTGGTAAATAGATAATCATACAAAAGTAATTGGGGTTTTAAAACCCCAATCTATTCTGCCAGCATGAGCTCGTTTGCATGTTAATCACAAGAGTGATTTCCTACTTCACAAGGAAGTCCACACTCTTTCATAACCACTTTTAATTGCATTTAAAATGATTCAGGTTTGTAACATTAGAAATGAAGGCGTATCTGTGTCAAATTAATAAAAATGTCCCTGAAAATCTTTATAGACTATAAATACTCAAATATTTTAAGGACTTCTATTTTTAATTGGAATATGTAGAGGCCTATTACATATTTTGAGTGTTATTAATGACAGCATAGCTATGGTATAATGTGCCAATTTCAAAAGATCACTCAAAAATAGAGTGTTTTATGATATTTTCAATTATGTGGAATTTTCTCTAATTTTAATATGCAAATACTTACACTGATACTTAATTTTAAAATTTTACAATAAAATGTGAGTATATAGTAAAAGAATGTACACTGATATTTTGTAAGTTACTTTTTTATAAGTTCTTAATGGCAAGTGGCTTCATCGTTCCGTCTTTAGATGCATGCATTCTCAATATTAAATTTTTACTAGCAGTAAGTTTTTCAATAACAAAATTTAATGCTTGAAGTTATTAACTATATTTAGCTGTGTGTATTATTTTAGTATTAACTAAAAAGCATTTTATTATTGACAATAGATATTAAAACTATCAGTTATAAACTATTATGGAATAAGAAAATGTGTTAAATCAAAAATATTTTATAACTTTTAAAAATCATTGGTGTCATTTGTTTCCAGAACCAGTGCAAATGGGAGTTTAGTGTTCACATCATGAAATGTCTCTGATTTGGTCTCCATTTTGCAGTAAGTGAATGTCAGAGTTAAGGCACAATTATTTATTTGCAGAACATAAGAAAGGACTACACTTTTGGTAAATTTACCAAGATTATATTCTTATCAATCACACAGATGCAGAAACTAAATTCTGGATTCTGGTCAGGATGTTTACACACACATACATACACACATATCTATAGACATACTTGATGAAAAGTTTGATAATTAAAGAAAAAGCCCTCGCAGTTTAAAAGAGGCTATATATTTGCTTTCATCACCAGGTGTTCTTTCTAATATAAATGACCAAGATGATGTTTCCATAACATAGCTTGAGGTGCTCTGGAGATTAAAACTACCAAAACAGATCTATTAAATTTTTCATGGAGAGGGTCCACAAGGGATAATAAGCCAATATTTCTTGTCCCATATTCCAGATGTTTTATGTAATTCTGCATCTTTCTAAACTAAATCGTAGTTTTTCCAGAAGAAAATGTACTATAGAGACGGAGATGAAAGGCAAAAGCTGTTGAAATGTTAATTTTACTATCTGCTGTTGAGGTCTGCTACCTTTTTGTATTTTTTTCTTACTCCCAGTAGCTCAGTTCTGTTTTATGAATGTTGTGGTCTTTCAGTTGTTTGAAGTTGAGCAATCTAGGAACATGACTTTGGTGTAAGAAAACAGAATGCCACCAGGTATATGATATAATGTGGTAGATGAACTTAATGCCTTCTTTCAACTTTAGCATATTAAGCGTGATCTAAACACTGTGGTGACCATCAGAAATATAATAATGAATATAGATTTCTTTTGGTTTTTGTGAGCTTTTAAAATTATTGACAAGTGATTAAGGAAGAAAAGGACTGATGAAAAAGACCCCTGTTTCTTTCATGTACTTAGTTTTTGCTTTAGGTTTGGTTGTTGCCACAATTTTCCATCATGGGTTCAATGCAGAACATTTCCTGAAGTTTTTTGTTTGACCTGAGCTGAAAGCAGACGCTTAACCATCTGAGCCACCTAAGCACCCCTGTTTCCCGAAGTTTTACTTTCTTTTAGTATAAGCTGGGTGAGTGTTAGCAAGCTGTACCCCTTTTGAGATGATAGGACTGGGAGGGGATCTCTTGATACTCTAGTAGCAAATCCTTGCTCTTTACTATAGGTTATATTATAGCATTTTAACTCTTAAATTCCTTTGGGCACATAACGACTTGTGTGACTGTGCTCACTTCTGTCTAAAGAAGAGTCCCTTTTCTTAATTTTGGGGGAATGGATTTCTCTTTACTCAGAGTAAGATACTGTTTTATGATTAGCTGGAAGTCAGTTTATACAAACCTTCTTTACAGATGAGGCTTCTTACACATTTTTATATCTTGTTTAGTAAGTAAATATATCTGACTTTATCTTTTTGAAAGAGTTGGATTTTGCCTCCCAGCGACAGCCTTGGATTTTTGTGTGTGTGTGTTTTTGTTTCCAGCAGGTTGTTCACGATCAAAAGAGGAACCGCCTTGGTCATCTGAATCTAAATAGCAACCAGTGGTGTCTGGTCTCCCTAGGCAATTTAGTCAGAAAACTCTAGAAACTGCTTCTTTATTCCCAATACTATTTAAGTAAAATCATGTGAACCCAATGATTTTATTAAAGAAATACTAGTAAAACTATCTTTTTATTTGTGTTAGGGCTCATAGAAGAAAACACTGTATATGATGATGAGCCCTACACAGGGCTCGATCTCACGACCCTGAGGTCACAACCTGAGCAGAGACCAAGAATCTGATGCTTATCGGACTGCGCTAGCCAAGCACCCCAATATCCCATGCCTCCTAAAATACACCATTTTGTTATGAATAAGTCCTTCAATTGCTTTTTCTTAAAGTCAGGTAAAATCAACATCCTTAAAACTTCCATATATTTAGCAGCAGCCAAGAATTAATAGGCAAGGATGATATTGAAAGTTACACATAATATAAATGCTTAAAGCATAATTTTTCTAATGCAGTAAAATTATCTTTATTTTACAGTGGCCCCCTAAAGGGTGACTTTTATCAAGTATAGTGTCTAGAATGTAGCAAGAACAAATACTGCACATTTGGGAACAAACTTGTGAATGACTGAGTAAATGTCAATAGATTACAAATAATATTAAGAAAGAGAAATAGATATCGCCAAGATTGTTTAAAAAAAAACAATCTAATAATGTATCCTAGAGGATAATTTCTCTACTATGAATATCACATGTATTTAAAAATAATTTGTTGCTAAAAAAATCATGCTAATATGTGTTGATGGTTCTTAACAGGTAATTATAGTAATCATAAATAATAGTCCATCTTTCCATCACTTAAATTTCATTTCTCTGTTTCAGAGGTGGACTTCTTTACATTTTATTTTCGAGGCCTCATTTTTTTCTTCCAGACTTGAAGAACTAAGACAAATGTTCACTCCCTCATTAGTTCGCTAGGCTGTTTCTCAGGGATCTTTTCCCATTCTTCACCTTTATGGTTTATGCTCTGACTGGATCAGCTGCCAGGCCAGCCCTACATTTTATAGTCTGCTCATAAACTTACCCACCTGGCAGTAGTTTTGACTGTTCAAAAGAATCACTGCCAAAGTCTACTAGGTTCTTATGACTAGTTGGGAAGCTGATTATCAGGAATTTAGGGTTCTATTCCTGTCTAGGGACTTAACCTTCTTTACGCTTCATTTTGCACCTTGATAAAATGGGTAACTAAGTCCCCTGAGGCTTTAAGAGTCCCTGCCAAAGGTTTCATATAAGTGTGTTACTGCTCATTGATTCACAAAGTTTTTTAAGATGTTATTCCTATTACTTGTGTAACAGTAAAGAGCCATCTTGAACTCAGAAACCCTAACAAAAACTTCCAACTTGACTATTCCTTTTATTCTCTTAAATTCAAACCAGTAAACTTGAGTTTTATTAGTTTTGAATGGAAATTATTGTGCAAGCTATACAGAGTCATCTAAATCTCCGAAATTGTCTACAACATTACAGCATTACACTGGAGAGTATTTAAATTATAGTTCTTAAGTACCTCAACATAAAACTTTGTTCAGTATAATTTTAGTTCCAAGTATAGCCGATTCTATCTAATTTCCATGAATACAGGCTTTTCTCATCATTGGATCTTCTCATATTTTATCTTATCATATTTCTAAATATGTTACTAATAAAAAGTTTAGATAGACTTTAGATCAATACCTAGAAGTTGGGTAAACACCTAAAATTAGTTATAAAGTCAAATGATACCCAGTTTTAAGGCTTTGAATATCTTTTGTCTAAGTGATCTCATAGTTTTCCTCTTATACAGCTGGGTTGATACGTGAATCTTTAAAGTGTATTTGTTTCACTGCCAAGTTATCCTGCCCACTCTGGCTATTTCTGTCAATAGCTTTTCCTCTCAACTGTCCCCTGTCTGTAACTACCCTCCGTCTCAACACTGAAGATAAACAGGAAAATAAAAAAGGGTTTATAAAGAAATGATTAACAATTATGTGATAATGAACTGTGTAATGACATATGTAATCAATTTATTTAACGAAAAGCTTATTATATTCTTATACTCTTTAGAGAAGAAAACATTCAGAAAAATTAAAAATGCCTAAAATACTGACCACTCAATTTTGATGATATAGATAATCTTAAAATAACTCATCAAGTGCTTATCAAGCACTAACTTTTCTGTACTTTTTTTTTATCATCCCCAAATTGTAATTTTGGGATTCACAAATATTTTTAAAATGTTATCATTAGAACTAAGGATTGTACATATGTATGTATTCTTTCTGTGTAGTTGTTTGTGGTTTAGCAAACACTTCCCATAAGTCTAAGCGATTTCTGAAGGTATACTCTATATCCACCTTTTTTCTTTCCACCACTCTATGTCATTGATCAATTTTTTTTTCTCAGATAAGCACAGAAACTTGCTTAATTAACCCAGCTAGTTAGGGGCAGAATTGTGTTGTTGTTGTTTTAAAGATTTTATTTATTTATTTGACAGAAAGATTGAGAGATCACAAGTAGGCAGAAAGGCAGGCAGAGAGAGAGGGGGAAGCAGGCCCCCACCTGAGCAGAGAGCCTGATGCAGGGCTCCATCTCAGGACCCTCAGATCATGACCTGAACTGAAGACAGAGGCTTTCACCCACTGAGCTACCCAGGCTCCCCAGGGCAGACTTGTTAAGAAAAATGCAGTCATTCTTATTCCAAAGTTTAGTGCATTTTTACTTCTGTCTGTACTGCCACTCATTTATGGTGAAAAGTTAAAAAAAGAGAAGTGTTTGGGGAGCAGGATAAAATGAGTAGGGAAAGAGGGGGAGAAAAAGAATGAAACAGCATCATAGTATTAAATTCTCTATCCCCTGAGATTATCTAATAAATGTTAAATACAAAAGGAATCTGATAATGATTTACATAATGCCCCATTTTTTATATCTACCAGATAATTCACACTTAAAAAAAGATTGTTCTTGACTGAACAGTGACATGTAATTTATATGTGTACTTCCCTCACCTTAGGGCCTCTCTGTGGACTGTGGACTTGAATGTACTTCCTGAGCAGTTAACTCCTTTACTGTCTTCAAAGCTTGCTGCTATGTCACTTTCATGCAACTGTTGACAATTTTACTTAAAAACATAGTAATTTCACAGTGCTCATCATGGACAGCACTGTACCCAAAAAATAAAAAATGCAATAAACTCCTCCTTCCCTGGATCTCTTCAATTAATCCGCTCTCTCCATTGTATCCATCACTGAACAGTCTGCCTACTTTGCTCATTTATTATATTTGCTGTCTCTCACCTCTGGCTAGAAGGTAAGCCTCCTGAGGGCAGGGATTTTTGCCTACTTATTTTTTATCATCTGTCTCTCCCTCTAGAATAGAAACTAATGATGGCAGGACTTTTTGTCTGTTTTATTCATTGATGTAATCTAAGTGCCTAGAACATTACCTGCCATATGATTCTCAGTCAATATTTGTTTATCAAATTGAAAATCTGGAGTGCAGGGTGTAATATCAATATAAAAGAACTATAAGACATGGTAATTCCCCACGATACTTACAATCTGCTATCAGCATGCGACACCTGTGCTTTTTGGCTTCAGTTCTGAGAAACTCTTATGAATATCTGAGTACATGACAATGACAGGGGAAGTGGGACAGTAGGGAAATCCTGTGCCCACTCAGAAAGCTTCATAACTATAGTCTGTCCTTTGAGGTGTGCAATGTCATGTTACAAAGACTAAGTTAACATTAACACAGCATCCCACAGCAATAAGAAAATCCATGACTCTCCACTGGATGCCAACACACTGAGTGGAAAGCATAATATGATACAACTTTACTCTTCATTTGGGACATTTCTATATTGTATTAGTGCACTGTGTACTATTTCAGTTGATCAGTGTTCCAAATGTAAGCTGGGGTTTCGTGCCAGGTGGCATGCCTGAGACACATAAAGATTTTATGGATAACAGATGTAGAGAAATGTATAGCTTTCTCAGATTTACTGAAGACATATATTCTTAAGAGATACACAGTATATTTATTTTGTTAATCAATATTTAAGGTAATAAAATTGCTTTCTAAATATAGCCCTTCCAAATTCCATTTGAATCCTTATGAACTAAATATAGATGGTTTAGGGCTTAAAATAAAGGTAAAATAATCATTTGTTCAAATTTTATATTACCCTGTGTAAACAGAAGTAACAAAATCTTATTAAAACATGCAAACTATATATAAGATAGTGGGCATACACAAATTCTAGCTCATGTGCGCAAAAATATTCCTTTTTATTGTGCTTTTTTTTTTTGGCCACCATTTCCCTTTTTATATTCTGTAAAGATCTCCTCCCCATTTGTAAAAGGAGTACATTTTAAAAGAATTGTATAAACAGGGAAATGGATTGGAAATAGAAATATTTAAAGTTGCTTTACTTTAGAATGAAGACGGTTTGTTGTGACAAGAAATATAAAACAATGTTTTTTATTCTTTCAAAAATAGGAATACTAAAAATACTGTTTTTGCACCAGTTTCCACTTGAAAGGATATCTTGCAACCCTGTTGTTGAATTGTATAGTTTTCTTAAAATATTTCAGTGAAAAATAAACAGTATTGAAATTGGATGTGTCCCAAATAAGACATTATTTTAAAATTGTGTAGGCTGATGACAGCCAATTTTATTAAGTAAGTGGATTCCATATGTGGTATTAGGAAAATCATTTTTTGATTTTGATAGTTGTATATTATGGTGGATAATCTTGTAATGTACCATCATGACTGAAGATATTTTCCGATATTTTATATCCAACTATGATTATTTAGTCTGCAAATGCTCAAACTAAAACTTCTTTCAAGGTAGTGGTTAATAGTTGTTTTCAAAGCAAATGCTAAGTCTATGAAGGCATTCCTTAATATTTTCTCTTTCTTTCTTTTCTGGCAGCAAGAATTTGATTTGTGTTCATGTTCTGAGTTCCTTCAGTGTTCATAGTATGGCTGTTGAAATCTATACTTCATATGATCTCATTGTACTGCCTGCATTTCATTAATGACTGATTCTGTCTAAGGCTTGGGGAGTGAAATATTTTTCATATGACACTACCCCAAATGAGAATAGTGCACCAGCTGCAAAAACCACAGACCGTCTGATTTTGTGGCTTTTGAGGGTGTGAAAAGTTCAATTGCTTAAAGTAAAGCTTATATCTGTATTATACCATATGGAAGTGGGACTACTGTAGACTTAGGACAAATGTCAAAAATATTATATTCCCATCAGTAGTCTTGTTTCAAATAAAGATGAGTAATGTACTTGGGTTGCATTTCACCTTCTTAACCTTTGGCTGCTTAATTTTGGTTTTTATAGTTACTATCACAAATACCAACTTGATCAAAGAAAGAAAAATAAATGATTATGCACAGATTTACAATAATTTTCATGATTTTAAAGTTAACTTATGGTTAAATAGGATTTCTATTATGAAATTTTAAACAATCTTAATGATGTAGAAAATTACAGAAATTACAGATATTAAGTCTTATATTTGTTTAAAAATAATTTGATCTTGAGTAATTTCAAATCAGTTAATTTATAGGAATTGTAACAAAACAAACTTCATTTTAAAATAAATGAGAAGATTTATATATGCCCTTGATCCTGCTATGGTTGTGATCTTGTTTTGATAACATCCATTTAAACCAAGTAATAATGTTTTATAAATGTTGATCATAGAAAATAACTTTAAGAAATCCCCAACCTATAAATGATATATGTACGTACCACCAAAATATGTGTCTACTGGATTGTTTACTAGGCTTCTTCTGGAGAACAAAATGTCCATATATATATGTATTTGTGTGTACACACACATGTATACTTACATGTAAAATTAGCTATTTTAATATTTATCATATATTTTGTGTCGATGCATATTAAATATTTTATTTAAATATGTACATATGTATATTTGTTGTTTACGATAGGAAAAGTGTAAGACATATTCACACACATTCTTGCATTTTATGTTTTCTTGGTGGATTTGCAGTGACAGGTTATTTCTAATCCACCAGCAGTTAATGCTGTCACCCCCACCAATTTCATACTGCAGCAATAATTCCAAGCCTGAAATTTGGTACTCGGACACGTAAAGGTTATATCAAAAGGGAGTCTTAGGAAATTTCCTCAAATAACAGGCATTTATTTTTGGAAAATATCTGGCAGACTTATATATGAGTATTTTGTACATTGAACAAGATATGAGGTTACTAAAATAAACTTTGTCAATTGCTGATTTAAAAAAACAAGCATGCATGGGGAAGTAGGTTAGCAGAAGAGGAATGTGAGTGATGTTGGGCTCAATTAAACAGCATAGGGGAAATGACTTGTGTCAGAGATTCTAAGCCTATTAGGAAAGAATCAGGACTTTCTTGCTACCCAATTTCTGGTTAATGTAAAATAAATAATATATTCATGCACAGTATTTAAAAACCTTGGCACTTGAAAAAAAAGGAGTTTTAAGAGAAAAACTGGTGAAAAGCTATAATTTTAAAGACACTCTAAAATGTAAAAATGGGTGCCTGGGTGGCTCTGTTGGTTAAGCATCCAACTCTTGATTTCGGCTCAGGTCATGATCTCAGGGATGTGAGACTGAGCCCTGCCTGGGGCTCTGTGCTGGGCATGGAGCCTGCTTGGGATTCTCTCTGTTCCTCTCCCTCTGCCTTTCCCCCTCCTTCAAAAACAATAATAAAATAAAATGTAAAAACAGTCTGGAAACTTGAGAATAGAAACATAATCATATAAAAAATCCTAACATTTCTGGATAATCTGACTATATAAAAATCTTTACTCTTTTTTCTTTAATTTTTATTTGCTTGATTCTTAACCATACTGTTAAATAGTTATATAGATTATGGCAGTTAAAATATGAGAGCTTTACATCAAGAATCATCAAGGATGTCTAATTACCTTGAGCGACGTTGGTAAATCAAAACCTTTGAACAAGTGAAAGCTTAAACATTAGATACCACGATAGAAGTGTAACTTTTTTTATATGGTTGACGTCTAACCTCACCATTCTTTGGCTTTTTCTTTTTTATTCTTTACTCCATTTACTGTACTTTCATTGATTTATCTTTCTTTCCCATACTTTTCTTCTTTTCTTCCTTTTGAGGATCCTCCTTTCCCTGTACTCATATTTTTCTCCCCTAGATGTTTAAGGCATGCTGCCTCATGTCATTAAAAATGAGGTTCTTGTACATTTCAATCTTCTTTTTTTTCTTTTTGCCTTTTTTTCTCCTATTTTACTTTCTCAGTTCTTGCTTTGGTTCTCCATCTCTTTCATTCTACTCCACTAGGAACTTTACTAAGTCAAAACTCCTTTAGAAATTTCCAACATACCTGTTAACGTAGCTTTGTATCAACTGTGTCTGGTTCCTCTTGCAAAGCCTGGTCTTATGGAAATAACACTGGCCAGAATCCAAAAGTCATTGCCTGAGTCCAACTCTGGCCACAGATTTCTTATCTTTAAAATTAGGAGACCAAAATAGATCAGACTGACTTTCTGTGCAACTCTAAAATTCTATGAAGTATGCTTAGATGTGTGGAGTCAGGAAGGCTGGAATTTTTACCTTTGGAAGAGAGAAGGATGCTTTTACAAGGGCTACATAATGTGACAGCACCCTACCTTGCATCAGTCTCCAGCTTCAAGTCAGAGAATCCAAGCATCAGATCATAGCTATTCAAACCTTGCCTCAGTTTCCCCTGAAAGCCAAATGGGCTCATGGCAGGGCCAGAATCTGTGGCAATATAAAGTCCCAAATATATTTCATGGCCAGAATTTCAAGATTCTAGTTGTGAACTATGTCTAGAGATTATAGGTCGTAGAGGTGGACGTAGACTTCATTTCTTCTGTCTGAGGCACATTCCTTCTGTCTGAATAATGCATTCTACCACAAAACATTATTATAGAGACAGTTTTAGACATTGCTTTTGTCCCAACAATGCTTGTGGCTTTACCATGTGTTTCTATATTCCTCAAAAGCACCTTAGACTAAATCTAGATCTCAGATGCAATTGAGAGATATTTGAAGCAAATGCTAACCAACATTAATAGCTAAGGAATTTCATTAAAAGTTCTTCTAATATGCAACAGAGTATTTCTTTAAAAAATATATAAGTTTAAGTAATAAAATTGAAGGGATAAAGTATTAACAATATTGTGAGATGGGAACTGTTATCATTCCGTTTTAGTGATAAGGAAGATGAGGCTTATAGATGTTGAGTAAGGATCCCACAGTCACAAGCCAGTGAATAGTGGGACAGGAAACAATGTTAGAGCTGTCTTTTCATTAATAAAAGTAAATAAAATAATATTGCATTTATCATGTATTTTATTTTCCTTTGTGGTAGTATACGTTTTGAGTGTATGATATTTATTTACTAAAAGTCTATGATATTTAAAATATCATAAAACTTTGTTTCTAAGACTCTATTATTTAAAGAACAATAAAATTTTACTTAAGAAGCATTTTGAGAATTTCGTTTACTTTACCAAAAAACTGGTGCTAATTTTTTGCCTTACATCTTCACTCGTGTATTAGCATGCTTTATAGTCAATTAAACATGATAATAGGAGAAATAATAATTTATGGAGATGGATACTGGTATGGATGGGGTTTATTAATTAAGTCAATTAGTGTCTAAAATCCTAGGTTAATCTTATTTGATACACTTATAATGTTTCTGAGTCATAAAATAATTGCATAATTATGAATTACACATTGATTAAAGTGATTTTTAAAGGATGACCATAGTTGGACTTGTGGAGTATCTCCTGAGGAAATTCCATGAAACAGAATCCCCCACTTATACATTGAGAAAATGACTTTAAAATATCACTAAAGATCTATATAGCACTATATGTCAAGAAATAAACAATGCCTATTTAAAAATTAGCCACATGTAAATATATCCCAAATGAATGAAAGAACAAATGGTCATCACCACTCAAAATTGATGTCTTCTGTTTATGTTTTCTTTGTTGCTGATGCTATCTTTTAGAGTCATTGAACATTCTCCTTGTATGACTCTTTCAGTGCCTGATTTAATGTCATTTGCAGTGTAGTACTGAGGCCACTCAAAATGAAGTTGGCTGTGGTGCCTTGATTAAGCTCCTCTCATGGGAGTCCCGGCTATGGTTTGAGGAGCCTTTCAATATATAGTTGACTCTAATTCCAGAGGTCAGGGGTAACTAAGAAGGCAATTTTTTTTATACTTTTAACAGCTTTATTAAGGAATATTGACTTAAACTGCATATATTTAGAGTGTATAATTTGTTAAGTATATATGTCTGTACAAACATCATCACAGTCAAGATAATGGACACATCTGGAAACCGCAAAGTTTTTTCCTGCTCCTTTATGTCCCTCCTTCCCACCCATAGTTGCCTCTACGTCTTCTGTAGGTAACTGCTGGTTTGCTTTGTGTCGCTATAGATTAGTTTGAATTTTTTAGAATTTTAAATATGTGGAAAAATATCTTTGCCTGTACTCCTTTTTGTCTGACACTTTTCACTCACATTAATTATTTTGAGATTTATCTATGGTGTGTTTATCAATTCTATCTTATTACAGAGTAATATTCTACTGCCTGCATTGTACAGTTTAATCATTTCACTTATTAACGGACACTTGGCTTGTTTACAGGTTTGGTCTGTGAAGCATCAGTCTGCTATTGGGCATTTATGTACAAGCTTTTATGTGGACATAGGCTTTCATTTCTCTTGGGTAAATACCTGGGAGTGGAATGGCTGGGTCATATAGTAGACGTATATTTAACTTTTTAAGAAACTGCTAAACTGTTTTCCACAGTGTTTGTATAATATTATGTTCCCATGAGCATTGAATGTGGATTCCAATTTTATCTATCCTTGCTAAAATTTGGTATGGTTCATCTTTAATTTAAGCCATTTAAATAGGTATGTGGGATGCCTGTGTGGCTCAGTTGGTTAAGCGGCTGCCTTCAACTCAGGTCATGATCTCAGGGTCCTGGAATTGAGTTCCACAGTGGTCTCCCTGCTCAGTGGGGAGCCTGCTTCTCTCTCTGCCTGCCACTCCCCCTGCTTGTGCTCTCTCTCTCTGTCAAATAAATAGATAAGATCTTAAAAAATAAATAAATAGGTATGTGGTAATATCTCTATGTAGTTTTAATTTGCAATTTCTAAATGACTAATGATGTTGAGTATTTCTCCTAAGCTCATTTCCCTCTGGGTACCTTTTTTGAAATGTCTGCTCAAATATCTTGCCCATTTTTGAAAGGATTTATAGAAAGCAGCAAGGACTCTTCTTGCAAGGACAGATAAATTTCTTATCTAAAGAGCTGGTAGGATTTATCCTGCCACAAGTTCTAGAATTGTGTTGAAGACATTCATAAAGTTATTCCCATGCTTCTTTATATAGCATTTGATAGTCAGTGGTTCATGTCTGTTGCAATGAGATTTGATCAATACAATAAACTTGTTTATTTACAAAATAAAAGTAAACTATTAGAATAAAGTGTAATTTACACCATTGCTATTTTCAAGAATAAATAGATGTTAATGGTATGTATGTTGTTGGTAGGTACATCATATCAATTGGAAACTTAGTAGCTTTATTTATTTATTTTTAATTTTTTTTAAGATTTTAGTTTTGAGTAATCTTTACACACAGCGTGGGGCTTGAACTCACAGTCCTGAAACCAAGAGTTGCATGTTCTCCTGACTAAGCCAGCCAGGCACCCCAGGAGCTTTATTATACAATAAATGTGAATACTGGGCAATACTGTCTTTGAAAAAGAAGAAGAAATTATTATGTGTCTTAGAATAAGTAGTAGTCTTTAGATAATACTTTTAAGGTAAATTGCAAATATTGGTGCTTGTTAATCTAAATAAAACTATAACTCAATCAAAATTCAATTGCTTCTACTTTATTGAGTTGTCAATTACATTTTACTTTAAATATATTTTGTTTTACTTAGTTTTATCAAATATATTTATTTTTCTCTATCACCATAAAATTTCCCCAAATGTTACAACATAAAATGTATAACCTGGGCTCCTTGAGACAGAAATCACGTTCTATATTATATTATATTATCTTACAGTATGAATAAGTGTTAATGACACAAATGGGAGAATCCTTTTTTTGTTTTTTAAGATTTTATTTATTTATTTGACAGAGAGAGAGATCACAAGCAGACAGAAAGGCAGGCGGAGAGAGGGGGAGGCAGGCTCCCTGCTGAACAAAGAGCCCAATGTGGGGCTCGATCTTAGGACCCTGAGATCACAACCTGAGCCGAAGGCAGAGGTTTTAACCCACTGAGCCACCCAGGTGCTCCGAATCCATGTTTTTAATACCTCTTCCCTTTTATGAAGGTGCTTTAATTATTGTATAATCAGATTTATTAAACAGCAATATGACCAAAAAAACCAAACAAACAAACCCAAACTACCTGCACACATGTGCAGGCCCCCACACAGACACACACACAGGCCCCTGTGTTTTTAAAAAAGTTGATTGAGGTACTTCATTGTAGCACTGTTACTCCTGTATCAGATGTAGGAAGACTGTATAGTATGCACTGATTATGATATGTCAGATCTTATTTCCATGTCTGAACTGAGTGAAATTTCATGTACATTGAGTTAGAGGGTTAGAAGGGATATTATTTGCTTCCCTTTGGACCTCAGGACATTAGTACAGTTCCTCCTCAGCCTTGTTTTAGAATTCTATTTTGTGATAAATCCAGAAGGTAGCACCAATAGCAAAGAACAATGGGGTGAGTCGTTGTATTAATTTTTTAGGCCTGCCATAACCAAGTACCACAGTTTGGGTGGATTAAACAACAGGATTTATTATCTCACCATCTGGAGGCTGGAAATTCGGGATCGAGTTGTTGGTAGAGTTAGTTCCTTCTGAGGAGTAAGAGGGAAGATTTGTTCTAGGCCTTTCTCCTTGGCTCAAAGATGGCTGATTTCTCCCTGGGCCTTCATAGTGTTTTCCTTATGTTCTTGTTATTGCCCACATTTCTTCCTCTTATAAGGACATGGTCATGTTGGATTGGGGTCCACTCTTATGACCTCATTCTAACTTAATTACCTCTCTAAAGATCCTGTCTCCAAAGACAGTCGCATTCTGATATACTAGGGAATAGAACTTCAACAAATGAATGGGGGTAGGGAGGAGGGGCACAATTTAGTCAATAACAGTCACACTTTATCCAAGTAGTTCTAAAATTATATTTATGGTGTTTTTGACAGCTTCTCAGATGAAGTCTCAAAGTCTAATTTGAACACCCAGGAAATTATATTCCTGTATCCTTCAACCCACCAGTACGGGGAAGAGAGGTTTTGCTACTTTACCTGCAATGAGCTTAGGCCAAGAAGTATCTAATCTCTCTCTCAGAGCTGGGATTTCTTGAGACCCCCACGTCAGCTTCTCACCAATGGTGAGTTCCATGAAAAACCCCACAGAACTCTTTCTGTCCTGGCAGGACAGAAACCTTCTGGCCATGTTTTTATGAAAACATGACAAACCCTTCTTGTCAAGATTTGCTGTCTGAAGTCTTATTTTCTCACTCATGTATAGATGATCTTCTCTAAGGCTCCGATCGTTCACAAACCTTTCCTCAGATATCATCTCTCCTGTTGCCATTTGGTAAGGCAAAGGTGAGCCTTTTCTTTATCTGAAGCTCTTTCCAGCAGAGTTTGAAGGCAGGCTTAATGCATCCTAGGTCCCCAAGCCAACTCTCACACTTTTAACCATATCTCAATGAAAGATTATACTCAAATACTTCCACACACAATTCTGAGCATACTAGCTGAAATGCCAACCTCCTTTTTCACTGTGAAATCATATTGGAAATTGCATGAGAGTGATGCCATTGTGGATTGAAACAACATTCTAGTTTCTTTTAAAGATCATCTGAAAGCTTGGATGATTTCTATATTAATACTTTACTGCCTGTAGACCTAATCGCTTCTGAAACTTCCCTTTAAAGGAATTACTCCTTTTATAAAACCAACTCTTTGTTTAAGGCTCAGGTCATTCAACTAGGTCACCTTCTCTTCCGTTGCTCTCCACCATCATTCTCGGAACTTTAGGTCACTTCTCACATTCAGCAGATAATGTGGCATGTAGCTTGTAGTCTTCCTCCCCATTCTGCATCTCACCATCATACTGGATGATGTTTCAGTTTATGTGTATGACTTACCTTAATGGCTGCATGGTCTCCTCGCTAGTCCATGTGGCCTTTATTTCGACTCTCCTTTAGCACCCCACTCCTGTTGTCACATCTGAACTTTGTTATTATCTGAATTCCTATTTCCCCTACATAGTCACGAGTCATGAATTTCTCCCAGCCTCTCTCCCTTTCTACATTAACTTTGGCTTCCATTCTCATTCATCCTTTTGCTATATACCTGTTTGGCAGAGTGCTAGCAGTGGTGAAGAGGTGCCCACCAAGGCTGCACTTTCCATCCCTTCCATTGGCCTGTCAGCAGGAACAAATAAGGGCAAATCACTCCCAACACAAAGGTCCCTTTAGATCTTGTAGATGGTATCTCAGTTCTCTCTTCTTCTCTCCAAATCCAAGTTTCTAAATAACATGTATCTTCCCTCACGACCCCCCGCCATATCCTATAAGTCTGTTCTGTGAACACCGGCTCAGTTATTTTTAATTGATTAGCTCTCAAATCACATATACATGAAAAATCTACAAGTGACATTTCTAATTTTTTTAATAGGAGATATTTGGAAAGGTATATGTTGTGAAGAGAGTGTATAAAGTGTGTAATTACAGCTTTGACGTATATATTTAATGGCAACTGACATTATTTTCCTATGAGAAAACAAATGAACTTTTCTATTTCTTTTTTGGTTGCTATTTGCAATCCTGAATTTTGCTCTTTGAGGAAATGAATAAGTCATCCATTTATAATTATTTTATAATACATGACATATATATAACCAATATTCTAACTTTTGTTCTGTATGTTTTAGAGTATTATAGTGGTGAAAAAATACTCTTTTGTTATCAGAATCAGCCCCCCTCCACTTCTAGGATTTAGGGAAATAAAAATAATGGGCACTCTTTCAGAAACACACCAGGCTACTGGGGAACTGAGCACCTAGCCTGACCTGTGTGGGCCCCTCTGTGGAGTGAGCAAGTACCAGGTTAGTTTGGCCTCCATAGGTGGTTCAAGTCTGGAATGAGATCAAACTTGACTCTCACTTTGATTTACCTGTCCCATGGGGAGGCTGGAGCTACTTTGGGCTTTTAGGCTTGGGGCCTGTTCTATAAAGGTACCAGAATATCCAGTAACCATATGTGCAGTGTTTACCTTTGTTCTGGAGAAACAGAAATAAAGAATTCATTTTTTAAAAATAATACACTTAGGTCAGAAATCAGGTACAATCACTTCTCTGAAGACTCTTCCTGTTTTCTATGGTTCAGATGAGATTCTTTTGGAATGTAATGAAGACTGCATTTTGGACCTGTATTTCAGGGGCCTGAAACATGCCACAGAGCTGATTTTTATCTGTAGCAAGTTACTTATGTCATTTTTAAAAAGCACTAACCTTTGATCTTGTATATCAGCCGAGAGACAACTAGACTTTGTGTATCTGCATGGACCAAATGCTCTAGCCTGGTGAAGGGGATAGCCAAGGATACTTGAGGAAAGAGGGTTGAATAACATTGCTTCTTATACCTATGGGAAAGGTGTCTCTGTAGCCTTTCATGCTCTGTCAGTGCTCTGGACTCCCTGCTTCTCTCATGTGGCCATTAACTTTTCAACATGGATAATCATTTTTGCTTACATTTTGGCACTTCAGATGCCAGAATCCTAAAGCAATAGTTAATTCTGCTTAAACTACTTTTGCCCTCATGTAATGGATTTCTGGCCATTTGCTTGCCATCATTTTAGTTAGTCAGCTGCTCTCATTATTATCTTTATTTTCATTACTTATCATTGCCTAACCAAGTGCCTCCCTTGAATTTTATATGACTAGCTGGCTTTTCCCCTTAAGAAGCCCCAAGTCATAAAAAATTAGCCTTACTCGCCCATAGTAATAAATAAATGAGTAAATAAATAAATAAAATGTATCTTCTTGTACTTGGAGTAGCTTCCAGTTTCAGTTAAGGAACTGATTTTAATCTTACCACATATTTGCATTCTGTCAATTTTGTGTGCCTCATAGGTTGGTTAGTGACTGATCTGAGAAGTAATTTCATGAAATGACTAATCATCTTGCTATAAGCTACACGATATAAAGGACATTCTGTTAATTCAGGGTCAAACCAGATGGTAAGGCAAGAAGGTGGCCTCTATGTGGCTAAACTTGAAAATGCACAATTGAGAAATTAAACGAGGACTCCAGGAAATAGCACCTCTAGGAAATATTTCCAGGAAGTAACACTTACTCAGTTAGAGGGTAAGGAATGATTGCTGGTTGCTATAAGTGCAAGCATCATATATGTATAAATATTGGCAAGCTTGAAAGCCTGGGTTCAAAATCAAGGAAAGGTCTGTGAGTACCACATGTTATTGCAGATTTCTTAAATAGTGCATGTGAGAGTAGTAGAGAAACATTTTTGTCAATTAAACTGATAAAACAGAGGCATCCTGCCAGTGTTTTTGTCAAAGCTGAATAATGGTAGTTGTGATTCAAAACAATGACAGGACCCTTGTGGCATATTTTGGACATAGACTTCGTAAATTATATTCATAACTAAATTTAGCATCCATCTAAAAACAGAGACACAAGGCTAGTCCATAGTACTCAAACATTTTCTTAGGCGTAAGCTCTCTGATATTTATGTGTATGATGTGGGGAGGGGTCAGTTTTTGCCAGTGAGGAGCACATTTCAACCATTTGCTAATAAGAAAAGAATGAGTTGAGAAAGCCTTAGTCTCAGCTCATAGAATTGCTTGGAAGAAGTACTGATGTACTATCTAGATTATCATACTTTTCCTAATAAGTTGATTAACACTCGGATTTTTTCTTGTCCATTTGTCCATTTGAAAACCGCTATAAGACTGTATGGGTGGACTTTCATTTGCTGAGAATTTATCATAATGATACATATGATTGCATGTACAAAGTGGCACCATATCTTGAAAAAGTACTCTTCCTGAGTTAGTAACTGTAGACTGCTATCACCTGGGATAAATTTGGAAGTGATAAGAAATTTAATTCAAATGGCAAATATATATATATATATATATATATATATATATATATATATATATATATATGGATTTATTGATTCAGTTAATTAGATATCAAAAATTAGTTTGGGGGGTACCTGGGTGGCTCAGTGGGTTAAGGATCTGACTCTTGATTTTGGCTTAGGTCATCATCTCAGGGTGATGTGATCGAGCCCCACATTGGACTCCCAGCTGGGAGTAGGGTCTGCTGGTTTCTTTCTCCCTCCCCCTCTCCCTCTGCCCCTCCTCTACTGCCTGTGTACTTCCTCTCTCTCTTCCTGTCTCTCTCTTTCTCTCTCTCAAAAAAAAAAGTTTGGATTTCAAGTTTGATTTGCTTTGTTAGTTCAGAGCTGTCATGATGGGTTTGTCAACCAACTTTGCCTACCATATCCACTTCTCCAGACTATGAGCTTTGTCCTAAGGCTACCCCCTTTCAGTAATTGTAAGATGGCTACCACCTACTCAAAGGACTACATGTTTCTCTAGCCACATCTTAGAAGAGAAGAATACAGTTTAAGTATTTACAGTCATAAAATTAACATTAGCTTCATTAGTCTAAGGATAATCCCATCCTTTCTGCCCACAACTGTCAGGATTGTCATGTGATCAATTTTTGGAATTGTCATGTGATCAATTTTTGTCAGTGGTAAATGAGGAAAGGTTAGCAGGAGGCTACTATGAAAGTACTTCCTTGCTCTTAGAGAGTGACAAGAGGCATGTTCTCCCTTCCCTGCCTGCCACTTTCATCTGTTTCACTCCTACATTCTCTCCCCTTTTTCCCTCCCTCCTACCCCTTTGGATAGAAAAAAAGAAAAGCATTTTGCCTTGATTAGTCCTACGAGGAATACCAGATTCAAAATAAACCCAATACTGTGGAGCTTGATGATATTATTGAGTCACTAAGTCAATCTACTCTCAAATCCACCTAACTACTTTTAAATTTCCTTATGTGTTAAGTTCTTCCTTAAGCCAGAAAAATCAGGTTTTCTGATGCTCATAGCCAAAAATATCCTAAGTAATGCAATTTTTAGGCTGCAATATTGGTTCTCATGCAAATGGAGGATTGGTATTGGAAAGCCACCACAATATTTACTGTACAACCTAAGATATAAAGAATAGAATCAGCTCTTCATTACCCAAGCTAATAAATACAAGCAGAATAATATGTATTCAAAATTTACAAACCATTCAGAAATCATTTTAGTTTGGCTTTAAGTAACTTTTGGTATTTTATACACAAAGGATCCCACATATTTTATCCTCTTAAAACTGAACAGTGTACAATTTAGGTTTATTAGGAACTCCTGGCAATTTTCTAGTTTGTTCAGTTCCTTAAGATCAGGGACACAATGTTGGAATAGAATACCATCATTGTCAACCAAGATAGATCTGCCCTTCCTTTACTTCTCTTCAGAGCCTTCTGTCTTCCTCTGGATAGAACAATGCTTTGGTTTCAAAGGTCTCCCATCAGAGAAATGTTAGGGAAATATGAATAAAAATTAGGGACAGTGCTCAAATGATGATAAAACTATATAACAAATTATATTTGGTGTTAAATGTCAATAAGGACATGAAAGCACAATTTACCTAAGATAATTAAGAATTGATTTCAGTCTCATGTAAGAAGGTAGAGAAAAACAAACAGGGAAATGCCTCAGTGGACTTAGTTCTTTCTAACCAATATGAAAGAATGGTTCATAGTATAAAAGGAGAGTGAGTATTGGGAGATAGATGCCATTTTAAATTAGAATTTGAAATGGCCAAGGAAGAAATTTCTAGATATGGTCATAAATGGATTGTATGCGATAGGAAAGTAGATTTCAAGTATAATTTGTTCAGCCATAATAATGATAGTTCTATACTTGAGAATGCTCAAACTGTACAAGTGATTTCAATGGAGAAGAAAAAAAATTAGGAGCAAGAGAATTGACAAAAAGTTGCTTTTTCCATAGGAATTTAGTAACTTTTTTTTTTGGTGTAGCCATCAGTTTACATTCACACATTCAGCAAATTAAACATTTGATAACATCTTGGGAGCTTTGCCTCTTATCATTTTTGGCGTTGTCATTAATTCAAGGTATCTTAAATGTTATTACAGATTTTTTTTTGCAAAGGATTATAAAAAACAAAATGAAAGCCCTCTCAAAATAAGCAGTGGAGTTGCTTATAAAACACATTTTTTCCAAGACTAGATTGCTAGTCCTTAATGAAGATTGAAAGGCAACCTGGAATGGTCTGTGTAGTGCAAATAATATCTCTAAGTCATTTATTATTTCTTTTAGTTACAAAGATCTGCTATAGTAAGAATGCTTAAAGATCTGGCTGAGCCCAGAGCTAAAAACACTAAAAGGGAACCTGGCCAAAAGGATGAAAGAGTTCAAATATAAAATTCTAACAGTGTTGATATGGTGAAACTGTGATGGCCTTGGGGGGTGGGATGGGGTGGAATAGTACAGAAAAAAAGACAAATATTAAAAAATACAGTGAACTTACAGCAAAAGGTTAATAAAAATTTTGGAATCGTGGCAATGAGAAAAATATCAATGAAGGTAAACTCAAGATTGATGGTGGGCTTACAAAAATGGCAAGGAAAAACGAGTCTTTTTGAGGTGTGTTCAAACCAAAAGAATAATGCATGGGCTTGTGGCTTAGAACGAATTGTGTACTGTTAACAGATTATGGTTAGAAAGTAAAACTCAACTCCTACTTTGCTTCTTTGTCAAGGAGAGTGATCTTCAGTGGGTAATAAAAACAGGTTTCAGAGGAATTCTAAGCTAAGTGAGCAATGGAGAGAGAATACTTATCTACTTTAATATCCAGGAACATACAGAAGGTAGGGACTGAAACAATTTATGGTTATCATGAAACCAAAGTAGGGGATGCTTGAGACCACAAGCATAGAAAGAATTTAAACAATTGGAGATGAGCTGAAAGGGCAAATTTTTAAAAGTAGGAAAGCTGGATACTAGTAGAATGTCCGTATTGGTCTTGTGATTTTGATAATGAAATAGGTTTATGAGCCTTTAGAAGTTTTGGTATTACTAAGAAGAAAAATGTTTTTTATGTACTATGCAAAATCAAACTTGTTTTCTTTCTTGATAGACTACTTAGTAAATGCTAAGTAAATGTGGATATAATTAACCTTCATTATAGCAAGGCTTTTTGATCAAGTCTTTGAAAATATTTGTGTGGACAAGTTGGACAAAACTAGACTATAGAATTTAATGGAGCATAGCTGCCTGGATGATTATACTCAAGGATTACTTCTTAATGGATGGATGACAAGTAGAAGAGAGGTCCATGATTGACATGCCAGAGACCCTATGATTTCCGACATTTATCGATGACTTTGAATGAGTAAAATACAGGAGACCTAACTATCAAATTTAAGGATAATACAAAGATGGGAAGCATGGTTAATATAATCTTTATTCAAAGAGACCTCAATGGCTAATAGACCAAAACAAAGCAAGTAAAGCTTAATAGGGATTTATCTATTCTTTCTTCTATTCAGAGTTCACTTATTAAGCACCTTTTATATGTAAAGCACCTGGCTTGTTGCTAAAGAGGCAGGGATGAATAAGACAAGTCCCTGTTTTAGAAGTATACAAGAGAAGACATTTTAACAGATAATTACAATCAACTGTAAGCCCTCCTATACTATAAGCATGTACAAGTTGTTAAGGAAGCTCAGGATTGTGAATAAATAATGGATTGAGTGGGAAGTATGAGACAGGTTTTGGATGACTTAAAAAATAGTAGGCATGCCTAGTTTAACATTATGAGAGGAAAAATGTGTCAGTGGCATAATGGGAGTGCCTTAAAATATAAATGCATTAAAATTATAATGCTTAAAGTAAATAGGCATTGTTGTATTTGGTTCTGAGCTCACCTTTCAAAAGGATGTAATTAGAAATGAAAGAAGACAAACACAGAGCTGTAGATCCAAGAGGAAATGGCAACTAAATAAATTCTCTTTAGTGTTTATGAGGAGAAATCCTAATAATTGAGTAAATTATGACTGTCTAATTCTTTCTATAAGTATAATGTTTTTTATTCTTACTTGATCTTTTTAAAAATGATATCTTAAAGATGCTTGTAGGGGCGCCTCGGTGGCTCAGTTGGTTAAGCAACTGCCTTCGGCTCAGGTCATGGTCCCAGGGTCCTGGGATGAAGCCCCTCATCACTCTCCTTGCTCAGCGGAGAGCCTGCTTCTCCCTCTCCCTTTACCTTCTACTCCGCCTGTTTGTATGCGCGCTCTCTCTCGCGCGCTCTCTCTCTCTCTCTCTCTCTGTCAAATAAATAAATAAATAAAATTTATAAAAAAAAAGATGCTTGTAATAGTACTATAAGACATCCTCTAGGTTAGAAGTTACCTTTTTTCATATCCTGTTCCCTGTTGCTGACATGTTTGTGTGTCTATGTGTGTTTTCAAAACTAAAATTTCCACCTATGACAAGATAAAGGAGCAAACCTAAGGAGTAGGCTTATAACTGATGTCCATAAGGAATACTTGCTTATATGTCTTCAATAATTTTCATTAAGAATATTTCATTAGAAGTTTATGTAACTCAAGTCCTTTCTTTTAAGAGGCATTTCAGTTTAAAGTTGGCTTTTAACCAACTGAATTAAACTCAGTAGAATTAGCCTCAAGTATTTAAAGTCTTTTTGAAGCTCATTTTCTGCCTCACATTCATCGTGGTTTCATTGTAATGATGGTAGTATTGTATTTCATAAAATTTGTTTCTCATAGCAAATCAGTTCGAGGAAATTTACTGGAGAAAACAAAAAAAAATGTTTCTCATATCAGTATGTTGAAGGTTGATGCTAGTGTTTCTGGTCTGGTACAGTATATATTTATTTTAATCAGTGACTGGTTAGCTCACTTGGCTACCCATGTTGTTAATGAAGCAGAGGTCACGGGTTTCATCCCCACGCAGGCCAGCAAGCTTGTCTTTGTTATGTGGCACAGGAGACACCCCTCACCCCAGCCAGCTGGCTGGCAAATGTGTGCAGTTGGTGACAAGGAGAACTGGGTGAGACTGTGTAGATGGATTGGTGCAAATTCATCACCACAGCTAGGAAAATACCCGTGAGCAAATGCCTCCCTAATGGACAACACATGGTTGTTTATATTCAATTGAATTGTGGATATATAGTTTGTCATTAATCTTACTTACAGAAAAATCTCACTTTGATTCAACGCATAAAATAACTTCCTGCTTTAAAATTTATTGGAATAAATTTTTATAACTGTGTTTGACAAATATTTTTCATTCTGTTTTCATGTAACGTTCTTTCACATGTAAAATTTTGTAACTTTTTAGGACATTTTGAATTTGCAATAGTCTCGTTTAGTTTGTAACGCCATGGGTGAAAATCACCTGAGAGCATTGATGATTTTGATGAGAACAAATCAGTCTGTGCTGAATACTAATTGTGGAAAAAAAAAAAGTTAAATCAAGCACATAATCTTTGGCTAGTGCCATTCAGACATCTCTTCCTCTGCATTTATTAGGATGATTTGGGTAAAAGAGTAAATTTAGTATTGTCTTGGTATTTGGAAGTCTGTGTGCTTAACCAGCACAAATTAAATTAAGCTATTCACTACTTTCAAAAAGGGCGCTTAATAATATTGAGTAAGCTTTCAAACTCAGTTTACTTCAGCATACACTAATTACTCCCATCTAATCATGCTGTATCATGTAATTAATATGAACATAGCTAGGATCCACTTTTAATTTTTTTTTCCTTCCAGAGGCTCTCATACAAAATAGCAGTATGTATAATTAAAAACTACAACTTAAACAGGTCTAACTTTCCCTTTAAAAGCAGTATACATTTCCTTTGGTCATCTCAGACATTTCATAAGAGGCAACCTTACAATTGTATGCATCCTAGTTTAAAAATGGTGAGTTTAATTTAATACAGCAGAAACCCATTTTATTCTTTCAGCCTAATTAATCAGCATATATCAAAACCTTAGTTTTAGAACAAGTAGATTATAGAATGTACACAGTGAATTCCTGTTAGACTCAAAATGGCTCTTTTAAACCTATTCAGAGTTTTGATTCTAATACAAAATATAAAATATAAATGTTAAAACTGAGTACCACTATTGGTAAGGAAGTCTGAGAGCCATGGAATATATAATTACCTGGGCTTTTCAGAAATTAAAGCTCTGCGGTTTTCATTGTATAATTTTTTACATTGAAATGACTTCTGTGTTTAGAAAAGATTAATCTCTTTAGATCTCTCAAAGACCATTTTTAGCCTACTAGGGTCTGACAGTAGCCCTTTCCTGAGATTTTAAGTTGTTTCAATCTAAATTTTCCAATAAGCTATGGCACAGTACAGTTGATGGCAACCGTCGGGTAGATTTCTTTTTTTTAAATATCATTTCAAATTTGCCCTATGGAAAGTACTTCTCATACCTGATTTCCAAAAAAACAATTCTATGTTTACATTCTGTGGTTATTTGACATGCCACACAAAAGAGACAGAGAGAGAGAGGGGGAGATTGATTTAATTTTTCAGGGTTTTTTTGGTGGGAAGGAACGTATTACTAATCATTTTTCCCGAAATTCCTATTTTTATGAGTTTTAGGGTTTTTACAGTCAGTATGAATTCTTCTGTCAGAGTGCAGACCCATTGACAATACAATCATTTAAAAATCTAATTACTTTCACCTGTTTAAATAAGTGAAATTCATGCTGGAAAACGTGTGCAAACTGCCACGGGAAGTAGTTGAACTCCCGCTCAAGGAAGGTTTTCCAGGCATCCTTTTTGTCCCTTGAGGTGTTAATGTCCTTTTAGAAGTCTGTATGGATTTGGTCTATAGCCACAGATTTGTGACTAAATGACTGTGTGATCGAAGCTACTAAACAGTAATAAGGCTTGGTAATAGCTGTTTGAGGTTTATTTCAAAAGCTTCATGTCTAATCTCATTAGAATACCTATGGGTACAAATGTTATTTTTCCCTTGTGTGTTCTAAACATAGAGTAAATGATAGATCATAATTAATGTACTAAAAAGGCACATTTTGCCTTTGTTTTTATTTTACAATGCAGAGTTCAGCTAAACCTAACAAATATGCATTTGTTTTCTTTTCTTTTTTTGTTTTGTTTTCATTTTAACTAAATAGCCTGCATTTATATATATATAGAAGGAGAAGATACATATTTGTCACTGAACTCTGCTGGCGTTAAACAAATCAAAACAAAAAGAATCATCCCCTAATAGTCTTGCAACATATTTGAAGCTCAGCCCGTTGTTTGTTTGGGAAGATGAAGGGAATATGTGTTATGAAATTTCTCAGCAGCCGTGGTTATACATTTTCAGTTGATAGACTTTTAAGCTGTCACATCTTTATTTTCTTTTCCTGGCAACAATTATTGCGTCATGAAATGAAGATAATTGTAATTTTGTTTTGTCTTAGATGCCATTTCTAAGATATGTTATACATATTATTACCTCTCATTCCTATTAGATTTTTTTTTTTTTAGCAAAATTAGAGTTTAGTTGATTCAGGGGAATTATACTACTGCTTTTAAAGCATTATTAGCATTTTGTTAAGATTGGATATTAAGGAATTCAAATGACCAGGTCTGTTATTAGACTAGGGAAACAAATTCGACTTAACTATTTTGATTTTTTCCCTCTCTCTTTCAATATGTAGAGCATGTACTTGGTGCACAGGCTAACTTACAATATATGTGTGTGTTTATGTATGTGGTGGTTTATATAGTATTTAAACAAATACTTTTAGATGATAGGATTTACAAATACAGTTCTGAAGTTTTGAACCCCTATGCCTTTGGGAGCCAAACAAAGCCCACAAAAGAATAAAATAGTTTTGCCAAGAATTTTGCCAAGAAATTATGAAGTGATGGAGACAGACAAAGCTGGAGATTACAGGCCTCTTCTAAAGACATTCAGATTCAGTTGTTTTAAAATACCCTGTGTAAAAATACATAAAATAAAATTCCCTGTGTACCATCATTATTAAGGAAAACACTGTGACCGACTTGACTTGGGTCTTCGGGATATCAGTTTGACTTTTGTAAAAACCCAGTTTTTCTATATACCATCCGTCAGGGATTTTCCATCACGGAGGAATCACTCTCTTGGCCGCTCCTATCTGACGCTTTCTTTTGAGGAGTGTATCAGGATTTGTCAGTATAAGTATTAGTAGGTTACTAAATAGTCTGATTAATAGAGCTATGAGCCATAAGACAAATAGTATCCTAAGATTAGTGCTTTAGAATAACCAGTTATATCTCCCTTCCGTCATAGGACATGCCCATCCACTGTTCTCTGATCCTCACTGATACCCTAATTTTGTAATCCCATTGCTCTCAAGCCTGTGTTTCCTTCCTAAGATCATGGAACATCTTCCTCCTCTAGTAAAGGCAAGAATATCTTTGTAAGAAACCTAAGATCATGGAACATCTTCCTTCTCTAGTAAAGGCAAGAATATCTTTGTAAGAAACCTAAAGAAGCACTATACAATAATTGCTATTTATAGAAATACACGTTATATATGTATAGTCCTAAACATAACTGATGATGATTTTACAATTTTTGGACTGGCTTTGTATAATGAAAAATATCTGGTTTTCTTTAAAATTAAGCATTACATTGAAACTGGTAAAATGACACATTTGTTTGGGCCTAAGGGCAAGTACTATTCCAGTTTTTATAACTGTTAGTAAAACATCTGTCTGATTTTAAAGGCTGAAAGGCATGCTAATTACTTTCTTTAATTTTTAATTATTATTTTTAGTTGCAATGATACCCTCACTAGTCTGAAGTGACTTAATGAAACCTGTTTTATTTACAGTATAAATTTCTAATTGAACTAAATTATACACATGGACAGTACTCCATGGCATATAGAATTTGAAAACAAAATTGGATACTCCATACAGAACAAGAGAACACAAACCGGTGACACTTCTAAAATCTGACTGACGTACACGGCTTTATTTTTAAAACCAAACCAATGTCTCCACACTTAAAATTCATTATTTGAAGAAAGTGCCATTTTGAGAATATGAATAATTTTAGATAGTTTATAATTACTCTGAAGAACAGCATTAAATTTTAGTAGCTAACATGTAGGTCCAGTGTTAGGGTCCATACTGATCGTAGTCAGAGCCTCAATCCTGGGCATTAGCTTGATGAAGGGTGGCAAAACAGTGGGTGTGAGATCCCTCTGCCATTTTTTAAAACATCTTGAGTCTCTCAGGAGACTCATGAAGAAGACCACGCAGACTTGCCGGAAGGTCCAGCTTGGTGGCTCTGGTGAACAAGCACACACATAGCTTCAGCAAGGATGCCTTCTGCCAGTCACTGCTGTCTGGGTAACATTGTGCCAGAAATAAACGACATGCCAATAAACAGAACTCCGATGTGTCTTGCTGACTGGACTACTCTCACAAACATTGCTGTGACCTATTGCTATGTAACAAAACATCCGAAACCTTAGTAGCTTAAAATAGTAATCATTTGTTTTGTTCACGTTATCTAGAGTTGGCAGAGCTCAGCTGGAAAGCTCGTCTCTGCCCCCTGTGCCTCCAGTTGGGGCTGCTAGACTGCACCTGTGTGGTCGAGCTCCATAAGAAAGTTCACTCACAAGGCTGGCAAGTTGTTCTGGCTGGAGGCTTAGAATTCAGCCAGGGCCATCTGCTGAGTGCTTTGGTTCCTCTTAACTGAGCTGCTTGGGCTTCCTCACAGCTTGGCAACAGGTATGCCAAAGAGGGTTCCCAGGTGGCCACTGCAAGCTATGGAAAGCCGCCATGGAAATCCAAGAACATCATTTCCATCCCATTCTATTTGTCTAGCAAGTCTGTAACAGAGTCCACTTTTTAATGGAGGAGAATTAGATCCCATCTCACAGGGGGAGGATGAGACAAGAATTTGTTGCCATCTCTAACCTACCACAGCAAACAGGTGAATTGTGGGATTGGTGCTCCGGCCCAGGAGGAGGGGCCATTCACATGCCAGGAATCCTGCACAATCCACTTGGGGCAGCCTTCCTGATTATAAACACTGCCACTTCTACCACTAACTTCTAACAGACAGGTAGTATATACCATGGCCAAGCAATATACTATATGCTTTATACACGTTTTTAAAATTACATTCTCACATCAGCTCTTTTAGGTGCATGATGATATTGTCTGAGGTACAGAGAGGTTAGGTTACTTGCCCTGGGTTCATAGTTGGTTGTTAGCAAATCCAAGGTTCAAATGCAAACTATCTCATGCTACTAGTATCATATTGATACTCTTAACAACTAATATACTATGATTTCATATGAGATGGCTCAGCTGTCTCTCCTACCTTTGACAAGCAGGCTATGAAAATACAACTTACTCTGCTTCACCTGAGCCACATATGAAATGACTTCATTGAATACAGAAGTTGGGTAACTTAAGTTTCTCTAAAAAAATCATCTTTTGAAAGCATCAGAGATCTAGAAGTCCTATGAGAATGGAGTTCTGTCTCGAAAGCAGTTTACAAATAGAAACCAGATCCACTGAGTCCTGAAAAAAAGATGTCATAGGGTGCTAGAGGCCTTGGGGAGGGGGGCTGATCAAGGATATGGGTCAGCACCCAAGTCAGAAAAAGAATCTGAACCATGGCTGAGAAGTGTTAAGGTTAGAGTCAGGAAAGCATTAACAAGAGTCAGCTCTGAAGACAGAAATATAAACCAAAGAATGATTAGTGAGATGAAAAGTTCTGTTGACTTTATAAACTTCCTTCTCCTTTCTTAATCCCTGCCTCTGTGAAGCTACCTGCACCCACATAGGATTTTTATCCTGATGTTTATCTGGTCTGAAATCTGTTGTTGTTAGGCCCCCCGGATACTATGGCTTTCCTGGGAACTGAACATTTCTGTAGTTGTGGCAGCTGAAACCATGTCTGCTGGCACCAGCGCCTTCTTGTTTTCCCCTTCTGCTGACAGTAGGCTGGTCCGCCTCGGGCACTGCCAGAGACAGAACACGAAGGCCCTGATAGATAGCTTGATGCTTCATACAATGTCCCTGCCTTTAATGATGGCCGTAATAGCCCAAATAACCAATCAACTATTTTAATAGTTACTACATTACGTCAAAAACATATCAGAATAGTTTATCCCCATGCAGTTCTGATATATAGAAATTTTGCATCCTTTTATTTAAATCTCTGTCAACTGATTTCTGAAGGATTGTACAACACATTAAATTTTCTTGTGTGTGTATATATATGTATTACTTTCATTACACTGCTAATTGCTCTTCTTCTGTGTCATTCATTAATTGTCTTTATGTTTGCCAAAAAATCATATTCAAAGAATTATATTTCCCTGCTCATTTCTATTTAAAACTCAAAGGTGTATCCTAATGGAAAACATTTGGCTCGAGGTTGTCAGTATATCACACATTATGAGAGTAAAGAAAAAGTGTTTAATGTTCTGATTAAACCCAATTATACTAACTCTATTAATGAGATTGAGTTGTACTTGTTCTAAATTCAAAATATTGGAAAAGAGTGATGTTGTTTTTTCTTGTATTGTTCCTGCCTTGTGCTTTAGAAATTTGATTACGTTTTATGTCAGTCTCAGACTGATTTTTCTACTTTTAACTTTTCTTTATTGCCCTGTACTCTTCCTCGTATGTGAATTTACTGACCCTTTAGATGTATTCTCATTAGGTGTACTTGTATGGTTCATTAAAGTGTCCTTAGACGGATAGGGATCACACCCGTATGCAATGTCCAATCCTTCTCTGAAGCAAAGGAGTCGTGCCCCAGTGGCTTTAGGGGCATTCACTTGTCATGCAGTTGGCTTTTGGCCAAAGAGATGAACAAATTAGTAGACTGTACCTGTGCTGGCCCTGTTCCTAGTCTCATTTATGTAATCGATGTCTGGTGGCCTCATTTTGGAGCATTAGCATATCAACATGGTGTCTGAGCCTGGCAGAGTGCTGCTCGTCGTCAGGCATTAGCAATTTGCCATAACATATAGAGCAAGAGAACTTGGACGTGCTAACTGCATCCTTGGGAAATCAACATGGTAGCGCAGGAGGCTCAAATCTAGTAACTTCTAGAGTTCCTTTGTGTTTGAAATAGTTAATAACAAGTTTGGATTTATATTAGACTTTTTCTATAAAAGAAAAGAGACCTGTTATGTTGATAATTATACTCTAAATATTTGGTTCTTGTGAATATTTTAAGTTCCATCGCACTAATTTCATTTTCATTGCTTTTATGTCTAATTAATGTATATATATGTTGATACCTATAGTCAATAGTAATTTTTGTCTTAAATAGAATGGATTTTTAAGCCAAAGAATTTACATATTTAGAAATTATTTTTTTATTTTAGTGAAATAGTTAAGTGCAAGAATTGACTGTCTTATATTGATTAAGAAGAATCCTGGATTATTTTATAGCTGATCTGAAATACAAGTTTGAAATCCTCTATTTCAGAGTCGTTCTCATGAAGTGTCATTAGATTAGCAGTTGTTTATGATATGAAACAAAAGAGTGTTAGAGATACTTCTTATCTACTCAGTACTTAGAATTTAAGGTAGATGATACAGACAGGGATGTTATTGTAACATTTACTACTGTAAATGTAGAATAAAAAAATAAAATTATTTTAAGAAGCTAAAGAAATATATGCAGATATATTTGATGCAAAGGATATATGTTTTTCAAAGTAGAAAAATAAACCTTGCACTAGGATTCTTACAACCCACAACCTGCCACTTAATTCCTCACAGTAAAATCTGTTCTATTCATAAAATGAAGATGAATTATTAAAAAAAAATACCATAGTATGATTTGTGGCTTCTTTCTCCCCTGAGAGTAAATATTTTATCATTTCAATTTTCTACCCTCAGTGCCCCACGTCTAGTATGTAGTAAGTACTAAATTAATATGAGTACTAAATGAATGAATAAAATTCACACTTTTAAAAAATATTTTACTTATTTCTTTGAGAGAGAGAAGGAGACAGAGCGCAGGAATAGGGAAGAGGCAGAGGGAGAAGGAGAAGCAAGCTCCCCAGGGAGCTCCCTGCTCCCTGATCAAGCCCTGCTGGACCTGGGCTTGATCTCAGCACTCTGGGATCATCACTGGTTAAAGGCAGGTGCTTAGCCGACTGAGCCACCCAGGTACTTTTTAAAATATAAAGTGCCTGTATTTTTGTCTAATTACCAAAGTGAGAATGTATTTGTTGTGAAACAGACAAATACTGAAAAAAAAAAAGAAAATAGAAATCATTACTAATATTTACTATTAACATATTGGTTTTTTTTTCTCCCCAAATTTGTTTATTTTAATTTTTCAGTGTTACAAGATTGATTGTTCATGCACCACACCCAGTGCTCCATGCAGTACGTGCCCCTCTCGATACCCACCACCAGGCTCACCCCCCCACCCCCTCCCCTCCAAAACCCTCAGTTTGTTGCTCAGAGACTATTAACATATTGTTAACAAGAATTTTCTTTGAAACTGTGTATTTATAGTTTTTAAAAATTAAAATATGGTAGTTCTCTAAATAACTGATAACTTGCTCTTATCACTTAATTATGAACATTTTTCCGACTCATTAAGTATTCTATACCTCATTTTCTTTTTGGTACCCAGCAGTAACTATCATATATTGAGTTCCAAGCAATTGCCAAAATGAATTCTCTATTTAGTCCTAAATAAATACTTTACTCTCGAGGTAGGCATTATTTCTGTTTTCGCAATATAGTATTGATCCAGAGAGACTATTACTTACCAAGGTGAAACAGGTATTAACAGAGGAAAGATTTGAATTGAAGCTGCCTGACTCCCAAGTGCATACCGCTAACCACCATGATGTATCACCACCCAATACTAATGCAATTTGCTTATGTAGTACTCCATATTAACTTTTAGATGATCCGCTCTTTTACTGTTATTGCCCTGAGGCTTGACTGAGAACAGAAAGGGGAGAAAAGAAAGGAAGGAACAAGGGACAAGTGGAAACTTTTAGAGGTGATGGATATTCATTGTCTTGTTTGTGTTGATAGTTCCAGAAGTTTGTATCTTCCTTGAATTATTTTGGGGTTACGTCCCAACAAGTCCATCATAAGTTGAAAATATTGTAAGTTGAAAATGCTTTTAATACACCTAAACTGCTAAACTTTACAGCCTAGCCTACCTTAAATGTGCTAGAACACTTAATTTAGCCTTCAGTTGGGCAAAATTATCTAATACAAAGCCTATTACATAGTAAAGTGTTGAATATCTCCCGTAACTTATTGACTTCTATACAGAAAGTGAAAAACAGATTGATTTATGGGTGCAGAATGATTCTAAGTGTATTGGTTATTTACCCTCGTGACCATGTAGCTGACTGGGAGCCGTGGTTCGCCGCTGCTGCCTAGCATCACAAGAGAATATCATACTGCATAGCACAGCCAGGGAAGAGATCAAAATTCAAAATTTGAAGTATAGTTTCTACTGAATGCGTATCGCTTTTGTCCTGTCATAGAGTTGAAAATCCTTAAGTCGCACAAACCATCACAAGTTGGGAACTATCTGTATTTACATATGTTGAAACTCAAAAAACTACACAACTTGTTGTGTAGTTTAATAGGAATAAATGATATGTAAACAAAACTATAGAAAATGTTTGAAAAGAAAACTACGCTGAGATGATGTTTCTATGTAAAGAATTGACTCTTGCAGAGTTTTTTTGGGGAGATCAAATTTATTCATATTTTAGTATTTTTATGTGCATGCACGTGCGTCCTGGAAATGTTGTATGAGTGTACACTTCTTCCATGAGCGTATGAAAATACTTGTTTTAAAATAAGAATATAATTACAATCACATACTGAGATTTACTGTGTAACATATATTCTAGTAAGTGCTTTATTATCTCCTTTAATCTTCATGTCACCAATTTAGATGAGGGATAAAAAAGAAACAAATACTCAAAAAGGTTACACAACTTAACCGTGGTTATATAACTAGTAAACAGTAGATGGACAAGTTCCCCAGGCAACCTAACTATATGTCTTTTTTACACAGCTTTTTGAAAAGCAGTGACCAAAGGAAGAAGGGAAGTGCCAAAAGAATACAAATGAGGGGACTACATAAATTTCCATCCAAACTTGTACACTTATGAATATGAAAAGGGATGCTATTAATAATTAAGCTGGGACAACAAGTGTAAAGAAAACATTGCTGGGCAAATGGGGAAAAGAAAAAGTAGGGCTAGACATGCACTTTTAGATATTATTTTAAATATTTTTAAAGATTTATTTATTTATTTTGAGAGAGAGAGGGCGCAGGGGGAGGGGCAGAGGGGGAGAACCTCCAGCAGAGTCCCCTCTGAGTGTGGAGCCTGACGCAGGGCTTGATCTCAGGACTCTGAGATCATGACCTGAGCCAAAACCAAGGGACACTTAGCAAAGTGAGCCACCCAGGTGCCCCTTTTAAATATTTTTAATGTTATTTACCAAGCATTAAGAACTACTCTATGCAGGTTTATTTCATTTTACTCCATACAGGAATGGAGATATTTATGAGATATTTATGATCATAAATATTTTTTATGAGATATTTATGATCAGTTTCCTCAAAAGAATACAGATGCAGGGTGCCTGGCTGGCTTATTCAGAAGCGTATGTGACTCTTGATCTCCGGGTCTACCTCTTTTTTTGAAAAATGTCTGTTCAGATCTTCTGCCCATTTTTTAATTGTTTTTTTTAATTGTTGTATTAGTTCTTTATATATTTTTAGATATTAACCTTTAATCAGGTATGTGATTTGTAAATATCTTTTCCCAGTCGATAGATTGCCTTTTCATGTTGACAATAGTTTACTTCACTGTGCAGAAGCTTTCTAGTTTGAGATAGTCCCGTTTGTTTATTTCTGCTTTTGTTTTTCTTGTCTTTTGGGTCAGATTCATCAACATACCCTTAAGACTGATTTTTTTTTTCTAGGAATTTTATGGTTTCAGGTCTTACATTCAAGTGTTTAACCCATTTTGAGTTAATTTTTGTGCATAGTCTAAGACAGCGGTCTAGTTTCATTCTTTTGCATGTAACTGTCCAGTTTTCCCAGCACCATTTATTAAATCAACTCTGTCCCTTCTCTATTGTTTATTCTTGCTTCTGTTGTAATAAATTGTATACATGTGGGTTTATTTCTGGGTTCTCAAATTCTTTTCTACTGACATATGTGTCTTTTTTTATGTTAATACCATACTGTTTTGAATACTATAGCTTTGTGGTATAGTTTGAGATCCTAGAGTGTGATGCTTTTGGCTTTGGTCTTCTTTTTTAAGATTGCTTTGGCTTTTCAGGTTTTTTTATAGTTCCCTAAACATTTTAGAATTATTTGTTCTAGTTCTATGAATAAGGTCAATGGAATTTTTATAGGAATTGCATTGAATTTGTAGATTATTTTGGTATAGACATTTTAACAATATTAATTCTTCCAAATCATGAGCACAGAATATCTTTCAATTTATTTGTGTCTTCAGTTTCTTTCATTAGGGCCTAATAGTTTTCAGAGTACAGGTCTTTCACCTCCTTGGTTAAATTTATTCCTAGATATTTTATTCTTTTTGATGCAATAGTAAATCTCATGACTTTCTTAATTTCTCCTTCTGATAGTTTGTTATTAATGTATAGAAATTTCATGTACTTTGCATATTGATTATATTTCTTGTCATTTTATTGAATGTATTCATTCTAACAGTTTTTTGGTGGAGAATTTAAGGGATTTTTCCTTCAAACTTTTATTTAAATAGTAGTTAGTCAACACACCATACAATATTAGTTTCCAAAATACTGTGTTTTTTATACACAGTATCATGTCACCTGCAAATAGTGACATTTTTACTTCTTTCTCTTCAATTTGAATGCTTCTAATTTTTTTTCTTACCTTACTGCTGTGGCTATGACTTAGAATACTATGTTAAATAGAAATGATAAAAGTAGGCTTTCTTGTCTTGCTCCTAATCTTAGAGGAAAAATTTTCAGTTTTCTGCCATTGAGTGTGATGTTAGATGTGGGCTTGCTTGTCATATATGGCCTTTATGATGTTGAGGTATGTTCCCTCTGTACCCACCCTGTTGAGAATTTTTATCATAAATGGGTTCTGAAATTTGTTTTTTCTCTATCTATTGAGATGCTGATATAATTTTTGTCCTTTTATTTTTTTTTTTTTGGTGTATCATGTTGATTGATTTGTGGATGTTGACCTATCCTGCATCCTTGGACTAAATCCCACTTGATCATGCCATGTGGTTCTTTTATTGTATTATCGAATTTAATTTGCTAGTATTTGTTGAGTATTTTTACATCTATGTTCATTGAAGATATTGACCTATAATTTTCTTCTCCCTCTCTCTCTCTTTCTTTTTATGGTTTCCTTGTCCGGTTTTGGTATCAGAATCAGTGTAATGCTACACACATAAAATGAGTTTGGAATGGTCTCTCCTCTTTAAATTTCTGGAAGAGTTCTAGAAGGATGGATATTAAATCTTCTTTGAATGTTTGGTAGAATTCTCCAATGAAAGTGTCGGGTTTTGGACTTTCGTTTGATGAGAGCTTTTTTACTGCTGATTAAATCTTTTTACTAGAAATTGGTCTATTCAGATTTTCTTCATGATTCAGCCTTGGAAGATTGTGTGTTTCTAGGAATTTATTCATTTTTTATAGTTTGTCCAAAGTGTTGTTGTATAATTGTTTGCAATAGTTTATGATTTCTTGTACTTTTGTGGCACCAGTTGTAACTTCTTTCATTTCTGTTTTTATTTATTTGAGACCTCTCTCTTTTTCTTGGTTATTCTACCTAGTCAACTTTGTTTTCCTTTTCAAAGAACCAGTTCTTAGTTTCATTAATCTTTTCTACTATTTCCTTTGTCATTATTTCATTTATTTCCATTCTGATCTTTGTTATTTTCCTTCCTTCTACTAACTTTGGCCTTTGTTTTTTCTTCTGTTTCTCATTCCTTTATGGATAAAGTTAGATTGTGATTTTTCTTGTTTCTTGAGGTAGACCTATACTGCTCTGTACTTTCTTCTTAGATCTGCTTTTTTGTATCCCATAGATTTTAGTATTTTGTATTTCTGTTTTCATTTATCGCTAGTTATTTTTTTAAACTTTTCCTCTGATTTTTTTCAATGACCTATTGGTTGTTCAGTGTCATGTTGTTTGATCTCCACACTTTTGTGTTTTCTCCAGTTTTCTTACTTGTAATTGATTTCTAATTTCATGCCATATGATGAGAAAAGATGCTTATATGATTCCAATCTTCTTGAATTTATTGAGACTTGCTGTGGCCTAAGAGGTGATCTATTCTGGAGAATGTTCCATGTGTATTGAGAAGACTGAATTCTGCTTTTGGATGGACATTCTGAATATATTTAATAAGTCCATCTGGTCCAATGAATTGTATAATGCTATAGTTACCTTATTTTCTGTCTAGATGATTATCCAGTGATGTAAGTAGGGTGTTAAAGTCCCCTACTATTATTGTATTTCTATCAATTTTTCCCTTTATCGCCATTAATATTTGCTCTATATACTTTGGTACTTCTATGTGGGTGCATAAATATTTATAAATGTTATATCTTCTTTTGGATTAATCCCTTTATCATTATGTAATACCCTTCATTGTCTTTATTATAGTTTTTTTCTTTTAAGTCTCTTGTTTTCTGATATCAGTATAGCTATGTCAACTTTCTTTTCATTTTTATCTGAATAGAATATTTTTCTCCATTTCTTCACTTTTTGTTTGTATATGTCCTTACTTCTGCTGTGACTCTCTTGTACATAGCCTAGAGATGGGCCTTTTTTTTTTTTTTTAAATCCAGTCAGCCACCCTATATGTATTTTTATTAGAGAAGTTAGCCCATTTATATTTAAAGTAATTATTGGTAGGTATGTACATATTGCCATTTTGTTGTTTTCTGTTTCTGAAGTTTTTCTCTGTTCATTTCTTCTTCTCTTTCTTCCCTTGTGTTGTGTTGGCTTTCTTCAGCATTATATTTAGATTTCTTTCTCATTTTCTTTCATGTTTTACTATAAGTTTTTACTTTATGTATACTGTAAGATTCATTATAACTTCCTATGTATATAATGGTTAGTTCTAAGTTGATAGGAACTTAAATTTGAACAAATTCAAAAACTACATTTTTACACTCTCTTCCTCACTTTTATATTTTTGATGTTGCATTTGGCATTGTTTTAGTTTATGCATTCCTTTACTAATTATTGTAGTTTTGGTTGATTTTACTATTTTTGTTGTTTAACCCTCATAGTTCTTTTATAAATAATTGATCTAATGTTTTTACTATATATTTATCTTTTCCAATAAAATTTTTATGTCCATATTTTCTTGTTATTAATTAGTACCATTTACTTTCAACTTAAATAAGTCACTTTAACTTTTCTTGTAAGACCAATTTAGTGGTGATGAACTCCCTTAGTTTTTGCTTATCTGAAAAACTCTCAATTTCTTCTTCAATTATGAGTGATAACTTTGCAGGGTAGAAAATTCTTGGATTTTTTTCTTTTTATTTTGTGAAACAATGGATATTACCTGAACCTATTGCAGTAATCATTTTTGCAAAATATATAAATCACACCATCATACTGTATGTCTTAAACTTATACAGTGATATATTTCTCAATAAAACTGGGGGGAAAAGGAAATAATCATCATAAATTGTAAAGGAAAAGACTAGATTAGATATCCAGAGTCTCAACATGACTAAGTTAATTGTATAGATCTTAAGCATCTTTCTTTTTACCCTTTCTTTTATGTCTCAGTGGCAAGTGAATTTATTTTTTAATTGGCATTCAAGGCTTTATCCATATAATCTGTGTAATCATGCTGGCATGGTATCATAAAATCAAGCAATTTGTGTTCCTTAAATGAATCAGGAAAAAACCTTAATGTTTATTGGATATTCACAGTGAGAAAAATGGTTAACCAGAGGCTGTGAAGTACAAAGATCATATGATAAGGTTTGTGCTTTGAAGAGGCTTATATTTTAATAAGAAGGGAAAAACATACATGATGCTTCTATCAAGTGGAGTTAAGGGATTCTAGTGACCTTCTCTTTGGGGACTCATTATTTACTATTTTGACTTGTAATCATTTGTGTACTATGGTTTATCTTCCCTACCACACTGTAACTTCTTGTTTGAAGTGATTGTACCTTATCCTTATTTGTAATTCCCACTAGCATCTGAGGCAATGTATCACACAGTGAGTAGCCCATAAATAGCTTTGGAATGAATACTATATAAAACACTAGGAATACTAAGATAACCATGTATCTTGTGGTTTTTCTTATTTCTTGAGATAGACCTGTATTGCTCTGAACTTCCTCTAAATCTCTTCTGCTCAAGTGTGTAGAACTGGCAGTAGGTGCTATAGAAGTTCATGGGGATGGGTTTGCTCAAGAGAGTTTCCACAGAAGAGGGATTGATTGATTGAAAAGGTGAAAAAGAACTACAGAGAAATGGTGGTTTTGCTTGGAGGGTGAGCGGGGCACTCCAGGCAGGTGTAAAAGCAGGTAAGATGTTTATAAGTTATATTTTTATTATATTAAGCAGAAAAGTTTTATTTTATATTTCATTGGGCCTGCAGACTTCTGGTATGGTATGATTTTTATAGAAAAATACTGGTGAAGGTTGAAAGGGCGCCTAGGTGACTCAGTCATTAAGCGTCTGCCTTCGGCTTGGGTCATGATCCCGGGGTCCTAGGCTCAACCCCACATCAGGATCCCTGCTCAGCGGAAGCCTGCCTCTCCCTCTGTCACTCCCCCTGCTCTGTTCCCCCTCTCGCTGTGTGTGTGTCTCTCTCTAATAAATAAACAAAATCTTAAAAAATCTTAAAAAAAAAAAGAAACTAGCATATAGGTCTTACCTATCAGCCAAATAGAAAGCCTATAATGTTGGTTTATATATTAGTAAACATCAAAGCAATCCCTACCTTATGACAGAAGATGCATCATTGGTTATTTGGAAGAAAATACATTATTTTTCATAAATATATGTTTCTTTTTCTTCTTTCCCCCCTTTCCTCCCAGAGAGTATGATCCTGTGTTTTTGAGTCTGGGCTCTCTAGATAACCTGCCTTGCTGCAAATCCTCTTTGATTTGCAAATCCTAACTGTGGGAACCTGGTTAAGTTACTGTATAGCCAGACTATAGGCTCTACTCCTGTCACAGAGACACAAACTAACAGTGGCTGATTACAGCATACAAGTTTCTTTTCATAAAAGTCCAGCTGGTATAGTAACTATTTTAGTTATATTCTTATATGACAAACTGCCACAAAACTTTGGGGACTTAAAAAAAGCTATTGATTCAAGGTTCTGGAATTTAGGGAAGGCTCTGTGAAGAAGGCTCATCTCTGCTGCGTATCATATCAGCTGAGCTGACTCAAGTGGTTCAAGATGTACTACATCAAGTATCTCGTGCCTTCATGCCAGCAGCAGCTGTAGTCACTGATTCTCCTGCATGTGACCTCGTTCTCTTCATGTGTTGTCTCATGTGGTAGTCAAGCATGAGCTTCTTGAAGTGGGGGCTGGCTTCCAAAAGGGTGCAAACAGAGGCTACAAGGCCTCTTAAGATCTAGCTTGAAAGTCACAATGTCATTTCTGTAGCATTCTTTTGGCTAACACTGGTCACAGCCCAGATTTAAAAGGAGGGAAAATACCTCCGGTTTTAGAGGGATGGTGAAGTTATAGTGCTAAAGGACTTATAGAATGGGAGGAAATCTTGGAGCCATTTTTTGGAAATAATCTGTCAAAACGAATCTGCTCTGTGAGGTCTTGAGGGACCCAGACTGCTTTTTCATCTTGCTCTGGCATCTCTAGTGTTGCCCTCCCCTCTGTGGTCCAGGATGACTCATCTTTCCAGCCAAAAGGCAGGGGGAACACCAAAAGAAAGATACCTTCATCCCCTTAATAATACAGCCAGGATTCAGGTCTTTGTCAGGTCTTTGTCACAAGGCCTACCTAATTAGAAGCCTGAAAGGAAGTTTTGTTCTGGATGGCCGTAAACACCTGAAGATTGAGAATTCTGTTTCCATGAGAGGAAAAGAGACGATGGAGGTCGAAGGACAGCTTACAATCTCTGTGACAGTTACATAGCTGCTTTCTGTGTGAAATGGGAGACAGCTGCACTTACTTCATAAGGTTGCTTTGGACGTTAATGCACAGTGTGTGTGAGAACTTAGCACAGTGTCTGGGGATAAACCTTAGGTGTCACCAGTCACAGAACTCCTGCCACCTTCCAGGCACTGTTCTGGACTCTAGATGTAGAGAGGCACCTACAATATTTTTCCACACCTGGAGGACTAAAACTCTCCTGAGAAAGACATACTTAAAAACAAGTAAGAGTAAGAGGTGAGTGGTAAGATAGAAATGTGAATAAAGACCTGTGGAGATGGCTAGCGGGGGTGCAGGAAAGTCCAAGATTTCAGAAAGGAGATACCACTTAAGGTTGGCCATGAAAACTGAGTCAGAAACGACTTATTTCAGAAGGACTGAAGAGTATGGCATATTTAGGAAATGGTCAAGAGGTTGATTGTCCCCAACTCATAGAATCGGGATGGTTTGTGAGAGATGAGCTTGAAGAGGGAAGGTAGGGTCAAATTGTGAAGGGCCTTGTGTTTGATACCCATCAGTTTGGGCATAATATAACCTCTCCTAAGCCTCAGTTGGGATAATAATAGAATAGGTACATGATGAGGATTAAGTGATAATACAAAGTACCCAGCACCAGTCCCAGACACATATGAAGCCCCCAATAAGCTTTAGCTTTTGTTAAAGTAATAATAATAATAATAATAATAATAATAGAGGAGAAGGAACCAAATTTGAGGCATTTCTAAGATAAACTTGGTTAATGTTTAAGAGTGATAGATGGTGGCATTACTTTGGGATTTCCAGCCATTATTAAGATATGAAATTCAAACTGGAATGGAAAACAAACACAGCATTACAAATATTGAGTTAGAGATACTTTCAAAATATCCAGTGAGCAATAGGTATAAGGAGTTGGCTAGAAATCTTTGTATGGTCTGTAGAGGAAAAGTCAGAGTTAGAAATAAAGAATTGCCAGGTATTGGCATCTTCCACTTAGAAGAGGAATGAGTTTGGTCATCCTGGGGAATAAACAGAAAATACATCCAAGAAAAATGAGAAAAGGGTGATTGCTTTCTCCATCTAGCTATTTCTAGCTATTTTACAAGTTCATTCTAGCTATTGTGACTTGAGAGGATGCTTCAGTGCTGATAGCATGAGAGAAACTAGTTGGCATTAATTCTATCGAATATACACCATCATATCCCCTGCCAGATATACCAAGGGCATATTGCCACAATATAGTTGGAATGAGGACTGTCCTTTGCCTTCGACTAGATAGGGGACAGGGGACTCCTGGAGTCCAAGGTTCTGGTGAAGGATGAGAGCATCAAGGGGACCCTTGGCTCTTGTAATGATCTCTTTTTTTTTGTGCCCTTTTGAAACATTCTTCTCAGGGCAGCCCTACTGATGAGTTTAAAAAACAAAAATATGGTCATGACTTTAACAGTCATGTAAAGACTTCCCATTGATCTGGGGATGAAGAAGAGAACCCCTGCCTACTTTACTGATATTTACTCACTTTCTTTCACAAATCAACCAAATGGACTTCTCTAATGACTGATTGTACCATTCTACTTTCGCCCAACCCTTCCTTTGTCTAGGATGCTCTCTCCCCCTCCCCCTTTTACCTGCGTAGCCCCTACAACTCATCTTTCCAAGTTCAGCTTGAAGCTCTTTTCCTCAAGAAAGCTTTCCCTGACTTCCCAGACCCAGCCAGGTCCTCTTGGTAGATGCACCCATAGAATCTTTGTTGTATTCAGTCTAATTATGACTGAAGTTCTGCTTGTGCAAGTAATAGTTGGATAACTATTTTCTTCACATCACTAAAATTTTAACTCCTCAACAGCAGAGAAAAAGTGTGTCTTACCTACTATTAAGGCTTAAATCGCTCCTGCCTCTACCTCTAACACAGAACTGACTTAGAAGTAGACACAGGGGTCAGAGGGTCAAAATTATAGCTTTACTAATGCTAAATCTTGTTTGGAGATTTCAGCCTGATCTGTGGTCAAATTAGGCTTCCTACTCATTCTCTCCGAATTGAACCTATTTACCCAAACGTTAGAAGAAAAAAAAGGATAACCACAGGCCTCTCTGCTCTATCTTCTGCTACCTCTACGAGTTCCTCTTTTAGAATAGGTGCTTACAAGGCATTGCTTGTTGCCTTTTGATTTTTTTCTCTTTTAAGCGATGTCTTCTTACTTCAGATAAGGCTTTCTAACATCCCTAATCAAGTGCATGGTAATTACTATGGTTTCTCCTTTATGCTTCTTTCCCTGAACATAACACACAGCATAATAAACAGTACTTTAAGGTTTCTTAAAGGTTTTACTACAAACAGCAGAGGGGAAAATTATAGGAAGTAAAACAACTTTCTCCTATACCCCTCTGCTTTGTGGTGGTAAAGCTTTTTAAGCTTTACTTTTATTCTTACTCTATATTGAAGAGCAAAAGCACAAAAACATACAAACTGTGGGATTTGTTTACCAAACACAGGACATTCTAGAATTGAGAGGAAGACTAGCTGTAGGTTACCTTAGGTCACATAGGTCCTAACAGCTACTTGAGGAGTGAGGGTTTCCCCTGGACCACTGCAGTTTTGTGAAAGGAGCCAGGGAGCATGGCCAGCGGACAGGAAGGACAGAAGCAAACGTCCAGTCTTCCTTCTTCTCTTTCACTTTTGCTGGATGCCTTATCACCTTTGAGGATGCCATGCTGACCTAAACTTAGAGTTAATAAATAGGGAGAGTCCCGGCAAAGAATGCTAATTCCGGGCAGCATTCAGTTGACAGAGGCAAGAGTAAAAAGGAGAAAAGAATAATCTCCATGACTGTTTGGGGGTCAGGGTCGTCAGGCTATTTCTGAGTATTTGTATATATCTGGGCATTTTGTATATCTGGGATATTTCCCCGATTGTCATTGTTGTCATTATTCAGTAACATTTAGAGTTATTTAATTTGTTTTCATATGACAAAAACATAAACTACTGTTGAAATATTTGAAAAATACAGAAAAGCATAATAATAAAATATTAATCACACATGATCATATTCCCCTATCTCCTCTCCCAAATGTGCTTTTTGATTTTATATTTAACATGACTAAAATAGATTGTGGACAACTTAACCTTATCAGAAAAATTATTCAGAGAAACAATTTTCCCAGTCTTCTGTAACAAGTATTTATTGTCACAGGTAGTTAATTTTATATGAATTTAACTTCACAAGTTAAATGCTATATAAACATAGATAAGAACACATAAATATGTTAAGCCGCAGATATCCTCTAAGATAAGAGGTTCCTCCCTAGTTCTATTTATTCATTTATTCATTTATTCAATCAATCTCTTGCTTATTTATCTTATGGAAAATATTGTTCACATGGGCTTTGAAAACACCTACATTTGGGGGGAATAGAGTTATTTCATGTGAAAAGTATGTTAATCTTCAAGTTTTTCATGATGACATTGGACTAAATGTCATTTAAAAATTGGGTTAAAAATATTCTCTCCTCTTGAGGAAATTATATTCCATTTCCACCCTGACATAACCACACAATCCACTGCTGATAGCCTTTCACTGTAAGCAGGGACTGTGTGGGACAGGAGTCATTTCTAAATTGTTAAGAATTTTCTTCTTTTCCCAATGGAATATACATGATTGGTGTTGGGAAATGGTCTGAAATCAGATTTAACCTTTTGAATAAGGTTTGATTTTTTTGTGTTTTTGTTTTTTGTTTTTTTTTTTTAATAGGATGGAGTCGATGTGAGCCAGTGAAAGGGTTTTGTTTTTTTTTCTTTTTTTTCTTTTTTACTGCATGTCGAACAACAAAATTTTGGCTAAGTTGCAAGCTTGCAGGAAAAGTTAACAAACTCAATAGACACACGAAACATTGCCAGTGGGTAAATAGAAAAAGGTTATAAACTTTTGTAGAGTTCATGAAAATACAGTAAAAAAGGTTCTTTGTAAATTATTATAAAATGCAGTATTTCTTAATAATATCCTGGTGTGGTTTCTTAGGTGACAGACAAGGCAAACTAATTAATTGAAAATTAATTTGTTGGCATAGTGCTGTTGAAAAAATAGATATGAGAGGTTTGGAGAAAAAGAGAATGAATTAGAGCACCCTCAGAGCAATAAAAGATTTTGAATTTCAGAGAGACCTGTCACAATAGAATGGCTTCCTTCAAACATTCTGTTTCAACTGTATTTTTAAATTTCACCTTAAGTTTTCAATCATGGAGTTCCCAATATTAAATGCGTACATTTTAATATACAACTTGACAAGGAAAGGTGCAAGATTAATGCCATTGATATACAAAGTGAGTTAAAACAAGGCTTGACAAGAGGTTTAAGTTGGCCAACTGGTTAGTCAAATCTCCAAGGTCATATTTATTTCACCTTTACTTCCTTGAGAAGTTTTCCTTCAATTTTAAAGCAGGTGTCCTTCTCATACTCTCACCAGATTTAGCAGCTGGGCCTCCATTACCTGGTGGTTGAATTATAAAATGCGCCTCACCACTATAACTACATACCGCACTCCTGTTCTGTCTCTGTAGAAATGGCAGTTTGCGCCATCTGACAATTTACCATTTAACTTGACAAGGAAGCTGTCTTTCTTCTGGTCATTGTTGTTGTTGTTGTTGTTGTTGTTGTTGTTGTTGTTGTTATTGTTGTTTTCTCCTTAAGGATTTTACATTTTAAAATCATGTGCCTTTTAGGAATTAGGGTTACTGAAACTTCTGGGAGTTTACAATTAAATGACCCCATTGTTTCCTTGCCACAACTGTGGAGTTTCCTCCTTACATCTTTCTTGCTGTTAAAAAAAAAAATTTGGACTTATTATTACTTGCTGTAGTTCTGATAATCACATTCCAGAATTTATAATACTGTGAATTCCACAAATTTAGTAAAAGGCAAAACAAAACAAAATGGAACAAAAACAACATACTTTTAGAGAGATAGAAAGGAGATCATTGTAATGTCTCTTGAATTTCATCTATAGGCAGTAGCTTGTTATTTTTTTCCTTTCCAAGATTCTTAACAAGCTAATATTTAGATTTAGGGAACTTATAGCCTAGAGAAAAAGTAGTAAGAAAGCATATATTGGAAATGTTAGAAAGTACTAGATTCAGCAAAGAAAAATAGATGGAAATTGTCAGTGATTTTATAGTAATTTTATTTGCATGTAATTGTTAAGGCCAGATTTTGCCACACAGCTTATAAGAATGCATCAGTAAAAAAGAAGTATAAAAGGGTAGAACCTTGAATATTAGAAATGAAAGCAGAAGATGAAGATTAATAAAATAGTTGAACCAGAGTGCTGCAATAATCATTAGATTTAGGTTGCAGATCTGGTTTAGGCCGTATTTACTATACCATCTGGCTATGCCTGGCTTTTCCTGAGTGATTTAATGGACACTGGCCACCACGTCACAGCTGTAGTGGAGATGATCATGCTTACCTAAACCTGTTTATTTTCATAAATCCTGACTGAATATAAATAGCATTCCAAAGCTAACTCAGTAAAACTAATTTTACAGCAGACCAAGGCAACTTGGGCCCTTTATGCAATTTTCTGAAGACTTCTAAGAAACAATCTTAGAATTTCTGAAGGACTGAATTGCTACTCTCAACAAGATTCCAGATGAGAGTTGGGCCCCAAATATGTGAAGGGACTGGAGCCTAAAGAACTTTTTTTTTTTTTTAAGTTAACCTGAATTCTTTTTTTTTTTTTTTTTTTTTTTTTAGATTTTACTTATTTATTTGAGAGAGAGAGAGAGAACATGAGCGGGGAGAAGGTCAGAGGGAGAAGCAGACTACCAGTGGAGCTGGGAGCCCAATGCGGGTCTCGATCCCGGGACTCCAGGATCATGACCTGAGCCAAAGGCAGTTGCATAACCAACTGAGGCTAAGGTGCCTGGAGCCTAAGGAACTTTTATTCTGAGTTGTTTGGGTTTTTTGTTTTTGTTTTAATTTTATTTATTTATTTGAGAGAGAGCACTAGCAGCAGGGAGAGGAAGAAACAGGCTCCCCACTGAGCAGGGAGCATGATGTGAGGCTCCGTTCCAGGACCCTGGGGTCAATGACCTGAGCCAAAGGCAGATGCTTAACTGACTGAGCCATCCACGTACCCTTATTCTGAGTTTTTGACTAAATACGCACCCTCTGCTCTCCTTAGACATCGATTAGGCAGACTTTAAGGTTGATCGCCTTCTGTAAGAATTAAAGTGCCAACTGAAAATCTCTCTTTTTCTTCTCCAAAAAGAGTACTTATACGTAAAGATAGGATTTTTCACAGAAAACTACTTTCTTAAGAAAGGGCACATTAACAAATTACTGATCAATCCCCAGTTGTGTCCAAACACCATATGGCCAAAGATGATTGTAGCTTAAAGAAATTTCAAAGCAAACCGTAGAATATCAAATGAGATTTAAACCATGAATAACTTACTCATTTATGGTAAGAAAAATGCGTAAGAAGTTCAAAGAAGAGTTAGTGACAATTAAAGGGTTTTTTGTGGCCCAAATTGTACCAAATGCCTTAATTACAAGATCTATAAAAAAGTAAAGAATGTAAAAGTAGAATAAAGCATATAGTATAGTTAGCTTAAACAGAATAGTTTATAACAATTTAAAGAGGCAGAGAATAATGGATATTTTCAGATGAAATGAAATGTAATAGAATTTATGAAGATCAGCATTTCATGATTGTCATTGTCAAACGCCACTTGCTGGGTAGGTTACACATTCCACAGAGAGGTGATGATCAGGAGCCATACTTGAATTTGCTTCTGAGAAATTAGATATATAGGAAATCAGATCAGATAAGATATATGAGATACTAAGATATTAAATTGGATCATCATAAACCTAAGCTTCACCATTTGTTATATATTGCAGACTGATGGTTTGCAGAATAATTCTTCATACATGTTTTGTTTGGCCCCATAATTTTTAAATTGGTTTTTAACATTCAAAAATCTGACTCCAGAAAACATGAAGCTCTGGGAATGCTAAACCCACATTTCATGGAGCAACACGTCCCTTTAGATTGGATGTGCATCTATCTGCCACATTTCCCACCTTGCTTCTTCACTGGGTTAGATATCTGCTTAGCCTGACTGAGCATCTAGATTAAGGCTCCTGGTTCAGATATTTTTCTAAGTATCTTACTCAAAACATCATACCTGTATGAATGCAAGGGAAAGATTCAAATGAAAACTCAAGAATGTTGTGACTGCATGTTTTCTGAGCAATACTCTGCTTAATATTTGTCTTTCACCATTTAGGTAAGCTCCACAAGGGCACAGAGCACATCTTACTGTTTACCATGGTGTCTGTAGAACCTGGCACAGTGCCTGGCTTGTTCCAAGGGACTGATAAATGTTTCTATAACTAAAGATAGTAATCAAACTGTCCATGGATACTAACTTTTTTTTTTTTTACTTTTTTTTTTTAATTAACAGATAATGTATTATTTGTTTCAGGGATACAGGTCTGTGAATCATCAGTCTTAAACTAATTCACAGCGCTCACCATAGCACATACACTCCCCAATGTCCATCATTCAGCCACCCCATTGCTCCCACCCCTCTCCCCTCCAGCAACCCTCAGTTTGTTTCCTGAGATTAAGAGTCTCACATGGTTTGTCTCCCTCTCTGGTTTCCTCTTGTTTCATTTTTCCCTCCCTTCCCCCATGATCCTCTGTCTCTCTCTCTTTTTTTAAGGTTTTATGTATTTATTTGACACACAAAGAGAGAGAGAGAGAGAGACCACAAGTAGGTGGAGAGGCCGGCAGAGAAAGAGAAGGGGAAGCAGGCTCCCTGCTGAGCAGAGAGCCTGATGCTGGGCTCAGTCCCAGGACCCTGAGATCATGCCCTGAGCCAAAGGCAGAGGCTTTAACCTACTGAGCCACCCAGGCGCCCCGGATCTTCTGTCTTGTTTCTCAAATTCCTCATGTCAGAGAGATGATATTATAATTGTCTTTCTCTGATTGACTTATTTTGCTTAACAAAGAAGACATCCAAATGGCCCACAGATACTAACTTAACACATTCTTGTTTAAAATGTACTTCATTTTAGAAGTTAAAACACTAACCATAAAAAGTTCTTTTTGGGGATGCCTGGGTGGCTCAGTTGGTTAATCAGCTGCCTCCAGTTCAGGTCATGGATCCCAAAGTCCTGGGATCGAGAGTTAGGCTCCTTGCTCCGTGGGGAGTGGGCTTTTCCCCCCTCCCTCTGCCTGCTGCTCCCCCTCCTTGTGCTCTCTCTCTTGCTATCTCTCTGTCCCTGTCAAGTAAATAAATAAAATCTTTAAAAAAAGTTATTTTTGTTCATAACTAACCAGGTATTAAGAATGATCAACTGACCCTTTTTTAGCCAAGAAAATATTTGGCTCTCAGATGTCCACAGAAACCTAATAGTTTGAGAATCTAAGGAATCACAATAAAACCGTCCTTATTAATTCTAGTTTGATTCAGCTGTGTATTATATAAAAAAAAAAAACACTAGTTAGAATTAAGGCATGCCAACAGAATTCATATATGTGATTTTAAAATAAAATAAAAATATTTGACCCATGAGCAATGTGGATTTGTACTGTGTGGGTGCACTGCTACCCAGATTTTTTTCAACAGGTACAATACAGTACTATAAATGTATTTTCTCTTCCTTAAGATTTTCTCAATAATATTTTTTCTCTAGCTTGCCTATTGTAAGAATACAGTATGTAATACATGTACAAAATATGTGTTAATTGACTGTGTTATCTTTACAGCTTTCAGTCAACAGTCATCTATAGTAGTTAAGTTTTGGGGGAATTAAAAGTTATACTTTAATTTTTGACTGCCTGGGGTGGTTGGTGCCGCTTACACCCATGTTGTTCAAGAGTTAACTGTATTTTAATTTCATAAATTATGAATATATGATTTATAACATTTATGTCAAGAGAAAATATGTTGTCAAGATCCTTAATACAATACCTGACACAGAGTGGAAATTCCTTCATTTGTGTGTGCCTGAAATCCGTGTTCAAGAAACAATAAGATATGCTCAGATGGTGAGATTTTACCAGGGGATACTGAAGCAGAGAGTTTTTCAACAGATATAAGAGAGGGGAGCATTTGGGCCAACATAGAAGTTAAAAAATGGTGTTGGGAGCCAAAGTCCAATAAGCCAACATGGAGACTGAAGTCATCCCAGACAGAAGGATCCAGAAGTCACAATGAATGTGAACTTTGTGGGACCAGAAAGTGGTACAAATAGGAACCAGAGTGGTACAAATACAACTGAGAAGGATTTGGAATGTTGGAATGTTGTCAAGAACAATTGAATGTTGTCAAGAACAATTTCTCAATCCGACTTGTTTTAGGGAATGAATAGATCATGAAGCCTGCATGAGACAACTAATTTTAAGTGGTCAACAGTAGAAAGACCTTTTGAAATAAACACTGAATGACTCTGGAACAGAAACCATGAGCACTTGTGGGATCAACTGGGAAGATAACTAAAACAATCTGAATTGCCTCTTGACAGTGAAGATTTTCTGACAGAATGCAATCATTAATTTTTTTTTTTGCTCTGATTGTTGTGGGTTTCTTTCATCCTCTGCCTCCACATAGTGATCCCCACACAGCTTAAAGCTATCTTCTTAGCATGGTATCAGGTCCTACATCCCCACATTACCAACTCCGAGAAAAGATAGAATTTGTATCCTCTCGTTCCCAGAAGTCACCCTGGACCAGCTTAGTCAAGTGCCTACCCATGTACCTAAGTCACTGTGGCCCTGTGAATGACACATGCTGACCGGCTAAGGTTTTATTCCTTGCCCATCTCTGAACTAACTACAGGAGCCTGGAGGATTGAGATAAGCTGATTGGCTTAAGAGAGCCAGTGTCTACCTGTGGGGTTTGATGTGGAGTCAGTGGGTCCAAACCTTGTAGCTGGGAAGTTAGGGTACTCAGGAAGAAGAGAATATAGAATGGATTTGATGAGGAGAGCAATAAATCCCCAGCATATAAAGAGCTTAGAATAGTCATCTTTGTCATGGTAGTTGGAACACAACAAAATATACAACAGAATATCAAGGTAATGTGTAATTTAGCAGCTCTGGAGACGTTGCTGATCTCATTTCTCATGCTCTTTAGGCCAAGTTAAAATATTTTTCACTATGTGTATTTCAGAAACTTTCTGCCTAAAACAATAATAATAGCTCTTCCTCTTCTGCCTTTCATTCCCTTCCTTCTTTGCTTTTTCTGTTCTTTCTTGAACAGGTTAATCCTAAAGCCATTAAGGGAGGGGGGAATAAGGTATCTGTATGAGAAATGGCATGGAGCCTTTGTGACCCAGTGTAGGGTGTGAGAACCTTACCAGGGTGTGGAAGGAGAGATGTCCTATCCGGGATACCAGAGCCTGAGCACAGAGAGGAGGATATCCACACAGAAGGGCAGCCTGACATGGATATCAGAGACTGAGTGGGCTAAGGATTGTGTCTACATGGGGTGAATGGTCTAGCATGAGGAGGTAAAGCCATAAAAGAATGGTAAAGACATATCTGCAGAAGGGTATAGAATATCACAGCTCAGCAGCATAAAGGGGACATCCATGTGGAAGAATATCCTGGAATGGTTGCTGGAACCCAGGCTGGGAGCAGAGTATCCAAGCAGGAGATCTGTGGAAGGGCAAAGATGAAAAATGAATTGTCCGCAGAGAATTGATCAAATAAGTAAATACATTAAGGATATGGGAACCAGGTTCCTCATCATCCAAGATATAAACATGGAAAGGGAGAAAACTTGAATGAACTCCATGGTGTTGGATTAGGTGTTGGATTGGGATTAGCTGTGTAAACTCATATTTTTTCTGTGGATATAGATATAGTTATGGATATGGATAGCTCTGTCCACTGGGATATCCTGGAATCGGTAATACCCCCAAAGCAATTAGTACACACTGAAGGCCCATTTCTTCATTTCTAAATACCAGTTTCCTCTAAAAGAAAACTAAGATCCTTGAAGAAATGCCTCTGTATAACTAAAGCAGGGCAATTAGAAAATAAGCCTCGTGTATCTTGTGCCAGAAAATAAGGAAATACTTACAGAATGTTGGGAACATGATACAAAGACAGAGAAACCAAACTGAAGAAGCTCCCGCTAGACAAACTGGAAACAACTTGAACATCAGAGTAAATAATATACGATTTTAAGTCAAATTAATTATAAAGTAAATAATTCTAAACCATTGAATAAAGAGGGGAAATGAATACACACACACACACACACACACACACACACATTCATTAGCTTCCCTTTATCACCAGGTGAACATTCCGAAACCCCCAGTGGGTTCCTGAAGCCAAGGATAGTACCAAACTCTCTATATACTATTTTTTCTTATACATATATACCTCTGATAAATTGAATCTATAAATTAGGCATAGAGATTAACAACAATAACTGTTAATGAAACAGAACAATTATAATTGTATGCTCTAATAAAAGTTGTGTGAATATGGTCTCTTTCTCTCAAAATATCTTACTGTACTATATCCTCACCCTTCTTCTTTTTGTGATTATGTGAGATTATAAAATGCCTATGTGATGAGGCTAAGTGAGGTGAATGACCTAGGCATTGTCACATAGCATCTGGCTACTGTTCAGCTTCCAATGATACATCACAAGGAAGATCATCTGTTTCTGGACCATAACTGAGCACTGGTAACAGACCTCAAAAAGCAAAACTATGGATAAGGGGAGACTACTGCACATATAAATTGTAAGTTTGATGAGGGATGGAGTAATGGTATCTTGATAGAATTTTAAAATAACTCCCAACAAAGTAATTATTAATTACAAAAAAGAAAAGAGTAACTTTACAGAGGATAAGCTTGGCAGATATACTTTAATCAGTTTATCACAGGGAACACTGTAAATAAGGAGAATACACCAAAATCATGTGCCACCCGATAGAATATAATGAAAAAAAATAAAGCATCATTTCTGTGTTATGTCTGCCAAAGATGCAAAACTTGAAACTAATCATGAGGAAACACAGACAAACCAAAATTAAGGAAGAACTACAAAATAACTGGCATGTAATTTTCAAATGTATCAAGGTCATGGAAATCAAAGAAAGACAGGAACTGCCCAAGACTATTGTAGACTCAGGAGCATGGAAATTAAATGTAATGTGTCGTTCTGACCTGGGTCCTTTTGCTACAGAGGACATTACTGAGACTATGTGACAAGTGACTAAACTTGGAAGGAGGCTGAGTACTAGTGCTAAAAACGTATGACTGTCAATTTTCTGACTTTGATGATCCTATGGTTAGGTAGGGAATATTTCTTGTTCATAGTAAATACACACTGAAGTATTTAGAAGTGTGATAGGGCAAAAGGTTGTCATCTTACTTCAGGAATAGTTCAAGAAAATAGTTCAGAAAAAAAAATTCTCTATACCATACTTGCAACTTTTCTGTAAGTTTGTGACTATGGCAGTATTTTTCCAGGTTCGCTGTGAGTACTGGAATTTATAGTAGGCAAAATAGTCATTCATTCAGTGCATTTTTGAATGTTTATAAGGTATTAGAAATTGACACTCACAAATAAAATATGCTAGCCATTCTTTGAGGGGATCACCCCAAGAGGTATAGTAGTGCAAAAGGAAAGAGAAGTCCTTTCTGAAGGATATAATTAACCAGATGCCAAGTAGGCATACTGAAATAGATACAAGTAGAAAAGAGAATTAGGGCACTGCAGAGAGGAAGAAGACAGAATCAAAAGCTTGGGCGTTTTGGTTAGTATTGAAGAGTGAATATTGGTTCAAGCCTGGGGGTTTTTCTAGGGAGTAGAAGGGGCATATTTTGAAAGGAAATATATGGGGCCTTGAATGCCAGATTTTGAGGTCTGAATTTCACTTTTTAGTTAAAGGGAAAACAATGAATTTTTATGGGTAAGAGTTTTCAAATCAGAATATTTTCATATGAATTTCAAAAGTCAGTGCATCATTGCCATTGTAATTAGATATGACAAAGAAGGAAACTGTAACTTTGGAAAGTGGGGTTAATAATTATGTAATTAGATAACCTAAAGATAACCATGAACTCCTACATAATGACTAAAACAATATGCTAAAATATCAAATACTAAAACTACAGTTTTTCTGTATACTATCAAGAGGACTAAAATGAGCAAATAAGCAATGAAAAGCATAGAATAATTAGGAATCACCGAGAAATTTTGGATGGAGGTTTATTGAAAATATTTTAAACTTCTCTGAGATGTTTCTATTTGAAAAAAGAAGAATGGTAAATGGGAAAATGTCATTTAATCATTTAGTAATTCATTTATTCAGTCAACATCTCCTACCCCTCAGTGTTCCAGGCATGGGGAATAGAATGTTGAACAAGACAAATACGTTTCCTGCTTTCATGGAACATGAGAGGAAGCGCAGGATCATAAGCATAGAAAAATCGGGCAATAAGGTTCCTTATTTCTGTATGATAGAAAAAGGACAGGAATATACGAAGGGGAGTGATGCAGAAGCTACTTTTTATTGCGTTTTCAAGAAAGACCTCACTGAGAAAGTGAAATTCAAGAGATTTGGATTTAGCTTTACTGTGAAGGAGCTATCCAAGCAGAGAGAAGAGCTGTAAAAATGTCCCACACTAAGGGGTGCAAGAAAGCAAGTATGGCCAAAGCAGGAAGCAAGATAAACAAAGGATAGAGTGAGAATGAGATGGGACCAGAGAGTTATATATGGATCTGACCAGAGGGTTCATGGCACAGTGAAATTGGAGGGTGTTCAGCAGGAGAGTGACTTAATTTTATTCGCATTTTTAGAGAGCAAGAGCATAGCTGGGGTAACAATAAGGAAGCAATTCAGGAGACCAAGCTAGATGATAATGGTGATTTAACCAAGGGTGGTGGGAGTAGAAGTCCAGGTGATCAGATTAGAAATTTTGGAAGCTGATTTGAAATGATTTTCTAGTGGCTTATATGTAAGAAGAGGAGAAAATTCAACGATGAAGTTTAGTTTTCCTTTCCTTTCCTTTCCTTTCCTTTCCTTTCCTTTCCTTTCCTTTCCTTTCCTTTCCTTCTTTTCTTTCCTTTTTTTTTTCTTAAGGAATTAGAGACTGATTGCATTAACTGAGAGAAATCTAGGAGGAGGAGCTATAGTAGATATCCCTAAATATAGACCTTTTATTTAAAAATTAACATATAATAAGAAAAGTGTTCCAAACTAAAAACAAAGAGATAGATTTTCAATAAAAGTCTTGAGTAAATTGGCTATTTGCATTGAAAACTTATGTTTTTCAAAAATATCATGTCAAATTCTTAATATATTTAATTAAATGTAAAATTGTAGTCATCTAATATCCAACCAAAAATTATGTTGATATTAATTTAATCTTGGGCTAGGAAAATGCTTTTAAACAGACATGAAATAAAAGGAACCATAAAGAGATTATATAAAATAAATAAAAGGAACCAGAAAGAGATTATATAAAATAAAATAAACTGGAAGGTATTTGTAAAAAATATATCAAAGATTAAATGTCCTTAGTAGTTCATAAAGCATACTTTTAAATCAATAACATACACTAAAATAGAAATGTGGGAGAAAAGCTATGAACACTTTTCAAAAGAAAATATGTAAATGATCAATGAAAATGAAGAAAAAGTTCAAATTCACTAATAATTTTTTAATTATTAGTGTAAAAACAGTAGTATAAACAGTAGTATACTCTTGCTTGATTAGCAGTTATTTTTAAATATATTAAGGTAAGTAATATGAGATGAACACTCATAGTAATGGAATTTTTTTGGTTAAGGGAGAGTGTGGGGCATTATACAAGAGAGTAATATTTAAACATTTGTAAAACTGCTCATTTCTAATAATTTTTAATTTATAATGAAAAGCTCATTTCTCTAAAATTTTTGAGGACTAAGAAGTTCCTTATGAATTAATTTTCCACATAATTGAAGCTCTTTAATTTAAATATTGAAACATGTTTTTTTCTAAAATTAAAAATGGATTCAATTTTTCCTAATTCCAAAAGTAATGCAAACCTATCACTGTAGATTCCAGTAATGTGGAGGAATAATAAAGAAACAGTGCAAATTATTAATAATATTATTGCCCAGAGAAAAGCATTATGAACATTTTGATGCATATACTTCCAGAAAGCTTGCAGTGAAACTTCTGCTTTTTAAAAGCAATAGTTTCTTCCACCAAGTTGTAGAGATGAGGGCCATTAAACTTGACATTTGTCAGTGCTCCTCCCACTTCTTTTTCCCCTCCCCTCTTCACCCCATTTAATAATACCTAATTTCCTACCTGGCACCTTTCATATATTAACCAATTGTAAGCCTCCAAGCATTGCTACTAAGTTGTGTTATTAGTCACATGTTAACAGTGGAGAAAACTGAGTCTTTAGACAATAATTGTCTTACAGTTCAGTGATTCATTTTTAAGGTGGAGCTAAGGTCTAGGCCAAGTCTATCTGATACCACAGTCTCCACCCTCTTACATACTATGCTGATCTCTCACCTGTGGCTAAAGGCACAGCATTGCAAAGTTGAGTTTAGCATTTGAGATGAAATGAAAGTGAATCAATTGCTATATAAAGCATACTTTGAAAACTTCTGTGTACTGCTTAGGTTATTACTCTAAAAGAAAGATATATTAGAAGGGATATACAGAAAGCAAAGGGAGAAAAATGAAAGAGTGGGTGAATGTCATCTCTATCATATTGTTTCTGTAGGAAAGACTAAGTTTGACTTAGAGAAGAAACAAATACTGAAAATATTTTTAAAAGATGATGGTTCTAATATTTAATTTTCTATCCTCATAAATTAAGAGGAAGATATAACATGAAAGTGGAACTATTTGAGTACAAGGAATTATGTCTCCATAGACAGGCCCCCATCCCTAGTGGTATTTGTGTAGGAATACAGGTCACTCTTTTTTTTTTTGAGTGGAAGGGGCAGGTCCCTCTATTTTAAACATTTTTGCACAAGTACATAAATGGAGCATTAGACTTTATCAATTAACTAATTCCTTAAACAATTATGTCTGAAGGACCTAGTGTGTGCCTGCCACTGTATGCACTTTTATAAAGAAACTTAGTAAACCATATATTTTTGTTAAAGTGTCACTTAGTCTAATGGCATTACGGAAATCTTGCAACATGTCTTATGCACCTGATTTTGTTTGTTCTCACCAACTACATCTACGGTCTTAACCAGTTTAGTTTCTACAGGCTCACATGCCCTTATCTAAAGTCCTTGGGATAAATAAATAAATAAATAAAGGAAGGAAGGAAGGAATAAATAAACAAATAAAATGAAGTCCTTGGGAGATACATTTCAAAATTTAGAATTCTCTGGATTATAAAAAGGTAATGAGGTATGTTGTCTGTATATTACATAACAGTTCCTACAGAGTCAGGGGAGTATCTCGTGGTCAAACACAATGACATATCTTCAGTGAAATATGTGCTCACAAACACTAACAGCCTCGTGTCAGTTTAGGTTGTGTTTCACTGCCGTATGCATTCACGTTAGGCCAAATCTTATCATCCACTAAATTACAACAAACACAAATGCTTTTTGATTCTCAGAGCTTTTTGTGTATCCGAATTGTTGATAGAAGATTGTGGAATACATTTATGAGGAATTTTTAAGACTGACGGGCTTGCAAAATATGTTCCCCAAGTACTAACATATATGGGATTTTATAGTTAACTAATGACAAAGAAGAACGTTTTCCTCTACAGTTCTTACAGCCAGTTAACAGTCTTTGTGAATCTACAAGAGACTCAATTGTTTTTTTTTTTTACAGCAGAAGCTATTTATTGAAAAAAAAAAAAAAGGAAAAGAAGCTATTTATTGCAGACTATCTTGGGAATCTAGTATCTTGAGGAATAGTCTTTGAGAAATACTATGATAGTGGTATGCGGAGACCGTAGGTGATCCCCATCCTTATTTGTTTTGTTGTTCTAGGTTTGTTTGTTTTGCATTTTATTTTATTTTATTTTTTATTTTTTGCAGTTTTAAATTCACAATAGATTAAATTTAATGGTCTAAGTGAAGCACAGATACCAACCCCTAGGAAATACTGGTAAATATCCCGAAGTGACAGGGGATCTGTCTTTTGTGGAAGAGCCTGATAGAAGGGAGCCCTCTCCAGAGCCTCTTATTTTTCAGCTGTCCATTCAGCTGCTAAGCCAAGAGTAAAGTACCCATAAGCTGAGTGGCTTATAAACAATAAAAATTTATTCCTTGTGATCCTAGAAGCTTGGAAGTCCAAGATCAAGTCCCTGACAGTTTGGGTTGTCTCATGAGAACTTGCTTCTTCAGTGACACCTATCTTCTTTCTGTAACCTCATGTAGCTGCAGCTGGGGGTTAAGGGAGCTCTCTGACCTGTCTAGAAGGGTGCTTATCTCCTCAAGAGGGTGCTACATGCATGACCTGCTCATATCCCAAAGACCCCACCTTCAAACACCAGTACATTGCAAGTTTGGATTGCAACCTATGGATTTGGTGGTGGGCAGGTGCCACAAACATTCAGACTATAATAACAGCTGTACATGCCAAAGGTAGCAAAATGCATAAAGGTATGATTTGAGGTTTACAGGGGGATTCCCCTGGGACCAAAATAGTTCTTACTAGCCGATATGATTTATTAATTAGCAATTTATTCCTTGTGTTAAGAAGGACCCTCTTTCCTCGGCCCTCCTGTAAGATGTACATTGATTTGCCTTGGAGGGCAGTGTAAATTCACTAGTGCTGTATTTAGCTTTAGGAATGGGTTGATCATTCATAAAAATTATAAACAGCACAGGTGAGGGTGAAACAGTACAGGAAAAGGAGTAATCCATGGGCAGAGGGGTGCCAGTAGCAAATGATGATTACTTTACAAATTTGTCAAGATTTAGTCCAGTTTACCTGGAGAAATGCCACTCTTTGGCAAGTGCTGATAAGAATTTGGAGATACGATTTGAGGAAGGAAAAATGAGATGATTTTAGCAACTGAAAATTCTGAAAAAATTATTAAACTAAGGGAAAATGCCCTACTTTTTAAAAAGTATATGAAATAAATATTGCGAAGTAAATTCTAATTGGCTACATAATACTTTATCAAGTATTATCAGATGTTGGTTTTTGGAAGGAGAGAATTTTCACTTACATAGGAAGGAATAAAATTGTCTAAGCAAATCTGTTCCTCTGAAGCATTGTATATGTTTAATCTGTGGAGCAGTGTTTTCTTAGAAATGAAGCACATCAATTGCTTCGATGAAGAAAAGGAATACACACATTTAAAAATCAAAATCACCTTCTTAAAATTAAGGTTTTATCTGTTGTATAATAGGTAAACTACTGTGAAGTGCAGTTGCCTGTTTAACTTTATATCTGCTTTGATTCTGGCAGTTTAGCTAATTCAAATAAAATTTGTGAAGTTAAGCACTTTCAAGAAAAGGAATAGGAGAACCTAATTTAACCTAGAGTGTCTCTTTTATTCTTCTGTTATTCATTTGAAGTGCCCTATCAGCTTGAACTGACCAACTTCAGTCATTTTTACCCTTTTATTTTTTTTCTCTAATGTAAACTGAAATTCCCTGCTGTTCTTGGTATTTTACTGTTTAGCATCACTTAATGAGCAGGTATCATTAAACTTAAAAGGTCCTTTTCTATGTATCTCTGATTAGTTAGTGAAGGAACCAAAGAATTTCTCTTAATATATTTTGATGTTGGCCCATTTTACATTTAAGTGCTTTTTGATGAAGTAGAAAATAATCATTTTGGTTGAAGTAGGATGGATTCTGTCGAGTGAATATGTGGCCTATTGTTAAGTTATAGAAGAGAAATTGTTTACTTGTGTTGCTCTGTATTCTCCCTTATAAATTTATGTATATGGGTTTGTAAACAATTTATTGTACTTTAATTTTTTTTCTGAAGAAATAGATACAAAGATAACTAAGCATAGATGCTTTAATATTACGGTTCTTACAGTCCTTCTTATAAAAGCAAGATTTTAGTGAATATATACATCAGAAGAGAAAAATCTTTAATGCTAGACTCATTTAATCAAACAGTTTCACACTGTACTTAAATTGTAGTTTCTTGTAAGTTACATTAAGGAATAAACTATTAGTAAAGAAATAGTAACATCCATTAATTGTACACTTGCTATCTGATGTGTAGGTATACCGTACCCACCATAGTTGGTATTTTATTGTTAGTTCTAAGTTTGCTTTTAGGAAGAAAAGGGTATCTCTGAGATAAATAGCATGGAGCCAAAATAATGAGGCTAAAACACATGCAAAGGTCAGACAATGTGTAATAAGTTACAGATGGCATTGTGTGACGGTAACATTGGTAACAGGTAGAAGATGTAAGAGTGCTGCCTACTGGTAAAAAGTAGTAGTGTTTAAAGGGTAAGTGAGAATAGGTGTAGGTAACCAAACTCTAAGTTACGTTCATGGTTTCATAGGGCTGCTAATACTGATACCTGTGACCCCAAATATTCTTTCCATTAGTATTAATGAAGGTTTTTTGAGAGCAACATTTCTGGCATGGGTTTCCGGTTTTTGGTTTTGTTTTTGAGAATGTATTTAAATAGTGTGCTTGCTCTCTTGCTTTCTGTCTTTGTAATCTGCAATTTTTAAAATCTATTTGTAATATGATGTCTGTGCAATTTCTCTTATGGATGACCCTTCTTTGATAACCTTAACTTTTTTAGTTGTGACAGTGTTTCCAAAATATATTTAGTTGAAAAATAAAAGCATGCCTGGGAGAGATAACTGTCAATTTTAGTTTTAGATAGCTGGTTATTTAGATAGGCCGGTGAGACAACGCACTCACGGAAGGAGTATGATTTGTATATGCAGCAATCAACACATGATAGGTCTAATTGAAAAAAAATGTCAGTTAAACTGCTTCAAAAAAGCACCATGTCAAAGTTTTAGCAAATTAAAAATCAAGTGTGCCTGTATGTAGAGTTTATTTTTTCTGTGTTTCACCTAAAAGAAATGCAAAGTTTCTGTTCTAGAAATAAACATTTTTGCTAGAATTGCTTTCACGTATAGATTATTTTCCAGTAAACTAATTTGTTTATAGTCTTGAAAGGTAATTAAACTCTTAACATTAACGCAACTGAAAGTGAAGCTTTAATTTTATAACCATGGTTAGTTTAATATTTGTTGTGCAATTTTTGTGTGGGCATGACATGATAGACTTAATTAAATGTAATGATTTCATTATTCTGATTTGAAACCTTATTGTACACATTTTAGCTTTATTTTCAGATATCCATTATATAAGACTTATTAAAACACCATGCACTGTAAAAATAGTTGTCACAAAATGAGGAAACTGCTCTTTCATTATGTATAACTTTCTCACTTACATAATGCAGTTTCCGTCCTGAAAAAGAATTGAGCCAAAACTAAATTGATGAAAAAGAAGAAAAAAGAAAGCGTTTTCTTTCAATATTCAAAACTTGCTTTTACTTCCTGAAGGGAGGAGAAGTACAGGCTATATTGTCTCTTTCGTGGCATAAATACACTCCTTCTACATTGATTCTCCTTCCTCCTGTCTTTTGCCTTCATTCTCTTTCCCTATCTCCTCTCTCCCCAGCCTATATGTCTTTCACTGTATTTATACAGTACCTTTTTCTATGTTAACTTAGATGGACTTAGTGAATTACCACTAAATTCTGGTCAAGTAAAATTGGAAGCCCTGAAATATTATTTTTTGAGAATTTTATTTCTGCTCATATTTATTAACTTGTAGAGAGAGTAGAAGGAAAGACAGGAGAAAAATGAGAGAAAGAATAAGGAAGGACAAGAGAGAAAAGTAAGAGCAAGTGAAATGGAAATAAATCAGATTACATTGTATGCAGATGTTGTGTATGGAAGGTAAAGTGTGAAAACCATCTAAATGTGTGAGAAATTGATATTTGCATTCTTGAAAGAGTTTTTCCAATCTGCAAAATAAATTAATAATTAGTAAAACAATACTTTTGGAAGGTTTAGTGATATCTAAAAGATAAATAGTTGGAATTACCATGTAACTTGCTTTGCTAATAGAACAATCAAGTGTCAGACCTCCAAGAAGGTATTTTAGTAGTGTAGAAAACAGCAGTGCAGTTCCTATATTGAAATGTAGCAAACATTTTTTCTGTGTGAATGTTTCTGCTGGCTTCATAACATAAGTAACAGTGTCAAAACCCAGTGCTAACAGTAGTCTGCACTGTAGTCTTTATCATCTTAGATTCTTCACCTACAAGTCCTGGAAATAGTTTTCAGAAAAGGGACAAGAAAAATGCTTTACGGAGTGAGAAGTGCTACATTACAAATCTTATATTGGTCTTTTTAACAATATGAATAACCATATGTTAATACTTTACCCTTAGCAGCCATCTAGGAAAAATTGCTTTTATGAGCAGGTTTTTCTAAAGTATAAGTTCTTATCTCTTTTTATTTCTATGTGAATATTGAAATAGTTTATTTTTTGACCCTTGTATTTATTTATGGCATTTTGCAAAAACTCTAGTGTATATTTAGGGATTAATAATTTATCCAAGAAGTGCTTATTAATATCTGATAAAGATGGAGGAGCCCTTAAGACAATATTGTAACATCATTCAGTAAAGACATGTTTTCTGTTCTCTTGTGTTTTATAACATTTTCATCTAAACGGCTTTCCCATAAGCTCCTTTAACTCTTAACATGTTTTTAAAAATATGCTTGAAAGGATCTACAAAATGTTTTAATTCTCAATATTATAAAACCATTTTTTCTGTTTTATTTCTTATATGAATTTGAAGCTGAATTTTTTACTAATGTTTTATTTATAAAATTGAATAATCATAGTGGAAATTGAAATGCTTTCTTGGCATACTTTTTAAATTTATGAACTTTGGTACATTTGACATCAAATTTTTCCCCTTTTTTGTCATTAAAAAAAGCAACAAAACATAAATATGTTATAACATAGCTCGATTAGCAGATTGGGCTATCACAATTTAAAAGAAAAATTTTAGCCCTTATTTTTTGTCCTGATTATTTTAAGTCCAAATTTATATAAACATAGTTTGCTGCTATAATTCCTGAAAATCTTAAAGTGTAAAGCACGTTAATGTTCTCATTTATATCTTGTACATAGTAGGCAACAGCGTTCATGTCTATGACCCCATACTAAGCAATATAATGAGTGTATATCTTATCTTTTCACATCATTGATGATCTCATGTTTTAGAAAAAATACTTGTTAATTATAATTCAGAGTGTCAAGAAGAAAGCAAACCTTCATTTCTGCATTGTCTACTTTAGTACTTAGTATTTTCTCTTCATTGTCTTATGGGTAACTTTTGGTTTTTCTTTCGCTATAATTCCTTGGAGTTCTATCACTTCTCATTAATGAAATAATCCTTTAAATGTAAAATCGAGCTGTTTGTTTAGAGGAAAGTTATCTGTTATTTGCTTAATTACTATTGATTTGGCACTTTGGTATCTTCTACAGGAAAATTTTGACCGTTAATTTAGGCTTGAGATAACACTTTTTAGAATTTTTTTTTGAAAACAATACTGCCTTAAATGGATGTAATAGCAATTACATGATTAAAACTTGTTTAATAAATTAAAATTTTTCATTGGAGACCTATTATCCATCCTGTTATTTTTTTTCTCCTGAGGTAATCATAATACATATTGGGTACCTCATTTTCACACACTCGATAGTATTTCGTACTTAACTCACATCCAGGGATGGAGTACATACAATGCTAAGAGAGCACATAAGGAGGACTTAGCTATAGGTATTTAAAAATCTCATTGTTGGGGGCGTCTTAGTGGCTCAGTTCCTCAAGTGTCTGCCTTTGGCTAAGGTCATGATCTCAGGGTCCTGGGATTGAGCCCCACATCAGGGCTCCCTACTCAGCGGGGAGCCTGATTCTCCCTCTGACCCTCTCCCTCTAATCCTCCCCTCCTCGAGCTCTGTCTCTCTCTCTCAGATAAATAAATAAAATCATAAAAAAAAAAAAAAAACTTCAGGAACGCCTGGATGACTCCGTGGGTTAAAGCCTCTGCCTTCGGCTCAGGTCATGATCCCAGGGTCCTGGGATCGAGCCCACATCAGGCTCTCTGCTCAGGGGGGAACCTGCTTCCCCCTCTCTCTCTGCCTGCCTCTCTGCCTACTTGTGATCTCTCTCCTCTCTGTCAAATAAATAAATAAAATCTTTAAAAAAAAACAACTTCATTGTTATATGGAAATCTTCCTGCATTGTCTATAAGACAAAAAAGTTTTGTCTCATATTTAAAAGAATTTTTTTTAAAAATTAGTTACTTCCAGTGAAGAATAAATTCAATACATTTTAATGAACATTTTATTGATTTTTTTCTTTTTCTTTTTTCTTCATATAAATATCTTAACTAAATACTTAACTATTCTTTGTTTTCCCACACTAATTGGTAAGTGGCTGTGTTACTCTGGCAAGTGACTTAATTGTCCTCTGCCTCAGTTTCCCCACCTTTAAAATAAGAAGGGTAATGATTATACTTACAACATAGAGTTATTAGGATTGTTTTCCAACTGATTTTTTCCTTCTCCAGTTTCCATTTATAATTTTATTTTATATACTGACCAAAGTTAGCTTTCCTAAAACACTTCTAATCTTATCACTCTCCAGCTTCAATAACAATTTTGATACATTATAGAGCCTAAAAAATATAGTTCAGATTCCTCCTTCTGACACTCAAACTCCTCCAATTTCAAATCTAACCTAGGCTTGTAAGGTAACTAACTCATTGAATATACCCCAGTCAATCTAGGCCATGTGCCTATATCAGGATATAGCTGATCATTTTGTTTTTGGTTTTGTATTTTTTTGTCTGGAGCATTTTCAAATATGCTTCCTTTTATAGATACCCTCTTTATTCATTGGAAGACCAGTTCCAATCCTGGAATCTCCTCCTTATAGGCTTCCTTGATCTCCCAGGATGACTTTCCCGAGTTCAGAACTCATACTATATAACATTTATTTGTACTCTATGAATGTACTTCTCATATTCTAACCTGTGTTCTAGATAAATTAAATAAGATCTATATCTTATCTATAATATTTAACTTCTAATTAGAAGTTTCCAGGGCAGGAGTGGTTGGGTGGCTCAGTATGTTAAGCTTCTGCCTTTAGCTCAGGCCATGATCACAGGTCCCTGGGCTCCCTGCTCGGTAGGGGGTCGGCTTCTCCCTCTGCCTTTCCTCCTTGCTTGTGTTCTCTCTGTCTCTTTCTTTCTTTTTTTTTTTTTAAGATTTTATTTATTCATTTAACAGAGAGAGAACACAAGCAGGCAGAGAGGCAGGCAGAGGCAGAGAGAGGAGCAGGCTCCCTGCGGAGCAAGGAGCCCGATGTGGGACTCGATCCCAAGACGCTGGGATCATGACCTAAGCCAAAGGCAGTTGCTTAACCAACTGAGCCACCCAGGCGTCCCTCTCTGTCTCTTTCTAATAAATAAAATCAATCAATCAATCTTAAAAAAAAAAGTTTCCAAGGCAGAAACTAGATTGGATTTTACTATGAATTCCTTTCCCATCTTCCCCATAACACTGAACATAGTGCTCTATACATACAAGGTGGTCCATAAAATAGTTGATTAGGGAGACACTGATGTGACAGAAAGAACACAGGCATTTCTGTTTAAAAAAGCAAAACAAAACAAAAAACACCTTGGATTTGAAGACTGGGTTCAATATTGTCTGACCCTGATCAACTTCCCCTGTATTAGTTTCAGCAATTTGTAAAAAGAAGTGTGTTATGTACTTTTTGGGCTGGGTGTAAGAATTAGAGATAATGCATGAAAAACATAATATGTAGTAAATGCTCAATAAGTATTTCCACTTGTGTTTTATGTGATGAAACTTATTTCTTCTGCTGTTAGTTATATAAACTATAGCAGTGCTTCTAATAAGATGGGTCACTGCAGGAATGCTAGCAGAGGTCACTTTCGAGTAACAGTTAGCCTGTGTTGACTTGAGAAAAAAAAATTACCGCTGCCTTTGGAAAAGTTGCCCTGGCTACATGATGGCCACAGGTGAGTGGTTCCCTTGTTTACATTTGCTAACTCATCCCTCTGAAATATCCCTCTCCATAGTACAGCTAGAGTGCTAGAGACGGGCAACAGATAAAGGTGGCAGTAGTCAAAAAAGAAGAATGTTGCCACCTTCGTCTATTAAGTATTCAATTTCTTTATTCATTTGGGCAACTAGTATTCGAAGTCTTTAACTATGTGCAGATCATGCCAGTAGATGCAATATTGAACTTGAAACAGAGCATACGGTTGATGAACTTAAAATGTGGGACAAGAAGATAAAATATATACATAAATGGCTATGAGATAAAAGGGACATGGATAAGGTAGTAAGGTTGTAATTTAGTTGCAACTCTGGAGCAAAATTCCAGTGGTGGCCACAGAAGACAATTTCACATCCCCACCATTGGACCATATTCTCTCTTTGGAGTTGGGATTACTAAAGTGATGTAAGAATGCATTTAGACAGATGGAAAGGAAATTGGGATCATCCTCAAGCTGGTGTATTTATTAAAATGCTGATTAAAAAAAATACCTTTTTCCCACTTAAGTTCCTGACAATGAGAAAATACACCTGTAACTCAAAGTAGCCCCACATTTGAACGAGCACAGGATTCTCTCTGTAATTTATAATTTTTATGTAAGCTTACAAAGAACATAAGCATAGCACTCAAAATATGGAGACCTTCCCATTTTTGAATAAAGGAATTTCACCGTACTGCTGTAGAACAAAGCAGGCAGTTCTCCCATGTTTCTGTTTTGTTAAAATAATACGTATTTCAGCTTTTCTCCGTTTGAAATGGTGGCTGCAATTTGGTAAATGCCACCGATTGAGTTTAGATTTTATTGTTACAGTGTTACAGTTTTGATAGCACTAGGCATTTCTTCCTGTTAGTTTGTTCTGCTGCTTTCAAGAATGGTATTTAATCAGTGTCCTAGCTCATTCGATGTGTCTTGCTTATAGATCCCTTTGCACTAGAGAGAACAGCCAAGTCTCCTAAAAGCTGACAGTTGTCCAGGGGATTTACAACTGATCATATCCAATTTGGGGGAAATTTGACCTTTTATACATTCTTTTGCATAATTATTTCCAGGGGAAAAGCAAGACAGGTTTTGATCGACCCCAGTGCATGACACATAGTAGGTACTCAGTGTGTTTTTAAAAACAGGTTTCAAAGGAGCAAATTGTTTGCCATGTTATCCCTTGAAATGTGCTTCTTTTGAATAAAATGATCAGTGTCATAATAAAGCGGCATTGCTAATAGGGTATCCCGTGTTCGAGAAACTAACAGATTTTTAAGGATTTGCTATCAGAAAGAAGAAAACCTTAAAATAAGGACAAAGGAAACACCACAGTCTGGTTAGAAATCAATTTCTGAAATGACTCCCATTATTTTGGAAGACTTAGTTAAGATTTTTCACTGAGTGGCATCCCTCTGATCACATACCCTGCCATAGGGTTATAAAAAGAAAAGAGTTTTATTATGTAATGTAATGTAGTCAGAGTCTTTTATGTTAAGCAAAATTTGATTGTGAAAACTAATATGCAGAGTGTAACATTTTCTTTAATAACCCGGAGTTATTCCCAGGTGATATTGAAAAGTAGTATGCTGGTAGTAAAGAGTGTGGGACTCCCAGGAACAAATGACTTGACAAAATGGATATACACTTCCTCCTAATACATTTTTTTAGTGATTGTTTGTGTACATTGAGAAGTATTTGCATTAGTTAATTATTTCTTTTCCTAGTTTTTGTCACCTTTATATGTGCTTAGTGAAGCTTGCTATAAATTATTAAGGCCTGAACTGAGGGTTAATGTCATTGTAACCAGCCAAACTTGACGTACCCCGATACAGCTTTGTGCGGGAGGCACCTATGGCTTGATAGCTGTGTGAAACTGTTGCCTACAGAGATGGGCTCTTGACACTGTCTGCCAGCCCGAGGCTGTCCGCTTTGTGTCTGCTTTAATTGAAAATTAATAGTTAGGG
>CM052806.1:61776686-61786686 GCA_028533885.1 Nasua narica
TCAGAGCTCTCATTAGCCAGGGGATCAGTGAAGGCTATTGCAAGTAGTCCAGCCTTTGGGAATTTGACTGTAAGTGGACCCACTGCATGGAAGCTTGCAAGCTTGCACAACTCAATCACTAAGCTTTTTAAATAAAAAAGAGGGAGGCTTTGCCTGCTAGGCAGGTCTTTCTGTGTTCTTGGAGATCTAATTATTTCTTATTGCTTTAACATTTTTTACTATTAAATTCTCTATATCCTATACAAAAATAGTCCTGGTCTCAAGAATTGGAAGATATTTTTTTCTTTATGCAAGGACAAGAAAAAGTGTGACAGAATATGCTTGCTTATCCGGTCTCTTGTAAACTGTAACCAATATTTATTTTTGTATTGGTACCTAGGTAACATTTTGTAGTTTTTAAGTCCCTCCTCTCACCACTTGTAAAATGTAGAGATAGATAGTTCAATCCACTACGAAAAAAAATATTACATTTTGGTATTATAAATTAACACCAACTCAATTTGTCAGAGGTTATAGAGTAGCAGAATGAAATAAACTTTCCCTAAGCTTCCTTCTTCCCTGGTTTTAAAGATAAATAAACATTAGTGTTATAAAGGACTGACTTAAAACATTAAAAAATGTAATGAATTAAACTAGCATTAAAATTTGTGGGCTTAAAAGGAAGACTGACCGTTTACATGTACCTTGAAAACTAAAACTTGGTATACATTTTCACCTGTTTGAGAAATAGATGTTCAGTATGGAAATTACATAAATATATGAGGCTAAAACAAGACTTGGGATATAAAAATTAGTGTACAAATATAATTTTGAAATATATGTGGGAACAATTAGTTCATCAGAATCATCAGTATTGTTATTTCCTTTCCAATCATGCTTGTGAATGGGGATCATTGAGCTCTAAGATGCGGAATCATAATGTTGCAATAAAACACATCTATATAGCTACCATTCTTTCAAATTTGCTGTTGTACTATATTTAAATGAAATAGCATAGAGATTAAATACTTAATTTTAGTATTTTATACTGTATCCATAATGAAATTTTTATGTCTTCTTACTCGTGTTTTAAAACTTAGGTTAATTTTAATCCTGGAATAAAACATAACATACTGAGTTGCTAAATTAATTAATAGCTGATTGAAGAGAAAGATAAGATTTTCATTTGGTCTACTCTTATATTTCCCAGATGTTTGTCATTGTTGAAGATCTAACAGTATTCTGTTTGCTAAAGGTAGTCATGACCATTATTTTTAAAAATCACCATGTTGAAATGTCTCTACAACTTGATGTGTTTGACATATTAACCTTTTGAATGAAAATTTGATTTTTTCCTAATTAAAATTGTTGAATTTTTTCCCCAGGAAGGTAACCTTAATTTGTGAATAGCGTTTTGTTTAAACAAGTGAAGGGCAGTGGCAGATGCTTTGTAAACAACTTAATTTTCATTTACTTATGACCATATCACTTGTTATAATAAAGATCACATCACTTGCTATAACAGCAGATATCCTTTCCCAAATCATGTTTTAAAAGACATTCTATTTCAGTTGTTTAAAATTAAAAATATTCATGCACTTGTTCAATTTTTGTTCTTACACATTCAGCTATGTCCTTCATATTTGGCATTTTGATTTATTAGGCAATCTTAGCATTAAAGACTTTAAGCAAAGCAGTACTAGATTTCAAATGCACTGTGCATGGTGTCCATGATGAATTAATTCCACTAGAGCACAGAAGTTATCATTATTTAAGTGCTAGTTTCTTTCAAAAGTTTTGTATTTCAGTCAAGTTTTCAAAATCAGAATTTAGCTGATATTTTGAGGTAAATGTATATGTTTCTTGTTGAATGTGTAGGTTTTCCTCATACCGAACACTTTCTTGTGTGAATTTGCATAGGAATATTTAAGAATATTTAATTTAAAAGTGATTAAGAGTTATTTAAGAATACATAACTTTTTGATTTCATGCTTTTCTTTCCATGTCATATTCAAAATCTTTTAGACTCAATGTACCTATTTGGTTGATAAATTAGACACTGGAAGAAACTGGACATGAAATGTTCTTTGATGTCACTATAAATAATTTTGTTTAAGAAAAGTTTACAGAAATAGTTAAAGCTTTTTATATGGACTATTATTTATTCTCAGTTTCTCAGGAAGTCATTTTCTCCATCCATTTGCTTTAATTAAATGGTAATATGGCAAAAAAAAAAAAAGATTTAATACTAAGGCACCAAGATTATAAGCCGGAGCATCCACTTATGTGGATGGGGGAGCATGGGGGTGGTAGAGGTTATTTTTCACTTCTTACCATCCTCAATATACATAGTTTGGTCAGTGTATCCACATCTATCTGTCTACACACACACATGCACAGACATACACACAGATGGGGTAGGGGATGGAAGAGAAGAACGAAGGGAGAGAGGTAGGAAAGATGAGAGAGGGAACCTAAAAGAGAGAAACAGAGAGAGAGAGAGAGAGAGAGAACCTGAGAGAAAAGAAGCTGAGTAAGCATCAAGGACCAATAGTGTCCCTGGTGGTGGTTAGCACAGTTAACTGTACTAGCCCAGGTCAAGTATCGAACTTTTGAACATTGTAGTGAATACGGAATAGGATTTATTCACATTTCGGTTATCGCTCTGGCAAATGTCTATCTTACATGGCGCAGTTTTATACCAATGGAACCTATAACTCTAAAAGGAAAAAATAAAACCAACAAGTCTAGCATTCAGTACTACCCTATCATAAAGTAAGGAGGTCTAATTGAGCTATGTCTTTATATCCTGCTATTTGTACAAATAAAAGACTACATCTTGATGCAAAATAAACACAAAAGCACTGTTGTGACTATAACAGGGAGTCATATACTAATTTATATAATAAGTGGTTGTGCACGCTTTATTCAAGATTATGGCTGCAAGAAATGGCATGAATTGCTGGGTGTGTTTAATGCTGGATTATAGCAATTTGAAACATGTCAAACACATGGCTAATGCCTCATGCTTCACTCATTCTTGCGTAAACCTGCATAGCCACCATCCATTATACCCTTGGTAACAACACAATTCTGCAAGTAAATATTGTTACACTAAGTAACCTTTCAATTCAAGTTGTTTAGGAAGAGAAAATGCAATCTTGTGCAGTCAGTTCCAGTGTCAGTTTAATGTTTCAAAAGGGAAGTGGTGTAGAGAATAAGTATCTGTACAGTGACTTGCTTAAAAAAAAGAAGAAAGAAAAAGGAAAGAAAGGAAAACTTAAAGCAAGGGAGAAAAGTAGAACTGTATCATTGGAGTGCAAGATCTGAAGAGTTATTTTCTGATGTGGCTGAAAAGTTGTGTATGATGAAAGATTTAAAGGTTTAACTAACAGTTCAGACAAACATTAAGACAGCGACTCCCAATTTCACCTCTCCCTTTAATGATCCGGAATTTATTTTCACTGATTTTTGTAAAATGTTTGTGGTAGGATTGAGAAGAATGAATAATTTAGTTTGATGTGTTTGGGATCACAAGCACATCCACTTTGAAAGAATATGCTGAATTTGTAATTATTTAAAATATACTTTAAAAGGTAAACAGCACCTCACATTGTGACCGACATATTTTCTCTAGTAGGAAATAGGTGTGGAGATAGCACTAGGAGAAACTCAGTGAATCCTGGAAAGCATCTTCATTATCCTTGAAGACAGATCTCCTTTAATAGTGGACATGCTCCAGCTGTCTTCTTTAGGTGATATGTACATTAGAATCCTCTGATTACACAATTGCCCTTCTTTTTGCCTATTAATGTTGGGTCAGATGCTTTTGTTCTATAGAGAAAAAAGTGCTGTCACTGTTATTGTTTTTCTTAAGCGTGATTTTACTACCTCTTAGATGATTGAACCAAAAATGTGAATCACAGTTTATACTCTAGGGTTTTATAAAGTCAAGAATTCCACAAGGTATAATAAAATCCTCTGGATAATAGGAATTGGAACTTATGTGGGTCTCTCTTTATAATTGTAATAAAGATTTAGACCCATGACTCTGCTTGTTGATAATTCTTAATTATTTGATGGCCTTGATTATAATACAATAATCTATGCAGAATTCTTTCATTCATCCAATTAGTTCTGACATTAACTACACAAAGGTTAATATTAAATACTGCATTTGTCTGCTACATTTGAAAATGCAGTTTTTCTTAAATTTTTAGTATTTGTGTTGCAAACTCCACCAGAGATAAGTCTTTCAAATAAATTTGGATGATGAAATAAAAACATATACATACACATATACCCAAGATCTATTGTCAAAAGTAAAATTTAAATGCAATATGTAGTAGAAGTTATACCTATCTGTTTCTACAGTTGCAGAGGACCCAAATTATAATTTTCATATAAGTAGTAAAGGCAATCAGACCTTTTCTCTGAATATTTTAAACATTGTGCATGTAAAATTTATGCCTAATTTGAATACTTATTAGCTGCCTAATCTCAGAAAAGAATATTAGCTTTGTTTTTTTTCCTATAAAATCCATCACTGTGTATCAGTTTTCATTTGTGTGATTTTTCTTTGTTAATGTTCAATAAGGTATTTGACAAAACCTATTTATTCATAAGCACATTTGGTTCAAAAGTTGTTTACTATAGTTACAGCAGTTGCTTCCTTTGCGATTATGGGGGATTTGTTGTTGTTGTTGTTTTTCCTTTTTATCAGAACAGCTTTAAGTTGTATATGTAGTTTTTGTTATACTAACTTGCTTTGCTAGCCCAGCTACTGGTGGTCTTTTAGAAATCAGCAGGTCTTTCTTTTTTTAATTGACTTTTTAGAGCCCTAGAAATAATCTAATAATTTAGGCTTTGATGAAAATACCTGTTAAAGCTATTAAATTATAACCATAAATTTTTAATAACTATAATATTAGTATGCAAAAAAACTCTATTGGATATGTATTTGTGTTTGTGTGTGTGTGTGGAGTCTATGTGTGTGTGTGTCCATAATCACATTTTGTAAGAGTCTGGGGAGGAGGGTTTCTCCATGCCACGAAAAGACATTAAGCTTATATTTGCTGTGTAATAAGTGCACTAAAATTGTCTAATGGACAAAAGTCTTAAAATACGACCAAGCTTAAAATAGTGAAATCGCCTAGTTACAAAAAAATTAGATTGAGTGATAAGTTTAATGTCCTTCTTTACTTCAGGCTAAGTCCCCTGTCCGTCTAGCATTACTATTAAAGTCACAGCGCAACCAGGTTGTTTCTGAAATCCTGTCCGTAGAAGTAAAACAGAGAAGTGCAGCTATTAGGTTATAGGATAGGGTTCCGATATCTCTGAGAGCCAAAACTGATCTTTCTAAACCACAGATTCAAGATGTACTGTGAAATTCTGGTTTGTAAGAGCACATTGGTTCTTTATTTACTGCAAGGATTTCCACTGATCTTGGCAGGGCATCTCATTGCTATCCTGAAAGTACAGTATATTTATGCAGTGAAAATGATAAAACATTTATTACTGTAGAGAAGGTAATATGCATAATTTATGCTGTTTTTAGCACAATCATTAGTGATATTCTTGATAGATTTTATTTCCAGCTTTCATATCTAATACATGCCTGGAAAATTAATTTTATATATACTTTCATTTATTTGCCTATGTTAAAATTGAGTTTTAAGTCATCTTCAAGTGAACAGTTTGATTGCTGCTCATGCATAAGCTTAATTACTTCCCAGGAAGGACAGTATTAAATGTTTTAAATGTCAGAAAAATAAATGAATATGAGCTGTTTGATTAAAAAAATAGGCAATATCTGACGTGTTTGCAGCAGGAGCTTTTTCTTAAAATGCCTCCAAGGCAAAATTTTATTTAGTCACAAAAAAAAGAAACCCATTATACTATTTATCATTGGTTGATACCATATGATTTGTAACACCCTTACAAAATTTTAATTTTGTATGATTAGCTGTGCATCATTAAACAACAGCCTTGCATAAGATGTGCTGTAAAAATCTGACAGAATCAAGATAGTGAATATTTAAAATAAGGCTGTATAGTCATCCATGGTTGTCAAAGGTAGATAATAGGAAACATAGAACAGAGTGTGCAATCGTGCCTTCATTTAAGCTGGTTTTATAGGTAGACTTTAAAATGTGGTCGTTCATAAATGCTATTGACCATGCTCTATGCATGGTATGTTACTTTGGCTGTTAACTATAACCACACAAAAATTGCTTATAGAAACCATAATTTCAGTGATTAGTATCTGGATGAAAGCTGAATTTGTATTGCTTTTCTTGGTAAATGACTATTCAAGGCGGGTTTTTTTTTCCTCCTAAAGATGCTGTCTCTGTAATTGGCAGAGAGGGACATCTTGATAATAGAAGTGTGAAGGTGTAACGTGTGTTAATTGATACTTCTTAATCACTTTTAGGTATTAAGTCATGATGCAGGAATCTGCGACAGAGACAATAAGCAACAGTTCAATGAATCAAAATGGAATGAGCGCTCTAAGCAGCCAATTAGATGCTGGCAGCAGAGATGGAAGATCAAGTGGTGACACCAGCTCAGATGTAAGCCCCGTAGAACTGCTGCACCTGCAACAACAGCAGGTAAGTTTTGTTTTCTTCGGCGATTCCTTAAACCCAATCGGCCTGTTTGCTTCAGTGTGAGAAATGTATTCGTAGCAAATTGAGCATGTTGTGTGAAGCTAAGGGACGCTGAGAATTTGTTGTTATTTGGAACCTGAGTGAAGTCTCAGGAAAGATGGGATTTGCATCTTCGTTACGTCATGCCGGCGGCGCCAGAGTGCCCTTCAGGTGTCAAGCTATTAATTAAGTTCACAGGGTGATTTTCGGGAGGATCTGTAAAGCTTTGTAACAAATATTGGATAGCTTCTAGTTTACTGTCGAACATTGTGCTGCAGAACGTGATACTTAGTTTTCCACCAGAGGGCCACATTACTTGATACTTGCTTATACAATGAATTTCTTCCAAGTCTAAGCTAAGGTGAAAAGGACCACAAGGACTTTTCATAACACAGATGCTTGCCTGTGATAGCTGCAAATACTAGCTGTTAATTAGTTGAAATTTGCTGAGAGATTGTGAACCATCTAAACACTGTGATTGTCTATATTGCTTTTCTTGAAAACTCATTCCACGATGTTTTGAATATATATCTTTTGATCACGTTAAAGAGCACTTTTTGTTTTTTTGCTAGTGGCTCATAAAATGCAGTTCTCATTTAAATCTAGAAAAGTCAACAACTGGTGCGCTTTTAAGTAGCCCATTATTCTTTTTCTGTGATCGGTTCATTTTTCCCAATTTTTTTGTCAATGATATATTCTTTTCAACCAAAGAATAGCCACTCCATTCTTCACTGATTCAGGTCTGTAGAAATAGTGGCAGAGAACAGAAAGCTTTCAAAGCATATACTTATGTTAGGTCAGAATGAATACACCTGTTTTGACAACAAAATTATGTTCGATTTGCTTTAAAATAAAGGTTATTTCTTGAAAATTCTGGATTGCATTGTGACCAAATGTTTAAAAAATCATTAAAATGAAAATATAATGATTATTGTTGAAAAATGTTTCAAATTAAGTGATATATCGTTCACAGTTTTAAGTTAATACATGAGACAGAATGCATCTCGAAAGTTAAAGCAAAAGCCCACATGGCAGTCAAATTTAATAGAATCATTATTTTAAATAACAACAGTATTTAGAAAGTTATCTTATATATGTACTGAATAATGTTTTAACATTTAGGCATTGTTTTCAAGAACAATCTTTTAAAAGAGCTAGACATAACACTTTGAATAGGTTCCGTACTATTTTGGAGTTGTCTCTTTTCAGACAGTAATCATTTGGAAGATAATTTTTATTTTGTTTTAAAATATTTTTTAACCATCATAAGAATTAAATGTCTACCAAAGTTCTAGGATTAGCCTATTTTACAAGTTACCTTAAATTAATGCAGTTTTCAGGACAGCCCTGCTCTCCCTTTAATCTATTTACAAGAAACATCATACCACTGGGGTGCTATCATATTCCTACTGACTCCCCTCAGTAAGAGTCCTAAGAATTAATAGCCAAATTCTGTTTTGTGTAAGAAGACAGTAGATGGCATTTATAAAAACAAGTGAAATTAACAACTGAAAAAGAACATTGCAGTTTAGTACTAAAGGACAATATGTTCTGAAGGGAAATGTAAAGAAGTAACTTTCTTTTCCTTCAAAGCTCTGATTAGATCCTAAAAAGAAAACAGAGTCAAATCATGGAGGCATTTTATGATAAATCTGTAAGGTGTGTTTATAACCTGAGTCTGAAGTTTACTTTGTTCTTCACAGTTTGTTGATATAAACCATCAACAAGACTAAATACAAAAAGTTACGTCCTTCTGATAACCTAGAAACTAGTCACGTATTGCATGTTTGTGGAGTGCCTTCCAGAAGTGATTTAACACAATGGGTGTAGTAGGTGTCTACAAAAGACGCTTCAGGAAGTGTCTACAGGAAGATATGTAATAATTTGATAAATAAACATTCAAAAACCTTTGTAAATGTCTCTTCCCTTGGTTATGTTTTTACTATATTAATATAAGTAGAAAACTTAAGGTTATTGAATTTTTGTCCTTCCGTAAGTGTGTGTTAGAATGGGCCTTTAAGTTCATTAGAGATTGGAACGCCTTTTCTATAAAATTATTGCAGTAACTGTAATAATTAATTTCAATACTGCAATTTTAATTCAAATATATTCAGTATGTTTCAGAAAAAATAAAAACTGTGGAGAAAATACTAAAACAAATTCATAGGTGACATAATTTTACAAATTTGTCTTTCCTTAATGTTATTTGAATGTAAAGTTTTGAACAAAGAAATTACTCCTTGGTAGTCAGATGGACTAATCATTGTCATCTGAGGGCTTTTGTTTAGAAAAATAATTTAGGAGGCAGTGAGTGATGTAAGCAAAATAAAATTTTGTTTGTGATGAACTTCTGGCAGAGTGTGGTCTGTTTTGAGAACAGAATGTTTACCTTTGATTTTTATGGCTTTTTAATTTTTATGAAGGTGAGCAGTTTAACTTAAATTAGCCATGTATTTAGGAGGAAGGGTTAGTGTTTGGAACACACTGTAACAAATACTTAAGGATCAATAGATTGGCAGAGAAAAGGGGATTGGTAAATTACAGCCAATACTTTTCCCTAGCATTTAATTTATTAATATTAAATATTTCTGAAAGCTGGAATATCTTTAAGTTTTAACATTTATAATATAATGGATATATTCATAGGAGCTACATCTTTGTTAGTATGCTTTGCTATTTTATATTCACTGAAAAATTAGTAATAAAAAAACCTTCTGATGAATTACTCTCTCCTTCATTCTTTTCTAATCTTCTAAAATTAGTACTAAATACTAGAACGTATAATATATGGAGGTAGCATATTTTAAATGTTGTTTTAGATTAACTACATTGAGAAATTATTCTGCATTAGATGTAGAATTTTATTTTGATATTAGGTTTGCAGAATTAATTGTTTGTGTCACCAAGGTCAAAATAGTTGCTAAAAACTTGATTGCTTTACAGAGTAGATTTGAGCTTGCATTTTGAGCATTCATTAAGTCAGATAATCTTTCTGAATGTTTTATGAGATTGTACTGCTTTGAAGGTGTTTCAGGTGATGGTGTTTGAAAACATCTGGTCAGTAGTTTCTTACTGTCAGTTCATTTATCTCTAGTCATTTAAAAAAGAGTCTATGCGTAACCATTTAAATGCTAGAATCCATACTTTACTTTCAAAGTGATATTGAGAACAGTGATTTTTTTGAGAAGCATAATATTTGATGTTTAATGAATATCATTGCTCCTTCTGATTTTATTTCATTTTTGGTAACTTTAACCCTAATAATTTGATCAAGGAGGTATAAAAATATTCAAAAGGACTACTTATATATAAAGAAATACATAGCCAAGCTAACTTCTGCATTTAAAACACTTCTGGTCTCATTTTCTGTTTCT